>JAPYZH010000150.1:0-623696 GCA_030523085.1 Meteorus colon | reverse complement strand
TTTTTTCGTAGATCGACTCGCAATGTTGAAAACTATACACTAAAAAATTTGCAACCTGTATCTTAAAATTGTTTCAGATCCGAACTTTTCGTTGGACTACAACGATGAATGAACGCAAAGTTGTTTCATCTATATATATCTATATATAGGTAAATGTATTTATATATATATATATATGCATATATATACATGTGTATGTATATGTTACACTTGTAAGCTGAATTCACTGTTTGCTCTAATTCTTTCATGATTCTACATGTGTATTGAGATTTTTTTTCTTCCTGTATTTGTCACGGGTCATAATCCAGGAATAAATTCTTGGACATCCAACAATAAGTTGAGATAAATATTTAAATAATTCTTATGCATTTAATAGATTGTATTTATTATTGTTTATGTTTACTGGTAAATTGGTTTGTTTTGTTAGATAAATAACAACTAAATTATTTTTATTCATTTCACAATTGAGTTTTTAGTAATATCCTTTGTGTAATTTCCACTTAGGAATGATCAAAAATAAAATGAAATATTATTAATTATTATTAACTTTTCTTTGTTGATTAAAAAAAAATCTTATTGTAATTTTATATTTCTAATGAGATTTCAGATCATAATGAGATTATTGTGACTATTGTGAATGTATGAATGAATACTTTCATTTTTGTTATTCAATGAATGAGAATGATATAGAAAAAAAAAATTTTTGTAAAGCAAAGAAAAAAAAAAGCTCGCGGACAAGAGTGAGAAATAAGTGAAAAAGAAGTTTGATGGGCGGAGATGAATCGGCAACCAGCGGGCATTTAACTTTATTGCTCTTCGCGGCTTCGACCGAGGTGACCTCTGAGTCTGGTTATTGGTTTCATCCTGCCACTACTATAGACTAAATAAAAATATATACATGTGTGTATATCTGTGTGTTAATATAAATGTATGTGGGATGCAGTTGGTGTTCAATTTAGTTTTCACATTTCTCTTTTCATTTCTTGTTCTGTCTTATTTTTGTTTTTATTGTGGTTGCACTTACACTCTTAATATTATTAAATACTCACTCGTAGTCGTAAGTATATTCATTCTGGAACCAAAACTAAACACAAATCGTTTGACATTGAATAGCCACGAACATTCGGTGGTCAATTTCTTCTAAACTGTATTTTCGTCTTTATTATTTATCTCTTCTTAATTAATTCTATTATTTTACTTTTACTTATTTAATTCATCCATAAAATGTTCCCTACTAATTAAATCATCAAAACTATAAATAATCCCTCATTAAAGACATCAATGCAACGATATTTTACACAAATTCATACAATTGTTGAGCAAACTTTATTAAATTGTAATAAATAAATTTCCTTCAACAATTCAAAGAATAACTGGCAATAATTAAAATATTTTTATTTTAATTAAACTGCAATCTCAATATGGCCTGGGCCGAATTTTAATCTCATAAATATATCGAAGGGATGCAAAAGAACAAAAAAAGTAAAACAAGTCAATGAACACATTGGAACAAATAAAAATAAATAAATAAAAAATTGAAATTACCAGGTAATAATGAATTGGTTTTGAGGGCGGAGAAGTGAGCGGCATATATGTAGTCGCATCACGGTTATGACCTCTTGACTCTTTGATATAATTGTTGTACACTTGAACACTTGAGCACTGCATGCTGAGATATGTACAACGGGGCGCATTTGGATTCATTGCTGTATACGATATCGTACGTGTACGTGTGTGTACATATATATGTATATATATATAAATATATATTGATGTATAGAAAAGAGGAACGAAAAACATTAGGGAGTGTGAGAGCAAGAGGAAGAGGAAGAAGAGCAAAGGAAGATACATATATATATATATATATATATATATTTATATGGTTGGTAGAGATCGAAGTACGTGGCCATTAACGGCCATAACCATTACCGATTCGACAGAACTCATGGGGTTATAACACTCTTCCAACCTCAATCTTCTTTTCTCCCTTATGTATGTATATATATATTTTATAAATACGTGCGTTACTTACATATGTTAGACTCATGAAATTAACATATCAAGAAGAGAGAAATTAAACAAAAAAGTGCAACTAAATGTGTTAATGAATTTTGAGTTTATTATTATGTTTGAGATAAAAGAATTGAAATTGGTGAATGGTTAAAACATTTTTTTTTTGTAGGTTTTCATTCATATTTTACAATTGTAGCTAAAAACGAAACACAAAAAAAGAAATTGTGGATAAAAAACAATTAGAAGAAGTAAATGTTAAAAATCTTTTGTTTCAAAGCAGAATGATGAATTTTTACGAATGAAAGAATTGCACAAAATTATAACAAAACGAACGAATTGAGTAGAATTATATTTGGCAATGTATTATGGGAAGAAGAATGTTGGAAAAAAATTTTCGAAACTACAACTAATAAAGATATCAATGAATTTTTTTTCCCCTCTCCAGTGTTGTAAAGAAAATATTTTTGACTCTGCACGATAAATGGAATAAAAAATTAGCTAAATTACAGACTACGCTTATGGATCCCTCGTATTTTTTCTCACATATTTTATCCTCTTTCCGTGATCTTGGGAAATATATATACATACATATATATAGATAGACATTCTTACATCTGCAGAAGAAAAAAAAAAACAAAAACTAAATGATAAAAATCATCTACAGTGAACGATATACAACCGAGCAAAAAAATTATACGAAGCGAATGAATCAAGTAAAATCCTGTTTCTCACATCTCAAGTTTCAAGAATTTAATAACGAAATAACATGAAATAGCAACAAAAAAATTGAATGCACCAATAAACTATTATATATATATATTCACTCGTCTTGTTTATCGTGTTGGATAGCAATAATTTTATAACAACGTAAAGAAATAATTCTTCCTCGAATTAAATCTACACTCCGTCCCATTCCCACTTGTTCCCTCCAACAAATCATTTTTGATTTTTCACAATCTTCCAAACGAGATAAGAAGAGAAAAAAAAAAATACTGAAACCCAGGCGTAAATTTGCCAAATCCGGAAGTGAATAAATTGCAAAGTGAGTGCGGAACGAAGTAATATATTATAATAATAGTATAAGAGGGCGCGCGTTGGTGCGCTCTCTCATAGCCAGATGGAGATGGTGCAACCCATAGGGAAGAGAAAGCGCGTGGCAATATTCCAACATACTCAAACTCACACACATCTCTTTCTACATATAATGTTACTGCAATCGGCATAACGTATAATGCGTAACATTGGCTGCATTGCCATTTAATGTGGTGGGTTGAAACAAAACATCCTAAACTGAAGCAGAAAAATAAAAATAAATACATTAAATGAAAGAAAATGAAAAAACAATTATCGCCGTGTGCAAGCGGGGCAGATGATCGAAGAGCATACAGCAAACGAACACCAGGAAGGATATAACTATATAAAAAAAAAAAGAAAAAAAAATGAAGACGAGTGTAAAGGAGTGGAACGAAGGTGAATCCTGCCCGGTGGATCCCACGCTCAGTGAAGCAGTTTCGGCTGCTGTTTCGCTCCTTGAAAACATTTCTTCGTTGATGATATTTTAGTATCGTTGCACGCAACATCCAGATGGAATAATACAATATATGTATATATAGTTATATAGTGGGATGAAGAAAAGAATGAAGAAATGTACAGACAATAGAAAGTAGAGAATTGAAGAGCAAAAAAAAATATAAGGGAAAAAAAATTGGGTGAGAGTATGTGATTTGTTGATATAATAATTGAAGTTTTTTCTTCAGAGTTTGTAAACTTGTACAGGCGCCAATTGAGTAATGGATTCGAGGTAACGAATCAAGGAGGGAATGAAAAAAGACAAAAAGGAGGAAAATAAATAAATAAATAAAAATGAAAATAAAATCAGACAATAGAACACAAACGAGAGTCTCGTTAGCCAATTGTACACAATATTCTTTCAAGCAGTACCATTGGAAGCAAAAAAGCTGAATTAGGGTGAAGAGTAAAAACATTTAAAGAAGAAAAAAAGACGAGGATGAAAAATAAAGAATGGAGAGTAATGAAGGGAGAGGATGAAGAAAAAGAAGAGAGAAATGAAGCTCCTTGGTGAATTGTGTATAGTAACAAAAGGCGTTAACCCTATACCAGCTATTTAATTACAGAGCGGTTCTGTGATTATTTGACGCTGAAGAAATTGAGAAATAATAATCATCGCCAGATGGTTCTGTTTTGCTCTCACTCTTTCTCTCTGTGCGATCGTTGATATTTAGGAATACTGTATAGATATAAAGATTTACTTTTTGCTCGAGCAATGATTCTTTCTTGTACAAAAGCACTGCAGTTATCATTGTTGGAGTTCGATATTTCTACTGGAAATTTTTTATTTGTAAACTTGTGATTGTTACGTTCGTTTGTTTTCATGGGGGATTTTTTTTTTTGAGCAATCAGGGAATTTTATATAATATTTATTACTATAGTACACAAAACAGATATAATATTTGATATAATTAATATTTATATCATTTAATTTATTGAGTGAATTAATTGATTTGCAAATTCTTCGGAATTTCGATTTTTTTTTAATTTTCACATTGAGAAATATTTACTTCCACAATTTTTTTTTTCTCTGATAATTCCTACAAATTTTAGTTTTTATATTTTCGAAATGCTTTCACATCTGTAACAATTCTTCACATTATTTTCATCAACAATTCAACAAAAACAATTTATTTAAATATAATTAAAACATCGTCAGATCTATTCAAATTTGTCCCACTCAATATCACACAATTTCCATTACCCTGAATCATATCATATCATCAATAAAATTATCACGCACCGTTTAAAACAAAAAGCTATACCGTAATTTCGCGACAAAAAAAAAAGCAAAACAATCCCCGTCGACATGTACACGTGTAAATTATTTTTTTTTCTCCATCATTTTTTCTCTTCTCTATCACAAACGTCTGATTTTATCAGAATAAATTTAGATAAAAAAATATATATGATAATAAAAAAGAAATAATGATTATTTATATGTGTATATATACACAGAAAAGACACTGCAAAGAGAAGCGTTTCAAATATTGCATATTTATAGAATGCAAATTTTAAATTGCCGTAATAGGAAAGTGGGTTTGATAATTACATTTAAAAGGGGGTGTTTATCAGTGCCGTTTCACGTATATATCCATAAATACATACATACAAATATCTACACAAACACATGAAATACACACACTCAATGAGGGATATATAACAAGCGCGCGTGTTGAACACGACCCCATTGGATTGCACTATAACGTATATGGGCATTATTCTTGATACAACTTGTAAAAGAAGTGAAGAAAAGGTAGAAAAAATAAGTAAAAACATTTTTTTTACCTCATGAATTTAAAAAAAAACCGACGATAGTTAATTATCGCAGTTCGTGAGAACAAACTAATTAAACAAGTGACGAATTTTTTCATCCACACACGAATAAGAGTAATATTAATTAGAAATTAAATTATTTAGCAATTATTAAAGCCAAAACTCGTGATAATAAAAATAAGCGGAAGGGTGTGGCACAATGCATTAATTAGTTGAGGAATTTTAGACGATAGGAGTCCATCACGATTCTGAAAGGGAGCTTTCATGTGTATATATACATTTATTCTCATATATATATCTTTCTCTGTTTTCATACACAAATACAAGTCTGACTCTCTTCAAAATGGTTATGCGCACACGCTCTCATTTCTCTCGCCCCTCACGTTATTCATCCACTGTGAGGAACTTGCGCGCAAATTGGAAGCAGGTGAAATGAAGCCAGGATACGATAAGCAAGAACGCGGTAGATTCAATGTTGATATACGCACCGCGTGCTCTCTTGCGACCTCGACGCTTCGTAATAATTAACGCAAGGAGTCCTCCGCCCCACGGACAAGCAGACACCTTACGAATATGATCGTATATATTGTGTGTGAAATATAAGGTGAATAAGAAAGAGGGAAGACTAAATAAGTAGAAGAAGAGAAAAGAGAAAGAGTTAAAAGCAAGCGGAAATGGATCGATAGCAAGAATAAATCAAAAATGGACACTAATGACTGTCAAGATTATTTTTTATGCATCATTTTATGGAGTTACGAGACAATTTTTTATGCATTACTGACTTTATAAATATATATATTTTGTTGGTATATGAGCAGGTGTACGACGAGGCTTCTTGCACTTTGTCCGTATTGGATTAAACTTTGTGAATGTTTGCGAAAGAAGAAAAATAATGAGGGTGAAGAAGAAATGAGAGAAAAAAAAAAATATGAGATAAAATAAAAAAGGGAAACATTCGTTTTTATATGTACGTATATGAATATCTATTCTGTGTGTGTATTCTATGTTTATATGTAGATAGTTATATGTATAAGGACGAGGGGAAATCATGGGCTGTATATCAAATGCTGATACGGGGTTGGTCCCTGTGATATCAACCCCCGTGACTAGTACCAGCCTGTACTACGCACCCCTAACCATTTACTTCCATCCTCGTTGGCAAACCATTAGCTACTATGTTCGATATATATATATATATATGAGTAGAGGGGAGGTAGACAAAGATATATGTAAGACGAGAAAGGAAATAAATTTTTTTTCAGTTGTTGGAAAGAAAAAAATTGTGGAAAAGTTTCCGATGCAATAAATTGACTTGGAATTTTTTTCCCTTCATTTCCGTTGTTTTGTATGTTCTTTAATGTCTTCATATTTCAAATTTTTTTATAGATTTTGATAGATATATGTTCATACTTGATAAACATTCTTAGATCAATTGCAAAAGTTACTTGATAAAAATGAGAATTAAAACTATTTGTTGGGTAATTTTGTGTTGATTCCAATTATTGTAAGAAAAAATTCGACATCTTGAGAAACAATTTAAATTGTTGATATTTTGCATTTTTTATGTACGTTGAAGAACATTTTTGTCGACAGAGTAGTTGATACTATCAAGAAATAGATAATTTAATGATTGATATAGAAAAATTGTCATATTTATTGTCTGTAATTTATTTAAAAATTCACTACGTCACATTGTTGTTGATTGTAATTCAGGATAGTTAATATTATTTTACCAGACAATAATGTTACAAGTCACTCAAGTCGTTATTCCCTCATAGAAATAGCTTCACTACAGTAAATAAAATGCTCAATCACTTTTTATTACTTCAAAATATTAAATTGGTCTATAAATGAAAGAGCTCATTTTTTTTTTAATCCAATAAATCCAATGTTTGATTGTTTCACAATAAGAACGACAATATAATCAATATTTTATCATTATTGTTGTTGAAATATTACTTAAATATCACCCGAAATTGTAATGAACATTAATACTTGATTGATAAATTTTCTAATCCCAACTTGATAATATAAAAACTCTTATGAATTGTCCAGTCTTGAAAATTACCGTAGATAATTTTTAATAGTTTTTTATTAATTTGTGATTTGTATGAAAGATAAATAATTTCTTGTCTATGTAGTTATTCACTATTTATTCATGTGATTGGAGTATAATAGTGGACATGGATCATATAAACAGAACTGTTAGCTGTAATTACAACGTCATTATCTACTTGTGGGCTTTTTCTCAGGCCAAACAGATCACCAGACCAGTTTCTTTGGTTTATCACACGTAAACTCATATATATGTATATACATGTATTTATTTTTCTATGTAAGTATAAAGTATGTAGCACATAAACATGTGTGAATACTCGATCCAACGTGGGTGGACGGGTCCACTCGCTCTCAATAAATAAAATGCTAATCTGCAATTATCATTGCGCTCTTTCTTTTTCTCCTGTAATTTATTTCAATGAAAAAAAAAAAAATCTACACATTTCCTTTCTTCTGTTTCTCAATCAAATTCACTGCGTATAAATAATAAATTTTTATTTTCTCTCACACTGTTCATATTCATCTTTTTCATATTTTACTTATTTTTATAATTCATTTATATCAGTAGATCTTTTTTATCAGTCTATTGTATTAATTATTCTTGTCATTTACTATGAATTTTTTATCACTCATTGACGTCAGTGATTGCATTGGCATTACAAAAATGTTCATGCATTCACAGTGGCTCTAATGAATCAGTTGATAACAAAGAAAATTTATATCTAAACCTTCGTCATAACTTTCAAAAACATTATCACAAAAATACATTTCCAATCAATACATTGACGAAATATTCTTTTGATAATTGACGATTATTAATTATTGGAATTTAATTGCTTCAATAGCGCTCAGAACACACCAAACAATAACAATCAAACAAGTACAGCATAATTCACAAAAAAAAAAAGAATAAATAAATAAAGCATCATCATTACTACTTGCATTTTTCCGGCAACTTGGGCGCGGCTATAATTCGGTTCGTTACTCCTGCGGTGTCTCTTTTTTCCTTTCATACATCCCAACACATTCACGCATTTATTCTCAAGGGAAATCGTGCGTTAAAGCGCACATATATAACTATACATTCAACCATACATTTATAAAAACACATATAAAAGTGGTCGGTAATGTTGATGAGACCTTTACCATAAAGTAGTATTGAAGTTAACTAATGAGAACGACCCAGCTGTCATAGGGGCGCGTCCTCTCGGGTTTAAAGGTAAATAACCAAGACATTCATATCCACAAAATATTTTTTCATATATCCATTAAACTTGACTTCCAAACGTGGGCAAAGCAAGAAAAAAAAAAGGAAAAAATAACAAATAATAATATAAAGGTATAATACTTTTATATTAAACTTCTTTTAATGAATATTTCCTCAATTAATTCTGTTGTGTCTCTTCTGTGTTTTTTTATTTATATATATTTTATTTTTTATTGTTATCATGTTTCAAATGTTGCTGTTTACGACGCATCATTATATCGGCGTCTTCGCAACAGCCCGAATATAAAGTTGCAGTGCAAAATGGCAATATATATACGCGCATGGGATACTCGCGCGAATTATCATTTATATGCCACGGCGCAGCGTTTGCAGTTGGTTGTATGTGTACATATGTATAGATAGGTATATACTTATACAGATATACGTGCGATTAATCGTTCAGATTATAATTCGTTGTGCGCATATAGTATATAAAACGTAACAGCGTTCATTAAAATCAGATTTATACCAGGATGAAATTTTTGCTTGGGATGTGCGCATAAACGAATATTCCCGCGCGCGCAAATATATTCTCTCTGTTTAAATATATATATATATATTTTCCAAGGTGCATGAGAAGGTAATTTGACGTTTATATGGTTGCAAATGTATTAGCTTGAATATTATTAGTTCAGTGAAAATAGTAAATATTCAGAGGAAATTTTTTAGTGCAATTTTTCATTGACCTATTGGACATTTTTATAGAACTTATGGAGTTAACGATCGTTAGTGGGTAAAATCGTCATTTGGTAGAGATTATAGAAAATAGAGAGGAGGCGAAGAAAAAGTTCTAATTTTTTAATTTCTTCTCTTTTTTTTTCTCGGTTGTTTGGGTAAAATGAAAAATATTTATTTATGAGGAATTATACCAAATTGTGGATAATATTAAGGACGATAAATTGCACGAAAAAGAAAAGTGGAGTATAATGTGGAATATAAAATTATTTATGAAAATTATTGAGTCGATAAGAAGCACGTGGTTATAAGAGTGCGGCAACACGTCAAAGCTCACGCCGATAAGCGCGATGAAGTGAGCGCCTTGATGTAGTGGATATTAAGTAACATTACGCGATTATTTTCGTAGGTGTACCTGCATTTTTAACTTTATATTCTCATGGTCATAAGAAAATTTTGTGAAGTTGGAATTAATTAAAGGAATTAATAGGAAAAGATGTAGAACAAAAAGGAGCTTTTTTTTTGTTTTATATCGCAGTGTAGAAAAATGGCAACGCTTCTGAGCGAGAGCATTATCTACTGGTTAAATCGTATCACACTTTTGCTCGTGTTTGATCCACCACCGATTTATTTAACTTAATCGCTACTACATAGGCACAGCAGGTGTAGGTGCATACAACACATATGATGTGATGTGCATAGAGTAGTTCGCGTGGCGAACTTTCGACCAACCCACTCTTCTATTCTCCACTTTCTCTCGGCTTTTCTCGTTCATCATTATTGAACTGTCGCCCGATTTTTATCCATTTAATAATCGCGTGCTTGAAAAAATGAAAAACTAATCATTGATTAATATTAAGTTTTATCACAAATTTTCATTCAATACTTCAAATTTGTCTTCATAATCATCACACAATTTTACATTCAATAATATTTGACGTCAATTTGATGATTAATACACTTTGAAGTATTTTTTTTCACGATCTCAACATTCTGCTTCGTCACAACCTCAGTCAGATTTATTTACGATGCAAATCAGCAAATGAAAAAATATAAAACAACAAAATTGCCGCGATACTGAATACTGCAGGTGTAATGAAAAATAAAAGACGACGAAAAGAGGAGCGCGCCAAAAGCTGTTTGACAATATTTTGAATATTCATCGAATCTCCAACCCAACACATACAAACTCACAAACACTTTATACAAAAATCCATCTCCTATTATCGGCATTAATTGACTTTGGATTCCCTCATTAGTGCTAATGGCTCAATTCAGGTTTTGCATTTGGGTTGGGATATTTAGCTGACGAATTTGGCCGATACGAAAAGTAGGTGTGATACATACATTAAAAATAAAATAAATAAATACAAAAAGAAAAAGAAAAAGAAGACAACCAAATATTCAATAATTACACTCAGTCTCTCTACTTTTTTGATTCATCAATTTTTCCAATAAAATCAATGAATAAAAAAATTTCCAAAGCAATGACTTCAAAAAGCTTGTTCCCTGGTCAACATCTCCAATCAATACTTCTATTTTCTCGTGTTATTTACATGCATCAACATCAACCACATTTATCACATTACAACCGCAAAAACCGACTGCAGATATTCTGCCAATCCAATATTTTTTATTCTTAACATATATGACAAGTGATGAGATTTTATATATTCTAAATATAAATCTCTAACTTGATAAATGACAGTATATACATTTTTTATGATAATATAAATAATATATGATAAAATTGGAAGAGTCAATGGACTTGCGATATATTTTCATATATAATGCACAAGGTAAAGAATTATCTCACCAATGTTAATCACAATAAATCGTGGTATATAGTTGTGGTGAGGTGCGGCAATACATTGTATGTATGTATATTTCATACATATATGGTTCTTACCAATTCAACTTGGCATCAGAATTGAACTGCGTGGCTTCAGTTTTACCGCAGACGTATAATCTTCCGAGCTAGCCACTGGGCGGGGTAATGATACGCCCGTGAGCAGACGCAGTGTATAGTGTACCAATGTTAGGTACAGGTACATATGTATAGATATATGCATATCCATTCTATAACACTCTCGCCATGTAACTCACTTGATCCAAACGTGTATGAGCATGTAAAGATATAAAGAATGGGACAGGATGAATCTTGTATCATAGATTTGCGTGATTTTTGACATGTTGATGTTTCGAGTGATTTAATGGTTTCAACTTGGATTGGAGGTATAAATATACGGTGATACAATTGCAGGTGAGATTCTGACGCACAAGAAAACACCATATTTCAATAGGTTTTGTACTTTTTTTTTTCTGTTTCTAAATGCTACAGTGGAATTGTGAATAAAATGTTTTGTTAGATATTTTATCAGACTGGGTAATTGGAATAGAAATTTTTTTTCCTACTCGTTATCATATTGAGATAATTAATCACATGGTGGGATGATTATTTTCAATAATTCTTTAATTATGTGACTGGATTGATAGTGACAATTAGAAACTTGCAGTAATAAAGACAGTGGAAATTTTATTTAACAGTCACTGTTTCAAGTGATTAAATAAATCTTAATTGTCTCCAAACTATCAATTATTAATAAATAAAAATGTCGAATCCGGCTCCGATGCACGGGAAAAAAAAACCATATTCATAATGATTCTACCTAGTCTATGGAGAAGTATATAACCCAATGCGTGAGATGAAATTTGACTGCTTTAAAAACTTCCAATTTTCAGAGTATCAATTTTTTTTAAACATTTTTTCCAGTAAAGATAATTCACTGAATAATAAATGCATGCATATCTGACGTTCACGTTCGTTTATTTTCCTTTCATCAAACCATAGGGCTTAGAAATTTTTTTCGTTGCAGAAGCCAAAAATTAATAATAACAGATTGCATGAGAAAGAAAGGAAAAATGATTATTGATGGGTGATTTAGATTCATTTGCATATACGCTTCATTTTAGCGATTATAAACTCGATATGGTGCTTTATATGTAGAATCCATCCGGAATTTATATACATTTGTATCCGTGTACATATATATACATATATATATATTCGTATCTACATTAATATTGCGCGTATTATTCGCATCATTTATATGCACAAAGCAAAAGAGTTGAATTGATGAAAAATCAAATGTGAAATCTTTTATTACCCAAGTCCATACATGTATATACATGTACACATTTGTATGTATATATACGATGGATATATAATGAGAGATATATACGAAAGAGAATTTTTTGGATAACCTGTGTTTAGCAGAAAGAAACTGCCCAAGGCACGAAAAAAACATTCCTCCCCTTTCTTTTATCCTCATCTTTTAACCCGCGCACCAGAAATTTCGTTAGCTATGTCTTTATGCTCCCCCATCACCCTCTCACTTACTCTTTCCTTGAAGTATATGCAAATCACATGGGAAAAATGTTGCCGAGGGTGGATATGCACCAGGGATGATTGGACAAATTAAAGGATGCAGAAGAGGATATAAATAAAAAAAAATCTTTGAGACGAAAAATAAACGATTTAAATTGAACAAAATGGTGACACGTTTTGTTGATATGTTGGAATTTGATTTTCGAACCGTTGGATTTGTGGTCGGAATAAATATTTGTTGATAATTAACTAAAATGTATAAATAAAAATTCAAATTGATTATTTTATTGGTACATTTCTCCTACAAGTAAATTTTTTTGGAAAACATAATTTTGTACAGTCAACAATTAATTTATTGTTGAATTAAATAGAATTTCATTCCTATATTTATTCTTTGCTAAGCGACACTGTAGGAATAAATAAAAGAAAAAAAATGAACAATGAATTATCGCTCTCATTTTGTGCTTGCACCAGTTGTCTAATCAGCGTGATGAACTTTTGTTAAACCGGCCCCCAAAATCATTAGCCATGACACAGTCATTAATTAATCAATTTAGCTCAGAGTTATTAAGTAATAATTGCAAAGAATTGCACACATTTTTATGTATATGAAGAAATAAATATGCACTTGATAGTCGTTGAAATGTATCTGGAGCGAGACGTGTACGAGTACTGAGATGAGTATTATGAAGTCAAAGCACATAAACCTTTCATCAAACAACTCAGGGAAACACGCGAGAAATATCGGTATAACACATACAAAGAAGAGTATCAATTCAGAAATTTCAAAACAATAAAAGAGTGATAATAAAAAAATTGAAGTTATAGAAGAAGTGAAAACATTCGGTCAATGCAATAATTATTTGCATCAAGAATTGTCTGTTCTTCATATCAATATTTTTCACATTCAATTCTGACGAGACAGCGGATGCTTTTAAAAAAAGAAAGACAAAACAGCACTGAAAATGAAGGGAGAAAAAGAGAGGTTAAGTAACATTACAACATAAAAAAAAAATGAGAAAGAAAAATGATGTAAAAAGGAGAAAACGAAATGACAGACCAGGGTGACATAACGAATACGTAATTATATATATAGTCAAGCGCCGGAAGTGGAATACTTTGAAAGGAGAACAACTATGAAGATGTTTGGAAAATACAAAGAAAGATATATGTATGTGTATAATTTATTGTGAAGTCATTGGCATATATTTGTCGGTAACTTGACCTCACTCTACCGCTCATCGTATTTTATATCAAAAATGTCTCTTCATATTATTCTACTTGAAGTATTTTATCCAAACAAATCTTTTGATATACCGCAAAAATTATGTTTCATCACACAAAGCTATCAAGAATATTTTGGTAGACTACTGTATTTATTCCAAACACAACACTACAGGTTGACTAACAAGATCAATGTAGAGATAAATTGTATATGGACAACAGAGAACGAAATACTGGATGAATGATTTTGCGATACATTTTTGATGCGATAAAATTGGGGCAAATGATCCAGTTGAAATGAAAACAGTTTAGGTGAACTAAACAAAAATTAGGTCTGATTGAATTAAGAAATTTTATGATTGATATGATTTTAATTGTTAATTTTTGTTGATCATTTTTATTCAGAATTTTTGACTAGATGAAATAAAAATCAAAGTGTTTTTATTATTTGGAACTAAATGTTCCTTCTGTTGGACTGGGTAGTTCAATCCTTCAACAAAACACTAGAAAAATATTACTGTTTTATATAACCCTAGAAATTGAACAAAATTATCCTCCTCAACTAAAAAATCATTTCTAAAATCCGCCAACACACCATAAAAATTCAGGTCCATTTTCTCTGCCAATTGAAGAATTGATCGTTTGATCAGACAAACAAAAAGAAAATTTACAATCACAATTTTCTTGTTGTCAATTGAATGGAGGGAAAATAATAAACTTCCTGTTTTAATTGCTTTCAGTGCTGTTCCTGTTCAATGAACGATTGATACACAGTCACGTGGTGAAGGTCCACTGCAAAGTTACATCCAAAAGAATAAAATAAAATCGCGGCTACTTTGATACAGGTGATGAATGGCGAAATGAATTATTGAATAGTTAAACACACAGGTAGAAAGTTCAGAATACATTCATATATATCTATATACAAAGCTAAGGAACATTTATTCAGAGCCGCCTGTTTTTCGCGCCTCGTAAATTTTACCTTAGGTAACCAGACAGTCCGAGAGTACATAAAAAAAAATCTCATTTCAGTCCCATTCATAGCTATAATTTTACAAAAATTATCTGCCTCAACAAAGAAACTCGAGATGAATTCTCTGTCATTGTCATCAATGATTTAATTCTCACCTCTACATTTTTATTCCCTACCTAAAATTTCTCCCTTCTTTAAATTCTACGTCACACACTTTATTTAATTGTTTTCTTGCGATATTTTTTAAATTCACTTCTACATAAATTCATTGCAAAACACGTGCGCATCCATCTTTTAACTATACCCCATTAAACACCCATCATTAAAAATGTACAAGCAAATAAATTTCTTATAGATGGTGAATCGATAGAATGAGTACAAATTCGCGAGGATTAACAAAAGAAATAAGAAAGAGAAATAAGAAATGAAGAAATAAAAAAAACAAACAAGTAAATCTTCACATGCAGAAGCAATAACAGTAGCTACTGACACACACAACTCTCCCTGATACCGAACCAGTTATTGTTGATAATAAATGCGATATTTAAACATCAACTAAACGAGATTTTATGGTCGTCTCTCATCGGAAATATTTTATTCATTTTTTTCTTCACCATTCTTATTAGACATATTTCTTCTTTTCATACTCTTTGGCTTTTTCATCCTAACTCATCGTATAAAGACGTTATTTGAGCTTCACTTTTTATTATATTTCACCATGCTGCTGCTGCTGCTGCGACCGCGTGCAAAATCCAACTTGTTTAGCTCATATATACACATATATATATTATAAATGTGCGGTGACTATAGATGGCTCTCAAACCATAGAGACTTCTAGAAACAGGTTCATCACAGAGTCATAAAGCAACTTTATATAGCCATAAGGATACGCACAAGGCAATTACTTAAGAACTAATCATGCGATACGCGTTTGTGTCAGGGTCCAAAAACTCACATCTCTTTCTATATCTCAATATATATATCGTCGTTTAATTTTTATTTTTCCCTCCTTTTTTTCCCCCATCCCTCTCATGTCTATTTCGTTCTTTTATCTTTATCTTCACGCAAATTCTACACACGTCCCAACACAAATACACCTTCTCTTGTCTCGACATTATTTCTTTATGGTATTATGGAACTTAAATAGTTGTAATGAGCATTTTTGGCGCTCTCACATCTCTTGAATCGTCGCTTTACATTTCTTTTTTTTTCTTCGCTTCTATTTATTATTTTATTATTTTTTTTTATCTTTATCTTTTTTTCTCTTTTCGACAGTGGTGAAAGGATATTTTGAATTTGGATTTTTCAAGCGTCATTACCGCTATATGTGACGCTATATAAACGCCATAAATGTAATTCGACTATGCGGGGACCATTTAATGCTGCGACATAACACATTCATATATATAAATATACCTGGATATATACAAAGTTGAGATACAATATGGACTAATGACTGGTGTCATTTAGCATTTCAGAGAGACGGGTTTTCGCCAAAAAATCGACAAGACCTTTCTAATAAAAAATAATAATAATGATAAATAAAATGGGAACGGAAGTTTCATCAAAATTATCGCTAGTGTGAAGTATTCTTCAAAGGTTTTATATTCATTTTGTTTTTTGTTTTGTTTGCTACGCGTTTTGATAGTATGTTTTGATGAAGAAAAAAATAATGATAATGATGAAATTAAATATAGAGTTGACAGGTGAGTTGACGGAGATGAGAAGCGACAGCCATATTGTTGTTGAGTATAATCAGAATCAAGAGAATTCACAATGTAGAGTAGAAAGAATAAAATAAGGAATAAAGAGAAAGAGAGTTGGATGGAAAAAAAAAAAGGGAAAAGAAACTGAGAAGAAAAAATAAAAATGATGAGGAAGAATGAAAAACTGAGTCCGTGTGTACCTATAATAACAGTAATTCCTCTGGTTCGTCAGCAATTTCGAGCGTTCGCCTCGAAAACTCCAAATTATAGAAGCTGCTGTCATTAGTTGACTTGCCCGGACACGAAAAATAGTACACAAAATTTGGGAATTTTTATTGAAATGATTTTTCATTAGATTTTCATTGTGAAAATTGGATAATATAAAATATGAATAAATTATTATTATTGCTATTATTAAATATTGAATATTTTTTATAATGTGAAGAGCTACTGAATGTCGATTTATATTTTGCTGAGATATTTTCTTGCAGTTGAGAATGACGAGATGGACGTTATTGTGGTAGAGGACTACAGAGTGATAACAGTGATTTGACGATGTGCCCTGCGGCACATTTACTTTGCGTCAAAATGTTAGGGAACAAAGTGCAGGGAGTGGAAATCAGCGGCATGAGCATTGAAAGAAGAGGAGCAGAAGAAATTGACGTGGAGAATAAGAAGAGGAGAAAGATATAGAATACGAAACTGGATAGAATGAACAAGTAGTGAGTGAACGGACTAGACCAAATGGGGAGTAACTGAAGACTAAAGTTTTGCCTGAGGCTTTCGTCTCTTCGCATCAGACTTGAAGAGAGACCGAACGTCGCGCGAATATAAAGTACAGACAGGGACAGTTAAAGTAGAAAAAGAACGATAGGGAGGAAAAATAAAAGAAGACAGTAGAGACAGCATGAGAGACAGACGAATGAAGCCGGTCGTTCGGAAGAGCGCATCGGACCCCATTACCCTGGGGTGAACTTCTCGTTAAAGTACCAGAGCGAGAGGAAGATGCGCCGCAGGAATTCCAAGGGACCGGATTCGCCGGATCGCGTTCCACTCATGCCAAGAATTCATGTTTATTGACACTATATGCATTCAATAATATATATAACTGCATTATATCAAAGATTCATTTTGGTATATAACTATTAAAACTTTCATCATTTCAATTTGTGATTGTGTTTATAATTATCATCTGATTTGTATGTATCAAATTTTATATGAAACTATTGAGAAACATGTAATTATTTCAGGTAGAATTTAATCAATTTAATTTCTGGCAATTTTTGTAGTTGAAGTGACGTGAAAATTCGAGCATTATCTCGTCAAAAATATCTTCAATATTTAAAGACTATCCTATTATATGAACAAAATTTTAATAAATAACTTTTTTGATTGATCAAATCACAAATTCCTTTAATGAACAATTCAATAGAGCAAATTTATTCACCTCAATTTAAAACTAATATCATTTATCGTTAATATCACAGTCACATTTAAATAAAAATACTTCTGTATTCAACTCATTTTCTATTCTCTTACAATATTTTCCTTCGCTTTTATACATTGTTTCTTCTTCGTCTATTCATGTATTTCTCAATGCATAATACATAAGTATTTATTCATTCATTCACTTTAATTTTCTTTCATGGGGAAAAACTTTCACTAATGACAGTGTGTATACACACAACACAATTCTACGTAAATGTATTTCTTATTCACATCAGCCATTTATTATCCACATTATTACAAATGGAATTGTGGCTACAGAGTAATAATTATTTCTTATTCAAACGATATACATTTTCATTCCATCTTAAATATATATATTCAAATTTTTATTTCATCAATCAACTTTGCAAATATTATATTAAATTGAAAATTCAAAGAATCATTTTAATCATCTATATTTGCATTGGATGTAAAATTGTGTAATAAAAATAACACAAAAATACTTTATATCATATGAAATCACGTCAAATGTAGGCGACGGTGAGTCGTTTACGTTGATAACTACTATACACCCAACTGGTTCTTCTCAATCGGCATCATAAAGACACTGTATGTGTTCATACATACATATATATATAAATATACATGTGAAGTTGTCGTGTATATTGTGAGTCACCATTACATCGTTCACTGTGTGATATCGGCACGATGCACAACTACGTATTATATACCTCTATATACAAGAACGAGATTAACTATATTACGACTACAACTACTATCTGTCAATTACGATTTCCCTATTATCGCTCTCGGTGCAATTTACGATCAATATACACGAAATTGCACGCATCTTAATGGATACTTAAAATTAATAAACCTGCACTTGAACTATTCAATAAAAGGCGTACGCATATTAGATGAAATTATCAATATTAAAATTGAAACTAAAATTGATAAAAATATTTGTAAATTAATTTTATACGAATAGCAATTGAAATCGAAATCTTGAATATCAACACTAGGCTGATATTAAACAGAATGATTTGGAAGATTATTGAAATCTGGCACTATCATATCAGCAAGAATTTATAATAAAGATTTGAGATATTTGTGGAATAGATTAGGAATCGGATATAGAATTGATAGTACAATTGAAGATTATCTTTTTTATGTTATCATTAATGAGTCATGAAATATGTTTTTTATTCATATTTCTTCGTCTATTTGAAGTATCATGATGACACGTTTTGCAATTCAGATTCTCAGTCTCAGCACTTGTATTGTAATGATTTGTGTTTATGACAACAGTTGATTGTTCAATCCGAGAAAAAAATACTAAATAAATGAAGGTTTGACAAAAAATTATGTGTCTCGACTGAAAATTTTGAGCAATAAACTACCTAACCTCGTTTTTAAAAACAGTAATTCCTGAAATAACCGCAGCGAATATTCCAAACAAAACGACTGAAGGAAGAAATGCATCATAAATTCATCGTTAAAAGGACTAAACAATAAACTCACCTCTTGCCATTTCTCCTTCGTCGTTTTGTAGCATAAACAGTTCCAAGTTGGCTCATGGCAATAGAATTATTAGGGCCTGTAGCAGCAGTTGGTGTTGGCGCCGAAGTTGGCGTCATAGTTGTCGGATCAACAACGCCCGAGGGCTGAGGGTGTGTAACGCTGTTAAGGGTAATTGTCGAGCCGGATGGATAGCATGCCGTAGCGACGTAATCCGTCGGTGTTAGTGATCCTCCGGTAGGTGGCCCGCAGATACCAACGACCCCCGGACCACCCCCGGCGCCAACACCACCGACAATACCCCCAACCACCCCCAGCCCCGTAACAGTTCTGTCCAGTGCGTACACCGTGCGTAACGTTACACCACTGTCTACACTCGTTTCGCAACCTGAACTTACGTCATCATTTAATAAAAACGATGACAACCGTCGGCACGGTTGCTGATGATGCAGCGACGACGGCTGCAATTTCGTGCTAGGTGACAGCTTAACAACTCACTTAATATCACGTCTTAATTCAAAAACCGTAAACGAAGAAGAGCGTCTATAACCTGATTGATTATAGATTCAAGCGAAGCTTTTGATAATCACTGATGGGAAGACGGAATCAATTCTTGTTTATTAGTTCCAACTCAATCTTTCAAGTCAATGATGATAAATAATGATTTCACAATCAAGATACTTTTCAGACAATGTATCAATCATGATTTGTGAATTCTTGAAACACTGAACAACGTCGTTAAAACGTCACGAGTTAATCTAAAACTTAGCTTTGAAGAATGAAATCGTAGATGCAGATTTTACTGTCACAAGTCACATGTCACTGAATTTAAAATATCACTCCGTTGTAAAATTATTGACCTATCAAGTCAATTGATTTAATGAAAAACAGAACAATAATATCACACAGGTCTAATGATCTTCGAAATGGTCATTCCTATAAATAAATCGTAAATCACAAACGTTGTTCAACTGTGCACTTAAGTGTCACTCATGTCATCCTTTGACTTCACTTGCACCATCCGATCTCATTCAACACAAACTCATTTAACTGATCACCTGTCCTACCAACAATGGTTCTTACGATTTTATGGGTCTCTTTGCCCCATTCCTTGATAACACAAACACACACTCACACTCATTTCGAAATCCCACTATCGTTTTTTCCTGTCACCTATCGTCGTCAATTGGATGGACAGGACCAACCTCTTAGAATCCACCTACTCATTTGCTTTCCGCACCTACCCAGATAATTTTTATCTATCTGAATAGAACCTCGTGGTCGGTAACGAGGCCCCGCACGCTCGCGAACGTTACGACGGTACTAGCCTCGTAAAAGCGTGTCGTATACTGGCCCCGGCACAGCAAACATCGGCTGAGGGGACCCGCGCGGCATAGATCCGTGGTAAAGACTACACACAACAACACATCCGAAGCCGAACCACGAAAGAGAGGTGGAGGTTAGCGATTGTGGTGGTGGTGGTTGTGATGGTTGTAGTGGTGGCGAAGTAAAGGAGAAACAGTCAGACACGGGTAGGCCACATTGAAACCTTCCAACCAGTACTTCGGGGTCCCCGTTGGTGCCACTCGGTGGCGCTCGTTTCATAAGCTTATACTCCCCACTAATACCACGAACCCTTGGATGTAGGCTCCCATCGTTTCCCACCATTGCTACCTTTGATACGCCCACAATGCCAAGCGAACAACCAATGAAAGTGGCAACATGGCGCCAACGGCGTAACAGCGGAACCGCGAATGCCTTGATAACATCAAAGCCACCAGATTCCACCTATTCGTCTCTTGCTTTCTTCAATTCCCCACTGTTCTTTAAGGTAAAGAATTTTCGCGCCCTTAAATGAGTCCGCCCTGATTGCTCTTTTTGGGGGGATTTCTTGAGAAATATGTTTTATGAGAGAATTTACGAATTAATTTCGTGGTATTAGAAAAATTCAAGAGATTGCCAATGATAAGACGATTTATGTCAATTAAAATTGAAATTCTGTAATTCTAATCGAGTTTTTCAAAGATTAATTCACATTCAAATAAATATATATCAATCTACAAATCACGTTAGAAAATTTGATTTATTTTTTTCGAGGTTTATAAAAGACTGAGGAAACCTTTTGTGTTAGACTGAACAACAGCAATAGAAATTATGGATTATTGTAATCATTCAACTTTAAATGTCTGAAAAAATCGCTAATTCAACAAAAGACAAAACCTATAGTCAATCATTCTCTAAATTCTCACCAAGTTTTTAGTGTTTTGTATTTGTATTAAATATTTACCAGTTTATGACTAAATCAACTTGCAGAACAAAACATTAGTTTATACCATAAATTATCATCGCGTTTTCTATTATGTAAAATAAAAAAATGCGTTTCGTGAGCACTATCAAGTTGCCACAAAGACACATGTGCAACAGAATATGTCCAATACGAAAAAAATAAAAAAAATTAACAAATAAAACACGTGCGGAACTGTATCATGTGTTTCGTGTGGTCGCACCGCTATGCTTTTATACACTCGATTAATATATCTTGATTGTGAATAAATGTTTTACTGATACGAGTCCCTTTTATTCGCTGTGAAAATGTGTCGATTTATTCTAGATAAGAAAATGTATCAACAATATAATATGAATACTTGAACCTTTTTTTTTTGTTGAATTCATTTTCTATATATTTATGTTTTCAACTTTTCTGCTAACGTTTTATTAGTACAAAGAACATGTACCAGAGCTGATGCTTAAGAGGATTTTAACTATAATATCCTTGACCAAACATTACACACCCGCTTTACCAAATTCCCACTCACGTTAAGAACTAATTTCACGCATGCAGTGTATATAATACCGCTACCGTTTCAGAAAATATATATGTGCGGTCACACGCAACACTCATATACTGGTCATATTCTTGCTTTCTTCCTTCTTCTCAACCAACACATCATGGATATTACACTATTCACGAGACTTTCTCATCTTGTTTCTTTCGCATCCAATTTGGAATATAAATCGCACATTCTCGCTACGCTTTGATTAATATTCTAAGATAAATTCAAATTATTTTGACATAACTAAATGAAACAAAAAAATGAATAAAGGTAGTCAAATAATAAAAATATCATAACTATCTAGGGGAAAAAACAGTGATGCAGAAAATTTTTCCAACGTTGTAAAACAGTTAAATTTAAATCTTCATATAATTTCATTTTGTTCCAATGAGGATGCACTGAACAATGGTAATTCTCTGTTCATAGAACGGCCATAGCACTCACTAAAGTTACATAACAAAACGGAAACATCGTTTTTTTTTACTGTAATATAATTCCCATATAATTCATTATTCACGTAATAAAGAATTAATTTATTGTTTTATTAGTTTTTGCCTTCTCATTCTATTTCAGATGCTTCTCTTGCTCACTTTATTCTGTTCTTTCGTGTAGACATCCGCATCCCGTTGATGATGCGTGAAGAGCAACACTCATGTTGTAAACGCGAAATAAAGAAAAAGAAAATAAATAACAAACAGTAAACAGAAACCTAAAGAGAAATCGTGTCGTGCACGCATGTACACGTTATTGCCACAGAACGCACACACGAAATGACCATGGCATTGACGTTGGTCAGTAACGGACCAAATGGAATTTCGTGCAGAGTTTTCGTGTGACATACAAATGATAACAAGAAACATAAGACAAGAAAATTTTCATCACACGATTACGAGAATATTCTTGGTTTTTACAATATGTTTCAATGAAGAGGATTATTATATAAATATATACACATTATAGACACACCATTTATGATTAGCACAAATTGCGCGCACGATTGAATTTACTTTGCACAATTCCTTTTAAGGCCTTGAGAAATTGTTCAATGACAATCTTATATTTATGAAACAAGTAATATTAAATGGTAATGCAGACTTTTTTTTGCTGTTTATCGATATTTATACTTGGAAAAATTATCAAGCGTTCTATTTACACAGCATTATTAACTGCCATGTTTATTTGAAAAGATAAACGTTTAAAGAAAAACGATAATTTACCTATTTGTGTATAGTTTTATAAAAAGAAACAGCATTAAGAAACACAAATTTTCCACAACTTTTCTCGGCTTTTTTAGTTCAACAAATTTTTCAATAGAAACAATCAATTTTACTGACTCAAATTTCTCACATTACTTTCAAGAAGATGAGGGCGAGTTTTAAGAGATACAAATATTTGATTATTCTCCATTTAGGAGGATAAAAAAAAATAATTGTTACTCAAAAACGCTAATTCAGTATAAATTCAACGATTTTCACACCAAATAACTAAATAAATATCTGATAAAAGGTCTGCCTTCGCCATCTACCGGAAATTTCTCCAACCATTTCACCTGGACAGGAAAGTCCAACGATTACCTACAGATATCTTTCAACCCCTATCAATAAAAATACATCCATCGAAGAACGATTAAAATATCTCACGAAATATCACCATAAATCAAGATTAAATTTCAACTAATCTCATTTATAATAAAATCACAATATAAAAGAAATCCAATATAAAAGTCATATATAGTCACTGTGGACTTTCGCAATTGGTCAAGGTTAATACTACATAATTAAGTGAAAAAAAAAAGAGAAAAAATAAAGAGGAAAAATAGTATTTCAACAATCTAGATATTAATGTTATATGAACAAGTATTAACGGTTGGGTCGCTGCACATATACACACAAAAGCATCGTTAACAATGCAAAAATGAAACTTAATTAGACAAATGATTGTTTGAAAACTCATATGTATATATTGTGGCTACAATCAGGGCTACAACTAGTGCGGCAACTGATGTAGCGATACAAGCTCCAGAACAACAGAAAAATGCGCGGCCCCCACGTTCATAATTGCGTGCAAAGGATATAATTGCAAACGGGGAATTATGATGTGTATGCAGGTACACACAGAAGTTCCATTGCTATATGACAGTACGTGACTAATTTTAGGACACACTGAAGCATCTACTAACTTTCCGGCCCGAAATTGACAATTATCTTGGTGAGGTTTACTCATTGGGGTTGATGGAAAAACATTAGCAATACAATTTACTTGACTATCGGAAGTTTAAATGAACAATCCGGAAGGGTGGCTTTAAGTGAAAAGGTCTAAGGAGGGTTGGTATATGCATTTAATACCACTACAGTTATGTGTATCGTGTTGCAACCCCTCTGTATTTCTAATATCACCGAATTCACTCGGTCACGGGATATTTAATTTTGGGTGCATCCGCAATTTATTGTTTGACTGGATGCTGGATTAATGTTTGTGATGGTCAATTTAATCTTTATGAAAGTGTCCTCGAAATTGTGTTCAAGCAGTTTATTTTCATCCTGTTATTTTCTTCGTCTCAATGTGACAATTTGAAATTATCAAAAGCCCAAATTATTTTAAATTAGAAATAAAAATGAAGAAGATTAAAATAATATTACGAATGTGATGTGGTTTTTTGAGAGCAAATTAAAATATTTTTGTTTATAGTAAAACTTAATTACCTTCAATTGAATTTATTACATTTGATTATAATCATTTTTTTCGTGTAATAGAAAGAGAGATGAATACAATGAGATATCGAACAAGAAAAAACAAAAATTTCCTTTTACAATATCACGTACTGCAACACTCAATCATTATTAACTTTTAATATTTTCTCAACCTTCTTTTGTTCATCTTATTCCTTCTGTTTTAACTCTTTCAAAAAATTTCTACTATTTAATGAATATAATTGCTTAAATTAAAACTTTGCCATTACGTGTGAAGTCCAGACTTTGCCATCGCGATAACAAACTTCACCAATGAACCTATACCTATGCACAATATTGTGTACACATTAATAGCAATGTGTATGATTATGCATACAAACACAAACTAACTTGCATATTCCTTTTTACCTTCCATTTTTTTCAAGAAAAATTATTGTATCGATCGTCAATGATTATGCAGCAGTTTTGCCGCGTCCCTGAGCAAAAATAAATTTACACAAAAAAAAAAATAACATCAGAGGTGAAAGAAAAAATAGTTGGAAAAAAATAAAAACCGGGGTAAGTTGTGAAGAAAAAAACGACAAACTAAGAAAAAACAATATAAAAAGGACGCGTATGAAAAGGATTAAGAAAGATGGGGTGAATAAAAAGGGAGGGAAAAATTAGCAAAAAAACGCAACAACTGCGATGGGTGTTCGCTCCTGTCGAACCTGTAATTACTCGCCCTGCGGGTTTGTCTGTCCCACCAGGGGGCATTTTACCGCAACGCGCTTTACATTGTTATTATAATGAACATGGATAAATAGTAGCCGCGATGGTATAGGTATACACGTGATCGGCGCAATTACCGTCTTATAATAATTCTGTTGGGTTCCAAAAAAGAATGAATATAAGGAAAAGAAAAATATACAAGTATATAGAAAGAAGAAGAGAAGAATGGAATATAAATATATATATATATATATTTATATATAATAATGATGGAAGGAGGGAGAGACGCGCTTTGCGTCGAGGGCTCTCTGGTGTCTCGTATATGTATACGAAAATTATAAGAAATTATGAAGAGAAATTGGTAGTCTAACCTTCGAATGATTGACAGGCTCACAGCGGTCTGCTATGAGCGCGAATACACCATCCGGGTCCCTGCAAAACACCTTCCTTTACCTCACATTTCTTCGTTGTTTTGTGTCGTCACACACAAATATTTTTTCCACTTTTGTGTCCCAAAACGATAATCGCATGTATCTTTTTTATATATATTTATTATTGTGTTGGTGGCCGACATAAAAATCCTTTTATACGTAAAGTTAATATATATTTACGAAACAGAAAGATGGAAGTTTGCCGCAGGGATTTTACAAGAGTGACTTCCGGGTAAAATGATGAAGCGAAATGAGAAATATATAATTGAAAAGTTATTTTAGATGTGATGCTTCGAGGCACAATTTCATCTCTCACAATTACATCGATTTAAATCAATGTAAAATTTTTTTACAATTATGTCGCAATTTTCTTGAATAATTATCTTGGCTTTTTCAGGGCTTTCAAATTGATGATGACAAATCGCAGAGTTTTTAATATAAATTATTTTCTGTGAGATTTTTGTTATGAACAATCGGAGAAGACTAACGAAAAACTATTGAATGTTTGAAAAATAGTAAACTAAATTGTTTTATCTAAATTATCAGTGATAAATTCAGCCTAAGAATTCGCACGAGAAATAATGAAACACTCTGACAATTTGAGATTAGAAAAATCATTGAAAAATTGCGATTGAATCATTTTTCACTCTGGGAAATATTATGAAATAAAAAAATTGAAACCTTCTGCTATTAATAATTGCTAAAATTCCATTGTATCGATTTTTTTATTAACTTATTTTAAACAAAGTTTAAACAATCCATAAACACATAAAAGAAATCAAGAGAAAATACAATTTTCCCCCTCAACTTTCGTATATGAATTTAATCTACACAATAATCGCTTGGAGAATATGGCGGAGAGCGTCGGTATCTCTACCGCGAAACAGCGTGCACCAAAATGGCGGCCAGTCACAGCGATACGATTTCATATATAAAATATAAAACTTACATGTTTTTTATGTTTAATGATTACACTGGTTTGAGGTGCGATAATGAGAAAATTGCGAAGCAAAGAGGATTTTTAAATAAGGGGAAAGGATGAGATATGTAAAGTTAGCAATTATATAGATATGCATAGATACACACACACAGAAATACAAACAAGCGCAACTGTATGCACATAAATGTATATACACATAAATAACCCTAACACGAACATATTTACGGATGGATCAACATATATATTTTAGATGCATTATTGCGATGATCTCTCAAGAGTTTCAAGGTCATTCGGAAAATGAGGATCCGCGCTCGAGACTGCGCGGCGGCCACTCTCACGGCCCCGGCGGACGCGCGATTATGGCGCGAGTTGAGGCCATATCAATATGGCTACCGCACGCATACCAAACACTAAATGATAGTGAGAGAAATAAATAAAATACGAAAATAATGGAAAAGAAATAGAATAAAGAGAAAAGCTCATTATTTTGCAGCTGCACCATAACATTCCACAATTTATATTTACATTCTATTTTCAAATAGTTAAACAAATGGCAAAATAATTGTCAATTTGTTGCAGTAGAAAATAAAAAAATGAATTATTTTTCATTGTTTATATTTTAGTGATGGAAAGTTATTTTTCTTCATCGGGCAATTGTATACATTCAAATGTAATTTTATGAATTAATATTTTTTTCTTGGAAAAATTGCGTGGGATAAGTGAAGGTACAGATAATAAAAGCGTTTGAAGCCGCACCCTTACGAAATTTACCCTCGAGGAAAATTGAAATAGACAATATACAAGAGCGAGGAATATTCACATTCCAGCCAAGAGCCCTCGAAGTAATTCGTTAACAACCCAATTCAACAATATAAAACGCTCGAGTATATTGCACTTAAATTTTTTTTTTCCTCTGTCATTCATTTATTCCCTTTGAATTTGTCGTTTTTTTTATTTGCAATTTTAGTAGAGTATGTTTGAATTTATGTGTTAGTTAGTGCATGTGAGGCCCAATAAAACTTCAAGCGCCGACGCCATCAACTGCCCAAGGCAAAATTTATTCCTCATCCTCTCCATTCTCTGATCATCGTCATCATCATTATCATTATTATCGTCATCATCGTCGTTGTCGTCGTTGGTATATATATATATATATATATATATATATATTCCAAGAGTTTTGTGATAATACGTTGAAACGCGACGCTATGATGAGATCCAGGTTTGACAGGGAAATAACTACTGACGCACACACAAGACAAGCATTTTTATATTTATATAGAAGAAGATCCTTCGCGTTTGGTGTTTCTTTGTCTTTTTTCTGCGCGCGCGATTATGAATCTTCTCATCAAAGCGAGAGCGCTATCGATCGATTGGTCCAGACAGGAAATCGTTCGACGACGCCAATTCCGTTCAGGGACTCCAGACTTATACAAAGAAAGAAGAAAAAAATAAAGAAACACTTAATCTTTTTCTTTTTTAGAGAAGCCACTTCGGTAGTCGGGGTTCGCGGATCATTATGAAATTATTTCTCAGAAGAGTAAATAATTACTTTGATTGTTTTTTTTTTACTCGTCGCAATATTTTATTTTTGCCTTCTCAACTTTATTTTGCATGATTTGCGTCAGGTATAAATACAGGACATAACGATGAATATTTAACAGAGAAACAATATCAGAATAACTGAACTGAAAGTATCTGAAATAATAGAAATAAAATGACATTGAGATGGGAGGATACTGGAATTTCTCGAATTTATTAGAAAATTGTTTTGTTTTAATATTATTTAAACTCTTCAGATAATTTATAAACTGACTGATTGCAAAAAAACTAGGCTCGTTATAGAATAAAATTCATCAGAATTGATCATCATTAATTGTCAACATAAAATCCTGAAATATCCAATAAATTTCACTTTCAATTCTAACAATTAACAAATTCTATTCACCACATTTTTGCATTACATTTTCTCTCCTACATCATTAAAAAACTGTAATTTTCAGGACAAATTAATGTGAAGACAATTCACAGTGAAACTATTACATAATCGTAGACATACCACGAGACATCATTGGACCTCACTGACCCGACAGTGATAATATGTCTACGCATGATGCCTTGGGAAAATTGTCGCTGCAATAATTTCTAACTTTTATTGTCCTATTGCAATACACATATATACCATACCATAAAATCATGATTGTGTATATGTCAATTACGTACAACCCCCCACACCTAAACTACGTCTAATAGTCACCATTAAACCTCATAATTATATCAAACACAGTTCCTTTTAATAACTTTGAAAAACGGACATGACAGTTGATAATTATTGTCACGGTGTTCCAGTTCTCAAACTATTAAACAATACACATATAAATGGATAACTTGTGACTGTTAATTTACAATGATCAAGCACAAACATATACACACACATACACATTTGCGCACTGAATCTATTACATCAACAATTACTTCATTGGTTAAGGAAAAAAAACATTTTCCGTATATTGCGAAAAATATTTCTCACTGTATTACCCTCAATGAAAAAGAGATGCAACGTAACGAAAAATAAAATAAAATAAAAGACATTCTCAGTATTATTCCACAAAATATAATAACAGAATCTTTTTTTTTCTTCTTCTTCATAACTCAGTTTATATAAAAGAAAATAAAATAAAACCACTGCGGCTTTATAAAGATAGAAATAATAACCACAAAAGTATATCGATGTTCGAAAAGGAGTTACAATATGTCACATTACTCACCATCCTTTTATTTAACTCCATTTTGTTTTTTCACCAACAGTGAATAAAAAAGACAAAGAAGGAGTATACATAAATGCCTTGAAGGGTAAAAAGAAGAAAAATATGGAGAAACATAAAATCAAAGAATAGAATATATATAAATACATAAATTCACCGGATGTTTCTTACGCCCCATACAAGCTACCGCAATTCCGCCTTCCCATATTTATTTCTTCTCGTATCCTATACATTCGTATTCATTCTCCATATTTTTCTTCTTTTTATTCTATATTCTCTTCAGTTGAATTCAAATATATGCCCATATTCATAAATAAATATCCGTTTGAATAAAACATAATCCAACAGGACTGAACAGGTTCATCTGGCCACTGAATATTATTCTCTCACGATATATAATATGACGATGGCAGTAGCTGAGATACATCACGAAACAGCCACAGGAATTTTCTCTCTCCCTAATGCTTTCAACCGTCATGTATATATGTATATATATCTCACATATTTTGCTTCCCCTAAACGCAAAGCCATAGGGACAACTGAACACAAAGTCCCTGGATGAGATGGTTATTACTTAGAAATCGCTTCGTCTCTATTAATATATATAGATATATTATCTGCATTGGGTTATTTGTCCTGAGGCTTAAATTATCTCTACACGCAAGAGTCATCCGCTGTACTACCCTATACACACTAAATTATTAACTTTATATATATATATATCTGTAGTACGTTTGTGAATAAATGTGAAGGCTGTGCCAATTTGATTGGCAGGATGTTCTATGAGTGTAGATGATACAAATGTTGGAAGTATAATTTTAAAAATATTTTCAATACAGATAATATGGACAAAATGGCGGCGGTGTTGAAAGTGACAATAGTATTTTTTTTTTGTTGATGTGGAAAAATACTTTGTTAATACTTGTGCTGATGAGAAAGGAAGTTATTGAAATAGTTGATGATTGTCAAGGTTAATTGGGACAAAAAAATTAACGCGGTTATATTATGTAATGTAGAAAAATGATGGACAGTGTGATAAGGTTGTTGGTGTAGAGTAAATTTTATTTTTAAATTATCATACTTGGTGATAATTGATAATTTGGATCATTTCCTTTTGTTCGTTTCTTATCGTTGGTATTATTGTTGAGATAGTTTTTTTTACTGTTTATCCAACAGATAATGGAATTTATGTTCAGTTTGAGACGAGCATTGTACTACGTTTCTGAAAATACACTTTACAGTGTTGAAAATTTAGAAAAAAATCGAAAAGAAACAATCGAGAATGTTATTTCTAATTTTTTAACATCCCCTAAAGTGAATAATTTAATTGCAGTGGTAATTGATGAAACATTAAGGGTTTTTATGGAGTAAGAAATTTTTTACGAATATTTATTACTAAATTTTTGAATGATAAGTAATATTGAATAGTACCAAAGTGTCTCAGTTGTTCTCGAAAGATTCACAATATCCTAAATAAAAACCTGCACGAACTTGTTCTCGTCGTGTTACGTTACTTTTTATTTCTCAATAAAAAATCAATAAATATCCACATATATGGCGTCATTGTGCGTTTGTGATAAACATCAGATTATTAATTCACATAAATATATTCAAAGCTACACAATAATGTGGAACATGTATGCACAGTGAATAATAAAAATACTTGAAATACTACATGTTTGCATTTTCATTTCTCCGTATGTTTTTCTATCGCGTTTTCCAATCGTCACCATGTTTCGCTTTTATTATTGTTATATTATTTGTTTTACTTTATAATTTTTTTTTCCTTTTTTTCGAGTTATCGCACAAGGAATTTTATCATTGTATATATATACTCGTTTCACCAACCTATATATCTATGTGGATTGCTCTATGTCTCATGCAAGATTCACGCGAGCCGATGTAATGTGCAATTGTACACCGACAACTTTCGATTGCGATATCATACAGATATTTGTGAGCGTGTGCTTTCTCTCGTTGTCCGACGAGATATAATATTAGTTGCCATTATTCTTTCATTCACTAGTTAATGTAATATTAAATAGAATGAATATGCGATACAAACGAGTATGGCGATCAATATGGCGAGATGAAAAAAAAATTGAAATAAAAAGGAACAATAAGGATTAAGATAATAATTTGACAATTTATATCATCAAATTTTTCTTATGACAATAATTAACAAATATTGTAGGGGAAAATTTATCTGAATTGTTCTCTTCATTCCCGAAAACTAAATTTTTATAAATCATGAGTTGATATTTGTATAGAAATCAGATTAAAAGAATAATAGGAAATCATCAAATGAACTTGAAGAACATTTTTAGTGCAAAGAGAATATGACAATTCATTTTAACAATCATGGCGAATTTTCTCAGTTGATTCATAATTTCATTGGCTTCAAAAAAATAATACAAAAAAAATGATGAACATCTAGGCAATCTCATTGACTGTCAAAGAAGAACAATTGATAAAATCAAAATCAACTTGTGCACATTCTCATCACCAATCAACATCAATAAAAAATATCTTCCACTGAATTCATCAAACCCTTCACACACAAACTCTCATCAAAATTAAATCATATTTCAAATCCACCTCGAAATTGTTACCACGAAAAACAAAAGTATTGAAAAAAAAACCAAACTAATTCCTTACTTATCTTAATAGCCACCGTCTAATATTTATAAATAAATTTTCAGTACCTATATGAGATGTTTGCGCGGCCATCAATAGTGACTGTGTGGTATGGCTAAAGGGTGAAGGGAAAAAATATCCAAAAATTCAACCAATGAAATCGTCATGGCAGTCACCATCAAATAACAATATACTTATTTACATATGTACATGTATATATACATATAGATATACATTTATACTTGTGAGGTTTCCGCGCGTAAAGGGACGGTCTAGACCAGGGAACGGTGGCTCGCTCAGTATGGGGATAATTGCGTTGGCAATGCGCGAGGCTCCTCCCCTTATTCTTGGTGGCTAAAGCCGCGCCAACATACACATAACATTATATATATATGTGTCCAATAGTACCTTTATATATTCATATTGTTATATGTTTATTCATACGTGTGAGGCTAATCATTTTGGTGCGCGAACATGACATGTCCGATGCGTGAGAGGTGTGAATAGCCAACGTCATATGTACATCTGTGTGTATGTGTGTATGTATATATTTATTTCAACCAGTTGTGAAGCGAGTAGAATACTCAAGAAGGTGATGCACAACATGTGCATAAAGACACATAATATTAATTATTTTTTCATTCGACCGCGTACCCGAATCATGAAATTATGGAATTATAGAAGAAAAAAAGTGGTTGTATTCAACTGACCACAAGTTCTCAGGGAATTGTTGGAAGTTATATTTATATACTGTTTTTTTGTGTGTCTAAATCTGCTCTACAATTGTGTTATGTATATGAATGGCCATGACGCGTTGGGTGAATGCAAAATCGCTTGGAATGAAATAATATTCTGAAATACTTACATAAATCAATAATTCAAGATCTGTCAGATTTTGATGTTTTGTTTTACTTAGATTTGTTGTGAAGTATCAGAAGTTTTATTATTTTTTCCCCGAGTTTTTTTTCTCAATAATTTACAATTTTCTTTTATTGTAATAATTCTATGTATATTGTGTCTGGTCGAATAAAATATCACAAAAATATCACCCCTTTAATGTTCCACACGTCACGATAGAATCTCCGTGTGATATGTTGTTATATTGCCAAAGTATAACGAAAGCTATATCGAAACCATTAATCAGAATTAGTGGCGGCAAAAGGGGTTGTCACACAATATATATTTGAAACATTATACCTATAACAATAATATAACCAATAAATGAAATATTACAATTTCAACACCATTTTTCTTAATTTCTCATGCAATTTCATCTTGTCAACTTAACTTTTCTCTATTCAAGCATAAATTGTTACCAATTCCCGAAAACATTCAACAGAAAATTAAGATAGAAAAAATAGTAAGTCCAGACCAATTTTAAGAACTTGGAAATTTATTTTATAAAGAATAGAATGAAAGAATTAAAATTTTATGATGAATATTAATTGTTATGGAGACATATAGAAGTTTAACATCGTTTCATTGGTGAATTTCATTGGCGCATAAACGCGATATCACACGCTGCGACACGCTTAATAGCGTAACCGCATATACAAAGATACCCCGATGTATTTTTAAGATAAATAAAAATGTACATGACTACATATCGTGTAAAGGATATTTGTCTATGCATCTATATATTAGTTAATAGCGTGTTCAATGCGTATGAAGAGTGCAAAATGAATAGAATAATAACAATAAAAATAATAATGAGAATTGTTAATAATGATAAGAATGATAACAATGATATAGTTATAATAATAGCTATATTAGGTAATGAGAAAAAATGTGGAAAATAATTGAGCTATAAAATTGAAATATCGCATGCACTCATCGCGACAAATTTTGTGATAATTTTAATTACAATTATGTAAATTCGTTCTTTTTATTTCATAACGTATTATTATTTTTATTATTTTCTTTTTATTTTGCATTCCTGGGTGTTCATTTTTATTAAAATGTTTGGGAATTTGTTGGAGGATATTCAATAGAAATGTTAAGATTAGAGAAACATTTTCAGACTGTAGAAGAAGAATGTTTTTGTTCTTTAATCCTCATCAACATGAATTTGTGATAATCGTAACGGAAATTTCCTAAATGGTGAGTATTTATTAGTAGTTAATGAGTTACTTATTGTTGTTAACCAGTTAATGTCAACAACATTAACAATCAGTAATAAATTTTTATCAATTATTCAAACTGTTGAATGAAAATAAAGAATCATTCGATTAGTAAAAAAAAATATGCATCAGAATTTTGATGATGCGGAAAAAAAAGTAAAATTTCCATTGAAAAATTGATAAATTATCATTAGGGTTTATACAAAAATTAACATAGTGTGAAAAGAAACAGCATAAGATGTTAAAAATATAATTGGAAATTTAATAAATTAAATAATAACTTCCCAATGTCTAGAAAAGTTGATTTAAGAACGACAAATTCAATTGTTTTTCATATCGTGTTTATATTATTCATAAACATCTCAATCGGAAATCAAATTATCATAGTAATAAGATACTAAGTAAATAATCACTCACAAAGAATAATTTATTAACTTTCGTTTCGAAATTTTCTTGAAATAACCGCAGTTATCAACAACCAGTTCCGTTTTCTTGGATAGATAAGAACAATAAATAATTAACAAGACTTGAAGAGTTTATTTCTACAAAAAAATAACAGAAGATGCGAACTTCTTTGCACGATAAATAAATTACGGGTGAGAGTGGTTCGAAAACTTGTTGAATTGTGCACAGAATATTCTGTCAAATTCACATGCAAGGAAGTTTGTATATATATATATATATATACATATAAGAACAAAAGATTCACCGCTGAGAATCTTTAATAGTTTTACCTAAGAAACTATTCCACTCTTCCATCACTTCCTCATTCTCTCTGTAGATAATTTATATCACGACACACGCGAGAAGTAGATTGGAAGATTTTTATCCAACTAAGTGTGATCGATCTTCGCCCATGCAATTGAAAAAAAAGTTTATGAGAATTTGTTTCTTCGAAAATTTTATTAAACTTTAATTCAATTTCTCATTCTTCAACTATATAAAATTTATTTATTCTCTAATTATGAAGAAGAAAAAAATGAGAAAAATCTCCAGCAAAACAAAATAATTATTCTGTAATTTTTCATCATTTTAGAATTAACTAAAATTTTATTTTTACAGCAACATTTTTTATTTCAATAAATAATTCATTTTCTTCCACCCACATAATATATTATCGATTAAATTCACATAAAAGTCTCGAGAGGTGACGAAAACTAATGCATAATTTTCATGCAATGCAATGTGCAACTGACGTGTACTAATATGTCACTAAGCCAACCCCTTTTGTGCGTTCAACACCACCCCACCACCAGTATTAACACCTGTGGGTGGTAATAACTGCCTTTCATATCTACACACAAAAGTATATATAAAAAATTTTTTCTTCTCATACTATTCACATTAATATATTTTACAATTCACCACAACATATTTCCGTAAAATATAAATTAATTTTCTACACCTTAAGATTTATCGAGAAGAAAATTATCCATCATGAATTTTAATGATTGATCCAACAAAAACACGCCATAGTTAATTTATTCGTAACTATTATCATTATTTATTTACTAGATTTTTTTTCTTTTCAATATTAATTCTTATTCCTACACTTTCTAATTTCACCATGGCATAAATGAGTATGGGGTTAAATAAGAATTTAACTATTTTATTTCTCACTCTCAGCGCTATCTAATCACCATTTGTATATCATTATTATATTATAAATGAAAAAATATTTAAATGTTATAATTATAGTTTCGTGATAAGTTTCATAAGTGTTTGGATATTTTTCCTCTTTTATTTTCACAGATTAGAGGAAATGTTTTATGGGTTCACTCTTAAAATTATATAAATATCCACTGACCCCGTCGTCTTTCACGCCATGACAATCATCTGTATACAATTATGCATGGTATCGTGAAAAAGTAAAGAAAGAAAAAAAATTAGAAAACATAAATGTTCAATTTATTTGTTGGTGAATATGTCTTGCGTGATCGAACTCGCGCGCGTTCGAACATTCTCTTTATTTTATAATTAAATGACTTAAGCGATGAGGACCTCTACATCTGTGTAAGAATGTTGCTGCTGAATAATATGCAATTAAGAAAAACGAAAAATATAGAACGCGCGTGCGCGACCGTCAAACTAATAAATGCTAAATATATGTATACGTGTAGATTTATTTTTCGTGCAATTTGATGGGTTGTTTGAGACACGACTCTACGATTTTTTCAAATATTTGCACGTGACTGAAGAAGACATATTTAATCAAATTAGAACCGTTTACAATTAGTGTCAGAGTAAAGCGCGGTCACAGTTTTAACGAAATAACTAAAGAAAAAAAAAAAAAAATAACAACAAAAAATTGGGGACAGAAAACAATTTTATCTTCACATATATACAAGAAAGTTGGGTTAAAAGTTTCCAAGAAGGAATTTTTTCTGTATGTGTGGTCGTGTATAGATGAGGTTCGTCATTATTTTGCAAAAATCACTCGGATGATTGGTGAGATTTGGATTCATCATATTACTCAGAATTGCCATCATGGAAGAATGAGAAAGAGACAAAGAAAAAAATTGTGTCTTCGTGAGAATTTATTTTTCAAGTATAAATTGAGATCAGACGGGGGAATTTTTAATGAAAAAAATCCCTAACATTTCACTCAATCTTCTTCATTATCCATAAAACCAAGTTAAAAAAATACAATTTGTATTTCAACTGCTCTAAATCTTCAATAGAAACATAAAAAATAACAAATTATTGAACAACCACTACAATTTCATCATTATCCAACTAGGCAACATGACGTAATTTATTTATTATTGTTCCTGGTACTAAAGAAAAAATAAAGAATGCAATAAAATGCTTGGAAAATGATGTGAAAAGGAAAAAAATAGTCATCACTTACTCATTCTTCCTTCTTATTACCATTCCAATCAAAATCATTTCAGTCACGTTTGACATAAAAATATACAGAATGTTTTTTCTTTCTGTTTTCCATAAATGATAAACAAAAGAAAAAAACAACAAATATGTACATTGTAAATTCGACTTTTCGCAACGAATATTCCACCAATGACTTTCAATTTACGTAAATACGTATATAGCCATATGTATATATAATATTCACCGTGGGAGTGTAGATATAAAGTTGGAGACATTTGCGGGAACGTGAGGGGCCGTCGTCTTTATACCTCGTCAGATTATAACGAGGCGGAATTACACAAAAGGAAGCTCATATATCAAATATAGACAAGAAGAGTCTAACCAAGATCTTTTACGTCGTATCCTTCGTCATAAATATATATGTATATATTCAACAAAACAAGACAAGTTTCTCAATACCGACAAAGACTGTATACGACGAATTTCACCAATTCGTTCAATCTAACCGTCTGCCAAAAGTTTATATCTCATCTTACTAATTCAACGAACATAACATTTTTAGAATAAACATCTGCGTTTTATTCACACAATAGCACATCCAATATTTATTTAAACAATAGTTTTCATAAAAACAAATTTTATAATTTACATAAAAAGCGTGGGATTATAAAACTCACGAATTTTTTTTAGTTAATTATTTTTAATAGTTCATAATAGTTCACTTCTAAAAAAAAACAATTTGGAATAATCGAATGAATTCTATAAAAAGAGTTCCAACCACATTTCAACCCTATCACAATAATCAAACATCCCTTCAAAGAAAATAGCAAAAATTAATTATACAATAATAATTATGCAACCAATTGGACAAATACACCTGCTTATGTGTTCTTATTGAATTTATTAAATTGAAAACAAAAATAAAATTTCGTTCTTCTCCACCCGGAAGGAAAAATATTCCTATTCATTCATATAAAGCAAACACGATATGGGCGTATCTCATAATGAACGTGCTATTCATCTCACACTCATTATAATAACCATGAAACACAAAGTCATCAGTGATATCAAAATGATTTACTGAAATACATAAATATCAAGTTCATTTACCTCTCAACCCCTGCATAATATCTGCATAAACAAAATAATAATTATGAAAATCGCAATAATAATCAACAAAACGATAACATAAAACAGTAAGTAAATAATAATAATTATCTTCAGATACATATTGTAAGCAAGTAGTTTAATATTTAAATATTTCATTTAATGCCCAGAGGAATATACAGAAAGAAAAAAATTCACTACCTTCGTATTTGAACTTTTAACCTTACTCCTTAAACGATCTGCAACTTCTCAAAGAATCTTTTAACATAGTACTCGACAATCGCACGTTTGCATAATTTCGTATTATGCATATATATAATTTTCTTGATATACGTCAGCTGAGGCAATATATTACTTTTTTTTTTATACACCTTTGTATACATATATAAATGTTATTATGTAGGAGAATATGGTGATCGTGATATACCTAATACAACACAATTTCTTTCCCATTGCCAAGCAAAAGAGTACACATTTTAAACTTGACGATAGAATGTTATACACATACAATGCAGAAGCGCGTCTTTTACCCTCAGGCCAGTCATATTTCAGTGGGTGGTGAGTCGAAAGCACGCGAGCAACATTAAAGTCATTCAAAGATATATCTTATACGTATACGCGTTCATAAATAGGTGGCTTTGAATGTCTGGAAGTTAGACCACAAATTAAATGATATCGAATCCAAATTGAATTATTTGTCGATATTTATTGCAATTTGGAGGACATTAATGGTTGAGATTTTTTGATAAATATCAATTAGAATTATTTTAATCAATTTTTAGTGACAGACAATATTTTATTGGCATTGAAAAATTCGATTGAAGGATTTATCTAACATTTGTTTGACTCTAAAAGTTTCAATACAAAGAGAATTTCAATTCAAATTTTCAATTAAATTTTTACTAAAATCGCAATTACTACAAAATATTTATAATAAATAAAAAATTATTCCCACTCAACACTCGCAATCCGTTAACAATAAATTTCAATAATTTATAAATATTAATTATTCGAAAATAATCAAGGAAAATACTTCATTCATAAACAAAACAATGAATAACATAAATATTAATCATTTTCCTAGAACATTTATCATTATAATATCATACCTGGCTATATTTTCCTTCTACTCTATAATAGAATATTAATCGAGAATATACATTCCTAATCAATATGAAACATCACAATAACTACTCTCCATTTATTATAAAACAATATGCACTATGAGCTGTTAGAATTATTCCAACCAAACCCAAAAATCCACTAAGAAAATGCAATTAATAACCAACAAGGAACTATCATCGAATAAATCAAATAAATTCAATTATTGTCATTAAATAAAACCCCAAACTCTCAATAAAATGAAGATAATCAATAATTTAAATGCAATAAAACAAAAATTATATCCAATCATTATATCGAACTAATTCCTAACAATCCAAATCGTGTAAAAAAAAATCAAAACTGTATTCTATCATTATCTCTTCTTCTTCATTCATTTAATTCGGATTTGTTTGTATATCTGTTTTTTTTTCTGCTACTCAATGACCCGTTGGCAAGATAGTGCGAGAGAAAGATTGTATACATAAGCGAGATGGAAAATAACGAGGCACGCGCTGTCACCTGGCATCCCAGTATGAATCAACGTGCCAGCTGCACGTGCCGCTCACTATAAGTCTGAAGATGCGCTCGCGGTATTATGTATGTATCTATACATGTGTAGATACATATGACTTGAGATTGCTATCTCAACAACTTCCATCATTATCCTTACTGGTGCGACATCGATAACACATTCGACACCGCTCTGAATTAAATTGTATACACGTTTTATATATATTTTATGTATGAGTATATATAAATAAATATATATTCAATGAAGTTTTAATCTGGCAACGTTGAAATCGCAGTTATTTATTTATAATTAATTTTTATATACGACTTTTAATTTACATTTATAAATTTATGTCTTTATTTTAACATTAAGAACAAGAAACTGAATTGAAATGCATTAATATAATTTAATTGTACGAATTTATTTAAAAGAATTATTTTTCTTTGTGATTATCAAGAGCAACAGTGACAAAAATTGAGAAATAGACTTTTTTTTCAATTGGTGTAGTTAAATGACTGAAGAATAAAAAAATTCCAATATAAAATTGAACGAATATTAAGAATTGTAGAAATAAATAAGGAATTATTTTATATATTAAAATAGACAGGTGAATTCAATTAAATTGAAAAAGTTCGTGACATAAAAAATCAGAATGTAAAAAAATGCATCAAGGAATTCAAGTTGGAACCCTCAATAATATTCATCATATTCATGTTTTGATTGCACAAACAAAAGTTTCCTATTTAAATTACAAGTTTTAACCTTCCGGGAAGTGTATGCATAATATAAGTAAATATTTCAATATTTTTTTGATCGTTTGTTCATGCAATGTATCTGAGCATAAATACAAATATTATTCCATTTTCCATACATGCATATACGTATAAGTATAATGCATGATGATTCCAGTTCACGTTTGTTGGCAATTATAGGACTATGGGCATATCGCCGAAACGTGCAACTCGCCCTGAAAATTATAGGTAGGGTTTGTATAAAGGTTTATCTCGTTTGTATACTTGTGCATATATATACACTCACGTTACATTTGCGTGGTCACTCCACCGTGTGCATGTGCATTTTTATATTAAAAGGAATTATATATGTACATATACAACTGACAAATTTAAACATATACATAACGATATTTATGTTCACGCTCTCATTTATTGAAAAAAAAACAAAGAAACAAAATCAAAAATAAAAATTTAATGAATTCATAGATATATTTAAATTAACGATTTTTGATTAGATTTATTCGATTTGATTCGAAGATAATTTATTATCTAAAATTCAATGAGAAATTATTTTAATTATCGATTGTTAATTAATTTATGTTTGAAGTATTTTTATTTTAGTCATTAGGAAATTCTGAGTTAAAATAATATTTTTAAAGATATTAAACTCATATAAATCCAAGATTTATTTATATCTATACTCCCTCACACATTTAACTCACATCGCGTCGCCTTCCGCGTGTTCAAACGTGACGGAAGTTCCACCCAGTTGAGTTTTATGGCGTCACCGCCCCCGACACAATATGTATATGAGTTACGAATTTTTACTTGCTTGCTATTCGCAATATACGCAACGCATAAATTTATAAAATAAGACGTAATCGCAAAACACAAAGTCAGATTAAGAAATTATAACACTGCGACACCACCACTAATACAATGACATCACAAACAACAAGAAAAATAACAAAATTAATATCAAATAAATGAAGAAAGAAAAAATTACCCCTTCAAACTATTCCATCAATAATAAAACATCAAATTAAAATAAATAAACTATCGAAATCGAATGACAAATTGAATATCGACAATTTTTTTAATATGTCGGCTACTTCAATGGAAGACATTTATGATGAGACGATGGTTTAAAAAAAAAAAAAAAACAACGACTTACATAAAATATCGTTGTGTACATAAAAAGCTGCTTCGAGCGATGGAAGATATTGCAAATGCAAATGTACAACGATGAGCCTGCAAAGGTATATAAAAGTGTCCGACGGACTCATCATTATTGCAGGCACAAATGATTATTGACTTGGCGCAAACGATATGATCGAATTTCTATAGCAAATATATTTATCAACAGACGTGGCAGTGTCTCATGACAAGTACAAACCTGCTCAATTGTATTTTACAACACGAATCAACAATAATATTCCAATTGCTTACAATTTCAATGACTGTCACAAGTTCAATTAAATAACGTCGACAAACTTTCATTAATTAAAATTCTTCTGCATTATTTATCATTACAAACAGAAAAACAATTTGGAATTATTCAATTCAATTCATTCTATTAAACCACAATATTTTAATTTTACTAAACTACATTTATATCAATAGTTTTCCAATTCCTGTTACAAATGCCATTGAATATTATAAATAAATAAATAAATACCCAACAAATAATAAATATATAATTTAGAAAACACAATGAAAAAATTGTAAAGAGAAAAAGAAATAAGTGAAGAGCCGTCGGCTACCAGACTTCAGTTTCATTATATACCCAAGAGAAAGGGTGAGAGTGATAGAAAGGGAAAGAGGGATGAGGGTGAAAAAGGGGGATTATGACGGGCGTGGTCCCGCGAGCCACACACGCACCGACAATAACTTGCAAAGTCGCATAAACCAGCCGCAACGTCTTACTTAATGAGCGGCTTGATTACTCCCACCGTATACAGAAGAGAGTTCGTACCTACATATAAATATATATGTCCACCAACTGCTAAAATATATACATATATATATTTTATACACATATACGGAGACCAACTCGCCCTTTTTAACGCCAAACGCGTTATTTAGCGATGAATTTACGAGCGAAGATTGCACGTAAATGAACGCGCTGTATGAAGTTCTTTCCTTCATAAAAATATACTTATTTTTGTATGCGCTCGATTATCGCACTTTCCGCTTCACATTTTCAGATTCAATGATAAATAATGATGAATAATTTTCTTATATAGATATATATATATTTTTAACGTTCCATAAATCATTCATTATATTTTTAATCAATTTTTATTTCCTTTTTTCCATCCATTTCTTTTTTCCATTTTAGGAGAAAAATATTTCCACTGCCGTATATGTAACTCGATCAATTATCTCTACTCTCCATCCTCACCTATATTCATATATATATATATATATATTTATGTGTATGTATCAGTATGTATAACATCAGGTGTGACATTGCATGTATCATGTGAAAGTGACCCACAGTCGTGTATCATTTTTTCCATGACGATTGTCCCTGTCACGATTGTCACTGTTGTTATGCATTCACTTGCAGGTTACGACAGGTTACACACAGATATAAAGCTTTTGCTTTTCAATAAAATATGTATAAATATAGCTATATGTGTATATACTACGTGTATATATAAATGTATGTAAACTTGTGAAAGAAAAAAAAAAGGTTTCTGAAGTGATTCAAGTTCGTGACAGTAGACTTAAAAAATTAATAAATTCAGTAAAATTCAATGGATAATTTTTCCTAACCTGAATAATGGAATCTATCGACATTACTTTACATATTCGAACTGAATAAAAGAGTTCAAAGACGTGGAAAATAATTATAAAAAAGTTTGTCATCCTTATCAAATATAAAAGAAAAAATAATTGTATCAATTATATTTTCATCGCTATAATTAATGTTTCTTTCTCGAATCTCTTATGGATATTAGTGTATAAGTAACTCAGGTATATACGATGAAGGCCCACGAGCAGATGCACAAAGACACGACAGATACATTCCACCGATCGTTGGCGGAACCAACGAGGCAATTAATGTCCGCGTATAACTTCGGATTAAAATCCATTAAGAGCAGACATAAATATACCTCAACGAATGAATTAATATTCACAGTGAAGTGGCTCGCACTCACATCACATTTACTGATAAAAGAAGTGTATTATAAGTGATGAATGATAACAGAATATTGTATAATGTAAAGGAAACTAATATTGTACTTATACAATCATGACACAAACAATTTGTTTGAACTCTTCCAAGTGTTATCGTTGTCTTTATCAATTAAACAGTGGTATATTTTTGTTCTCATCCCTTCATTTAATTAAGCAAAAATTGTAATGATAATAATGAATTTGAAATACAACCATACAAAATGTCACATTAAATTTCTGTATAAACGCAAATTTAATTAGCATATGTTTCCTGCAAGTGTCCATTCATTTTTTTTTTCATTAATTCATACTTTAGTTTATTTTATTTTTTTTTCTTATTCCCTATTTTTTTATCTACCTGTCTGTTTATCATTCGCCTTTGTGGTAGACATGCGCCAAGCTGATAATCATCAATATCGAAACATTAAATGTGTATACCTTGTAATTATCAACTGAGACCAGAGACGAGCGACGACTATGCAGAAGACAAGAGCAGGGTGTTTAACATTGAACTTATGCCACGATGCATCGACCAATACAACCGACTGAGATAGTTTTTTTTTAATGTCATGTATGCATGAACGTTTATGTGTATGGATATATTTTTGTGAGCCCTGCTACTCTATAAAACCAGGCAGATGCATCATGTACGCTCATAATAATCGAAAGTGTCTTCTGATGTCTGCTGATGAGAGAATATTTTAGAAATTTTATGTAGATGCACTCGGAACGAAAAAATACGATTGATTAAATCTAATAAATTTCATTTCAAGATAATTTCAATGCTAATAATATATAATTATGAAGGATTTTATTGGAATTGTTATTGTTTTAATTGTGTTTCAATTTGCAATGTTACTTTAACAATATTTCAACTATTATTATCATAAAAATTATAGTTTAGTTTGAAGAATTAAATTGCATCAGAATCTATTATGATTTTAAATGCATCAAATCAATAAAAGTTCAAAAAAACGAAGATAAAAACGAATATGTTATGGAATTAAACAATAAAATCCACAATTGTTATTAATTAACACTATCAATATTTTCTCCAAACATTTTTTTTCCATTCTGAATTTTTTCCTGGATAAAAATCTGAATACAAAAATTCATAAATTATGTAAACAGTGTCATCATCTGACACGTTACAAACAAATACATTTCAATCCTTTACAATAATCTCAAAAATCTGTGCAAACCCGACTTTACATAAACGGAAACCCGACGTCAACAATGACAAAAGAACGAGACAATATATACATATATAAGTGTGCGCAAAAGCTATTTTATAAGACGCTCGCTTCACGCTGGTGGAGCCACGTCGATTAATCATTCTCGTCATTCTCCACCAGACCCATATCAAACAAATATATACACACACATATATATATATATTTCTTTGAGCCCGGCGTCTTGACATTTATAAATCGTTTTTATATATATTAATTGAGTCGTTGGACGTGCCACAAGAGGTGTGAAACAAATTCATCGTAATAATCGTTAACAAACTGCCCTCTGTATGTCTGCAAAGAATCTACAAATACTTTTTTTTCCAACATAATTATTCATATATAACAATTAATTCTCATTTTTTGCTCTATCAATTTTTTTATCAATTTACAAACGAACAATAATGAATAAATCTTACTCCAATGTAATTTATCAACCACATTTTCTTCATTCTGATGAAAAATTAAGTCAACAAAACAAATAATATCTAAACTTCTTTGTCAAAAGCATTTCACATTCGTACGTAAATTGCTATGATAACTTCTATACTCCCAAAGAATGTACACACGATCCTAATTCTTATTACCCCACAGAAATGAAAAAGTAAAAAATTTAAAAAAACCCAACACAAAATAAAGAACAAACCAACTTTTAGAAACAAAATAATACACAAGTTCATAAAAATCAATCGAAAAAACAAACATAACAACCAATTCATAAAATCAAATTTAAATAAAATAAAATAACTAAATGGATAAATAAATAATGAAAAATAGATATCGCACCATATATATAAACGAGGTGTTTGTAAAAGATTCACGCGTTAATTACTACACTATTTATAAGAATAAACAAGGTGTAACTCACCATAATGTATAAAATAACAAAAAATAAAATGAGTACAACGTACAAACTCTCTTCTTTTTTTTCGTCAACTTATATAAATTAATACATATGTATATCTATATGTATTTAAATATATATATATATATATATATATATATAAAGATTACATGAACACGGCATGTAAGCAACGCAAATGGCGAAGGCGGACGTGTATATCCACACAGCAAAAACCTACCTATTACACATTTATATCCAAGAACAACTGTACACCAAGTGACCAACTTAATTGTGAACGCGCTCATTCTCCTGCCATAACATCATATTCACATTCTTCTCATATCTACAGACATATATATATATAAATGTATATAGATGTATCATCATACCGGCCCTACCTGTCTTTGGCGGCATTGCAATAAAGAGCGAGTGAGGCACGTGTGTGCACGTTTTTCCTCTACTTCAAACCCAACACAACATGGACTATAAAAAAAAACCCTCAACAATTTGGTTTCACCATGTGTACTTGTATTACTTGGATATATCCAATATTTATTCCATATATGGAGTAGAAAAAAATTAATAAATAAATTCAAGAGGAAAAAAAAAGGACGACGAGTCTACAACGCTCAGCACGAGTCGATATCGCCAATCCTTCGCACCCCGGGGATGACGTACGGGTCTGACGCAGCGTGTGGCGCCCTGTGTATTAACGTATTTATATATGTATATATATGTATATATTTTCATCCCCTGTGTGTGCGCGCGCGATACTCGGCATCTCTGTAATATTGTAGATATATATAAAATACTTCCAAACGTTCACCGCCGCAAATAAATATTTGAATTACAATTCGCGTCGCTCGTAAAAACGTCGTCACTCGTAACGGATCGCATATCGAAAGAGGAATAAAACGAATGAATGAGATGAAGAAGAAAAAAAAAGGGAATAAGACGAGGAGAGTGAGATAAAGTTTATAAGAGAGATGGTATAGTTTCTTTGGTGTTTGTACACATCGTTGTGTTATATTGCGGTTGCTTTCACACCGAGAGAAGTAAGGGAAAAAAAAAAGATGAGAAAAGTGGCATCGTAATTATTTGTCCCAGAGGGACTGAAATTGGAAATACGATCCGAGCTATTGGACCCGAATTTTTAGAAAGAGTAAGGTAGACGATGAGACACGGCAGGGAAAAAGAATGGGGGATTGTTGTGAGAGGGGAGAGAAAAAAGTAGGAAGACGCCCCAGAACGAGAATCATTTCTTCTAAGAATTATTTGTTAATGATACGCCGCTATGGCGATATATATAAATGGATAGGAATTTTGTTGGAGAAACTGAAGGAAAATATATTAATATTAATTAATCACAAATTGTTTATTTGCTAGATGAAATATTGGAACAATTATAATTAAGAATTTTAAATGTGAGTTAATGTGAATTTAAGATTTAATTTCAATTTTTTTGAATAGGTAATGAATAATTGGAAAATAGTTACATTGACAGATGGAAAATTTTTATGATAGAGATACAAATTCCTGATGTTATTTTATATTCAATAAAAAGAGAATTTTATCTGTGTATTATACAGGTGGATATACTATTAATAAAAATTCGTGTTTTACAATAATATCACCGACAAATTATAAGGTTGTCATGTCTACTACGAAGAGTTGTAATTATTAAATTAAGAAAAGGGATGAGTGTCAGAATTTCGTGTAATTTTATATTCATCGTTCATCAGAATGATTTTAATTATGTATAATAAAGTATTAGTTTGGGTTAATTTAATCGGGTCTATTTCATGTTCGGGGAATAAAGTAGAATAATTCCAGCATCAAAGAAAGAAAGATTTGTAATAATTAAACTATCATTTAAAAACTTGTTTGAAAGACAAAAATAATTTTTTCACGATTTCCCAAAAATTATCAATGTTTATTTATATAACATTATAAATTCATGAATGATCTGATGAATAAAAACACCGAGAGACATTACAAAAAAAATTAATCCCTAAACATTTACGTCATTCAATTGTCATTAATAATTAATAAGTCAATTCCATTATTATTAATTCAGTATAACGTTGGATATCAAACACAATTTTCCATTAATTTAAAATTCATTTATGTCCTTTTCAATTTAAAACAACTGTCTACATGCAAATGAACTCCACTGCACAACATGAACAAGGTCCACAGGGGAAAAAGGAGAAAAAAAAAAGGAAAAAAGTCAATTAATAAATGAATAAAAAAATTGTGTAAAAATGTAAAATAAATTCAGCCGTTATTCGTTGGCGATCGAGAGCGATTATAAATATATTCCTTTATTATCCAAGCCAATTTGCGATGCGATCGAAGTGTTATCGTGTCTTCAGGCGACATCGGGCGAACCCATTGGATGTCGCTTCAAGCAATTATCTCACTATCAAAACGATACATCCACGTTACAAACATATTAAGATGCAACAGTTCACAGCCACTGGCTATTTGAGGAATCGCTTCTTGCCATAAGCAGGAAGGCATTTACTCATTAGCCAAAACACGTCGGATTAAATACGATAAAAATGTCAACTCACTATTCCCTTGACATTTGAACATTAAAATATATGTACAAATGTAAACGCCATGCGTTCAAAAATATATTTTTCCACCACAACCACTCGTAAAACACACACGCAATAGACATTGTGACATTTATTATTTAATGAAGCAATACTTATCATCTAAATGTAAAGAGAGCAACCAAAATGGAATATCGTAGTGAATGAAAAGACAAAAAAAATGAGCGAGAAAATAATAAAATAAAGCAGAAGGCAAAATTTATATATATATATACATAGTCGTCTTCGCGCCACCTGCCCGTCTGCACCTTCCGACGCCGCGTCACTTTTTGCTCGTCGTCGGCTTCCGCTTTTATATTTTTACTTCTACGAAAATTACGGTTCGCCAAGCTTAAATTTTCTTTCGCGCGGTATATTATGTCGTCAACGAAAGTGTAATAATACTCGACGACAAGTTCACATTTTTTTTTGGTTTCACATCTCACCAATTTAATATATATATAGATATATAATGGACTTAACGATTAACTTCAAACACATGTATGTGTCATCAAATAAAATATTTGTACTGGAGAACACAATAATGAACGTTAATATTTATTAAAGTATCTTTGAAATGGAAAGTCAATATAGGAATCAAATAATTCACGTGAAAGTTTGCGTTGTTATTAGATAGATTAGAAAGCGATTTTTTTTTATTTTCTTCTTACAAATGAATATAATAATAGGTTTTCTTATGTGTTAATATATTTAATTCACATCTCTCCATATTAAACTGGTAGTTCGATATGTTTTTCTCATGCAACTTTTTTTTTTCATTAATTGTAAAAATAATGTTGATATTAAAATTAAGATGCGATAGAGATGATGAATTACATAGGGCAACCAAATAAATACACTTATATGCATGTGTATAATGCAAACGTGTTTATGTGTATATAATTGGACTGTGTAGCTCAACACGATATTCCAATAGACACTGAAACCCGTTTTGTCTGCGTCGCACGCGCATTCTCGCTCGTATCATTTCAATGTTTTTGTTTTTTTTTTCTTTCAATCCTCCTAAAGGTTGATGATGCTATGTGTGTCTGTATCTTTATATATACATACAATATACATTTACGAGATTTCATCCGGATCACAGTCGCGTGTTTTACACACTCACCACGTAGAGTTTTATCGAGTTAACGATCGACTGACACCGGCAATAAAGGAACTAAATTTATACAAACATTGTGTTGTCTTTTCTTTTTTTTGCTTTAATTCACGCGCGCGACTACTACAATGAAATTAGTATGAACTATCAAATTCATTTCTGAGAAAATATTGGAATTAACGTGAAAGAGTGACTCAGTTATTTGACCTAAGTCTCATTTGATAGTTTGGAAGAAGAAATTCAATGAATGGAAGACCCAATATTTTTTTTTTTTTTTTGCAAAGTCAACTGGAAATTTAATCAAAGAAATCAACAAAGCATATATTTGCACAATGATAAATTAATGATATTCCATATAACGGGAATAAAAAATCACTGATGACACAAGTTTAATACAAGTCATCCAGTTAATCTTACTTGGTGAATATAACTTTCTTCCCGTAATATTAATTGCTCTTCATAAATATAAGAGAATTGTTTTGTGGAATAGAATGAACTTGGTCCAATAATACAACACCGCAACCGATCATCGAACTCAAACAAATCATTCGAATAAATAATCGAATGATTGGAATAAAACTCTTCTTTTTCGTCGCTATTAAAGCGATTGAAATGTAAAATAAAAATTCACCAGTAGAACAATAACCAGTCAATTTCACGCTGCAGCAATCAGCATTACCCCAACCATACTTATTTCATCAAGTTCCCAATCATAAAAACCTAGAGACCTCTTTCGAAATATTGAATAGTAAATATTCCCTTATGTTGTAGAACTTTTATTTTATAAGAGTGAACTTAATAGAAACAATGAAAATATTCTGAAAATGACTACATAAATAATTCATTGTTCTTAATACTATATATATATATATATGTATATTTATTTGTTGCAATAAAATAAAGAGAATGTTTTAATTGTGTCATTCGTGTTCCGGCTCGTTTACCACCCCCGCACCGTGAAACAGTTGAACGAGTATTTGTCTGCCATTCTTGATGCAAATATCGCACTAGTTCACTGTCGTTTATTGTCCATTTTATATATATAATACATGCATTCCCTGCCAGTTTAATGTTTTCAAGATTTCTTTGTTGAAAACCTTTCGCTACTCTCTCTCACTCTTTTTCATTCTCTCATTTCCGTTATGCTAAATTTTTAATGCAACTATACTACAGGTATATAAACAAAATACATAGATATAAATCCAAATGTATTACCAAAGGAATAATAAAAGAATGAAGATAAAATAGGGACAGAAATTGTTGGTAAATACGATAAGACATCGTGCAAATTTTTTTTTCACGTTTAATGGCGCTGTATACATATTGAATGAGAAATACTCTCCAAGCTATAATGACTAAGTAATTCCAAACAGAAGAAAATAATTATCATATGGCCATAATATACTTCTTTTGTTTAAACAATAAATTTTTATTTAACCTCCCGTTTCATTATGAAAGTCGATCAATTTTGTTTTGCATTGAGAGAATAAATTTTTGATAAACCCAATAAGAAAGTAATTTCAATGAAGACCAGTAGATTCATCTAAATGTGGCTTTGACACTTGAAAAGTGATATTAGAATGATCCTCATTCTCTAATGCCATGCAAAGAGAATAAAATTGGGATTAATGAAAATTGCGAAATTTTTATAAATCAGCATAAATCCTGAATTCCCCTCATTTATATCCCCATGTCGATCAGTACAACACATTGAAATTATTTGAAGAAGAAAATGAAACATTTATGCTGAAAATGAATGCTTTCAATAAAGCTTTCATTTACCGACTGCTCGTGTCATTCCCCTAAAGTATTATTAACTTCCACAATGAACAATATTGTGTGACGGTTGTCACTTGAATTTATTCATGACATTTTCATGAAAAATACATATGAAAGGTAAATTAAGTGAAAATCCAAGCAAATAACAAAAATTTATGTATGTACCAAGTTGTTCATGAGCAAGACGGAAAGTGAACATGAAAATAGTTCAAGGTGGGACCACAAGATGGCGAGGGATTTCTCGATGCGTGGTGCGCGTCTCGAATATATAAGTCACGCTCCCCGCAGCGAAAAAGCAGATTCAAAGTCCGCGAGTCGATAGGCGTGGAATTTGATTAGGCATAATCCGAGGTAAGATTAATTGGAATTAATTCCATGGACGAGAAAGCACGTACAGAAACCATCAAGCAGAACCACCGAAACGGAGCAGGGAAGCAACGTACATAGAGGAATAGCGCAACAATGATAACAAGGCAAACCATCGAAACTGGAGTCTTGTTCTTTGCCTTATAAACATAGACACACCGTTTGCGTCCGTGAAAGTCGGAATCGCAGTTCACTCTCGCACCCTCGTGTTGATTGCGAAAACCATGTTTGTATTCGGTGAAGATCGCCTTAGCATAAAGACTACCGTGAGGCTTGAAAAACTTTTTTTTTTCAGAATTGGCTTCGATGGCTTCTCCATCAATTTCTTTTCCTTCGGCGCTGCCTTGGATTTGGTTTTGGGTGTTGCAATTGTGTCTGCCATTTCGTCCGCCAAGTCGATGCAGCCAAAGCATATATTTGAATATATATATATATATGTCTATATAAATCTATCTACATATGAATAAGCGAAGCAAGACCTTCATAATTTAGTTGTAAAAGCATGAAATATTTTATGGCAATGTCAGATACGAAATGAAAAAAAAACCACCATGCACATAAACCCATAAATAAATACGTATATCTGATATTTATGCGATTATTCTGATGGATTACTCTGCTATACGACTGACGCATTCTTTATAAACTCTGATATGCCTCTGAATGTTCACGTCACATATAGGGAAAGAATGAAGCTTGTACGAACGCAAAATAAACCGGAATAAAAAATGATAAAATTGAAAAGCAAAAAAAAAAGAGAAAGAACACAGGAAAAAAGTTCCATTAAAGTCAATTTAACATAAATTCCGTTCATATACATCTATACATGTACGAATGTACACAAAAAAATAAATAAATTGCATACATATACACACAAAGCGTACGTGGACGCGAACGTCGATCGAACATACCATTTAAGTGCACGCGCGTCAGGACGATTTCATTTGTCTGTAAGTCGACGATCGACGTCGTCATTCCTATCATTTCGTGGTTGATGAACGCTGTATATGTATATATATATAAATATGAGCGTGACCTCGCGACAATGACTGAATGCTACTGAGAGAGTGCACAAATAATACCACTTTACATAAATTATTTATTTTTATTTTTCATTCAAAGAGGGGGAAAAAAACCTTCACTATCGTTCGAGAGTGATTTAAATTACTCTGACAAATCTCAGAGTCGCGAATAAAAATAAAGAAGATAACGAAATAAAATATAAACAGGAAATTTCTCTCCTCTATTATATATATATATATATATATATATATATATATACGTAGTGAATCAAGTTTAACTGAGGGAAAATTCTCCCGGAAGTGGTGGTGAAGAGGGCGGGAATAATATTCCACTTGGTACCACCCCTTATGTTCGTCCGCGTGTTAGTTGCAATTCGACGAGTAAAATACCCAACATGGGCACATTGTAAATTGTTTGCCAGTATAAGTACAATCATGTATATATATTCATATTCACATACACAAAGTATCGATCCTTGTTGAGAGTCTATAATCGTCATATGGAATCTCATATAAAAACCACATCGAAAGGTATCAAGATACAAAGTTACAAAATAATTTGAAATACAAAAGAAAAATTAATTTCACTCCACAACTACCAACAACATAAAAATGAATAAACTGATTTCCAAGTTCATTTCTCGTCTTTTCAATAGTCGACTAATCGCACAAGAGAAAGAATTTATGGAGATCAATGTATAAATATTAGAATTTTTTTTCCTCATCATTGAAATGATACAAATGAGACGAAGAGAGTTGAACGTGTACGATTATCCCGGTATGCGCATTACTTCCGGTTACACATTGATCCCGCTCACTATGTACACATATCATTCTGTTTCCCTTTCTCATTTTCGCGATTATTTCACACACAGAGTAAAAGTTAGAGAGACAAAAGTACAAGAGAGAGAAGAGAAGAGAAGAGAAAGAAGAATAATAAAGAAAAAATGGGATATGATAAAAAAATGAAAAAGAGTTGAAATGAAAATACTGGGGATCCGACAGTGCGCCAGGTCACGTTGATTCCTATCGTCATTTTAATAACCGGTTATACGCCCACTACGAATGCAATTCAGACGACATAAACGCCCGTAAGATAGTCAGCGCGTGATAGGCCGTCTGATTGCACGGCTCGACGGCTCTATGTAGTCGCATCCTCTGTATATAAATATATTTATTTATATATTTATATATATCAAAAACCCGTACACTTCTTATCATTTTTATCAATTATCAGCATATTTTTATTGCATTTTTTATTCCATACTGTTCCATTAATATTTAATTGGAATATTCATTGGAAGATTTTAGTTTAAAATTCATTTATTTATTTCTCGATTCATGTATTGTGTGGTAATTTATTAATTATAATGTTATAATTTTAGATATTTAGGTCATCGTGATTGAATTATGTCGAGGTTTATTTATTCTCATTTTGGTATACGATGTTCATCATGTGTACGCATAATACAGGGCAAGGAATATAATTACAAAGCCGATCAAACTGTCAGGACAAACTTTAACAATGTCTGTGTATGCATACTGAACGTGGGTGGGCTCTTACGATGATATGCCCCTATTTCGAACTGTTTACTAAACTTTGTCATGTACTTGATGTGTGTAACACTATAACTCGTTCTCTATAGTTCTATATTTCCTAGATGTTCACGTAAATATAAAACCTATTAACGTCACCCCACAGAAAATTATACTCTATAAAATATCATTGATGATTTATATCATTTGATCGTATTCTATTGTTATACCGAACATATCATCAACTCATTGTACTCTCACTTATAATTACGATACTTATCATGTGAACGAATGAAAAGTTTTAAAATGACAAAAAAGTATCGCAGAATATTTTTTACCATCCCGCTGTGTTCATAATTTACCGGATCTATTTGTGGTTTTTTTCCCTCAATGAAACGTATCAAGCATAAAGCCAAATGATATTTGTGTATATCTCTGAAATTCATGTAAGCAAGAATTGCTAAGGGACTCCTTGATGTTGATATGTCACAAAGAAAAAATGCAACTACAGTAAAAAAATTATTATAATAACAACAAAAATAAAATATAACGAAAAGAAAATAGTGAAAAAACTTGATATACCATCGCTCGTGATGAAATTCCTCGTTATGGTACAACGTAATGTGCTTTTTCTTCGTGCGAACACTAAATAAAGAGCGTGCAAAATCGAGGACAAACAGAGGCGGTGGAATTTACACATTTTTACGGGATACCCTCATTAGAGTTTTATGGCATACGCTATAACAACCAAAAAATATATATATATATTTATGTGGAATGGAATTCGTTTGTGTCGCGCGCCATCATGTAATAAACACGGAAGGAAAAAAATGACGATGTCGATTATAGTAAGTAATATGCAAATAGCTGTGGCAAAAATACTGGAACATTAAAAACGTGGAATTAGCAACTGAGGAGTTTCAACAAATTCAGTTGACTTCCGGCGTAACCATTCTCATCCTCGTTCGAAGAAATCGTACGAGAAAATTCATTTTAATATCAGTCAGAAATTTTCCTGAATGAATGAAAAGACAAAACACAATTAATGGAAAAATGGATTTGTTCATAACGATCCACATGAACTTAGCGTAAATATCAATAGATCAACAACCAAATACAAACAGAAACATCCGTTCATTACACCTTCAAAAAATTTTCACGCCTTTCCATTCACAAATCGTATACGTATGAATGCCATCCAGTATAAGCAATATCTTTAATCATACCACATACGCACGAATTGTACTAAAGCAAAATTATTCATACAGATCTCCAAAGTGAATAGCTATTACCAATGCGCATATTGCATTGAAATACATTTAATTTTGATTGCAACTTTTTTACACGATAATTATCGTGACCTTCAATCTGATTGTACTGCCAGTATATTGTATATGGTAATAAAAAATATTTCGCTATGTTGAATGTATATGTATATGTATACCTATATATACGAACGTATATATGTAAAAAATACCCACTACACTTCCTCCGCCGCTTTTATGGCTCTTGAATAACTAATTTGTATTACCGCGCGTATGATAATCGACCACTGGAACTTCCGGTTTTTATATTACACATATATACCCTTTTCTCCACAGTTAACACGAAGAATAAATGATAATTATTCCGTACAAATAATAAATCGTGAATATGAAAAAATTTTGCATTTTAATTAATATTTTTTCCTCCCACTTCTACAATCCAAAACTGTCAATACAATCAATTGGTTTCATACTGCATGAAATCCAAATGTTTATTATATGGCACATTATATTAGCTGTTCCCAGTTCTATTACTGAGTATCCAATTATTTCGTTTGATTTGGCATCGGGGTATGTTATGTTTTTATAGCCAATTCTGTTGTTGGTTGAAATTGCTGTTCCTCTTCCTTGGTTGTTATTTGGTCTCCCATTTCTGATCATTTGGTACTTTTTGAAATGAACGTTTTATTTTCTGTTTAATTCATTTTCTGATACTGAGACTATATCGGTATCTCGTTTTCAGCTTTTTGTGAGTTCACGTTTGGGTTTTGTAGAATTTTGTGGAAGGTTTGATTCTTCAATTGAAATGTCGTCAATGTCTAATGAGTTTTTGTGTCTTAGTATCCTATTTATTTTTGGGAAGAATTGGTCTGTTTTTTTGGGTTTATGCTTTTAATTTGCCCGTCTCAATAGGAAGTTATGGCTTTTTGTAGTTCCTGTGTGAGTGTTTTATTCGCTTTTTTTATATATTCTTTAATGTCTTTGATTGTGCTTCTATTCTGGTTGTTCCTATCGTTCCGCCTCAGTTTGTTCAGTGCTGTTATGAGTGCTTGACTTGATTTTAATAAGTTTCTTGATTCGTGAGTTGGTGTATCTTAGTGCGCCTAATTGTTCTTGTCTTTTGGGGACCATTTGCTCTATTGTTTTTGTGATTTGAGTTTCTAAGGTTCATTTTTTTTTAAATCGATTGTTATTTCAATGGCGTTATGGTCGCTGTTGTATGGAGTTGTGAATAATTTGTCATCCTGCTCAGTTATGATGCTTAGCCTTGTATCAGCTAATGCGTGATCCAGATAAGAATTCTTACTGGGAAACGTGGGTTCTGTCGGGTTGTATAGTCTTGCTTTGAATGCTAATCCTTCGTTATTGGTCCAGTTGTATAATTGCGTTCCTTTGGTGTTTGTGGCTTTATCTCCCCATTTTGTGTTTCTGGCATTCATATCGCCTGCTATTATGTAATATATGTTGGGTGAATCCAGTTTGAATTTTTTTTAAATTTGGTCGAGTTCTTCGTAAAACTTACAATCTTTTCGGCTCGTGACATATAAACTGAATATATATAATTTATCTTTGTTAGTTAAGTTTATTTCTATTACAGTGTATTCAACTGTTTCGTTGGATTTGGCATTAGGATAAGTGATGTTGTTAAATCCTAATCTATAGTTAATCAGTATAGCTGTTCCTCCACCTTGCTTACTACTTAGTCTATCATTTCTTACCATTTGATAGTTATTAAAATATACCTTGTGTTTTTCATTTAGCTTTGTTTCTGTGATTAGTAATAGGTCAGGATTCTTCTCATCGGCTAATGTTTGAAGGTCTAGTCCTCTTTTATGCGTGCAAATTGAATTGACGTTTATGGCTATGATTTTTAGTGCGTTTTTATTGTTTTCTTCTGCATACTGGATAATGTTGTCTGCTGTTTGTGTCCTCATGCCCATATTCAGTCTGAGAATACGTAATCCATTAAGGTATCGATATTGTTGGAGTTGTTTGTTATTATTCTATTCATTTCTTCTAGCTGTCCTCGGATGGATGATATTATATCATTCTTAAATTTATTTAGAATTTCTTCTAGTCCGTTATGGTTTGTTTGTGAGTTTGTCTCTTGTGGTAGGTAATTTTCTATTCTTGCTTCATATTGTGTTACCTTTGTATTATTGTTACTAGCATTATTGCTGTTGGTAATTGGCGTATTATTTTGTGCTGCATTCGCGTACGTCCAGTTTTTATCGACAGCTTTGTATATTTTATTCACAAAGATCTTTCTTGTTTTTGCTCTTTCGCTTGTGTTGCCTCTTTTTTTGAGATTGTTTACCCTGCTGAGGAATGGGCAGCCTTGGTATGATGCTGGGTGACTGTTCTGTCTGCAATTGGCACATTTGAGGCTTGTTCTTTCCAAATTTTCTTTTATTGGGCACTGTCCTGGTGTGTGGCTTTCTGCGCATTTGACACACCTATATTTCATTCCACAGTTGGCACTGACATGTCCTAGTCTTTGGCAGTTCGTACATTGTATTATTGATTTTCTTTTTAGTTTTTCCCATTTTATTTTTTGTGATAGTAGATAGATGGTATTATGTATTACTTTATTATTGCTCTTTGGTGAAAATTGTGCAATAAAATAGTGCTTATCTGGTTTGCTCCTGTTGTATATTAGTTTCCTTACCTTAATGAGTTGCACTTCCTCAGTTAACAGTTTGTTTATTTCATCTTTGACATCGTTTTCATCAAAATCACCCCTTATACCTTTGATGACATATGTCTTGGGCTTGTTTTCTCTATCTGTATATGAGAAGTGTTCGTAGTTTGATTGCTTGAGTGAGTCAATCACTCTTTTGCGGCTCTCCCCGTTTTGGGTATATATACTTGTTAATTGTGGGCTTATCAGTCTTACATAAAATTCACTGCTCTGTATTTTGTTCTTTTTCAATAATTCAATCAATCCTTTGATGTCGCTTGTTTTTACATGGATCGTCGGTGGTTTAGATTTAGGTTTTCCCAAATTCGCCGTTCCTGTATTGTTCCTACTGTCAGCAAAGCTGGTTATAGTAATTTCCGCGTCTTGTTGTTGCGTCGCATCATCGCTCAGCATCTCATATTGGTTATGCGTCTCCATAGTTGCATTTTCCTTTTCCAGTGACGCGCGCGCCGTCTTTCTCGGTGTTTGCCATTCAGTACCTGAACTGGTCGCTAGGGTGTTGTCTTCTTGATCATAATCAATAGCCGTTGATTTATATTTCCTAACCACATTGAGATTAGGTTGAATCTTTGTTTTGGTGTTCCTTATCTGGAACATTCTTTCCAATTCAATTGTATTCATGTCCTTGCTCAGTCCATCAATTGATTGTTTGATTTGCTTTCTTGTTATTATTTCATTTTCGTTTCCCAGTTTTCGTTTGGCTGATTGTTCCGCCATGGCCCTCAGCCGTGGCTGTTTGGCCCGGCCTTTTTTATTATTGGATTTAACCAGCTAATGACGAGGTAATTTTCCCAATTATTACTATTTCAATTCTATCAGGCTGTTATTATACACATTAAACTAATTTGATATTTTTGTTGCATTCATATATATATCTTAATCGATATTGCGCATGGGGACTATCAGGTGTTTACTGTCCGGCTAACCGAGAGTAACTCGTCGCCTTCGATAGCTCAGTTGGTAGAGCGGTGGACTGTAGTTGGAATTATGTGAAAAGAGACATCCATAGGTCGCTGGTTCAAATCCGGCTCGAAGGAACTTTTTTTTGTGAATCAATTCATACCTATATAGTGAGTCTACATGTTCTGTACCCCTGATGAGATTGTATATGGTGTAGCTAAGGTATTTCTCTGATTTTTTGATATGTACTTGAACTTCGGTTTTCGTGTCAGGTGTGACGGTTGTTATTAAAACTAAAGGATCGACGATGTTTCCCAATACGTTCAAATTGGGATATATCGTCGATCCAGACATCAATAATCAACAAGTGATGAATCATTGGAACTCTCATCAAAACGTGACATATATATTATATTTCTTTATCCGAATAGTACAGCTAGTACTTTATCATGTTTTTTATAGTCTCATACGTACACTCACTCGTTCTGCTTCTTTTGTCAACCATGACCCTTCCCCTCTTGTAGAAAAATTTAATTTTGAATAAAAACGTATGAATACTCATTAAGAATGTTAATTAGACTGGGAAGGTATGCACCTATGAGTACTTTATTAATTATAATTGCAAGAGAGATGACTCCCCCCTCAGTGCGTGTAATGCTAGTGATTTATCGCTTCATGATGTTGAGAGTATCACACAATGCATACTAAAAAAAATTCTTGATATTTTCATGCAAATATCTGAAGTCATTTGAGAAGAAATCGTATCGCCCATGGGATAATGTACATGATTACCATCAAAATGTCTTTTTTTTCCGCAAAAACCGAGGAAGTCATAATAATGTCTACAACATTCATCTGACCACCCAGAATCAACGCGAACGAAACATCTGCCTGACAACTTGGTTCTCATCCCTGATATCTTTGACGGATCATTAACTTTAGTATATCACACTGCAAATAATTTGATAATCCTAATTATCCAGCTGCTTTTCAGTTGACAGTACCAAGTATGAGAAAAGAATAAAAAAGAAAAAATTCAATTAAATGTATCACGAACGTGGAAAAAAAGTAAGAATGCATGAATTCATTTGCTGAATCACTGATTCAGTGTTGATTAATTAAGATTGAAGGAAAATACGAAAAAAGTGGAAATATTAGGCCATTAATTGCTGTACATAACTCAATTATATAAATCCTGTTCGTTCAACTCGCTGCCTACGATAACTATAATGCTATACGATTATAAGACGACTGATATTTATGGGGCCAAAGAAAAAACATCTTGATTTCCATAGTCATGAATTATTATCCGAATAATCTAGGGGAAAAGCAGAATGAATAAATTATCCATATATAGGACAATATGACTACACAGAATTTTTGAGAGCATTTTACGTTGAAATTGAGTGAGAATTTCAGAACCCCAACACTCTTTAAAAAGCAGAATTATGTATACAATTGTCTTGACTGACGTTTTCCTTGACATCAAGTGGACCAAATAAAGAAGAAGTGATTCTCAAACGATCGGGTACAGACAAAGATCTAGAACTTCAATCCTAATAAATTTACTTGGAAAAAATTGATTGTAGAATTCATAAGAATTTGATTAGAAAAGAGAATGATGATTCTACTGGGTGGGAAAGTATCAATTTAAATTACAAGTGCAGCGATCTAACCCAATGACCCGTTAGAATCTGAATGAATTCAGATCATTGTTCGTGGTGAGAAGCACTGAGTGAACAACGCCGCGAACCGTAGGATAGGTGCGCGCACAGTTTTTCTGTTTGGGACTCATGCCCCGTGCGCGTTCTCCTTCTCTTTCTCCCTTAGCTGACAGTGCTCATTCACTATAGCTTTTGCTCTGGACAGCACAATGAGGCCAATTACTTTAATTGTAGTTCAGCCCGCCAGTGGATGCAAAAGCTCTCAGCCAACCACGAGCGAGCCGGAAGTTAAAAATAAACGACGCAATGCAATCGGTCGGCTTTTTTCCACGCGCAAATAATACGACTCTTCCGCCAATTTTGTTTTTTTTTTTGTCAATTGATAATAAAGTAACAATAATCACGAGAATATAATAGATAATTTTTCTAATTTGTAATGAAAGTGATTTTTCACTTTTTGCGAAATAATGAAGGAATGTTGGAAGTTGTGAAATTTATAATGAATCTAAAAACCTAAGCAGATGTAACTGATCGAAGGGTGGCAGAGACTACCCCAGGGCAAATTCATTGCCAAAATTTCGAGTCGATGTCTGTTGATGACGAGATAAGAAGACAAAAAAAATACAGAAAGTCACGTACACAAATGTGCACCCATGTGCACAGCACTTGTATAAACATAAGCACGGGAAATTGAGTTCATATACGTTTATTCTTTTATTAATTCAAACAAAGAAATTCACCAGGGAACGTTTATATAAAATCGTCGCTATGTGCAAAATTGAAATAGGAGCATCTGCCTCATCCTCATATACTTGCCGAAATAGCTCAGTTGGGAGAGCGTTAGACTGAAGATCTAAATGTCCCTGGTTCGATCCCTGGTTTCGGCAATTTTTTTTCATTTTTTCTTACATCAACCCAATGAACATGAAATATTCAATGTCTCAATTAACCATTATACAGTTCTTACATTCTTAAACAAATGAGAAAATCCCACGCTAAATTTTATCCATATTTTTATTCCTTCAATTAATTCCACGAATATTCGATCATAACTGATAATTGACTTACAAAGTCAAACATAAAGTAATTTATGAGAAAACAATTTTTTTTGTCTCTTCCTATCGCGCACGTTCCAGAGGTTTTATAATGACTCTATCAGTGCATCAATGTATTGGAATTGAACCAGAGTGTGAACCATCAACATGACCGCACTTATAGATTTTCAATAGTTCTAGGACGATAACAGATTGTAGATAAATATCAGAAACTTTGGATACCAAAACGACACAATTTTCTTATCTACATTGAACGCCGCATCTATTATGACGGTGAGGTAAATGATTTGAATGATTTAGCCTTCTTAAATACATGACATTGTTGGTGACAAAGTGACGAAAAAACTAAAATTTTAATTCCGTGTGATTTTTTTTTCTTTAATTCATACTGGTCCCATGGTGTAATGGTTAGCACTCTGGACTTTGAATCCAGCGATCCGAGTTCAAATCTCGGTGGGACCTGTGAGATCATAATCATATTTTTTTTCTTAAATCTACTCTAATCTACTCTAATCTCAAAAATGCTAAAAATATACTTTTGAAGTAAAATTTGTCCACATAAAAAAAAAAATGTTGGATACTGAAAGGAAAGCAGAACTCTAAAAAAATTCCCGATGACACGAAAAAATTCAAAAAGTTAGAATGCCCGAACACGTTAATGCACGTACGTACTCATCATTACCCAACTCTACGTCACCAATTGTCTGAGAACTTTATTCGTTGTTACAAATACAGTCACAACCAGAGGTATTGTTAATGTGTACATGACGGTGCACAATCTACAAAACACAATGAGATAATAAAGAAGACAATTATTCGATATCTTTCTGGAAATTACTCGAAGCTAAATAGAATACTGTTTTCATATTCCCGTTTTTTTTTCCAGCATTTTTCTTACCGACATTCACAGTTCAAGCACATTTTCCTCTACATGAATCCGAATTTATCATGAAAAACAGTGATATCACCTTCAACCATCTTCCATAGCATTTTCCAAGTCAAAATTCCATTCGAAACGAATTTAGATTACTTAATGTCATTATAACTATTCTCTCCAATTAAAAATTCTGAATTCCAAAACTTTTCCTCTAATGCATATCAATTTCATATACACGCAGACTTTTTCTTCTTTACATAATCGTCTAAGAATTGTGAATAATACACCAAGTTATGTATCAATGCAACATGAATTTGACGAATAGAAAAAAAATATGTTCTCACAATTCCATATAAGTAGAATAAAAGTATGAAATTGAATCACTTGGAATTATTATTAATTACCATAATCCATGAATTTTGTGGTTGATCATGTTGATTATTGTGGCAAGTAACGACTCGTGTGCTCATATAAGTATACTTCAGTGTTTTATGCATATGTATATACATATGCATTATATAGGTAAATGCTCGGTAAAAGTTTTATCAGCGAGTTGGCTGTTCTCCATCCGTCATCATTAGCCCGCCGTAAATTATGAGAGTGTAACGTGTAAAACGTCATGATTGCATATGCATGTGCATGGATGTATATGTGTGTATTTATACATAAATAGTATGATATAGCCAGTACAGTGAGCACTATTGTATGGAGGTACTCTACATGTATATTCGTCGGCATCAAAGTTAAAAAGAGTACGCGCGTGGCCACTTCTTAAAACGAATATACACCACGCAAACCCATATGATTATTTATTTCGAGCATATGCAACGATTTTAATTTTGAAGTAGAAAAGAGTTATAGGTGCAAAAGAGAAATAAGAAAATAATAAAATATGCCAGAAGCGACAATAAAAAATTTGTCACCCTATAAATTAGAAAAAAAATCACTATGACTTTGATTGCCTCATTTCATACGCAGGTGTGTTTATAAAATTCATATAAATAGTTATATCACCAACCCCCCCAATTGTACCAACAAATCAAGTGCGAACACACGTTGATCAACGTTCATTTTATTCCAAGTCAACATTCTTTCTCATTGCTACCCAAAATTCTAATGCATCTTGTGTCTTTCATTATTGACACAGAAACATTCCAGCTAGTTAAAACAAATAACTCTGGTAACACTTGGAATGCGACAAAGAACGCGATCAAGAAGAGAAGTATTATCAACTATGGCATCAGAGTTGATAGAAAATAACAATACGAGGTGAATGAATCATATTTTAAATAATGCAATAACCATGAGAGCTTTTCGATTCTGCATGGACCCCAGATGTGAACTATTTTCAGGAAATCCAGTAATTCTGATACCCACCATATGTATGGATACGAGAATGTGTAATACATGTTGGAAGAAGTGGCACGCCACATCGCATGCCAGTTGTGTATATCACGCTAAAGAAAAAGCAAGACACGGGCTATCCCAACACATATTACGCATTAGCACCTATCGTTCTGTAACGACGACTATACTGCCACATCTAATGCACATGTTGAATAAATGTATCTTCCGCTTATTTAAACAATGCATCATGTACGTGTACATATTCGTTAATTCATTTAACTTGCGATAATAATTGCTGTATATAACGTCAAACGTAACAATTATCATCAGTAATAATAATTGCTCTGATTGTCTATATCTTTAATTTAATAAATATACAACTTAAACACGGAAATGGTGTATGTTTGAGAGTAAGAAAGAAATATTCATATGGTGATAATCTATTCAAAACTCACCACATCTGAGAGCGCTTTGTTCGCATTTGCGATGCATACAGGCACAATTTGACATCATCGCCATTTTCTATTGTGAAAATCTTGTTTGCCATGGTAAATTAACTGACCAAATGATGTGGTTTTAAAGGATCTGAAATATTTGCATCGGCACATCCACATTTCATCACGATAATTGTCTTATGATATTTCACAATCCAATTGATATTGAAGAAAGAAGAAATTCTTTTTGTAAAACACTTTTTCGATGATTATTCATGTTGATCATTTTATCATCAACTTTCACTGCCAACTATTTACATCGCACACCATTAAGAATGTCTATCATCACTTCAACCGATGCAGTCATATAAAAAGCGATTTTATCACGCAATACAATTGTTCGAACGACACTTCTATTACCACTTATAGTTGTAACGTGTAGAGGTTGAACATTTCAGACAAGGAAAAATAATTCTAACATTAATATAAAATATTAAATGTTTTATAACTGGCGAATAAAATCCAATTTCATCAGGAGACTATACTCAATGAACAACTAATACATATCTACTGATAGATATCGAATCATAATAGTCATAAAAATAGATTGTCTAGTCGTAAAATTAGTTTTGATAGTGCCAAGCCAAGTAATAGACATCGTTATCGGAAGTTCTCTCTTCGATTAATGATAGCCCGCAATACAGAAAGCGATGCAAATTGGAATTAAACTATCAATATAACCTCAAATTAAATTATCAATATTTTATCGAATAACCTCAAATTTAACTATCGATATTTTATCGAATGAACTTTTATGTAATACTGTACAATAATATCGATGTATTTCTGTTCGTGGATATTATATCAACAAAGCTCTAATAATGAATCAATAAACATTCTCCTCTTTGAATTATTATATGCGAAAAAAAAACACCATTTTCAGATGGATGACAAAAAATTCCAATCAATAATCATCAAAGGATGTTAACTCAACAATGTAGTAATCAGTAATTGTCCTGTAGATGCATAATTCTAACCAAAAAATACATTACATAAACAAGTGTTCCCTGATACAACGCTACCTCAATTTCGAGATCACATCGCCAAGCGACATAACCCCATAATACTACATTTGTACTATTCGTACAAAGCATAATTAATTGCAGCAGTCTTAATACAACATGGAAATATTAAACGATTATCAAAAGCCTCAAACATGACCACCAATGTTCACTTACAATTCAAATTTGGTATTCATATAATTCACTCTAGCGAGTCTCCCTGTTTTGCCGCGTAAAATAGGGAAGCAGGCGAAATAACCTATGTAAAGTGCAAGAAAATTGTGCGAGAGGGCGCGCGAGCGCCAATGCAGAAAACAGTAGGAAGCTTGCAACGTGAAAGAAATAGATATACAAGAAGTGAGAAAACAACTGTAAATGAGAAAGAGAACCAACAACGCGCGTTAGCTAAAGAACACTCATAAATCATGATGGCGGCGAGAAGCGCGCGCGTGTGAGTGGCTGAAAACGGTGCATATAACCACAGAATGCTACGAGAGTGACGATGGTACTTGCGCGAGCACTGGGTGTTTAGTGATAATATGTTTGAGAGGGGGGCAAATGGTGGTGGCAGAAATATACAGTCGAGTATGCTGGTTGGTGCATTTCGACTCCGCCCAACCTACGATCACGATAACGACCACTATTATATTACTCCCACGCGAGAGACAGCAACGCAACGGCACACATAAAAAGAAAACATTCACCGACTTTCCTCCCCTCAGCCATTCTCTATAAACGACGAACGAGACACAAACGACACAATGACGACCACGATGGCAATAGCTACGACCAAGACCCCACCCGAACTTTATCCTCATTCTCGTTTTTCATTCATTTTCATTTTCTTATCATTGAAAATAATTATTGTGTTTATTGTAGGTGGAGGCAGAATTTTTTTCACACATCCACATCGAGGGCAATCATGGAATATAAACAGATGAGAGAATAATGATGAACTTTTTTTATCATTCTGTGAAACAACACTCATGTCTTCACCGATCATATTACAATTGAAATAAAACAAAAAATACAGGTGAGAAGGTGTTTATTTTCATTTCTGTTTATACGTCTGGACGTAATGAGTTACAGTGAAAGTGTCTGACATTCATATTATAATTTCAGGTAAGACTCATCAGATACAAACAATAGATACAATGAACTATATTTTGTATGAGATCATTTTTTTATTCACCAAAAAGTTCAGTCGACTTTTCAACTTGATAGCTTGTGAATATTTATATCCATAAACACTGACATTGTATATATATATTCACTCTGTTGTTGTGAAAATTGATCACATATCAACTTATTTTTCAATGGAAGATCTATCAGTATTGTCAGATTAGAAGTTTGTGCTTTCAGTAGGCTCACCAACTGAAATTCCTCATTTCAACTTCACGTCAACTTCAAACTTCTGAACATTGAAGAAGTGGGTTGGTGAATTTCGTGAACAGTTCATGAACGTTTGACGTTGGTACATTCTTGTGAATATTCCAATGTTATTCATCGATGTAATTACTCACCTTGAAGTGACATCACCTGCCCATATGTCATCCATCGTAATATATTCACAACTGATCGAAGGTAATCGAAAAATTTTTCTTTATATCCAATCTTAACTGCAATACAATCAACTCAATTATCATATATCCACTCATAATAACTGTATATTCATATATCCATATTGTATTGTTGAGACGAGAATCCTCATTACAATGCATACCTCACGATACATTACATCACTGCAATATAGAATATTCCCATTACAATAAATCATTGAATTCAATTTTTTCTCTTCATCATACAGCAAATAACAAAGAGAGTATACGTCGATGCTCAAACGTTTGTCTTCTTGGCACGAACGACAGGAAGCAACTAATCCGTCGGACTCAACTTGTGCCATTCCCATACACACGTGTGTGATGCATATTCGCATTCACATTCGAATTTCCAACATGTATATACATGCACATGCATGCATAAAACGATACCACCGTGGTTGAGAATTTTTTCGACGTATTCTTTCGGTCGATGAGCCTGTTGGTTCTTGAGTGACGGGACGTTGAGCTCCATCCATACACATACATATATGTATACACATATATATATTTATCCAGACTGGACAATAATTGCACCACGATATATAAAACCCAACAATCTCCCGGTGCATCGCGAGCCTAAACATCACCTGCTGGCTGTCATTCGAAACGTATAAGGCGCATGGTAAAAAGTAAAAGACGTTTAGTGGAAAGAGAGTGAATGTTGGGGTTACGATGGTGTATTACATATACATTTACATTGGATCAGTACACATATACATGAGGATGTATAAGATGATCACTTGGAGAATGCGCTTAAACATCGCGTCGGCATGATGATATATAACAACAAAACAGCGATGGAATGACGATGAGTATAATCGTTTAATTGAGCATTAACGAAACGGGCGTGTGCAATGCACTTGCATCATGAGTACGGAATATGATGTGGCCATAGCAGCTGTCGCACTTGCTCACGTACTCGAACCAACGGGACCAGATTCCATCCCAGGAATTATGATCGGCCTTGTGACATTACCGCTGCACTACAATGTCCTATATTGTGTAAGTAGAACAAGAGCTTCACCGTTTTTATTCTTTACACATTGAACTTTTCAATTCCCTTCGAAAGAAAATATTTGTCAAATTTTTATCAATGACACTAGTTCGTCATTCAATTTCATTATTAATGTCCCCTCTTTTTGACTGTAAAGAAATTTGATGATGGAAAAAGTTATGAAGTTTAGGTGAATCGATTAATTTGAATAATAAATGGCGTTCGCTGTTTGATAAGCATATTGCGTACAGAGTACACGTTGAAATCGAACATACGACGTAACAAGCACCAATTGGTTTAAAGACTGAGGGTCGATGTTTGATTGAAGTAAACATAATAGGGGGAATTTATCGACTAGGCGACTCATGCATACACATTTGTACTACCGCCTCTCGTCGAATGGATTATAGCAAATGTATACACGTGTGCACGCATATTTACATATGATATGATGGGTGTATAGATCAAAGAGATTCACCGCGTTCATCAGGCTATGGAATTGCGCACAGGTGAATTAGCAACAAACAATGACTTGAATACAATGTAGAAATAAAAGGTGCAGATATAAGAGTAGATAAGGTGCGAATGAAAGGCGAAGAAAATTGAGGGTGGATTAATGGGAGCAACTTATTCTACCGAGGAATTCACTTTCGCTGTCATCGTTTTATATCTTCTTATATTTTACCAATGATTAAATTATCACGTCGATTGAATTCGATGATTTTAATGCCATGTGAATCCAACGTGGAACAGTAAAGTAGCAACAATTCACAATATTGCAACACCCACGTACATATGAAATATCATATTTGCCGCTTACTCAACAGATTGGTGTAACAAATTTTTATTCGAATTGATGAATTTCGCATGGGCCGAATTGTAAAAACACTACTATATACGTTTCGCGCACCATGAAGAACGAAACAAAACTGGCGTTTGGTCTGTTCTAGTGGTGTGTACCTACAATCCGGCGAACACGAGCTGTGGATGCCAGCTTGGATTGCGTGTGTATAGTATTGTACAGTTGGCGAGCATTCCGTGTGCGTCGTGATCGAAGCTTCTTCGTGATTGTCATGATCTCGTGACGTTGCACGTTCTTCCCCCGCTAACCAACACAACGTTTTCCCCTCTTGACATCTCTCTTCGTTTTTCTCCCTCTTTCACTTTTCTTTATTAACCCAAGGGATATTCCTTTCAAAAGCAATGAACATTTGTACTATTGTGTATGCACAAATCCAATGTGCATCAACATGCAAACACATTCAGATACTACAAAGTAGTATAATTATTTAGTATTGTTGGTAGAATCATATTTTATAGTATTATAGTATTGCCAAATGATGAATTGATTCGATGCCGGATATCGAATTAACTTTTCTTGTTTTGTTATAAGAATTGATTATAGTTCATGAATAATTGTATGGTGAATTGCGTTATTTGGGAAATTTATATATTTATTGTGGAGATATATATTTTTTTGATTTGGATGTAATGGAAAGGAAGAATGAGAGAGAAATAATCAAACCAAGTGAAATGAGAGATATGAAGGGGGGTGGGTTACACCACACTTATAGACACAGACAGCGGCTAATTCGTTACACCCGGTATAAGATACAAACTCCGTGGGGCAATTTACGTGTCAGTTTGTCAGGGTGTAATTTGAATGATAGAGGCTATATGCTGAAACGTGAGCGAGACACAAAAGCGTCGAGACGTTTTGTTTTTTTCTTCTCTCCTTTCTTGCTTTTTTTTTGTTACTTTCCTGGATGGTAGATAATTGCGGCTGAAAAAACCGCATGATTTCGAAATATCGGCATTTTAATGTGAGTCGAAATAATGCTTTCAAGAGGGAAAGAATAAGAATGAGAAAGTGGTAGCCTCGAGGGCTGTTTCAATGAGAAAGAATAACACTTTGTGTGGTTGAAGGGAAGAAAATTTTGCTGTTCCCCACATTCACTTTCAACATACGGTTTATGTTATGAATACAAAAAACGGACCAGTTATTGTCAGATTAAATTTAACTCACGACAAATTGGAGCAATCATGACGAAAAAATGAAAAATTTGGTATATGGATTTATGATCGCACATAATATTGTTTCATTATCTGTCGTTGTGTCCATTATTGATAATTATAATATTGTCATTTAAATTCTTTTCGATTGATTCTCGAGTTACAATTGATTTCCATTTTTATAAGCTCAAAAATCTAATCTGAATTATTTCAAATAATAGAAACAATTAAATTTACGACCATGATGAAATTGTGATTTCAACTCAACTAATTTTATTAATAACAAATAACCATATTGAAATTTCCAGACATTCTTTATTTTTGCAATGTTTCTTCTTGGATTTTATATTCATACTAAGGCACACATTTTCCAATACGAAATTAGAGTCTGATAGAAATTATCTGGAATATCATATATTGCATACTGAAATTATTGAAAGACAGTGATGGTGCTCTCACTAGCTTAGTCTCTAAACTTATTGTTACACTTTTTTCAGGGTATTCGAACCTCCCGCGCCATGCTATTCGCGTCAATACCGAGTGGCAATCAGGCGCAACGTTGTGCGTACCATCTTTCGCTAAATAAACTAAAGCTGATTTGCTTGCTGCTGTGTAGATAATGTAATTCAACAGGATTCTTCCAGGCTTTGTTTACCGACAGTAAATATTGTCATTTCCTGTTGCCAAGTTACCATGAACACGAAAAACAATTTTCACTAGGTATATACGTCTATACAGGCGCATAGCGGAGTGATCTTCAACCGCTCAAGGTATCTCAAGGTATTTGTTTATACTGCCACCCGTAATAACCAATATCAATCTTCAAAACGCCATCGTCCATTTAGATTTAATAACTGCATGTCGCAATAACTGATATCTTGGGTTTTTCAGATATACAGAAATTCTCAGGTTCGGAAACCCAGAGACGCATCATCAGATGCATATCGAATTCTAATTAATGAAGTACGACAAGTAATTAGAGCAATGACTTTATTGAAGGTCATATTGTGTAACCACTAGGTGCGATGGTGGTGTAAAGGCAGCATAGTTGCCTTCCAAGCAGTTGATCCGGGTTCGATTCCCGGCCATCGCATGTTTTTTGGCAAACTCCAAAAATTTGCAAACGTGGAAATTTTTTTTTCCAATCGTTGAAATAAGTAACCCAAACTGTACTCTACAACGGTGATACTAACACAAGAGTTTTAGTAAGAAAAACTCGGACAAATCATTGAACATGAATCTAAAAATGAATTTTCAATTTGTAAATGTTGAAATTCATGAAAAAGAAAGTTAAAACATTTTATAATTGCATGAAGCTCAACCACATTCATCCAACTAAAGATAAACCTTAATAACGCGATATACACTCACTCATTAATGAATATGGCGTCACTGTTCTTTTTCATCATTTACATCGCATATATTGTACAGCTATACAGCTGATATTTCATATCTATACCGATATGAAATCCATACAAAAACAATTAGCATTATCTCTATCAATATATTCCAAAGGTATTTATCTCACATAGAAACTTCCCTCCTTTCCGTGCTTTGTTTCCACAATCATAAAATTGGCGGGAAGTTGTGCATAACCTAATAGTGAACACTTCTGTTTCGTGATATTGCAGGGCATCAGGAGAATTTAAGACATGAGGAAAAGGTTAAAAGAGAACAGTAACATTAACGGAATTGGAATCATTTTATTATCACCTCCCTCTGACTCATTTCATATCAGTTCCCCCGAATCTCCATCTTGTCCTTGTCTATTCACAATCTGCTTGCCTACAAACGAATCAGTCCAAATCAATCGTCGCTCAGCAGCATCTACCCATACATTCATATTCAACATGATATTCTGAAAGAATTCGTATTCCTACACGAGATAAGCCGAGTCCATCCGACTTACCATAAGAAAGTGAGTTACCAAGCGTCATTCTGTTTCTGACTGTTGCTGACGGGGCTGGTGGCAACGTTCCAGGTATCAGAGTCCACCCCTCTCACTCCTTTGAACACCATACAATCAAACTATATTGAACAATATATACCATAGAGACAGCGTTACTGACAGTGGTGCCGCCGCTCTCACCTCATTGCAGTGTTGCGATATTCAGTAATTTTTAGTAAGTGATACATTCGCAACTGTTGTGCATGCATCAGATTTATTTGTACTATCAGTGCTTGACCCCCAACATTGACAGAGCTGATTTCATGAAATACGTGAAACACAAAGGCTGACCTCAACACTCATTGCAGCGCATTATACATTGTGAGTGACTACAAGTGGTTTAAATAAATATTATATTGTGTTACTTGTCATTTTATAAGTGTATGTACATAAGTGTATAGATGGATGCTTGTATGTCAAAATAGATTGAGATTCAAGCCCAATGGAATCACAGCTGATTCTGAAGGCCACATGCAAAACTAGTGGTCCTACCAAATTCGTGAACTCGGAGAATTCACGATTCACTTACGTCATTAGTCTTGTGGAATTTGTCCTTTTTTCTGTTTCACCTTTCAATAAATTATCGTATTGTTGAGGTGAATAGAGTGATTATTTTGATATTAATAGAGGGATATGAAAACTATTTTATTTGAATTCAAATAATGGGTGTTGATAATGTGAAATTTTTGTTTTATCAAAGTTTTATTTATGCTGAAAATCAAGAATCTGAGGAAATCTGTATGCAGTAGATATTGAATGAGACGAAATGGATCCGTCTCATCGAGAGATATTAAACCGGCTACGAAGCAACATTATTGAAGATATCGATGTGCACAATGGGATCATAAATTTTTTATTAGAGGAGCAAATACTAAATAATAATGATATTGATGAAATAAATGTGGCGGCAGATAAATCTGATAAAGCTGCAGCATTATTAGATATGTTACCAAAGTGTGTAATTTCGGATATTCTGATATAATTAAACTTTTTTTTTTTTCATTGGTATCGATAGAATTTCTTATCTTCTAATTTTGTTCTTTGCAGTCGAGGGCCCCGTGCGTTCAAATATTTCCAAGAATCGTTGAGGCCACAGTATCCATGGTTAAACGAACGAATGGCAGAGTTAGAACAATCGAGTGATCAATATATTTCAAATGAAATGGAATCCAATCCATCATCAACGCCTTCATTTGTACCACAAGTTCCACTTTTGACTGTTCCACGTCATGAAAAGGTATATAGTTTTCAATATAACATAAATTGTTTTCAAGATCAAGCGCTCAATGATCGTGAGAGTTGTGATTCACTCGCATCAAGGTTATTGGCCTTATCCTACCTTTAGAGAAAAAGAAAAAACTATAATCTTATCATTTCAATAATGATTCAATAATCGAGTAAATCTGTTGCAATATTAAAATTGATTTATTGATAATCAATTGAATAATATTTTCATTTTATGTTTATGAATGGGGAATGGTTATTGGTGAGTTCTTTAATTGCCATTCACATTATTATGGATTGAATATAACTTTCATAAGAAATTGTACATTGTATTATATCCTGGAAATTATTTCATATATTTGAAACAGATTGAACAGCTCAAACGTGCTCTTATGAAATTGACACCTGGTGCATATGTGATTTTACATGGGATGAAAGGTTTCGGAAAATCTTGGCTAGCAAGAAGTATCATGAACGATGATAAAGACTTTGTGAAAAACGTTTTTGGGGTAAATATTCACCTGTAATGAACAATTGTGTTGATAGTTTCTTTCAGCTGGTTATTCTATCATTTATACTTTCAGAATGAAGTATATTGGCTGAAATTTGGATGCAAAGGTACAATTGATGACGAACTATTGATACAATTAAATCATTTGTATCATTTAACTACCAATGAAACAATTAGAGCCAATTCGACATTTACCAATGAAATGTTAAGGAATCTCAAACAACATTTTCTTACTAAAGATCATAGTAGAGCGTTGATAATTCTCGATGATGTGTGGGATAAACGCATCATTGAAAAATTTGATTTTCCATGTAAAACACTCGTAATAACAACGAACATCGATTTAATAGATGGTGATCGTATTAGTGAATTTATTGAAATGAAAGATGGATTTACTGAAGCGGAAAGTTTGGAGTTGTTTGCTCAAGCATTAAGTGTTGAAGTGAGTAGATTGCCTGAAGAAGCACGTGAGATTCATAATGAATGTAATGGCATGCCATTATTGATTGCAATGTTCGCGGCGCAGTTTGAAGAATTCAAGGATGATATGGCAATTAATCGTGGACGTTGGCAATATTATCTTAGAGCATTACGCAAAAGAGACACGACGAATCAAGTGATGGAAAAATTTTTAGCTAAACAGCAATTAATATTTGATATGTGTATCAATCAGTTGCCTATTGTGGAACAAAATCGCTACAAGATGTTAGCAATTTTTGAAGAGAATGTGAATATAGCTCCAACAACATTGGAAGTACTATGGGGTGAGAAAAGCTATCGGGTAGAAGAAATAATGGTCGGGCTATGTCACAAGTCTCTTGCTGTCAAACAATGGAATGGCGATTTACGAACATACATCTATGGAATACACGATTTACTTGTGTGTCATTTAAGAAAGAAAATAGTTCCGGCTGAATTAGCGAAACAACATAAGAATTTTGTACAAAAAATTTTTCGATATTGTAAAAACGACTATTCAAAGTTGCCATTAGACAATTATTGTTATTCCTATATTGGACATCATCTTGAACAAGCCAGAATGTTCCGTGAACTACGAGAAATTTATTTAGATTTCAAATTTCTCCAAGCAAAAATAAAGAGTAGTGGACTCAACGACTTGTTGATTGATTTACAAAAATATCGTAAACATATTACAAATAATGATGAAGGAATGGAAGAGAAAGTGTTGGATTTAGAAAATGTAATACAAACTTATGCGAGAATTCTTGCTGATCATAGACACAGAAATTGCATTGATTTGGTCCAGATAGCATTGAATCATCATAAACCAGGATATTGCTATGACGTTGCCCGTGATTTCGCATACTCCAATCCGAAATATTTCTATTTTTCTCATACAAGACAACATGAAAATCCAGAAAGTCCAAAATGTACAGAAATGCCAAGTGAATTGACCACAATAAATTTCACAGATGATCCAAATCAAGTGTTAATTGGTGATAAACACGGTCAAGTTCGACAGTGCGGTGGTAAAACTTGGCGTCCATTCAACTTCCATGAAAAGTCGGAAATAATTAGAGTAATTGTGTCACTTCAGGGTGACTTTTTTCTTGCCTTAAATAATAAATCGACAATCAAACGTTTCTTACTGAAACACATAGACGAATGCGGAAATTCATCTGATGAAGATGATTCTAAAATTACCACACCGCGGGAGAAGCAAACATTTTGGAATAATGTGCATCGTGAACCGAAAGATACCAGCACTACAACATATCGCGTTGAGGGTCAACAAATCACAGACATGGCGCTAAGCGCTGATAGTGAGCGCGTCGCTGCATGTACTGCAAAAGGTGTTATTATAGTATGGGATATCAATGGCGAAATTATTGCAACGATGAATTCTTCAGAAAATGGCGTGCAACGGATAATTTTCACTAAAGTACGCAAATATATTCATGCATTGGATACAAAAGGACTTCTAACAGTGTATACGGAAAATGGTAGCCATTATGTGGGCCCATCACAATTCAATGTCGTATGGAAAGATCAAAAAAATCCTGGAACGTATTCAGAGGATATAAAAGTTATATATTTTCAAGGAATTCCCAGCCTTGAAAGTGAAGTGGAAATATATACCGTAATCGTCACTAGAGACAGAGCTTTTATTTTCCTTTTCAACATTTCCAGTTCTGGCACACTGTGCAACCCTAGTCGACGTAATTTATTTGAAGCAGATAACTGCAGATTTAATACTGCAGTTCTCACACATGACGACAAATACTTGATAACAGCTGGTACCGATGATATCGTGAAAGTTTGGGATATTGTTGGTTCATTTGAATCAAAAAAATCATATACAGCACGTGCTATATCATTAGATACATACTGCAACAAAGATAATCACATAATAATTAGTGGTTGTAAACAATCCATCCAGCGCTTTACATTTTGTGAGAAAGATGACGTACCACGGTCAATTAAAAGGCCACTATTTGATGCTGTGATGAAACCATCGGGTCATTTAGATATTGTCGTACAAGAAGGGTATGGAAATAAGATTGGGTTGTATCATGGTTATCAGATGATTGCTGATTTCCAATGCAAATCACAACGAATTGCAGCATTGTCTGTAAATACAGAAGCAAATAAAATATTATATGCTACTAATAAGGGAGATGTATATTTGTATGATGTCAGTGATGCATCAACGTCATTGGTCATGACACTAAGTGAAATTTCAAGCTTCGTTAGATTTTTGGGTATTGGAAATACCGTTGTCTGCAAAGATAAAGAAGAGCTAATATTTTGGTGCGATGGCCATCAGTCAATGAGTAGACCAAATAATGTTATAGATGTTCACATTATTAGGAATAATTATGTGATGACGATATCGCGTGAAGGGAATATTATCATATGGAAAAAAATACAGAAAGATTGGCAGCCAATTAATTCGAGGAATTCAACAAACCCTAACAATGAGAACCTCAGGGGCGCACTCACAGTTCGGAATTCCAATATTCGTTATAGTTCATTGAATTCGAGGAAAGATATGTTGGCATTATTAAATGTCACCTGTGAGTTAATTCTATATCACATCTGCTATGATGATAATGTAGTGCCAAAGCAAATAGAGCAATATGGGGGAAAAAGGTATTTTGATAAAAAGTTGGAATGTTGTGCTTTTTCACCTGACGGGAAATATGTAGCAATTGGGACCTATGATGGCGACATTTTGGTGAGTTATTTGCGAACTTTATATTTAGACTTCAATTATTTTTTTTCTGAGTATCGGAAACAATTTCATTATTTATTGCAGATTTATGACATTTATGAAGAGAGGAATTGTGGCCAACTCCGTCTCCATTGTAACTCAGTTCGACAATTACATTGGGCGCCAGCAGCGATTGGTATACCGATACTATTTTCAGTTAATTGTGATGAGTTGGCAGCATGGAATATTGACTTGATTCCGGATAAAGATAGAAAATTTAGACGAAGTCGTACGGGGATGCCACGAAGTGTAACAACGTCATTCAGTAATGCGAGTTTGGCTACGAATCTTCCGATAAGCAGTAATCAAACTGTAAGCGCAGATGTTCTATGTTCTACGTCGAAACAAGAAGAAAATCGAAATGAAAACAACGCAACAAGTTTGATTGAAAAATCTCGAGAATTTTGGTCATCAAAAATTCCAAAAGATCCGAATTTTCCAGCGTTATTGGGATTAATTTCATTACCTCTTAGTTGTAATGCAAAATTATCGGTTTCGCCGGATTGCAAGAAATTTCTCTCGGTTGACGTTTATGGATGCATCAATAATTTCACATTTTTTGATTCGACTGAGAGAAATGATGAAAATTGAAAGCGAAAATTGTTATTATTTGTTTTAATTTTTGTTTACGGCTGCGCGATCTAGAATGAAGGAAATAGAGAACAAGAAGTATATTATATTCAATGTCTCTGTGAACAGAGAGAGAGACTAAGTCACAAAACAAAATAATATCACTGTTACCGATTAGTAGATAACAGATTGAAAGTTGGATCGTTAAAATGCCACTAGTGTTTGTTGTCATCTGAATGATCTACTCTCAATATTCCATTTTAATCTGATACGTAAAATTCATTTAGAATACGAACAAAGGGATTGTCCCTGTACATTATCTTGCTTCATTTATTATTTTCTTTTTTTTTTCTTTTCTTTTTTTACGTAACACACATAATACAATTTTTTAATCTTTTTTAATGAATTTGCAATAATTTTACAATTTGAAGATTTGGCGGCAGTGCATTTCGTATGTGGTTTTGTATGAAGAGAAAAATTATTACGCAACCACGGTTCAATTATTATGTACAAATACGTGCCTTATAATCTATTAACAATTCTCAAAGAAAATGGTTGAATGAAAAATAATTTAACGTCCAAAAACATTCGGATAATGTTCAAATATTGTGCGTATCCTTTACATACGTTTCAATAAACCTACACTGATTGTACAAGCCATGAATGATAACAAGGGAATCAGCCTGAAATGCATTTATTTTGAGGTGCTTATCACCACCAAGTTTTCATACATATAAAATAATTAATATCGTACCGACATCGTGCATTTATTTTCAATAATGTTCGAATCCAATGTGCTCATTCTGATCTCTTAATTTTTATATTCTCCTTTATATTTCGTGTTCAGTTGCATTTATTAATACGTGAATGCTCATACACTCTGTATCCGGCTGACTGCATTTTCGATACCCATATGCATTTCATTCGCATTTATGAATCAAATTTATGGAGTAGGTGATAATAAACAATGGAGAAAATTGTTGGAATGGTGCAATTGGTGTGATACTCAATTAAAAGCTCTGAATATTCATGAACAAGTTCCGGTTGTTTCCAATTTTTGTTTATTTTTTTTCTCTATTGAAATTGTATCTGGAAATTCAGAGTTGATAAGAAACGCACTATTGTACATATGCTTAGAAATTTTATAATGTATTTTATTTTATGAAATTATTGTTAAACTTTATATCAAAGTATACTTAATTTGTTCTAAGATAATTAAATACGTCAGTATTTATAAAAATCATAAGATTATATATATTGCCGCTATGAATTTCCAGTAATTTTAAGTCGTGAAATAATTTCTATCGAACGTGTTTTGATACTCTTCACATCTTCCATGTCAAAAATGTGCAGTATTATATAACCCGAATATCAAATTTATTCAATGTAATGAATTCAGAATATGCTATCCGTGACAGGTATATATATATATGTATGTATATATATATTTTTTTTTCTCACTTTTGTAGCGGCAACATATCTTCTTTTGTGTAATACTATGACTGAAATATGCTCATCGTATAATTTTTTATAAAAAGCAGCATAAAATTGAGACAATGCAATATTCAAGTGATCAAAAGCTCAATTTGATGTGAATTAACATAGCAAATTGAAATATATTAATTCACCTCTTATTATCACAAGTTCAAATGATTTGTAATGAATTTTTGGAATTCTAATTTTGAATATTTTGATCAGCAATTCATTATATCATCATTTATATGAGGAATAAAAATTTGTATATAGAAAATTTGTAAATTTCTTATGATTAAGAATTTATTCACATTAAATAATTTATTCTGTTAAAGATATTCACATTCGGATAAGATACATATTTTATCATCACCACATGGTGTACCATCGGGTGCTTCTGATTGTACTTCTATACATTCATCAGCTTTACCATTATTTACTTTCGAATTAGTGCACCTTAATCGTTTGCATATTGACTCATCAATTTGACACGACTTTGTCCATCCCAATTTTTGGCACTGTTCATCTGGTTTCATCACAGAACCCGGAAAATAAGATGGTAATGATACTCCTTTAAAAGTTCTCAAACGTTTGAGACACCTACCTCGAGGAGATCTATCAAGAGAAAGAAATATTAGAATGCGTAAAATTAATTATGATAATTTTTTTTCCAGAATAAAAATCAATGGCATACTCTGAAAGCTTGCGGAAATTCATTTCACTACATCTCGACCAATATGAGGAATTGACAGATGCATAATATCTTGAGGATAAAGTTCCATCATCTTCGAAGCACTCGTTGTCACCTACAGTCTTTGAGCCCAATCTACAAAACAAAGAATGATTTATAAAATGGTTAGTCCGAAAAGAGCGACGAAGATAAAAAGATAATTTTTTTTCCAGATGTCAACTTACAGCAAACCAATTTCACGTGCTGCAAAATTTATTCTGTCATAGGCACCTGCATTTTGAATTATTGCAATTTTTTCAGTTGTTTGTGCCATCAAATTATCGGAACAAACTTTCGACGGACGAGCTATACCATGAGTAGGAGTCGTGCAATCACCATTCTCAACATCATTACATAGTGCATTTCTGCAATTGATATGCATGAGAGGATACATCATAATGTTTATATTGTTGATGAATATTTGCAGCAGAGGGAAGAAGTTTTAATCGATTACTCACGAAGTCATAGTAATGGCGATATCATAATCACACAGAGAAATAATATCCTGAGTCATATTATATAACCATCGTCCTTTATGTAAGAGAGCATCAATAGATGATACAATACTTTCAGTATCCGTTTTGAGATACTTATTAGATTGAAGATAAGAGAGAACTTCGAAGTCCTACAAAGCAAAAACAAAAATACGTAAATGTTACCATTGACTCAGAGTGAATTTTATTCCGGCAATGAATAATTGCGATTTATACCTCTGCAATTATGATTCCAGGAATATGTAAATGAATCATTGGGAACATCAAGTTAGAAAAGCGCAGATCCACTGAATTCCAATACGAAACCAGGTACGGAATGATCAAATCCTCAGATTTATTGAAACGTTTGTACAAATCATGATCGATAATAAGTAAAATTTCAGGTTGTATTGTTTCGAAATGAGATTTGTTCTCTTCTCCCTCATCGTAATCAACGTGCAGTACAACTAAAATATCAAAATTCATATTTAATATTTTTGCTGAGCTCAGTATAATCGTATCACTATTCTATACTTACGATTACCCGATTTTGATCTATCATCGTTGGGATAACTCTGCTTATCGTGAATTATATCTTCGATGGACTGAATTAAACAAAAGAAAAATCACGATCAAACAAAATATTCAATTGGAATTAGCTTTTCCTGGAGATAATCTAAAATTTTCAAACTCACTCTCTCTCCAACAGTATATTCGAATCCATTAATTCCATTCCTGATGTAATAGATTTTTGTATCAGTGCCAAACAGAGTTGCGCTCGTTGGCACTAAACGTTCAATTTTGTCCTCATAGAACGCTGGAAATGTGTCGTAGCCTTTGTCCCCATAACTACTGACTAGTACCTGTATGATTACCAGAAAACCTAAGAAAACTGACATGTTGAACATAGTATCACAAAAAAATTACTATTCCAAATGGTGGTGTGAATTTCAGTTTATATATTTCTTTGGAACAAAGGGCTTCCCCCCAAGCATTATCGATAGATAAAATGTTTTTGTAACTATAATCTTCAATTTACAGTGGCACATTGCAATGTATTTCTAATGAAAAGAATATTTCTTTCGTTAACGAAGCTAACACTTGTCTAAACATAATCCAGTATGGGAATTGAAAATGATCAGTTACTATACATGTTACGAATTCCCATGTTTTGAAGAATGAGTATTTGTCGTACCATATTTTTGAACACACATCTAGATAACATATCTCACAAATTTGTTATCCAAGTCGTTGCCATTTATGTCCTTGAACCGACCACATGTGGCATCAGATATAGAAATGCTATAATCCTGTATCTGATGCTTTCTTTGTAGCTGTATGTACATATTCGAAATTGTTAAAAAGTCTTGAATCTATTAATATTGGCGCAGTACATTTTGTGGGCGGTTATTTGCTTTTGTCACACCAGAGATTTTTCATTGGTGTTTCAAATTTCGAGACTAGATTAAACAATCTAGGCAACGATGATTTTGATAAAACAGGTGAAACTTTTGTTATTTAACTAATCTAAAAATATTTATTGTATCAATGGAATCCTGCTCGAAGTCTCCAAGTGTACATGACTTCGAACATATCCATATTTTTTTTATCTTCATGAATGTGGATAATTTAAGACTTTTGGATCATTCCAGAATATTATGATGAATCTTTGAATTGCCATATGAATTCACATTTGATCTTTGTATCCTGCTACAAACTTCGCAGTTTTGACTGCATTAATGAATTGCTATGAGATGTTTTGAATGCTTTCATTTGGAGACGATGTCAACTGATAACGATGACCACTGTCAGACCTATGAATATTGTTTCAGAGATATTCAATGAAATGATCCGAATGCGGATTTGATTGCAAGTTGGTGCATACAATGTTCAATTGTCCTCTGATATCTCCAACATTAGATTGTTAAAAACACATACAATTTTTCATGTACCATACTTATTCTATAGTAGATGTCTTCAATAATTAGAAAAAATAAGGAATGAAACATATGCGAAGTCAATGATTTGATCATACCTGAAAATATTACATCATCAACTAAAAAAATTGTTTGGCGAAAAAACTTGACTATAATTCTTGTGAAATATTCATCAACTATTGCAATTTCCAGTTCGATAGCTATTACTCAAAGAACGGTGGAAAAAAACGTGAGGAATATTTTTTTAATTAACTAATAAGGCTTGCAGTGGTGTTTGAACTTTGATACATAATTGTAGACAAAACCTAATTTGAATATATTCAGAAGTTAGGCATATTGAATAAATTTTATTCTGCTTGTGATTTTCAAAAAAATTCTGCAACTTCAGTTAGGTTTCTTACTACCTAGTAAAACCTGATATTCATTCGTCTCAATTCCGTGGATGTTTGATAGGCCTGTTCAAACGTTTTGAATTCAGCACCGCTCCAGGAACAACAACTTCATTTACCGATTGTGCAACAGAAAAATCTTCATCGGTAAGGTCGCACGATTGTGGTACCCGTCGGTGATGTAGGTTCAACGAAAAACTTTTGCGCGGCAAATTCATGAAGAACATAACCTCATTGATATAGGACGGGTTTCTGTATTACAATGGCCATCCACACATAACAAAGAACCAGAGAAGCCACATCACGAATCGTTTTATTAGCATCTAAACACATATACAACAAGTATTCATTGCTAATCGTCGATAATGGTCGTTGAAAATAGTATGTCAGCAAACTTTGAATTAAATGATGACAATGGTACACCGCCAAAATTTGAAAGAAAAACAGTTAATCATCATGATGTTGGAAGAAGATTTACAAGCCAAAGTACTGACTATGCTAAACAATTTTTCCATTGTTATTCCTGCAGATTAGAAGAATTAGCACCAATAATTGCAACGAGAGCCCAACAAAAATGGGGTAAGAATATTCACACGGATTCAATTTCTACAAATATTTACAATTATAGATTGGAAATATTTATATACAAAACCCATTCTCTCTATGTAGGTGACATTAAACTATTGAAATTGCCTGAAGTTGAAAGTTTTGGGGATGAAAAATGTATCATAATTGGCACACTTTTCAAGCATCAGATGTGGAAACCATCGATATTACGAGAATTAGGTGAAGCCACAGATGAAGAACCAAACGTAATCGTTGAAAAACGTGATAATTATTGCAGTGATAATGATCAACCATATCTAGAGGACGAAACATTGAGAATTAAAATTGTCGGCAGTAAAGTAAACATTTCTGAAATAATTACTGGAGTTGTGTGTGCGATTCTGGGTAAAAAACTGGAGGATGGTTCATTTGAGGTAAGAGACGATTGTAAATACTACGAAACAAAAACACCATGCTGTGAATTTTTTAGTTAAGCGTATATCACAAGTGTATCTGGTTATTTTAGGTTGAAGACTGGTGCTATGCAGGATGTCCGCCTCATTCTCCTTTATCATCTCCACCGTCTACAGGAAAACTTGTGATGATATCAGGTCTTGATTTAGCCAGCGACCACACCACACTGCCTCTACATCTTTTTGTTGAGTGGATAAATGGAATGGCAGGCACAACGGAAGCTCAAAAAGATGTAGCATCAATTGTGGATCTCTTGATTGCTGGTAACAGTGTGAAATCTGTGGGATCTGAAATGCAATTGAGTAAAGGGCTTATGGAAGCAAAAGCACGAGAGACAGCAACTGCAAATGAGATTTCTTCAGCCACGATAAAATTGGATAAAGTACTCGGTGAAATTGTCACAAATTGTTGTGTTACTCTTATGCCAGGTCAACATGATCCTACAAATACAATGCTACCGCAAAGACCAATACAACGTTTCATGTTACGTGAATCTAGTAAATATCAAAGTTTAAAAGGTGCAAGTAATCCCTGGGTGGGCTCAATTGGAAATCGATTGATTAGTGGTTCAAGCGGACAACCGATTGAGGATATTTTGCGTGTGAGTGGTGCAGCAGATATCACTCCTCTTCAATGGTTAGAGAGGACACTCGATTGGCGTCATTATTGCCCGACTGCACCAGACACATTGCCAGCATATCCATTCCATGTGAAGGATCTCTTCATCATGCAGGAATGTCCTGATATATATTTTGTTGGTAATACAGAGAAATTTGAAACAAAATTGTGGAAAGGTGTGTATTAGTACAGTGTGTTTAATTGTATTTCATATGAATAATTTTTCAATGTTTATACTGGCAATTTTTGTCGCTATTATTTCAGGTGAGGAAAATCAAAATGTAAGGCTAATATGTATCCCCAAATTCTCGACTACCAGCACTGCAGTTATTGTTGATTTGGAAACATTAGAAACCAACACAATATCATTTGGACTTAATTAAAGTATAGATTGGAATTTAATTTCAATGTATTTGTGGTATCTTTCATTTCTAGATGAAATGTATTTTAATATTTTCTTATTCCTTGTCAACTTAATAAATATTTCAAATTTTTTTAAAGATGGATCTAATAGGCTGTCTTTTTTTTCATGTCTTAATGATATCGATAGTACAAAGAAGAATATAATATAATAGACACAATTGAACTGTTCGCGGCTATGAGGTCGTGAGGTATGTAGCGATAAGTTTCTTATCATACCAAAGTCAAGTGTTCTTACTCATCAGTTGAAGTAAACACACTTTGTCTACTTATATAACACAACTTTTGTGCGTCGTCACCGTAAAGAATAACAGAAAAAAAAAAAATGGAAAAAATATGCCATTGTACATCCAGGTGAAGAAAAAAAAGTAACAACAAAAAAAGGACTAAACTTGAGAAAAAAATTAACGAGATTACGCAAAAGGTGAAAACAAATTATAGGATATGAAAAATATGGCTGAACATTTTTTCCACTTGGCACTTTTTTTTTTATTCTAGATGTTATGAATCGTCCGAAATATAAATACAATTTTTTTTTATTTTTGTACAATGAAAAAAACAACTTATTGAACTCTTTGACCTCGAGATTCCTAAATACGTTTCCGAGAACAATATTCAACCACTATTTAATAGTATAAATAAAATGAATGAAGGCAATGAAAATGGAAAAGGAAAAAAGGAAGCGTGACAAAAAATTGGGTTTTAGAAAGTGGGAAGTAAGGAATAAAGTTCATGTGCATTGTGTGTATAAAGTATGTTTTATGTATATGTATGCATGTTTCTGTGGTGATGTGTTCTCTAAACGCAGTAAATTTTTTTTATCCGCATTAATTATAATTAAATGGTGGAAAGAGAAGACGATAATGCGCGTCGGTCATCAAATATATACATACACATATTTATGTATATATTAAAACATATACATATATATGGAATAAACGGTCGGTATGTTTAACAAAATTGAGAAATATTCAAACCTTTTAAAGGTGTTTCAATGTTTCGGACCCATATCTCTTCTCTTTCATAAACATAAGCGATTAAATGAAGTTATAAAATTTATATTTATAATACACTTTACAGATTAATACTATTAACTTAAGGTGCATGTCACATTACCCACAGGCATATATAACAATTGACAGGTAGCTTTTTGAATATTTTCTTCTTAGTAACGATTTCCTCTTATTTTCAAACATAGGACAAATTCACGATGATGAGAAACAATATCTCCTATCTTTTAGCCGTCGGGCGTATTCTTTCTTTGTCACTATCTTTATTTTCACCCATTGTCCATTCAGGATCATTTGGATCTTCAACATCAGGTTCACAACAAGCTGATTCTGTCGTGTCGGACTCTGGCGACGCTCTACCCACCTCCTAAATAAACATTTCATGATATATGAGAAATTTACAGCGACATCAAGATTCATTTGATTATACTATTCATTTCCGCGAATTCGAATGAATAAATAATCTTGAAGAATTTATTATACATGGATATGAACTCACCGCCTCTGATTTGTCTGTTACACGATCACAGAGAGTTGGAGAAGGCTGCCAATGGCCATCCGGCATTGCTTCTAACATTTTGTCATAAATTTCCTCCGATAGGGGAAAAAGTCTGGGTTCATATGGCGGAACCTGAAAGTGTACAATGATACATGATAAATTCCATATAAACAAAGATATCAATTAGTTACGCTCACGCTCTTCGTTAGAAGCTACGATTCCACATACAACCAGAATATGAACATCAAGAACGTTAAACCATTTTTACAATTTCAAAATTTTTTTAAATTATCATGATGAAATAATATCTCTACCTCATTTTCATCTTCAACAATAGAATTATTCATGTCCTCTTTTCCAAATCTCATTGTTGAAAAAGTACGACGCCGAATTGCATTTTGTAGTGATGAATTACGGTGTCCGTCCAATGTATTTTGATGATCCGTATCCTGGACACACGAAGGCGTCGCTGGTGGTGATGTAATTGGCGATGTCACATCACCACCGAAATCGCTTGCATGCGGTGACATTGGATCTGATACAAACAAAAACCATCCCATATCAATTATAGATCATATATATATATATATAGAGTTTTTATCTCCAATAGAAAGCATGCAATCATATAATTCGACATTATTATCAATTAAATTAAATACCTGGAGTATTAGCGCCACTATCAGCTCGACTGTCAGCACGACGATTTTGTCGAATGCGACTTTGTGGTACCAAATTGGCGTAGGTCATGAAACGCTTATTTTCTTCACGTTCACTTCGTTCGTGCCTCAAAGCAGTAGTTTCTTCTGACACATCTTCAACCTGGAGATTCGATTGAAAATAAATATAACTGTGACAATACTATCCATAATGATATACAGTTGAATACATTACGTGTATTATTCATTGATAATTACAAATTATTGCGAATGTTAATACACTTACATCACTGTCTTGACTAGGCCTGTGCATGACACCGTTTTTCACGTCTGCCTTCACAGGTTCATCGCATAGCCTCCACCTGAACAAAAAAAAAACACATACGTAACGTGATTAGGATATTGCACAAATTATTATCTTGAATTATTTCATAATTCTGTTCACTCACTTTGGTGTCAATATTTCTTTATATTGCAGCTTCTCTAATCTTGTAGATGCTGCAACACTGTAGGGTATGACAATATTGTCGATATCATATGAATTTTGTTTCAGCCGTCTGAAATTAAATCACAACGAATGGGTGATTGATGTCCAACACTATAAAATACTCCTTTAATTTGTTTGCATAAGGAAATAAAACAATATATTTACGTATGAGAATTCGAGCTCTTCTCCTTCGTGGGAACTTTCTCTGCTGTTGAAGTTATAGTATGCTGTAATGGTGAAGGCACTGGCGACGAATGTTTACTCGAGCTCGATTGCGCACTAACATCATCATCATCTTCAGCCTGTTGTGGCACTTTGGTCACTCTTTTTCTACTAATTCCATGCAAACTTCTACTTGGCGCAATTCTTTCACGCTTTCCCTTCAACATTTTTCGCTTTATCCTCGCAGTAAGTAAACTCGAAGATGATTTTTTAATTCTTGAATTATACTTGGCCTTGTGTTCAGGTAATTTTGTCTTATTTCTCCTTTCAATTGGCTCCTTTTCTTTTATTCGTGGCATTCGTACATTACCACGTAACATTTTTTGTTGCCAATCAACTGATTTCATTATTGCATCGAAATGTGTACTATGCAAAACTTCATCGGGAAATGAGAGAACTGAATGATATCCAGGATCGACAAGTGCAATCCTCTCTGGTACTGAAAGCTGCTCCAGTGGCTCTTGAGGTTGGGTAGGATCCACTCGACCCGTGCAAAGCGCACACGGTGGCAATATATGGTCACAGTCACATCTAATCGTCGACGATCTTGCAGCACGCTTTGAAAATTCGTGCAATCCCTCGACTCTCAAAAGCTTGCGCTTCCTATAAATTTCCCAGACAAAGGGCCGTGTTCTGCTTGCTGTTGCCGGCTCACTATCGAGCGAAGTGTAACGAGTCGTTGAGCCTGGCAATACTCCACAGTACCCATTAACTGTTTCAGAATTCTCCAGTATTACTAATCCCTTGTTAGCTCTCACTTGACGCTGTAAATCATTATGCTGGCGAATTCGATGCTCGAGATCTGATATTTGTGCCTGTAACCATGTCCAGCGTGACGCGACACCCGCACGGTCCTGGGCATATCTCCACGATGCTCGTTTCAATCTGCGATGAACCATAAAAAAAATTATCTCAATATTGAAGTTCGCTCTGATTTACGAAATTATTGGGATTAGTGCTCGTTTCAGTTTTGAACCGAACCAAAAATTGTCTCAATCGGTTGCTTGAAACCATTTCAGTTAATAAGCATCAACGTTCAGACATTTGGAATGAGGGTACAATGGTGTTAGTTCATAATACGCAACACAGTGGAAAATATAATACTTTAGAGCTGATGATAATCAATAAAAGTGAATAATCTTCTCCTGGCGAGTGTCCAAATTTTTATCGCATATCTCAATACTCGTTAGAATCCTATACTTTCCATTAGTAAATGAGAAAATTAAATCATCGGGATACAAAAGATAAAAAGTGTCACTGATTGCCATGATAAACGAACGCATCAGATTTGATTTCAATTTCTATCAGAAACGATTGTGCCTACGAACATGATATACAATCTTGGCTCACTATTAAGTGTTATGTAAAATATAATTGGAATATATAGAACTTTGACGATTGGAATGATGCAATAATGGAAAAAAATGTGTAAAGTACAGAGATCTAGCGCTTTCAGATATATAAAAAAAGAACTAATCGTTGTATTCATGATCATTGGACGTATTCATTTTCCAGTAGATTGTGTTAGAAACTTACATAGGTAACTGCTGTTGATGCGGATTATTAAACGTTTGCATCTCATCACAACTCTCACCACCGCTACTCGATGCAGTGCAATCCGAATCGAGATTTGTTTCAATAGTGTGTAATTGCGTAGCCAATGAGCCAGCCACATTCTCCACTTCATCTCCATCAATTTTCACTTGAGCTGTACCAAACACTGGATGTCGCACAATATTTGCAGCATTGTTACCACCAATACTGTTGAAATTGTCCCTCGAACCACCGCCAAAATAACGAAAACACGCACGTTGACGGTTGACACTATTACTCTGAGCCACACACGATTTTTCAATTTTTTGTATAAATGTATCTAATGAACCACCAATTTCTGGAAAATTACGCGGCGTTGTTCCCTTTGGTGCAATATTTGATAATTCTTGAACGAAAAATTTTTTTACACTGTGATGTGCAAGTTCAATAACACCAGTATTCTCCTCAGCAATGTGTACTCCAACAATTTTTGCTTGGAGCTTACGCATACGCCGCATAAGAAACGAACAACGTCGTTCCATTTCAAATTGTCTTTGTTCAACAGTTTCTTGCTGAATCCGTAAATTATTATCACGCTGTACCTCCGCCGATTCACCAATGTTCATATTAATATTATCATTGACAAGACTCATAACATCTACATCAACGTCATTCAGATAATCACGTTCGAATGATGAAAAACTTTCGGACATTGGAAACATTTCGACACCCGAAGTAACACTTGGTTCATTTGATCCACTTGGTATAATTGTGTCGCCGGTATCCATTGGCGTTTCATCAACCGCTCCACCCATTGACTTAATAACTTGAAGAATATCCTCAACATTTTGTCCAATATCACCAACAACGTTACTGATATCACCAACAACATTCGCCGGCAATTCGGCATTAAATTCCATCATTCTTTCAACATCAAGATCTTTATCGTCAGTTGGAATACTAACACCAATCATTGGTACATCTTCATTTGTTTTGATAAATCCCATCGCGTCATCAGTGGGAACATTGGTAGAAGGATCAGTCATTATAGCGTCGCACGATTTGGCCTCGTCGCAATTCGGCATTACCGAATGCTCCACAGCCACGTGATCCTCCTCTTCCTCCTCAGCCGCCACCGCCTCCTCCTCCAAAACGCCAAAACTTTTTGTCTCGTCGTCGTGATTAACACGCTCTCTCGCGTTGCTGATCAGGTTTGATCCGTTAGCGAGCATCGACAGACTATCGAGACCATTTGGATATTTTGAATTGATGACATCGCGTATGAGGTCTTTTGATATGCCGCGCAGGCACTGCTCGTCAATCTTGGTCGGTTGCACGTTCGCTGATACTACGAACTTGGCCAGGACCTCACGATTTTGGCAGACCTAGATTTCGAATGAAAGATCGGAATGAGTTCGACGTGTCAATTGTTCGTGTATATTAGTACTAGGTATTAAATTACCTGCGCAGCCTGCTCTGGCGTGAGGAATCCACTGGCCGGTAAAGGGGTAAGCAAGTCGTCAGGCTTTTGTGGACCACCTTCCGTCAGAGCAGGGGCCATCACTGCCACTGACGCAGCCGGTGCCACTGCCTCGACATCCAGAGGCTCCCACCGGCACCTACGCCCACGCCTGTGCTGCTCAGGCGCCGTGCTCACTCCCATTCATCCATTACTGGACAGCCGCGTGTCGTTTGTTCTTCTTTAACTACTTCACCAAATTATATGTTTGTGGCCCACTAATGACTATGTCTTTGTTGATTATTTTTCCATTAACAATTCACAACTATTCGTAGCACTGTATATGTATATTTAAAATTATTATCCACCGGTTAAGTGGTGTCAATAGCCTCAGATGATTCCTTAGGAATCATTTTAACGGTGAGTATTCCACATAAATCATCAAGCGTTTCAAATTATCTGCAAGCAAAAAAACTGAAAAAGAAAAAAAAATAACAGATGGGTATTTGGTGCCAATACTAGGTGAATATATTTATTGTTTCCAGACAAGTTGTATTGACTTACCAGTTTTGGCATTTAAAAAATATTCCGTTAAAAAGAAATACGTTGAACTTTGTATTCACAGGGGCGTCCTTATTGACGCGGTCCTCAACTATAATCACAGGCAAAATGCAGCAGCGGGACTTCCGTCTTTACACACAATGTGAACGCAAATCTGTAAATACGAACGGAAAAAATTTTGTTTTTTAGAACAGTTGCAATCATCAGCGATATAAATGATCCTTATTAATGTTTCTATATATTTATTTCGTCTTGCGCACAAACACATTCGTTTAATTATTTCACAATTGGAGTCAATCTGTCTTCCTAGTTCTCAACTTTAATGTGGGGGAAATATCGTGACTCCAGGATTGACTTGAAGGGAATGTATTGTTACGAACGCATCAAGGCCCAATTCTGGACATGATTGTGAATAAAAGAAAGCATAGAGCACTTTGTCTGGGAGTGCCCAACGGCGGGGCGCGAACTAAACTAAGAGGGAGCAAGAGAGCCACAGAAAGAAAAAGGACGAGAACATGAGAGAAAGAAAGTGAGACAGATTGGTACGTAAAGTAAAAGAGCATAAGAAAAAAATATAAAACTGGTAGGAGTGAAAGAGAGCGGTGGGTTTACATTCAATGGGCAATACATATTCCGGCTGTATTTCCATGGGGTGACCAGAAATTTTCGCACTCCGATGTGGAGAAAAAAGAAGCAAAAAAAAAAAGAGTGAACCGGCTCTTTAAGGGCGTAGTCGCCAATTCGCACAGATTCAATACACTTTCTTTTCTCTCTTCTAGCCAATCTTGATTATTTGCCAATGCAAAAAGTCTGACGCATCACCACGTGATCATTGAGAGGTCGATCATCGGTGAACGATGGGGGCGGTTGTTTTCAAGACGGCTAACGATAACGACGCGTCACCGGTGTCTAGCGTTATTATCTTCCTCACCCTCTTCACACCCCTTTCACTCTCGCTCTTTTATACAAACATACACAAACATCGATTCCTGCTATCTCTCCCACGATTTCGCATCAATCCAAGATGCATTTCAACATCGTCACACGCGGACGCGCGTCCATTGCATAATAACGCGGGAACAAATAAAACATTAAAAGGAAAAGCAACGAAAAAAGAAGAAAAAATAATCCCGGCACAATGGCGACAACAGAGAAAACACATACATCCATTAACAAGCTTCTCCAATAGCATTTCAAACTCTTCCATTTTTCACCAACATCAATTGTCACATACCGGGTAATTGAACTTCAATAATTCACTATTCAAACTACAAATAACAAATTATCCTCTCACTTCCACGTACACATAATTACGAGCAAAAGAGAATAAGGAGCGCCGACATTGAGGACAAGAGGGGCGCGATGATGTGACGAGATGGCGACGGTATATACACACATCTATACATACGCGCACACATACATGAGATGATAAAAGGACACATGATATGACAATGAAGACGAATATCATTCTTCACAATATCAAGTAAAAAAAGAAGAAAAAAAAAGGGAAAACAACTGTCACAAATTTCTTTCACAACATCGACCTACACAATGATATAAAAAAACAGCAAAACTCCCTTCACCAAAAATAATTCCATCCACAAATTCACACATTTGTCTATCTATATATGCCCACACACACACATATATATATATATATATACTCAAGGGGGAGTTGAGCCTCGCAGAAATGGCGGCGATATATATATACATACACACATGAAAAGAGAAAAAAAGCCATGAGCTCCGGCAAAAGCGATGTGTAGATCCTTTTCGGGTTGCCCGGAATCCTTTCCACTCTTTTCCTTTCTTCGCCCTCATCCGCCACTGTCTCACCACATACTATCTCACTCTATTCTCCATCTTGCTCTTGCTTTTTCTCTCTCTCTCCACTCTCACTCCGTCTCTCTCTCGTTCTCCCACACACACACACACACGTACAAACTTATCAAATCGTTGTCTATCTTGCACTATCTCTCTCTAATTCTCTTATTTTACGTACAAATGTGCTATCGCATTTGCTCTTTCTCACTGCGCGACACACACACAGTGGCAAGCGGTTGGTCGCGCGCGCGCGAACGATATTGCGGCTTCGTTTCCTCCTATGTAACTATTGCCACCACCTCGTTGCTCGTTCCTCAACGTTTTTAAATGCGAAGAACGAGACAAAGTGTGAGACGAAGAGGCAAAGACCACCTAGCCGCTCGCGTCACGCTTACCACGGGTTCAACTGAATCGACTCGCGAAAAATCCTCTTCTCACTTCCTGTCTCGCGTTCTTCTTTCTCTCCGCCAATAGACCCGTGCGCGATTAATATACACATAACACTGCATGTGCACTCACTGCATTCTCCTGTGGTAATTCAAAATATTTTTTTAAGGATAGAGACATGATGAAGTAAAAATGAAATATTGCAGAAATGATGCAAGAAGGAAAAAATGAAGAGGAAAAAAAAAACGCGGGACTTGTATACCGTCACACCCAAGCGGTCGATCATCAGGCAAGAGAAGCAAGCACGAACACGTAACGTAACGCCGCGCACAAGAGAGCCAATATTATAAAACGTACGTGTATTCGGTTCTGTCTGGTGCGACGCGCTGTACTGGTGCTCGCTAGTATGTTAAGCTACTTTTTCACTCCTGACGCGGCGCTGTGTTTTATATATGAAAATATATATGTACATGGGTATATTTGTCTCACTTCAACTTACTAGTTAGATGTACTTTCATCTTTTATCCACTCATTTTGTGTGCTCGGTTTGGTACACTACTCCGCTTCATCAGTGGAATCTCCTACCTCTCTCATTCTCTTTCTATAGATCTGTCTCTTTCTCTTTTTCTCAAGCAATTCAAACACTACACTCGCTTTACTTTATCTCTCTCTATTATATATATACGTATGTGTGTGTTTCTTTTTTTTTCTCTGGCCCTCTAGTGGCTGTGATTTGTATTACACTCAGCACACCCGCCGCTCACTTCTCTCGTCGTTACATTCAAGAAACCTCGAGGCGAGTCAAATAAGAGACTTGACTTACCGCGTCACAAACGTTATATACGACAATAAAATGTTATTTTGTATTTTATTATCCAATTGAAACATTTATTGTATTTTTTTTCAGTTACTTTTGTTTTATATTCAATTGCACAATCATTACTTTGAATTATTATTTTAGATGTGATGACTAAAATTCTTTTTTTTTCTGTTGCAAAAACGTATGTATGCTTGAGATAATACAGGAGGCTCTAATTTCGCTGTTGGCGAAGCAAGATCGACCAATACTGCGGCGCAGCGGCCGGATGTGGGCTCTGCAGCCACGACTGTGAATCGACGTGAGCTCATTCGTTGAGATGGAAAAACGAATGTCGTCCGCCTTGAGGTTCACTTCCCATGGCAACGTTTATTGGTCGCTTATTTGAACTCACGATGGTATTGGTTGGTTTTATGATCGTAAGGGAGCGCTGTGATGGGTTGTTGAATATTTGGCGCGATATTCAGGAATTTTTTTCTTCGTATGATATCGATGCGGTGGCCATCCGGCTCTTGATGTTGTTATGGGAACCGGTAAGTTTTTGAGGGGTTCAAACAATAGTTGAAGTGTGACGCTGATAGTGGCCGTTTGATTTTTATTTGTATGATATTATTGTACAAAATAGACTTATGCCAAATGCATTCCTTCATCCACAATTATTCTAATTGAATAAGTTGACTTTCATATTCTATTTTTATAGCTCTGATCTGATTGAAGAAATCAACAAGAGTTTATATCGATGTAAGAATCTGCAGTTGATATGCATCATTGAGATTTGTATGACAATTATGTAACTGTTAAGAGTGTAATTGAGGTTAGGTATGAGATAAATTTTCGATTTATTGCAGAAGATATTTTTTTCTTCAAAAATGTTGATGGTAACTTCGTGATCGTTTGTTTCAGGTCATCGCGTTGATCTTTGAATTACATTGAAGTTGACTTGATCACACTGATAATACGTGTGCGGTGGATTGTGATTGATTTTCATCTAAGAATTAATTTTCATAGTTAGAAGAACGAGTAATAAAATGAAGGTATTGAACATCAGTATTTACCCTTTAATGTTTCAGATATATTTTCAGATTCTCTGAAATGAGCAGCTAAATTTTTGTCGTAACTTGTTAAAGTATTCCTTGCACTTTCGCACCAATTCCAAAAAATAACTTTTTGATCTCTTGCTTCCAGATCAACTTGAAGAAGTCGGAAGTTTTTCGCTACTGTAGCGTCTATTCTATGAACATATCTACCGTCTACAATTACTGGTATTTTAGCAGCGTTTTTGTCACACCTAATAGAGAAACATAAATAATCAGAATTTATAAATTCATGTTCAAGATCATTCGAGTAATGAACACATACCATTCCATAACAGTATCTCTAAGATATTCTGCTGCAGGAAAACTTAGAGATTGTTCAGGTGTCACAAACAAAACAGCCGTTCCATCCACTTCTTTCACTTCAATGGATAATCCTGGACGTGCAGCGAAATACAATAAAAGAATCAAATTCAAGACAATTCCAATAACCATTCCATATTCCAAACTGTAGACTACACAACAAACAAGAGTCACAGACAGTGGCAGTAGATCAATTTCTGAATATCGAAAGCAAATAAAATTTTATCAATGGCGCTCGACATGGAGAATAAAGAAAAATTCTATTACAAATCATTCTCACTCTTTGTACGCCAGAGAATAATAAATATGTGAAGCTCCAACATATAATACATAGCGACAATGATAACGGCTGCCAAAGTGGACTTTGGAATGAATTCAAATGTGGAGGTGAGCAATCCACATGCAAGTAATACAAGTGTCCCAGTGACGATTCCACCCATCGGCGTTTGAACTCCTGAAGCATGATTTACTGCTGTCCTAGTGAAACTTCCGGTTACTGGCATGGATTTCACAAAACTCCCAAATATATTACAAAGTCCTAATGCCAGCATCTCTTGATTTGTGTCCAATGCTCTGCCTTTGGCTATGACCAGGTAAAGTTATTATTTCATTACATCAATAACAATTTATCAATTACATATACTCATGCGTAATCAATAAAATGAAGTAATAGTATTTATTCATTCTTTTTTATAATCACCAAATGCTTTAGCGATTGCAATGCTTTCAAGAATTGCAATCAACGGAACTGATGCAATACTTCCACCAAGTTCACCAGCCATTTCGATAAAATTGTATGTTCTATTATTGGAAATGGTTGAGAATGGCGGTAATTTAAATGGTGGCAGACCTTCAGTTATATTTCCAGTTATCATGAAAGGACGAATATTATATGTGGACAGAGTGTAAGCCAGTATAGTTCCAGCTATAACGACTACAGCATTCCGTCCTAATGATAATAACCACATCAATTTCCGGCCAGCATTGCCATTTCTTTTACCTGGCAATACCTGGAAAGATAAAAAAACGTCATTCAAATTGGAAAAGACAGGTACTACAATATATTCATACTCTTTTATAATTACTTTGAGCACAACTAATATCACAATGCAACTGATTCCTAGAACAGTGTCCCACGGTCTCACTTTCTTGATATTTCGGACAACTTGAACGATTGAATCGTAAAATGTTTCGGTTCTTCCTTCGATACCGAACAATGTATGAAGCTGTGATGCAGCGATGATTACCGCTGCTGCATTTGTAAACCCACAAATTACTGGCATACTAACAAAATCTAAAATAAAACCAATATGAAGGAGGCCCATGGCGGTTATGACACATCCAGAAAGGAAGCACAGTAGAACCTGGAATTGTCATAGCGATACGTGATTGAGGTGAGGCCAGGAATTTAGTAAATTATGCTCAATATAACTTTATCAATTCTCTTGCACCTACTGCAAAATCAGCACCAAATTTGATGACATATGGTTGAATCAATAGAGCCATAAATGCAGTTGGCCCAACTGTCACATCTTTGGTACTCCCAAATATTAAATAAATAAAACAACCCATGAAACCGCTGTATAATCCATACTACAACACAATAACAATTATCAGTCTATTACTCGAAATAATTTTATTCTTTTGTTTATTATATACGAGCTTTTTTCAAATACTAGATATCATTTCAGAAATTCACCTGGGCCGGTAATCCTGCCAACACGGCATATGCAATCCCCTGAGGAATAGCGGTGAGACCGACGGTGAGACCAGCCAAGGAATCCTGCAGGAATTTGCTCCAAGAGTAAAGGGGAAGCCACACACTAATTGGTAATTTCTTCTCCAATACATCCATCATAGTTCGCGTTCTGTTTATCGGTATCGTCATCTCGTTAGCTATTTGAAGGGAATTATAAAATGAGCATTAACATAAAATATCAAGAAGCACAAACTATTAATGCTGTTTTTTTGCAGGGTCTCACGAGCATGCACGAATCTGTAAGTCCAAGCTTTTCCAGGCATTATTTTCACTAATTACTGATAAAAAAATCACTGCTCAAAAATGCGGTGCATATCGATAACGATCAGCGTATGAATGATATGAATGGTGATACGTTGATTGATGTTCGGAACTTAGTAACGTAATTATTGTTAACCTGTTATTATTGCCGACAACTGCAAAATCTTCAATATTGCATGTTTGACAGTGTGCGCTGTCCTTACGCAATCCTCGTGCTTAACTAATCGCTAACTATAATCACATTTACCCAGCAATTAGCGGCTTGTTATACGATCGAGTGACTTTACATTGGTAACAGAATTCCTTCACGATATTCAATTCTGTTTTTTCTTCTCCATCTTTTAAGGTTATATTCAACTAAGAATTACAACTCACAAAACAATTTATTTTGTTTTTTGTAAATTTACCATCGTCAATCAAACATTCATGTTATGTTTCAATCGGCACATCACAACGTACATAACATTTTCAACATTCTTCACACACGATGAGGAATATTACAATAAGTCGTGTCTATTTCATTATTGGATGAATTTCACTATATAGTTTGATACTAAAAGTTATTAGATATCCCAATTTATAATGATGATTATACTGCATCGATCAAAACCAGTTTGTCTCGCGAAGTCTCGCGGCGAACTGATCTAGCAACACAATCACCTGTCCAGTTTTGAGAGTTTTCTGTAACATCACACTGTGTGTATAAAAATGTGAGAAATACTTGGACTAAATGACTGGTTAGTATACGATTAGACACAAAAAGATTATGTTGATAAGATATTAAATGCCTCGTAGGCAATACTGATTTGGAATGAGAGCACGTCATTTCTTCACGTATGTAATATTCATTATTTTTTATTTTTCGCTTATCATCAAAGGTATTTAAATGAAGAGAAAGTTGGGCCGCTGCTACATCTATTGATATATCATTTATCATTAACAATGAGATGATTGTGCCCAATCCATATGTAAAAAACAATGTGGATAAACTACTATGTGATGTTCCTCATCACATGCCAAGTTTTATTGATGACCATAAAAAAGATAATGCTTTTATCTTTGTATAAAATGACAATGATATTCATCACGTGGGTTTCATATCACGATGAATACCGATGTGTATTTGTGGTTGTTTTTTTTTAATTACGTGTGCAATGCCCTGTCAAGTCATGAAACTTATGTGCTCAATCGGTAATTGACAGTCTCAAGAAGATTATGTACATTCAACCTTGGATGTGTAAAATGAATATTTTTGCACTATTTTCTTCAATTTCCAATAGCAGTAATGATATGATGGGATTCAACGTCTGTAGATAATTGAGTGCACCGAACGTAAGATCTTTAAGTCAATATTATTCGGTTGCACTCATTTCGTGCAATTTCTCTCTCATTCTTCAATGAGCAGCATTATATCTGCAGTTGACAACATCAATAATATGTTAGTCACGATTTATCAAAGAGAAATCGGCATTAACATTTGGACGGTTCGTAATTTCAATTAGTGGACTATTGTACTGTTGAATCAGTGAAATATGATTGTTATTCCAAAAGTATGACATGGGGATCCACCAAGCGCATCTTGTTTTTTGTTTCTTTGGCAAGGAATTGGTAAAAAAAAAAGAAAGATTCGCAGTTGGTAGGACTTGAACCTACGCTCCCAGAGGGAATCTGATTTCTAGTCAGACGCCTTAACCACTCGGCCACAACTGCTTCACATACGGTCATGAATAAAATGAGATTGAAACGATACAGTCCAACCCTTTTTTTTTATTTTGTGAGGGGAAGAGATCTTCCCCCACTCTTAACGCTTCTGAGAGTGTGCGCTGTGTATGTGTTACCCCTCTTGCATATTTGCCTACCGGAAATTGTGTCGGTAAATACGGGTGTGTTTGGGAACGTTACCCGCGGGTGAGGGTATGGTAACGAGAGGTAACGTCACCTGATCAGCTTTACCAGACTCGATTGTCGCCATTTCTGAACGCGTTGGGTAACCGTTTTGCGCAATATCCGAAAAAGCGTTACAACCTTTATAACAGGGAGTTCATAACCGTGTAATTTTGCATTGATAAGATAGCATCATTTCGTACCTTTACGACTGAAACCACTTTTCTTATCATTGCAACAGCTACTAGAAATTTGAATAGCGCGCTTCAATTGTAACCAAAAATAAATCGTGGCCCGTTTTTTTCGAGAGTCTCGACCTATGACTAACTTCAAGACTTTCATGTATTTTCATTTACAGGATTTTTTTCATTAGAGGATTTTTTCTTCGGGTCACAAAAGAAGGCACAAGTGTATACAAGGACACAAGCATAAAATGTAAACAAACACCTAAAATCGCTTCTGCGCATGTCGGGTAATTCTTCACGGCTTTTCAGTGAGGTAGAGATTGGGGACACTTTGGATACAACTTTCCGAATTTCTGAACGGTCTTATGTGTCGTTAGAGTGCGTTAGAGTTCCAGTTTCCGGTCTTTCTTAACGCATTCGGACAAATTTTACTTTGACCGCAACATTTCCGGGCGTACTCTAGCTGTTTTGGTGTCCCGTCATAAAAAACATAACCTCACAACCTAAACGTAACGGCGCTGACAACGCTCCTAGCGAACGAGTGAGAACCTCTCCATTTATTTTTTTCCAGGAATTCAGAGCCCCGGCTCGAGAATAACTGGGAGAGTCGACTGTAATCAAAATTTCGAACACAATACTAGAAATCACTAAATAATTCTCATTGATAACACCTCTGAAACATACAATAGGACAAAGACGTTATCAATATATTAATTGGCCTTCGTTTGTAGAACTATCAGCAAACGACGATTCTCATCTACAATTATGTGTGATAAGATAAGGAACTTGGATATTTCATTATTTTCATAATTAATTAGTGCTGATTATCAATGCATTGAAGATAAATTGTCAGTAGAACCATGATTATTATTTTCAATCTGTATGTTAATTTGTTTTCATTTCTCTCCAAATCTCTTCTCAATTCTCTCTATGACACTTACAAAGCAATCGCGTCTCTTCGGTTGGATTATCACCATCACTTGACTCCATAGGAAATCTTCTAGTTGATTTTCTCCTTTCTTTATTCCATTGAATTGTCTCACTGTTAACGTTTGTTGACAACTACTGGAATTGTCAATGATTGTTATTGTCCGATGCATCATTCCTTTGTGCGCTTCGCGTAATTTCAATCGGCATAGTAGACAAGCAGTCTGCTTCAATTCTAGATTACCATAGGAGAAATACAAACTGTGTGTTTACTTACTTGATATAAAACATTGTTCTCGCATTATTCAATCGAATAAAAATTCAATCTCAATGATTTACGTTTGATCTACTTCCATTATCAATTATGTCGGCTGTTATTGTTTTTCAATTGAATTTACATCTGATGACCTTCGGATTTCAAGATTATATGTAAAATCGAGAGAATTAAAGCTTGTATAATTATGAATAACCAGTTGAGACCATCTGAACATATGTCGATCATCAACTATTTGTGTGTTTTTTAATGCAAAATTGTCTGTCGTAGACATTCATAAATTTACCTTATTGTTATTCTGAAGCATCAGAAAGTCATTCAGTTAGTTCCATCTCAAAATTCATTCTGAAAAATCGATGCTTCCAAGAAATGTGTATACGTTCCATTTGATGTATTTGCACTACTTAATTTCATTGCAAACCATTTTTTAACGCCAAAAAGAACAATCCCCTGTCGACGAGGATGGGATTCGAACCCACGCGTGCAGAGCACATTGGATTAGCAGTCCAACGCCTTAACCACTCGGCCACCTCGTCATCGCGAATAAAATCGCGAATATATGCAAATATGGTATTTATTAACCATACATATACAGAAATGTTTTTGATGATACAAAGAAAAGGAATGATCATAATTATTACACGTGTTCAAAATTAAACACTGTAATTATTATTTAATATGTTTTTTCCTTCTTGCAGACATTGTTGATCAATTAATGATTGAAAAATTAATTTCACATTCTTTATATTCATAAAAATTTCGGAATAATCTTCAGGAATTTCTTCTTTGATTATTAAATGAGGGAAAAAACAATGAGTAGGATCAGATTTTTTTTTTTTCAGTGGTCAAGTGCACGATGAGCTATCAGACTATACTTGTGACCTTCAACTTATACAATCCTGAAAAATATTATATAGTTGATTCAAACCGGTCTCGTCCGAGCGATCGCGAATAAAGTGTTTTATTTCCAAAGTGAATATTTTTTATTATTGTTAGATAATTACGTCATTTGATGAATTGTCATATTGTATTTTTTTTTTTCCCTTCACTAGGCCAATCATCCGTGTTCCATAAAAAAGAGTAATATTTTATGATGAAATCACTGATAAAATCAATAAATATATCGTAGGAAATCAGGGATTGTTGGTAGTATATTGTAAAACAAATGAGAACCATTTACAAACATTCTTTTGTTTTGTTATGATTTTTTTTCTTTTCCTAAATACACAACGAATTGGAGCATGTGGCCTTGCGTGATGTTTTCTTCCTGTTACATATAGTACTAATCTTGGTTTTGCGGTAATGTAAAACGTATGCAATCAAATTACGATTCATGCATGCGAATTTTTTTTGCTTTCCGGTTCAACTGTATCGCAAAAATTTATCATACGCAAAGCAAATAGTAGAATTCTTTGCGTATGTATACATAACTCTATTCGTTTATTGCAATGGACTTTCTATTGTTTCTGTGATTAAATTGTTTCACGCTTAAATCAAACGTGTCCAAGCATTTTAATTAAAGACCAACCCATTGCTGTCTCTATACAACACATAAAAAATGTATTTTTTTCATTTCAATTTTATAACCAAATGCGCATTTGGTTTGAAATATTTTTACGGTGATTTGAATTCTATTCATTTGGAATTGTAGAGATAATTTTTTGTTTTTAATTATTTGTATTAGTGATAATGACTTAAAAATGATGATAATAATCTGTTGGATTATTTGTTTTTTTTTTTTGGTCTACGTGTTTACATAAAATAATAAAATTTCCTACTGATCAACCGGCGCCGTGGCTTAGTTGGTTAAAGCGCCTGTCTAGTAAACAGGAGATCGGGGGTTCGAATCCCCCCGGGGCCTTCACGATTAGTAGTGAGCGTATTTTTTTACTCCAATAACAATTTTCTTTTTATCGTTATGTATTGTATAACACAATCAATTGTGCAATCAACTCATTTCAACAATATCTATTGTGCAATCTGCGACAGTTTATATAAAAAAACGTGACGTGAAATAATAGTGTCGTCTCTATTCTTACTAGCGCGTGAAGTTCACTTCAATAATGATAATTGGGAAACATTATTTGACATTTTCCGAGAATAATTGCATTCACCTGTAGCCATTCAATTACAGATTCAATTTATATAAAGGGCAATTTACTGAAAAATGTTCGAAGAATTTTGAAAATAGTTTGTCATCATTAATCCCTATTTTTCCACTTGATAAATTTTTTCAATGAATGGAAATTTATAAAAAATATTTTCTCAGAACAAATCGACACTTTATTTTTCTTCTTTACCACTACAATGACACAGCTATTCTTCTATTGTGTGTATTATTCATTTATATGAAATAAATGATACAGGGAATCCTCATCTGTCTGTAGTGACAGATTGCGCAGCATTTCTTCTCGAAATTGAAGATAAAAAAGAGGAAAAAATTGTTTTGTTATTACTACGAATGACACGGGAATTTCATTCTATTCATACAGATATTTATAAATATTCATTTCTCCACCATTATGTGCTCATGATGTTGGTTTGAAGATCAATTTAATGTAATTGTTCGTGCACAGTAGAACGAAAATGAATTTATAACATCCGCAAGTAATTCACGACACATTCAATGAAGAATTTTCACTGTAAAAAAAAACATTTCGTAATTTAAAATTACCTACAAACATTCATCTAATGATTTTGGATTATTAAATTATGTAATTTTTTTCACGCTAAGTACAACAGAAACTTTTCTGCGAAAATTCGACGTCATCCAAACTGGATTTACCAGAAATCGATAAATGATAACAGGGACATTGGACAGGTTTTGCAACGTTGGGGGGTTAAAATTTATGATGCGAATTAGAATCTGACGTAGTTATCATTCTTTGCTCATGTTCGTGTGCTTCCGTTCAAGGTTAAGGGGAAGAGAACATGTCGAAAAAAAAATTTAACGAATATTCAAAATAATTCCATTGTTGCGAGTGGATTCCTGTGACGTCGCTGGCATTTTTCAAGGTTAAATGTGTTGCCTGAGGAAGTGCGCAGCCAAACCAGTCCTGAATATAAATATTTTATTTTTAAATTTGTTCTCTCTTCTTTACGTTCTTCCACCAGTTGAAAATCCGTCCCCCTGAGTGTAGATCTCAGCGCAAGGGTAGAACCTTAAAAAAAAAACAACTTTCAACGAATCATGCAGGAGTGAAAGAAGGAATGTACTGCGTAGTATTAAAGTTCATATACCGGTTTGAAAGTAAAATATAACCTTTCAAGGAAATGCGTTCTGAAGTTTTTAAGATGACACTGAATGACCTTTCTTTATCCTAACTAAAATGCAGTCGAATCGATGCCAGATCGATCATGTAAAAATTCGACAAGGCTACAGATAAGAAGCTATGAAAAATTCATATTCAATTCTTTTGTTTATTAAAGAAAAGTGAATACTCATGAATGAAGTCAAACAATATTCTTTGCTACATTTGAACAGTATCAAAACGAGTCATAAAAAATCAATACAATACGTTATTTTGTCGTAATTAAAAAATAATAAATCCAATTTACAATCAGTAAATTTTTTCATCCATTTTACGATAATAAGAATATGAATAAATTCATTAATTTTTTGCAAATACTCTAATGAATGCAATTGATCCATTGAACAAACTTAATAATTTTCCAATGTATTCAGATGATAAATAAATATTCATCAGTTTATCTATCCGGCAACATTGTAAACGATACTTCAAACTTTGTGGTACTGTAAATCATATTGAGAGATCTGTATTAAAAAAATTCATCATCTGCAGATCATTTTTCATTCTGAAGTTGGTCTGGTGCGACGGGGACAAAAAATACAGCACGTGGCGTTTGTTTTGAAACCGTCAAACAAACACAACCATAGCATAGAGAGAGGTTGATTCCCCTACTACTACGATGTATTCTCTCAATCCACTTCAGTATTATATGGCCATGTCAATGGGGGTTCTCTCTTATATGTGGTACCTGGCTGAACACGATAGTCGTGCAACGAAATGAAACGACCGGCGACTTTTACCACGAACAGACATATTCGATATTTGCTCCGTGTTAATACTTTTGATTCTCAATTATTCTATATTTTTTTTTCAACTTATTTCTAATCGAGTGTGTACAATATTTGCATAAAACAAATATGAATAATTAAATAAGTGAATAACTACTGTGTAAGCGGATTGAACACAACAGAAAAACATTTGGACTTATTTGAAAATAATTGATAAACATTTGGAATATTTTAAATGTGTGTAAATGTGTATTAATTTAAAAACTATTTCTACATTTTATAATGATTTTTAGAAAGCAAATCAATGAGAAATGAGAGTGCATTCAATTTAAAACTGTAAGTAGATTATAATCTATCATGCAATATTATTAACTTTTATTTTTATACTTTGGTTGAATAATTATAATTTAATCTTTGATATGATTAATCTTCTTAGTGTTGTTATTGCAATAATTGATTCAAAAGAGTTTGAGAAGCTCGTGATATTGAGTATCAGAGAAAGCACGTGAATTACATGTAATATTTAACGTATATATATAAAACATATGTATACACACATGCCATTTATAAGCACCCAAAACTTTCGCGCGTATGTGTAAAAGTCGAGTCACATGACATTCTCTCTACATATGAATGACGTATGATACGCATGATATGCAATTCCAAAGGTCTACATCGATATCGCGATATTTGTTTGAATGATAAAAATATGATAAAATATCATTTGATACATAATTAAATATGATTTTGTTTGATAATAAAATCATCATCACTTCAAAATTGTGTAACAATTAAATTATTTATATTAACTTAATTTAAATATAAATAGTAAATAAAATAAAAACAGTAAATGTAATTTATTGTTTATGTATTTTTTTTTTCTTTTTCTAGCTCTCTTCAGGCAGGTCATGTGACAATGTAAACTTCATGATGTAAATATTGTGTAAGGACTTGCGTAAATTAAAGAACAGAATAAAGTCACAGCTGGTGGCTTATCATTATTGTGGACATCTTCATCAGTTTGAACAACGAAGTACTAGTTATTTTTTTTCCTTGAAGAAGAAAAAAATAATAATCAAATACTGAACGGAAAAAAAATCTACTGCAATTGAATAATTGCAAGATGACTCGTTACGAGGTCAAGGACGAATTCACACCGGAAATAGTGCGCGAGGTGCGACTAACGGGTTTTGCAAATTCGCCGGAAGCCGCAACTGTTATCGGTAACCCAATGAACGGCCTCGAAAATCGACTTTGTGATTCTGGAGCACTTGACAGTGACGAAAAACCGATAAATGGTCAAGGTAAAACATTCAAAATAATTATGATTATGTTAATCTGGAATACAACTTGTGTACAGTTTAATTATTCAGTTTTTATTTTCCACAAAGAGTTTAGTCTTTATCTGCGACAATTAAATAGAATTTGAAATAATGAAATATAATATGGGGAAAATATGGTGCATTGATGATAACACGCAAAGAAATATTAAATGCAATAATTTCCGGTAGTTACTTGCATTCACCAGGTAATTACAAAATAATTGTCTTCACTGGTCTTGTTTATTAATTCTTTTTTTTTTCTTCATCTGTTTTTTATTTCATGTTTTGCATTCATCGTTTTTTATTTGCTTTGTATATATTAAATATGATCGATGAAACATGAAATGCGAGCGTGAGTGAGCGGTAAAGTGATGATGCCTGCTGGCTACGATTCACCCTCGGTTACTGACCCACACACTGTAACGTTTGAAATGAAACGATGACGATGTTGACGATATACTTATACACATGTCGATGTAGAAAGGTGTTAGATAAATTCTCAACAGTCACGAGTCAACGAAGATGTGATAAATCACTATATATGCAATCATTTTAATATGAGATATAAAAAATTTATATTCATGATTAGAATTCAAATCGAATTTAATGTTTGTTTCATGACGTGACTAGTTGACGACGAAGATATTGGATAGTTTTATGAAAATAATGATTTGTGAGTCATTATTGTTGTTGCCCAAGAATTAAAATTATTATATCAATTATTTTTGTTTATTAATTGAGAGCAATTATTTATATGAATATCGATATGTATTCAATAATGATCTAATTGGATTGTTCAGAACCTTGCATGAGGCCGTTCTAAAAATAACAACTGCGGCGAGTTTTCGAGCGTAAAGAAAAAATTGCCAACGTTAAATATAAGTCAACAAAAAAATTCAATCAAATTTAACTGGAATGTGAATTTATTGATACAAATGTTCTTACAAAATGCTTCGCGCAACGAAAACAATGAGAGAGGTACATGATTATGAAAAATTAAAATACAACATCAATCAAGTGGTGACTCTGGAAAGTTCCAGACGTGAATGTACTATTATTAAAAATAAATTCCGCGTGATTCATAGAAAGTCTGTCACTATTTCCATGTACTTTAATGAACTCTCTACATTATGAAAACAGGTTCTCCATATGAATTCAAGATAAAACTAATATAAATATTACCAATCATTATTTCATAATTGAATACACCACAGTATTAAAATGAATCATAATAAAAAAAATTTTACAGTACTATATGAGATACACCGAAGCTCTGCTGAAACTTCAACAGGAGTGAAATGGCTGTGTCAAAGGTTGAGACGATCTCTTCGTATGAAACTCCTTTACAAACGGGTACCAATACTGGATTGGTTGCCAAAATATCGAAAAAGTTTCATTCTATCTGATTTAGTTGCTGGATTAACTGTAGGCCTTACTGTCATTCCACAAGCGATTGCTTATGCTAATGTTGCAGGACTCCCACCTCAGGTACAATTTAATTCATATATAGAACACATTGCAAAACATTAATAATTGTAACAAAAAAAATAATGTTTGGACTGGTTTATAGTATGGACTTTATTCATCATTCATGGCATGTTTTGTCTATACAATACTTGGCTCATCCAAAGATGTGCCAGTTGGGCCTACAGCGATAGGAGCAATTCTTACTCGTGAAACACTTTTAAGAGCTCAAGTGGGTGTGGATTTCGCCATTCTCCTGACCTTCATATCGGGACTTGTATCACTCCTCATGGGAATTCTACAACTAGGTATATATGAGACACTGTTAGCTTCACAAAGTGTGTTATCGTTACAGTAGAAAGCCTAAACAAGAGACGACAAAATAAAAAGGTTTTATTATTATAATTCAGTGAAAGGACGATTCACAACAGAAAAATATCTTAGGCAAGGTTGCGATTATTCATTGCAATTGTTTTATTGTTCATTGACAAAGTATTTTTGCATCGCGATTAGATACAGAGATATTGAGAAAAAAAGGATTATTTATCATTCAATGGCCAATCAAGGGTTCACAAATGTTTTTATTATAATATTTTTTATTTGTTTTTTCTCTTTGTCTCACTCAGGCGTGCAAAAGACACAACAATCTTTAATGCTAATTATTATTTCAGGGTTTCTCATAGACTTTATCTCGGGCCCAGTTTCCGTTGGATTTACATCAGCAGCAGCTATTATTATTGCTACAAGTCAAGTTAAAGATGTGCTTGGCATTCACATTGCCAGCGATAAATTTATCAACACTTGGCACAATATATTCGAACATATCAGTGAGACACGATTATGGGACGCAGTTATGGGATTTGTTTGTATAGCAGTACTTCTTTTTCTCAGGGTTAGTCATCCGGATATTGTTGACAGGATTGATTTAAACGTTTCCGCATAGATATGGAAATGCAATGATATCAATTGGCTTTTTTTTTTGTTTATAGAAGATAAAAGATATTCCTATAACATGTAAAACTACAAAAGTACCATCAATTTATCAAAAGATGGCACAAGGCTTTTTATGGTTTCTTTCAACAACTCGTAATATCATTGTGGTGGTCGTTAGTGCACTGATTGCCTGGATGTTGGAGAGCCGATTGGGCGCATCGCCTGTTATCATCACAGGACACGTTGAAGAAGGATTGCCAGCCTTCCAACTCCCACCATTTAATGCACAAGTTGGGAATCATACATACAATTTTATTGACATGGTTTCGACAATGGGCTCGGGTTGTCTTGTTGTCCCACTTCTCAGTCTTCTTGAGAGCATTGCCCTAGCCAAAGTTTTTTGTAAGTTATTTTTGTTGGTAAATTTATGTGGATAAATTTTTTTTCGCTCAATTGATTGATTGAAATATTTTTTTAGCGGATGGTCAACCTGTTGATGCTACTCAAGAAATGTTAGCGCTTGGCGCTTGTAATCTTGTTTCTTCATTTGTGTCTTCAATTCCTGTGAGCGGTGGATTGAGTCGCGGAGCTGTGAATCATTCTTCGGGAGTGAGAACTACACTTGGTGGAATTTACACTGGAATTTTAGTTATTATTTCTCTACAATATCTCACTCCGTATCTTTATTACATTCCGAAAGCAGCACTAGCTGCTGTAATTATCGCTGCCGTGATATTCATGGTTGAATTACACGTTATAAAACCAATGTGGCGAACGAAAAGTAAGTAAGAGACGATTTTAATTTTACCCGCGAGGAATGAAAACTTCGAATATGAATGTGATGTGATTATTTCAATTGTAGAAATTGATTTGGTGCCAGCAACGGTGACATTCGTCTGTTGTTTATTTGTTGGACTTGAACTGGGAATGGTTATTGGAATCGGTGTCAATTTACTGTTTTTACTTTATGCATCAGCGAGACCATCTGTGCGAGTTCGCAAAATGACGGTAGAGAATTTTTAAAATGATTTCTAGATTATATTATCAACTTATGTTTGTATTATATTTTTAATTGTTTCTATTTTATTATGTATATTTAGAACTCAAGTGGTTGCGAATACTTAATGATAACACCAGACAGAAGTCTCACATTTCCAAGTGTTGAATATGTCAGGGCAGTTATTAGTAAACATGGAGCACGTGAAGGAAATGAAGTACCAGTTGTTCTCGACTCTACACATATTCAAGCTGCTGATTTTACTGCCGCAAAGGGTATAAAAAATCTCATTGAAGATTTTGCTAAACGCGGACAACCTTTGCTATTTTTGAATCTGAAACCAAGTGTTATTACTATATTTCGTGGTGTAAAACCATCAGAAATGAGGGTATGTTCCAGCGAATACGAACTTCATGAAAGTTTGAAAGGTAAATATCATGATTTATTCAAACAACTAGAATCAAATGATTTGGAAAATTCATGTAACAAATTTCTATTGATACAGATTTAACCAAAATCTCTACAATATCGGTAAATTGAGATTGATGGTTGGAGAAATAGACGTTGTCGATTCTTCCTGTGGAAGAGCTGTACATTGATAACAGGGACAGATACATTGTTTGAAACAACAAAAGAACAAGCTAACGAAGGAATAAACAATAATTTATTTTTAGCCCTGAAGAGGTATCAGTATTAAGAGAAGTGAGTAACGATAATACATTGTGAAACTTCGTGGTGGCAATTATAACAAAATGGTTTTGGCGTTTCGCATCTCATGGAATGCAAGAGACAGAATGACACTTTGTATAAATAAGTTTATCAATAATTTGGCACATATTTTATGCATACGTATATATTTACAACATGTGACCTCTGTGTACAAAATATCACTCTATTTTATCTATTGATAACTGATGTTAGTTGATTCAAATCTGATTCCCCAAAAACACATGCTTATCTTTCTAATCATGTACCAGTTCCCAGTCAACATTTGCATTCTAACATTCTTGCGCCTCGAGATGGTATTGCAATGTAAAATGTTGCTTTGCCTGAATACCTGAATGACAAACAAAATATATCATCAAACATCGTTGGGATCAGTGTGCGGTGAACAAGAATAAGATCATGGATTACTCACGATTCATTAACGGATTTGATCACTTGATCAACAGCATCTTTTTTTAAGAATGTAATTGTACATCCACCAAAGCCAGCGCCGGTTAATCGGCTGCCGCCTACACCTTCAACCTTTCTCGCAAGATTCACAAGAGTATCGAGCTCTGTAGATGAGACTTCATAATTATCACGTAATGAGTCGTGACTTTGATTCATCAGTTCACCGAATTTTGTATAATTGCCTGATTGCAAAGCTGCTGTTGCCGCAATTGTACGCGAGTTTTCATATATAACATGACAAACTCTCTTCAACATTGTTTCAGAAGCTCCTTGCTTTTTCAGGGCTGTAATTTCAAAGTCCTATTTTTAGGAATATTCATTTTTCAGACAATAAGTCTACATGCATTTTTAAACACACCTTCCAGATCATCGATAGTCACGTCTCTGAGACTTTTCTTTCCCAATTTTTTCGCAGCCTCATAGCAGGCATCTCGTCGCTCACGATATGCACTTGATGACAATTTATGTGGTGAATTAGAATTAGTAATAAGAAAGACATGATCTTTAAGATTGCCCATAGGTATTTGCGTGATTGATAAATCACGACAATCGAGGAGTAATGCGTGTCCCTCTTGGCCCATAACGGAAATAAATTGATCCATTATTCCACATGGAACTCCGGCAAATTCGTGCTCAGCCTTCTGACAAGCCAAAGCTTTATCACGTGGTTCTTTCGATTGTATTCCAGTTATTGTCTCGAGAAATGTATAAGTCGCTACTTCCAAGGCCGCTGAACTGCTCAATCCAGAACCCATCGGCACAGTTGATACAACGACTGCATTAAATCCTGGCAAATTCGCTAAAAGGAAGCAATCAATATCATGACCAACCATTCATTGAAACCATAAGAAACTGAATCGTTTACAGATTTCTTTCCAACATACCAGGAAAATTCGCGATGCAACCTTTCATATAATTCGCCCATTTTGGCTCACCCGGTTTAATTTCAGCGCGATTACTGACATCAAATTCAGTCCTACTGGTTGTGGTGATTGATTTACTTGTAGAACTTATTATACAATTGGTTGTCCCATTCAATTTTCCCACAATGATTGTTACCATTGGAAGGGCCTGAGTTACAGTTCAGTTTTTATAATGAAGAAGTTACAATAATGATGAAACACAATGAGCAGGAATCTAATGACAAGTTAATAGATGTTGAAATGTAGATAAATATATTCCCCTGTTTTCAATGAAGCGATCATAAAATGAATGCATTATTCTAAACAGCATATTAATCACACATTTTTTATTTCATGTGCCACTGTGTAAAGAAATATTCTTTTCTATATGAAAATGTGCCCCTGAAATTTTATCACTTACAATTCAAATTATATATTTCTTCTTAACAGGAAGTGATAGAATAATCAAACATACGAATATTCTTATCGACCTGTATGAGCTCGATTGTCGGTGCAACAGAAAACATGCAGAAGATTAGAAGTGCAAGCCGCGTACAGTAGATCATTGTTAGTGAATAGACGGCAGAAATCAAAGGTTATTGAAGGTCAATAAAATCCCCTCCTCGTCATGAATGAAGCTTGAAAATGAACATACCAATTTCTACTAAATTAATAGCAACAAACAAATACCACCATTATATTTACCATTGGCAAAACGAAACCTTCATTATAATCCGTGTGTTCACCAATTAAATTAACTCGGCCTGGTGCACACACACAATAATCAGCTTGTTCACCAAATTCTTTCAGAAACGCCTGAAGAGCATCATTCTTGACGTCATCAATTTTTTGAATTGTTTCTGCCATTCTTTCTTATTTCCAGGTTTTGGAAATTTCAATAAACTCGTCTGCTTTGGCAATCCTGAAAGAGAAAAAAATGTGATAACAGGAAATTAATTCCAAGGATAAATATGAGAATCAGATGAAGAAAATTAAAAACCCAGTCAAGTGGGTCTGATGTGCCTACACGATTGAAGCTCTGATACAGCACTGGCATGATGATTACTTAGCAATGCATGTGTGTATGAAGAAGTGTTTATATGGATATATACATTTGCTTGCATATGTATACATATATGAACTAACTAACTGCGGTCGTGCCTCCTGGCCTCCGGTTATCTTCACGACACCGCGCGCAACTTATCACCGACAAATAATCTGAAATATAAAACGTCATGGATTATTTGTATGTGGGTAATGCATTGTTGGCTGACTGTAGAACGTATTTTACGAACACCAAGAGTCCGTAGTTGATTTTACGTGCGCGCTTGTATAAGTTGTGTATATAATTAACATATACATATTGTGAAGCAACAATTGATGAATGTTTATGTATTTATTTTTGTTATGACACACGATATGACAAGTTATTGGCGGTATATTCTGGATGATATAAGATATATTTCAAAATAAACTCCATGAATGAGAGGGAAAATATTGAGAGAATTTAAAGAGTCAATCAGTGGCATTTAATGTCGGTGACGAATCCACTTGTGAAGGAGTTGAAAGGTGAATTTGTTGTGCTATTTTTGGGGTAGAATTTTAGGTTCGAGGTTGGAATGAAATTTTGTGTTTATTTTTGGTGGGAATTTTTTGGTTTGTTCGTGGTCGTGTTTAGATGTGGGTTTTTTGGGGTTAGTTTGTTCATTCATCAGTTTGTTGATGACAATAAAATTTCATTTGGATCTTTATTGAGTTATTATGTGACGAAAATGAATTGTTGACGTGTCCGTGTATTGATTTTTCGTCTGGGCTGTGTGAGCGAAGTAGATTAGTGTGTGTGATATAACTGAAATATTTTTAATTTGGGTCTCTTTGTATTCTTGCTGATAACATCTTACGAAGTTTGACGGATATATGAATAAGACTTATGCGGAATATTGATTCATGATAAGATAAAATTGTAAGATATTAACAAGGTTTTGTTGGAATTAAATTTATTTCTTTCGAATTGCCGCGTTACCGATTGAGGTTAATGTTGTGTCGGTAAATAGAAGTAGGCGGGAAAATTTATGTGGATTTGAAAATGAAATTATTTTTTGCAGGATGGATACGAAAATTGACAGAGAGTGGAACATCAATAATAGATTCGAACCCAGATTTAATATCATTTTGCAACAGTTTGGAAAAATGTTTTCAATTGGGGGTGACAATGCGTATGACCTCGACAGGATATCCAAAGTCACCAGAGACTTGGTACTGGCTGGAAGAACTTGGAGAAAAGAATGAAAGATTTTTATTCAGTTTTACTTCAGCAGTGGAAAGTGTAAAAGAAAACTTAAAAGTCCAAACACCAATTGGAAAATTGAGATTATTTATACGCATTTGTTTGAACAAAAAATGCCTTCACATGCCCGTCCAACTGTTGGTCAGATCACCAGGAATGTCATTAGATCATTATGAACCTAACAGTATTTTAGGCGATGAAATATTGGGTGAAATTTTTCTATCAGCATTATTACAAATTGGTAAATTACAATTTCAATTGAATTTGAAGAATGCACGATTCCTGGATGAAACGTGGCAATTACCAGATTATGAAATTATTGAGCTAGTGCCTTCTAAATCATTAGGAATATCTGTTTGGTGAGAGAGAATATGATAAAAATATTTATTCAATTTATTTAAAATACGCCAGTGTTGTAATTCAATATTATTTTATTGCAGTTTCACTAGAGGACACGCATTGATTGTCAATTTACGAGAGAATTCAGTTGCTGCTGAAGATGTAAGCACAAATTAATAGGATAAATAATACATTTTACAAAGAAATTTAGACTTTACCACAGTTTTGTTTTTCCCATCAAGGATAAAATAAAGATCGGCGATGTGTTGGATGAAATAAATTGCGAAGCAGTAACAGGAAAAAGTAGAGGAAGGCTGAACAAAATAATGAAGAAATCGTCAGGTTTACCTACCACACTACATATAATAAAAGTAATGAAATTATCGGAGAAAAATGAAGTTCTACAATATTTAAAATCTATCTGTGACTAACAAAACTGCCTTTCAGTATTCCATGAAAGCAACAAATGATTTCTATGGGCCAATTGTAAATCTAATAAGAATTTCAGGCGTTGAACGACTGAAAAAAATTCTCAAATCACCAGCAGTATCACCAAATAAAAAAGTGGAATCACAAGAAATCAATAAAATAAATGATTCTTTTTCTACAAATGCGGGATACAGAATCACGTACTGTGGTAGTATTTCGACGGGTACAGAGGGTGATGTTAAGCAAATAGAGTCAGCAATTTGGCGGCTCTTAAGAAGTAAAGATGTTACATCTATTCCAGTTCGATTTGAATCTCTGGAAATTGGAGTTCGTGTTACTCAACAGTCAGATGAAATGGTATAATAACAATCTGCTGATACAGTTGTGCAAATAAATTAATCCAATGATTATTTACCTTTCAGCTAATACTCAATCAAAGTTATATGGAAATATCATCATGTGGACGAACTGCAAATATTCCAGAATATTTTGCTTTCATAGCTGGGTAACTATAACTTTCCAGATATAAATATATAACTAAAAACCAATCTCAATTAACAATTCTCATTAATAACACCGAATCATTGCACAGGAATACCAATTGTAACGTGGCTACAAGTTTCAACGCATTTGTATTTCATCATCGGAAAGAAAGTGAAGTTCAAACAATACTACAGAGTTTGGCTCAAGGTTTCCATCGTACTCATTTCGCTGTCTGATTCTTCCTCACTGTAAAATAAATGAAAAAAAAAGGAACAACCAAATACAAACGAAACGAAAATGTTAATTCATCGCCTAGAACAAAGGAGAAACAAGACATATCTATAAAATCCTGTAAACATATATTTAATCGAGTAAGAAATTGCAATTCAAAACAATTGAAATCTCATTTGATAATTTCTTTCTCTTCACAATCCCCCCCACCATCCATATTCCATATCAATGTCTCTGCATACCCATTAAACATTTGTATTATACATTTATAAAATTTTCAGTATTACAATGTCTCACAAAAAAAAATCAAAATAAATAGAAATATTGAGTGGGGGATTTTTGATATAAGTGTCACGTTCGCGGTTCTATTTGTCAGCAGTTGCGCATGAGTCTGTGCGCACTAACCTCTCCGGGTTATCTCACAACACTTTTTTTCTCGTAGCACACACAGAGAGCAGCGAACCACATCAGTAAGTAGTAACAGCACAGCCAAATCAGACGAGTTGCGAAAGCAGAAAAATTAAATGTCAAATAGCATAAGCTCATGTAACTCTAACGATTATTCATATTAAATAATTATTATTTTATTTTATTATCATCACTACGGGTTGGTAGAACAAATAGCGCAATTAATCAACGTGGTGGAGTTGACACGAGGATATTATTCAAAAGGGACGTAGACGTCGAGTCCCTACAGCGAATTGTGTGGTTTTATTCGTAAAAGATGGCCACGAATAATCTCCCCGTTGAGTCACAATATTTTTACGAGGATGTCATTTATCGTGTCGATAAACGTGGCAACGTTGAATTTGGTATTGTTATGGAGAATGATGACCAGGATATGTCTGATGATAGTGAAGATAGCGAAGGTGGGCCTAAGAGAAAAAAGGGCGAAATTCGCGTGGTTTGGCATCCGTCCGGTGTCGAAGAGCTTGTTAATTCGAGAAAGGTGATGAAAAAATTATGAAATAGCAAAAGGAAGATTCAGCAGTTATTTTTATTCTCGAGACAATTCATTTTATGTTTTTATATATTGCTATGTATTAATATTTTAGGTACATTTGGCAGACCGTACTCTCATGCCTGGTGATGTTGTGAGACGAATGATCAAAGGTAAAGATACACAGAGAGGATATTGCAGGGATATTGAATTGACTGCGTGTGTACAAGTTATTGGAACTAAACAAGTTCTTACTAATATTAAAAGCGAAGATCTCACGCCCTTGGAGGTAAATTAACATCAACGACTCGAATCGATATTGAAGTTTGATTTGACTGGTTGATAGTGCTGTTATTGATGCGCTACTAATTGACGAAAACGTATATTGATATTGATTATTATTATTATACTTGTGATATTTGGTCTGCTTTCAGGAATTCGGAACTGACATTGCTGTTTGTATGGATTCTTGGGTGGGTGGAATAAGAATGGTCCATTTCAAATTGTGGTTGGCCACTCCAGATGGTTCACGTTGTGTTATTAAAGAAATGGATGCTCAAGGTTTAGCACATTTTGAAGAGAAACGTGATCATGACAATGATTTTCCACATTCATCAGAGTTTTATCCTGGTCAATGTTTGTGGGGTCCAATACAATGTCTTGAGGATGCTGAATGGATCCAATGTACCAAAGAAATGATGGCAAAACGTAAATTCAAGCCACAAAAAAAGACGAAAGTTATTGTTGAGGAAGTAGAGGCAGATTGGGTTGGTGTTCATTGGCAATGCCGGGCATACTCAAAAGACGGTGCTTGGTCAGATCAGGCACAACCAAAGTTTCTTGTCGAAGGTGCTGACTTGAAAAAACTTAAACTTCTCAATGTATTCGAGCCATCTACGCTGCAGGTCGGCGATCGTGATTTTTATGTACTGAAAAATGATGAAAATGTAATAACACGCGAACAATGGCGTAAACAACAGAGGGAAATATTTCAAGTTCCTAAACATAGTCCAAGGAAGTCACGTGCTAGCGCTAAAATATTAGAAGAAAAATTGAAGAAAGATAGAGATGCTAGGGAGAAAGATAAAGAAAAGGATAAAGATAACGGGAAAGAAAAATTGAAAAGTGATTCACGTGATTCGAGTGTCCAAAACAATGTTAATGGTACAAATAATAGTTTGATGCCACCGCCATCGAATCAATCACAAAATACTGATAGCAGTGATGAATGGGACACTGAGGATACAGGATCACAAAGTGATACAGCTTCATTGTCGAGTGGTTGTTCCAGTCTATCGTCAGTGGGTAAGAAAAAAAAGGGACTTGCACTGATGACGAAAGTATTGAAAAAGAAAAAATTAGTTAAAGCAAAAAAGAAAATTCCACCGGCTCCATTAATACCCGGTACGAAAATTGTCGTTGAAACATTGTCAACGAATACGAAAGCAAATGTTGTTTGGCAGGATGGTTCAGTTGAGTTGGGCATCCCATCCACACAATTGTATCCAATTCATCATTTGGATGATAAAGAATTTTTTCCTGGTGATTTTGTCGTCGATCAAAAAGAAGAGTCACGAATGTATGGGGTTGTTCAGAGTGTTGATCATCAGGGTCGAACAGCCAAAATAAAGTGGTTTAGAACATATGCATCTAGTCAAAGTCCACAGCCAACATTGCTCGAAGAACGTGAAGTTTCTGTGTATGATTTAAAAGATCATCCGGACTTTCAGTATCGTCCTGGTACACTAGTCATTCGCATTGCGAATTTTGAAGGCGACGACGCTGGATGCACTGCTGGTCAAGTGCTTGATAATTATCCAGAGGGTCGTGTTAAAGTTTGGTGGGTTGATGGACACGTAAGTATGTGTTGGCCACAAGATTTATATAAAGTCGGTGAATATGACAGTGACGAAGGAGAATTGTGGGATGAAGTATCATCCGACGCATCATGGGAAACTCAATTAGAAGATTGTTTCATTGCTGATATTGATGGCAGTGAACAAACCGAAAATATTAAACCAAAACTAGCTGCCCATATTGAGAAAGCGCGAATTGCGATGTCACGTTTGGAGGAAATCTTTACACAAAATCCAGCATTGCAAACAACTGAAGTGATGAGGAAGTTGTTAGAAGTTTATAAAGATTGTAGGTATATGGATAAGCTTATGGGCACATCATTTTTCCATGAGAGTAATTTCCAAGGTTTATTGGAACGTGTGCGCGAACGTGGACGAGCAAATGTCGCACAACGAATAACTGATCAAGTAACGCGATTGTTTAAATGTCAATCAGTGGGCTCAGAATCAGGAGAAGATGCTGGTGAGAGCGCTAATAATACAAGTATACAAAATGCTGCAGGGGCATTAGAAAAAATTGCAACGAAAATAAATGATACAGTGGTTGTGGCTGAAAGTAATAATTTACCAGAAAAAACTGAAGTTAAAAATAAAGATGATGATGTTTTTATTGACGTTAAACCTCATCCGGAAGATTCAGGACTTTATTCCGCTGACAATTCCGATAAAAAATCTGGTTCAAGTGAATCCAGTGGTGAATTCCCCTCTTCAGATGATCCAAATTTAGATCGTTCACTAGTGCCTGAAATTATCGATCATGAAAGCGAACCAACCAAATCGCAAGAAACATTCTTGAATTCACACGTTGCTAATGCACATGTTTGTGTTAAATTGTGCACTCTCATCAAAGCACAATTATTACTTGCGCATGCAGAAGTATCAAAGCGATTTGGATTGGGACGAATGTCATTGTCGGACGCAGCGAAAAATGGCTCGCCACAAATGAAACCGAAAAAAGAAGAAGAAAAACACATTGAGCCAGTGTTAGATACATCATCCGAGATGAATATTGAAATTCCGCTGCCAGAATATACAGATGGCGAGGGATTTTCGATAGATGAAAGTGCGCCCGACAGTCATAAATTCAAACTTACTATGTTCCAACCAACAGATCCGACCAATTTCTTCCGAACCGTCTCAAAAGAATTGAAACTTTTACGAAGCTCATTACCTACGGGTATTTGGGTGAAAGGTTTTGAGGATAGAATAGATTTATATTCGGTGATGTTCCGTGGTCCAGAGAAAACTCCATATGAGGACGGACTATTTCTCTTTGATTTTCAATTGTCCGCTGATTATCCGGCCGCACCGCCACTTTGTCATTACATTTCTTATTGCAACGATCGATTGAATCCAAATCTCTATGAAGATGGTAAAGTGTGCGTAAGTCTATTGGGAACATGGGCCGGACGTGGTACTGAAGTGTGGACTAGTTCTTCAACTCTTCTCCAAGTCATTGTCTCAATACAAGGTCTTATACTGGTATCCGAGCCATATTTCAACGAAGCCGGGTTTGAAAAGCAAAAAGGCTCGCAACAGGGACGTGAAAATTCAAGAATGTACAATGAAATGGTTGTATTGAAACTCGTACAAGCTCAAACAAAATTACTTCATCACCCACCGCCGGTCTTTAAAGAGGCAATTATCCAGCACTTTAAGAAACATGCGGAAAAATTGCTTCGGAGGTTGGAGATGTGGATGGAGATATCTGAACAGCATAATAATCAACACCCATTGTCTCCACTAACACCAACATCGTTCAAGGACTTTGCACAAATAGGTGAATTATTTATCTCTCTTTGTTTTACAATTTTTAATAATTAAAAAAACTTTTAATTATTCTTTTATTCTTAGATGAGAAAATCCTTCCGGAGTTTCCGCTCGTTCCAGCCTCTCGTGGCTTCTGTATAACACTGAGAAAGACTTTAGTCACATTCAAGCGAGCTTTAGTCAACGAGGGAATACTTCAAGATCTCCAATTGCCAGAGAATCTCTCTGACACAAGTATAATAAAATCACCGGACTCAAAAGCCGAGACATCTAAGACATCGTTGCAATTAATTGACAGTATAAAGAATTCAACGAGTCATGAGCAATTGAATGTTAATGAGACGAAGATGGATATTGCTGAGAAAAATGTCAGCTAGCCACAAGGTAAAATAAAGCGATTAGCTTACAGAAGTCATGTGACCATTCGGTAATACATTGAGATTATTTAAGAAGATAGATACGATGATTTGTGCTGATGTGATTCATTGGAATGAAAGTCCAGGAGCTGAACTGATATGAAAGTCGAAGAGAAAGATAGAGAATGAGAGGCGGAGAGAGTACACAAATTATGAATTCAATCGATTCATCGAATATATATATACATACATATTCGAAGATGATGATTTGCGAGTGCATTCCATCGAAACGTAATAATTTATTACCCTTTGGAGGGAACATTATTCATATATTGTAGTCATTGGAGCGAGTTACCTTTCAAGTGAACAAATAATTGAAGAGATTTATGGATTTAAGCATGAACCTGCACGATTCGTCGTGGAGTAGCACAAGCCGCTTCTTCTCTATCTTTCGCTTTTTCTATTGTCTCTCGTTCACGAGTAGTTAGGACATTTGTTCCAATTATATTTCTTTATTTGTTTTTTTCATTCGCGGATTGAAATAGACACTGAATAAATAAATGAGATTTACGAGTGCTACTGAAGAAAAAAAAGCACATGTTTAATATTCGCTAGCAATTTTATGCGCATATAAATTACTTTAGCGAACCCGACAAAAATTTTAGGCGTGAAATGACTCAAGATGAAATTAGATGAAATTGATGGGAAATAAATAAATGCTGCGCTTCATAGACACGGATAATTCAATTAGTGATTATTAAATTATTATATATCGTGATTTTCGAATAATAGTATTAAAAGTCAACAAAGAAATAAAAAGTGATGGTGTGAATACTGAAAACACAAACTGAACTGTTAGCAATACATTTGAGCCAATGCTGATCGAATCATCGTGATTAATTAAGATGAATATATAGTTATAATTATTGAGTGAAAAAAAAAAATATTCGAGAGAATGGTGAGTGAATAAAACAGTCAGTTCGATTATTACATGGATTATACGCAATAATAAATTACAGAGAAAAAAAATCAGAAAACAAAAGCATGATTAGAAAGATTTTAACAAATGATTCACTACAAAATCGAATTTTCTCAACGATTTGTTGTTTTCACATAAATGAAAATATATATATATATATATATATATATGTATATCGAGGATGAGAGTATTGGAGAAAAAAACAGAGGAAAGATAAGAAACAAATTACACCGAAGTCATTACATGCCATCCATTTAATAGAGTATTTATTGATATTTTATCCGTTATGGGCGTTTTAGAGTGCATAGAGATAGGCTTTAGATGAATAAAATTCGTACTCTACCGCGGAGCACACGTGGGTATATTTATAAAACGTTTGAAAGGTATACAATGAAAAATTAAATAATAAAATGGTCAGAAGATGGATGATTAGTGCAAATGAACGCGTGTAGATTACATTTATCTGATTACGTAGTAAATTAGGCTTTTAAAGCAATGGAAACAAGAAAAAAGCAAATTATAGAATTATAATCTCTTTGGTTTTTCGCCTTGCTTTCTGTACTATTCATTTTCACAATTTCACAGAATTATGTTGATTTCGCTTCATTCTGGGCATAAGGAATGGTGAATGTTAAAATGAGACTGAAAGAATATAGAATTTTACTTTTAGTAATTGACAGTAATTGATATTGGAGTGTTCAGTATTACTTCATTTGCTTTTGAATTACATTTCAGTCATGACTTTATTAGTTATTTATCAAAATGTTATTTATGTTTATATTATTTGTTGAAGGAGAAAGGATTGGTGTGTCGATCAGAGTCATTTTTTCAAAGATGATAGCATCAAAAATTAAGAAATATTAAAAAAATTCTTGCATTTTCTGTATCATGTGTAAGACAGAGATAATTCAATTGGGTTTGCATGTGGAAAGTTGAATGATAATTAAAATAAGTGGTGCTGAATAGATAGGAAAAATTAATGAAGCGAATAATGTTGGTCACTGTGGTGAGAAAAAAAATTTTGGTAGAAGTTTATATATATTAATTATTATTTCATTATAATTTCTTGCCAATGACAGCAAAAAATTTGCAATGGTGATGTTTGGGATGCCTTGTAAAATGTGCCAGCTATTTATATTCGCATTGAATTTCAAGGCAATTCATAGGTTTAAGACATTATGTAAAGTATTTTTTTTTTCTTCATCTGTTCTATTATTTTCTTCAAACTAATTCAAATTTCGCAACACGCGTCATGAGTATATAAAAAAACTCAATCTCGATGCGTACAAAAAGTAATTTTCGCGTCTCATCAAATTTCAATAAACAAAAATTAACAAAAAATTTGAACAATCAACAATCAACTCATGAATGAAAGATCATGTCATAGTATTGGATTTATTAAAGGGGCGCGAATAAATAAATACCCAAATGGACTGTACTCTCGTTTTCTCGATTTTAATGAATCAATAAAATGTCGTTTTACGATCAAGAAAGATAAGAATAATTTTTATTTGTCATATATTTGATCCATTCCATCCACATTACTTATCCTTCGGATCACCTTTTCATCCAACTATTTCCATTCCCCCACTAGGAATCAACTCATTTCCGTTTTTCATGGGCCTGAATGCACCGCATAGTACAAGTGGACATATTATCTCGATGTGTCAACGTAGATAACAAAGATATTACCTGTTATCAAGCTTGGAAAGGCGGAGTTAGTATACGCAGAACCTTATCTTCTCTGATTCATGTACATGGGCCCTGTAGAAAGTGTACAAAATCATTTCTAATCTAACAAGTGCTTGAAGAATACCTACCGTGAAAATAACGAAAAATGCGGTCGAGAAGTATTGTGTTCTATTTAGCCATAGGATTCCGTAAGTGTTTTCTCATACCAAAACCAAATAATCCATCAGATTTAATTTTAATGTAACCTTATTATTGCAATCACAGTAATTTTGGGGATCTTGACGGATGACGTTGAGGCAAGGCGTAAAATTCTGCGTGGTAGAAAAACCATAAATCGTCGCTATTACCGTGAGTTACCATGACACATGAATTAGAGATAAAGAAACAGTTGAAAGATTCATATAATATCAAATAATTTTCAGGAGGAACTGCTATTTCGGCATGGTTGATTGTTGTCCTTGTTGGTCTAGTGATGATGGCAGCGGGCGGCGGATTATTTGTCGTACTTAAGAAATATATAATCGGTGATTCGGATGAGAGAGTATCGAATTCCTATGCACCAGCAATGCAAAATGACGTCTGAAGTTCATCAGTTATTCTCACAGATTATTCGCGTAACAAAAAGATATCTCCCATTCAATAGGAGAAAAATGTATGTATAAAAATTAGAATAAGATAAAGAAATAAATAGAATCAATTTTTGTTTATACAAACACATGTGCCAACGGATTTAATAATGAAATAATTCCTATTTTTCCGTAGTGTCCTTGACAATATTATCGTCTACATAAACTAGCCGGTAATATCAAATTTATTCCTATACCACTAATTCAATTTCATCGTCCTCATTTTTTTTATTCAGTAGACAAGAATTCCGAGATAAATAAACGAACGAAGAATGAAGAAAAGAATGTGAGCTTTGCAACGCAAAACGTCAACCACTGACGTTTAGAGTAGAATTAATAATAATTATTGACAACGAGTAATTCAATTTAAAATTCTTAATTTCCACGTCTGCCTGCATTATACAAATACATTGTGAGAACAGCCATGTTTATTTCGGATGGAGAAAGAGTGCATGAATTACTTCCGGTTTTGCTGTTGTTGTTTCAAGATTTTGAAAAACAAAAACCTTAAAACTCCCGACGATGATATTTATCTGGATCGAAGTATGATGTGACCACCACACGATTATTGAATTTACGACCAGTCAGCGTTTGCTGTGCTTTCTGGCAATCAATCACGCTGTTGAACTCGACAAATACCTAAACAGAAAAACAACAAAAATACCATGAATCGTATTTCAAATAGTTCAAGGTAAAAAAAATAAAAACTCCATATTTACTTTGCCACATCCTGGAACGTCGACGCCTTCAATAGGTCTTGGTATTTCCACGGATCTGACAACTCCATATTTATTACATTCTTCCTTGATATCTTCAAGAATGTCCTCATATTCCTCTTCCTCCATTAATTCTTCGGGTGTTACCATATTGAGGAGACATAATACCTGAAATGATGAATTGCATCATAATGAACAATTAAAATAACATGTCTTTTGATTAAATTATTGTTCACAGTGGTGCTGATAATGATTATCAGATAATTTACCTCTGTGGGTGGACCACTAGTTCCAACCATTGACAGTCCAGGTACCTGAATTTGCACCGGTGCTTGAGCACCAATCATTGGATTTTTCGCGCCCACACTTGCACGTTGAACAATCAATTTTTTATCACCCAATTGCATACCATTAAGGCCAGCAATGGCCTGATCTGTCATTGACACGTCAACATATTCGCAAAATGCGTAACCCTTCGATAAACCAGTGGCCGAATCCTTTACCAAATTGAATGCCCTTAGTTGACCGAAACTCATCAGCAACTCCTTCACCTGATTTTACCAGAAAAACATTAGTAATCATGTGTAATTCTTACAAACATATGACCCTATAAATATTGCATCAAACACAGCAGATCATTTTCATTCATTCTGTTTTCGCAGAATTATTTCTGACGCTGTTGATTGTTCAATGCGGTGGTTGATGCAAACAATTGCGCCTAATGAACCGTCCAAATTATAATTTTATCTGTTTGTTCATTCTCTTTTCTCAATTAAAAATATATTGGCGTTGTAATGTAGATCAGCCGCACGCGCATTTAGTTTTCTCTCTTCTCCTTTGGCCCAAACGAGTTTTTCGATTCCTCCTCGTTCATTCACCACATACTCACCAATATCAATTCCCACAAAAAAATCGACCAATATTGTTCTTGTACACCAATTAATCTAAAAACCATCATCTGCGAAACGAAGATAATAGCACGTTGCATAGAACGTGAGTGGAATCACAAGGTGAGTGTGAGATAGAAGCAAACTTGGAAACTTCTCCATTCTATTGACGAGATGAGAGCCGAATTGTTTTTCACAACTGACAATGATAAAACATTCGAAGAGGAGATGAAATGAAAAAAAAATCACGAATTGAGCAACGCGCTTTTATCCTTCAGTATTTACATGAATGATCCTATTTACAGCTGATAATTTTTGTTTATCCAGTGCCATGGATAATCATTATCCATTGGAAGATGTAAAATAATGAGTTGATAATGATTTAACAAAACTGAGGAGTTGGAAGTATATCAATTGGCACGTTTTATTGGAATGACTTTTCATGTGATGGAGACAGAGAGAGAGAGAGAGAGAGAGAGAGAGAGAGAGAGCGAGATTAGATTTTGGACAGGTACTTGCCTCGAAAAGCCGGGCTTAGCCATTCTCTCCGGGCAGTGTGGTATTTTGTCATGTTCGGTAGTAGTGGTAGTAGTAGTGGTAGAAGTAAGCGAATGCTTTTGATCGGCGCGACCCTAAGCTAAGAAAAATAGGGAGAAAGGGCACTGGTATCAGTCCACATTGTTTTTTTTCATTTGGATCTCTTGCTTTGTTTTTTATTTTTAAAATATCTCTCTCATCAAGTTTTCTTGATTTGATGTCACTATATATCAAACGTGATGAAATGGCTAGAATAAAAGATATAGAAGCTGAGTTTTTCTGAAAACGCGAATCCTGAAAAATATTTTTGTCTGTCATATTCGTTAATATATATTGTTTTTTTTCTTTCCTTTTTTTTTCAAGTCATTTGTGCCCTTCTTTATTATTTATTGTATCATTTTTTGACGAATCGCTGGTCAAGCCTGAAAAGCCTGTAAAGAAAACAGCTGCAAGGAGAAACAAATCTGTGTACGGGAAAAAAATCTTTTTTTTATCGTCTGTTCTATTAAATTTTTTTTCCCAGCTAAGAGGGAGTAAAAAAAACGTTGAAACGACCGATGTTTTTGATATTTATATTTGCATTACTGCCCGACGACCTAGAAACAGAGAGGATTGTTTTCACCGTCATCTCCGAGAAGTCCAAAAAGGAAAATTGCGTCTCAAGGTCGAGAGAGTCACGACACCAAAAGGAGAATAATTATCCTTCGTGCGACGTCTCCTCGAGCTGGAGACTGCAGTATGTTGGAAACCTGTGCTGTAAACAACCCACCCCTACATCATATCCCTCTGAAAATAGAAAATGCAACCCACAAAAATCTGTCCGCCACCCAAATGAATTCCTAAACTCTTTGCATATATATACATGTTTGTTTTTTTCTCATAAACATATACTTTTTCTTTGCTCGGGGAATGGAGAATGAGCCGCCCGTGTACTCCACGCCGTGCCTAAAAAGGCTGTAAAAGAAAATGAACAATACCACGAATACTGCGGCTGCCACCTAAAAGCTGCAACACCTCTAACGATTTTTTTTTTAATTGCATTCCTATATGAACACCTAACGCCTGAGCTAAAAGGAAAGTGACGAGAACCAATTGCGGTCGCGAACTTGAGCATGCGAAGAAAGGAGGAAATAGGTGGAAGAAGTGTGTGTGAAAAAATGCCTGAACTGTTTAGCTAAAAATCTCACGTGGGCCCTAAACCAACGCCAAGAAAACACCAATGAATCCATACATACCTCCTGTTGAAGAATTCATATTTTTTTTACGTTTGTTCAAGTCCAATCACAGTCCTTGAAAACTCCGCTAAATGCTAAATGTCTAACTTTCATGATTGATATTCATACAAACCACGATATCGTTATACGCTGTCGGTTCCCATCTAATAAAAATTGTTAACGACATCGTGATCGTATTTTTTCTGCTCTTTTTTTTTCCGTCACGACGTAAAATTTTATGGATATTGAACGAGGAGTCTAGTTTGATGGATGGTTGATTTTTTTTTTCAAGGATAAATGGGAGATCTAAATCGGTTATTGCGTTGCATACCTGTTCCTCGTTCAAGTAGTTGGGTAATCCACCAATGAAGATCTTGTGCGGTGAATCTACGGATAATTAGGTCATAAACGGATTAATATTACGATTCTATTTTATCAATAATGAACTTCGCCAGGATTGCTGCTGGACGTAAGAACAATATGAATGCAATTGTGTGCACAACACATACCGGGGACCGTACCTGGCACGTTCATGCTCGGGTTGTCAGTCATTCCAGGCATAGGTTGGTAATCATGTGGTCTCCTTATTTTCAAACTCTGACCCTTGAAGTTAATTCCATCAAATGCCATTGCCTGCGTCGTTTCGTCTATAGAACGAAACTAAAATGCAAAAAGAATTAAACATCAGTAAATAAAATGGATTCATTATAAAATACTTTTGTTAATCGTTGATAAATCATCATTTTTTATATAAATTTTTACCTCTAAGAAGGCAAAATTCTTGTCCAAATTTATTTGACACGCGAGCACAGGATTCCCAGCGGCCTGTGCCAAACCCGAGAGATGCATTTGCTGATTGAAAAATTCCATCATCTCCTCTTCTGTAACTCCAAAAGGAATGTTTCCTACATAAAGCCTTCTAGCTTGTCGAGTAATTGTGCTTCCTACAACTGGTACTGCTGCTTGTGGTGTGTCTGCTACAATATTTGCAGGAATTTGCCCGGCGGCTTGCATAGCCTTGTACTAAAACAGAGTCAAATCAACCAATTAATAGATAGCACGGCTTCAAACATTTCTTCCATCTCTGCCAATCCAAATGTCAACTATGATTAATTTATTACCTGAAGTGGTGTAATGTGTTCAAAACCTGGTGGTGGTACATCCCAATATAACGATGGTTTCCTTCGTCTTGAACTTCGATTTTTCTTCGGTGAACTGCTACGTTTCCTGTCTCTACGTTCTTTCGATCTTGATCTTGATCTCTTCCTACGATCACGACTACGTGATTTGTGTCTCCTATCCCTATCCCTATCTCTGTCACGATCTCTGTCTTTTTCACGTTCCTGACGATCTCTGTCTGTGAAACAAAATCAGAAAAAATAAAATCTGCTCATATGGATCTATGATAAGAGCCACGAAATTATTTGTGGAATTGAAGGCCATTGTGAATTTGGGCAAGCAGCATGCCAATGACCATATCGAGTGGAGGTTAATTAAATAATTATACGGTGAGAATAAAGATATTAATCCACATGTGTACTCGTCACAACGTGCGTTCACGATTTTGTCGGTGATATCGAAACATAATTGAGTGCCACCATTTCTAATGTGGCGAGAAGCAATTTACCTCGGCGTCGCGACGCCGGGCTCAATAATTATTGATGTTTCCTTAATCTATTTCTCACCTCCGTTAAAATCTTCACCCATTTTAGCCTCTTGATTTGTTAAAGTCTGTTTTGTCAATGTTGATTGATTAACTTCTTTCAGTTATTGGTTTATAAAAAAACACAGACAAGTGTCAACGTTAAAGTCCCACCTCACAAGCGAAGAAAATACTCTCGCGACCGTGTGCTTACGTTTACGCCACGAAATGGCGTCAGAGTCGCTACTCGCACACATTATTGATTTTATGGTAATCCGCCAGGTGGTGATAGAGGTTATGGAATTATTTCGAATTTGAAATTACGATAAGGACGTTGACGAGGAGACAACATTTATGAAGAAAGAAATAGAAAAAGATGATTATTCTTTGGATTTTTAATTATATGAAGAATCATTGATCCTAACCTACAATTTCATTATGATCTTACTGCTCAATCATCAATTATTTCATTTATGGTTTGAGTTGTTGTGAGGGATGTTTGAAAATTATTGATATGGCAGTCTGTAGGGTGGTAAAAAAATATGGTGTATGATATTTCTTTAATAAGATTATGAAGGATAACTGGGAAAAATACTGAACTTTTTTTCATACTATATAATTTTTTTTTAATCACAGGAGACTGTAATGAAAATTTTACCATATTTTCGGTGATAAGTGATACTTACAATACTTAATACTAAAATCTTTTACAATATGTACAGTTGAATTAAATCTTGGAAATAGTGCCGTAAAATTATTTTGATTTGTTCTTTTTCTGAGTGATTTTTTTTTCAGTTAATTTTTTCTCAGTGATTTTTTTCTGAGCGGTTTTTTTGTCATTAATTCTTTTTTTATTGATTTTTTTCTGAGCGGTTTTTTTGTCAGTAATTTTTGTCTCAGTGATCTCTTTCTGGCCGATTTTTTTGACAGTAATTTTTTCCTCAGTGATCTCTTTCTGGTCGATTTTTTTATCAGTGATTTTTTTTTGCTTCTTATTCTTTTTTTCAGTCACATTCTCTACCTTGACACTCTCTACTTTCTTTTTTTCCTCTCCGTCAACATCAGTCTTTTTGTTCTCATCCTTGATTTTTTTGACCACCACTTTCACATGACCACGCGGTGATACTTTAACAGTGGCGTCACCTCCTATCGTCGAAAGCTCTCCTTCAACAGTTTTGTAAGCTTTCGGCCGTTTGCTTTCGACTTTCGGAATCTTAACTTTATTTCTATTCTCTATAGCACAAAAGAAAAACAAAAGAATTATTAGTATTTCAACAAAACTTCAGACAACAATGACAAACAAATATATAAAAGAAACATACGTAGGGAATAATATATTGGGATACCCAGGCCTAGTTTTGTTTTTATGAGTACCGATCGAATGTTGTCAAATCCACCGGGATATAATTTTTTGAGCTCTTCACACGCCGCCATAACATTCTCAACAATATTTTTTCTCTCCATGGAAGAAGTTGCTACTTGAACAGTGTGTGTATTTCCATTGCCGTGAATTTTCATACTAGTTTTTTTCAATCCAGTGGCTACTTCTTCTTTCAAATTATCCCTAAACATTTTGACTGGAATAGGAGGATCGGCGGAACGTTTAAACGCATCTCCCAAAAGATGGCTCATGTGTCCAGCAATTCTTCCTTCGACAAGAAAGAAATCATACAATCTTGCGAGTTTCCTTTGCATTTCATATTGACGATATTCCGTTTTGATTTTGTTCATTGGAAGAACATCTTTAATTTGTGTCACTCCTTTATCTCGAAGAATTGTTTCCCAATGGTCCACAGTCTTTTCATAATCTTGGCGAATGCCTTTTGATATGTCTGGTACAAAAAGAGCCACGTCGTCATTTGGCCCCACCATGGAATGCGGCAGGGATCTTAAAAATTGAAAACAAAGATTTATATTAATATATCCTAAAATTTGTTGATTTCTTGAAGAATTAATTTCATCTCATAAAAAAATTCGAATCACGATGTTTCATAAGGATCCATTGGTATATTAAATAAATTTGATAATCATGTACGGAGAAGATCAAACGGATGTTAAATATTAATAAATATAACGAAAATATGCTCACAATCTCACATATCTCTGCGGTATCTTTGGAATCTTTATGCTATTAACTTGTAAAAATATTTTGTCATCGTTGGACAAAAGTGACGTCTTTTTATCGCTTTTCTCTGCAAGTTCCAGAATAGCATCCACGCACTGCGCCACGTGCTCCTCAGTAACCTCCAAATTCTTCAACGTTTTTTCAACTCCATCAATTTCAATTTTGACTGCTTTCGAAGCCGCACTTTTAGTACGTTTCTTCTTCAATTTTTTCTCTGGTACTTCAGCAGGAGATTCAGCTGGCCTTTTCTCTGCTTTAACGCGTCCCCCATTTTCCTTCTTCATTTTCTTTCACAAAAGTAACTCAAGTATGTCCGTCTGCACCGAATGAATGATTTTGAAGAAAATCTCAGGTTCCTACGGCTTTTTTCCCTTCCATCACATTTATGTGAGATTCCACCAATCCGGTTCGAGAATGGTTGAACTGCGCAAGACGACTACGCCGAGAAGAAGTAGTTCTGAAAAATGCAAACGTCCCTCTGTATAATTTGACTATAAGCTCGACACAATTCTGAAACGCCCATAAAACTTCTGGACTGTTCTGGACAATCAAGAACGAGCAGAACCAAGGATCTCTTTGGAACGGAAATGAAAGTATTATTCGACATGAAGCGTTTTTTTTTATTTTGAAAAAGATTTCGTGAATACTCTGTTAAGTGACTAATTAAAATTTGGCACTTTAGCACCATCTACATTATTTATTTTTACTAATCATTTATTGATTTATTTATGTTGTCATGACAATTAATTCTGTTTATTTTTATTTTTATTTATTCGTCATAGAGACACAATTATCAGTTGTTATTAAGAAAAGTTAAGAGCACGACATATTTTTGTATTTCTTACTCTAAAATAAATAATATTAAAACAAAAACAAGGTTTAATATTTATCATACTCGCATTATAATTGGATAAACAGATGTTTTGCGAGATGCGCACGATTTCATTGCGCAGACACATACAATTCAAATTCGTTTTCCAACCGTTAAAATTATTTACAGAAAAAAGATTTCGAATGAAGAATTGGTATAAATGACGTAACAAAGGTGTATTCACTGCATATTATTATTCTACAGGTTATGTAGCGTTGATACTTTGATCTATTCCATTCAATCGAGAACATTTTTGAATTAAACATTTTTTATTCAGTATTTCATCTTGTTCCAGCTACTTCACAACAAACCTTAACGGTCCTTTCTTATCGACGTTTTGTGTCATTCCTCATTCATCACATTCAAGTTATTTATGCTCATCAATTTTTAAATAATTGCTGTAAATGATAGTGGATAATATTTGCACCTGGCATGATATTTATTCATCAAAAATATCATGAAATTAACGTGTAGTTTAGAAATTGTTAACCGTCAGGTATTGGCGGGACAAAACATAACCTCACAGGGAAAATCACAACAAGGTGTTTTGTCAATTGGTACACAATCATCGAATGACAAAGACTTGTATTTATTAATGCAAACACGAAAAAACCCATCTGGTACTAAATACAAGGTGATTGAATTTAATCAAAGTGATTTATATACAACCTTACTTTTTTTATTAGACGTAATTTGGGGTTGGAGTAGTTCTGATTGTCTATCGAATTTATTACTATAATATTGATGGATGTTAGGAGTTTAAAAAACCACAACCAACGGATAAAATTTATGTAAGAATTTGCTCTGAAATTTCGGAGGTTGATGTTTCAAGTTGATTCATCATGTAAACTACTAGCAAATTACATGTAGAATTGAAGGATTGAAATATGTGGGAGTTGGAATGATTACAATCGGGTTTTGCTTTGACAAACATAGTTCTTTCTAGCCGAAGGTTTATCAAAAATGATTAGAATATCAAGAAATGTATACGAATATTTCACAATATTAAATGAGATATACTTGAAATGTTTCATATGTAATTACTTCTGTATCGTTGACTTTAGATGTAACTTCTGATGCAATTGTATTAATATATTTGTGTTTTTGTGTTCAGTTAAAAAATAATGTAGAGGCTGTCTTCACAAGATTTGTACATGAAGGCAAGACAACAATACGATTCAAAGAACCAGTCATCGATTTGATTGTTAGATGCAAGAATGCTCTTGAACTCAAGAGCTTCCTCCATGTGCTGAAATTGGCTTTGGACGAAAAACTTCATGCATCAGTATTATCAATTTCGAACGTGAATCTAAAAAAAATCAATCCAGCACCGAAGAAACGGGTGACGGTTAAATCTAAAGCAGACTATCCGGTCTTGGAGGGGTTTCCACGCACAACTGAAGAACTTTTTCTCTGCGGACTCGGTCGAAAATCATTTGATCGTCAAATATTGAGATTACAGAGTTTGAGGATATTAGATTTATCGAGTAATTCGCTCAATAATTTACCAAAGGAAATTGGAACATTACCAAATTTGAAGTCATTGAATATATCACATAATGAATTTGGTAAGGCACTAAATTCTAATACATGGTCTTGGCTAAATTATACAAATATACAGAATAATCTGGAATTATTGGATCTAAGCAATAATTACGTAAGTTTAATGACATTGTGCGATACCACATTCATATTTGGTACAACACAACATTGGTTTAATTATTGAAACGATATTTATTGCAGGTGAGACAACTACCCAAATCAATTGGAAAATTGTCGAAATTGATCACACTCTCATTAAATCATAATGAATTAAGAGTCTTACCCGCCAGCATTGGAAGACTCTCAGCGCTTATTTATTTGAATATTTCGGATAATTTATTGACAAGTTTACCTGGCAGTATGCTGAATTTACATTTAGAGAATTTTAATATCGCTGGCAATTTTCTAACGATTCCAAACCAATCGCCGTTCTCTACAAATGGTGTTGCAACTTTAAAAGAGTTGGGAGCGCGTGGCGTAGTTGATAACCGGTGAGTGGATTAATGGAATTGGAACTAATTCATTTATCAGTAGTCACTTGCGGTCAATATTTTTTTTAACTTGAGAGAATACTTTCAGACTGTATTATGATTCATCCACCATTCCTTTCTCGTTGGTTGACTATTTGGATGATGCAAAGTTTTGTCCATGTGGAAATTCTTGTTTTGATGTGTATATACGTAAAATGGTCCCACATAATCCACGAAAATTCGCTAAGATCACAGTTGCTACGATGGTTGAAACTAATGTGCCATTCATCTGCACATATTGCTGCACCAAATGTGCTACGTACTCCACATAACGAATGTGAGCATTGAGAATATTTATAATTCACTAGAAATCCTTCGTCTCGACTGGAAATATAGTGATATTTTCAATGAAACGAACTCGAAGATTATCAAAAATATTTATAAGACCATTTTCATATTTTCAATGTAAAACTTATATTACGTCTTTTCTTGCATTTGAATATCACATTTGAACTGCATTTATTCTTATAAATAACGCTCAAATTTAAAACATGGGCGTCAATCAGTACCTGAATGTTTTTGTATACGATAAAGATGAATATTTTTTCAAAAAAAACAAATTAAACAAATTCTTGTGACACAAATTGTTGGGGGATGTCCATTCAGAAGGACCTTTAACCTCGTACATCAACACATCAAATTAATTTTTTAATTTTCATGAACTGAGCACTATTATCCTTGTTTCTTCGGTGATACTTCACCATCCAATCTGGCAGTAACCCCCATTCTCGTTAATGGATTGCCAATAAATTTCACATGACAACAGCAACTTGATGGAAATCGGAACAAATCAGGACTGATGCTACCATCAGGCATCACCGCGGCCAATTGACGATAAATATATTTTTGTCGGCAACTTGTCTTATATCCGTCAGAAAATCCATCAATTATCCTGCATGGGCCGCTATCAGATCTGCAGGACAATTAATATGATTGAAAAATTTATCATGACGGCCTCTGATACTTATTTATTAATTTATTCTATGTACTCACATGCAAGTCTCGATACGAACGCCCTGAGGAAATTCATCATCATTCACTACGAATACCCATTCTCTCTTTTTGTTCTCAGCACTTTTTGGATACACAACTTGTTCCTGAAGTAAACGAAAATAATCATAAATTAAAATGATAGAATGAATTCGTGATAATGATTCATAATGAATTATTTACGTTGACAAGACAAAGAGGATCATCATCATATCCGTCTAGTGCTTGAGGTCGCAGTTCAATTGCTGGAGCTGCGAATCGTTCCCCTATCTCGGTCTATAACGTAGTAATTCTGTCTACTAATTTATATCATATAAAACATTTTTGTCATTCCAACTGTGATATTGTGAATTATGTTGATACAATATACCTCATTTATTGTAGCGAGATATCTCAAGTCGCTGCGTGATCTTATCGCCATTTTCACAAAATCAGCTGGATAATGTGGCTCATCTTCGCAGAAAGTTGAATTGTGACAAGTAGTTACAGGTCCAAGAGGTCGGTATGATAATGTCGGGTTTACTGATATTTTTGGTTCATCATCGGGAAAAAATATTTTTCCATCTGACTCTGATGATTCTGTCAAGAAAACACCTTTCTATCAATTAATCATCTGGAGATAATATTCCAATTATTATTTTTAACAAATAGAAGAAATATCTACTTCTTTTTATGCTCCGCGCATTCCTCATAAATTTCTGACTAGTTCTATCAGAATACTGAGATTGTTTACGTTCTAGTGGACTCATATTATGATCTGTTGTCCCTCTGTCCGGGAATGCATAAACATATCGATAAAAAATCTGAAAAAGTAATAAAAGGAAATACATTGAGGCAGGTCATGGCGCTTTACTGGCAGCTGGTTGGTGGTTTGCGAATACACATTACGAATTTCTGAGAATATCGTGAATTATTTACAAGCCACATTTGCAATATAAGTCCTTGGCAATGATGACACGTTAAAAGATGTTAATCTTTTGAAGTTTATCTTTGCTAGATTTCAACACGATATTGAATCGCATCCTTTCTGTTGGGTAAAACCTCAGCTCCCTCACAATTAATGATAATATAATATGTACACGCTCATACGTATTATATTCCAATGACGTAAATATCGTATAAGAAGTGACGGGGTTTTTTTTTTCTGGAGAAGGAAATAGAACTTTACAAGGTCAACTCGTGATGGTTTGAGTGGAAAAAAAAAATCCGAAAGTTACTTCTCCAGTCCCTGGGGATTACATCCTACGTCATATCATTATGGAACAATTAATCATTTATACTTATTATAGCGCGGGGAATCCTGAAACATGAATTCATCTAAGGATGAGGGAGCACATTAATTGTACCATCTTTTTTTGGATTTAACTATGGAGCAGTTGATTACGAAATGTAATGATTATTCTGAGGGTTAATGAAAAAAGAAGATAAGACATTGGTAAGTTCAAAGATGAAGTTCAGTAACGAAGAACAGAAAAAAATACTTTTCGAGAATTAAAATAACTTACACAAAGAGCAAAAATGATGACAGCAATTTTCTTCATTTTTCCAGTAGTATTATTCAATTTTGATTTGTTATCGTGTTTTTCGTTAAAACGAATGAGAAAACATACAGTCTATTCTTTAAACTCACACAGATCATGATACAAATACCATTTTAGATATTCTTTTACTCATGATTTTAATTTTTTTAATTTAGTTTAATAACAATAGATAAAATGGGTTCGATTTTTGTAATTTTGAAAGTATTCGATCTTTTGATTTCCCGTTAATGAAGTTAGAATTCAAGAGCGCACTGGGACGACTGATTCTCCCCTCCGACTAAACCTGATTGACCTGAGGATGAGCGGGAGTGGACAGTTGGAGATATATGTATATGCATATTTGACTTCTGTGTAAATCTTGAATGGTGGGATAGAATTATAATGGAGTGAACTGGAGGGGAGTCAACTCTTATCCGGTATAAAACGAAACAAATGAAATGGCTTATTCATGAAGTTGGAATTATTTATCAAAGTAATTTCTACGAATTCTAAATTGTGATACAGTTCTATCATTTGGTAATTATCTCATTATCGTGTTCACGTACGGCAATGGTCCGCTGAACAGTGAAAAATTATTACCAGACTTCGTTTATCTGTTTGACAAATGTCAGGAATGTGATTTTATTTTGACAATTCATCATTGAACAATTTATCCTACTTATATGTGTAGAAATATAAAATTGTGTGGTCAAACTGGATATTCCATAATTGTTTATTATTGTTTCGTAATTTCTGTAGTCAACTCACGAAAAAGAAAGAACATAAGAAATTGCAAACACTTCTTTCATTTGTACACAAAAAACTAAAAATAATTTCGTAACTTGAAAACATCACTCACAACCTGTTTAAAAGACTTTGAATACCTCTTAGTTTTGTTATTAATTCACCAGCGTTTGATTTACTGAACAGTGTTGTAAGACACTTGGATATAACGTCTTGGCACTTGGTTATTATTTTTCTCCTAACAAAATTATTCCCAATCTTTGTATTATTGATAAAGTAATTCACAAGATTCGCGGTGGATTCAATTAAATGGAATTCATTCCCTGCATTCAACCAAACACGATTATTACCACCAATCATCTTATCATAAAAATCCAGAAGATCTTCCATTGCTACACCAAGTTGTAGGAAACCAGTGATAATATCTGTGTTAGATACTTGAAGCCTACATGCTCTCACTTCCATTTCTTTCAAAAGATAATCAGTTGGAAAACAATGTGGCGTTCCGGAATACTCTTGACCCAACATTTTGATTTTAGTCATGATAATTGATATTTTATCTTCTGGTGACTGATCCGATGAGTTGCGCAATTCATTTTCAATAATATTCGTCCATATTCCCTGGACTAACATTGCATCTTGATGCCCTGAACAATGGATAATGGCTAATTTACACTCCCAAAGTTCCAATGGATCGGCATACTCTTCATACAATTGTGTAATATCCAATAATGAAAAGTTTAATTTCTGTTTAGCATGCTCTACTATCTTTGGATCAGATGAATGCATTTGATTACATATTGTATCAAGTATTTGCTGTTGAATTCGTGCAACTTCGACTTTATCTTCGAGTTCACGTAGAAAAACACCGAGATATGGGGCATAGCCTGCTTGATCGCTTCTCATGCACACCACAGCTCTTGCCAAGTATTCTACACGTTTAGAAAGAGGAATCGCTGATGATTCTCTGGTCGCAAGAGAATCAAGTGTTTTAGCAGCAGCCGCATGATTTTTATTTCGCTCATAGAACTTCCAAAGTAATTCAGGCTCATTCTCACGAAGTAAATACGCCTCGAGGGATGGTGCCGCAAGAGCTACTAATTCTCCATCAAGTCCACGATCTTTCATCCACATGTATACAGAGGTATGAAGAATTTCACAGGGACTGTGAAGAACATCTTCGATGATTTCATGCAACTGTAATGAAGAATGATTAATTGAAATGTAGATGAATGGAATAAAATTTTCGAAACGAGATATAACAGTATAATTATAGTGAGGTAGCTTACCACTTGCTTAGCTGGTGTAACAGTCGCCGTGGAAACATTATAGGTTGGTGGACCGGGTTTACTCGGTATGGTTGGTGATAATGGATTAGATATACTCTGGTTATACAAATGATTTAGCATAGCAGTAACTTCTTTGTAAATTTCCATCCTCCTGTTGTAAGCCAAAAATCCATCTGGATCCTCAAGCGCTTCATTCACTTTATAGCAATGTATTGCTTCATTGTCTGGATCAGTTTTTTCAGCGCAGCAGAGACAGAGTTCCAATACACCTTTATAGAATTGACAAGCAACAAATTGTTGACATACGGCCGAGTAATTTAATCGTGGTGATACGGTTTTGTACAATTTCAATGCTGACTGTAGGAGTGCTTCTTTCTCTTCGCAATTTGTACACGATTTAGCTTTCAAAATAATTTCATTTGCTTTAGAACAGACAGCATCTTCACTCTTATAAAGATTTGGGCAAACTTCACGCAATCGCGCGCTCACTGTATCAACAGATGCATTATCTCCCAAATAACTGTCAATCAGATGTATAATCAATAATGATGATATCTCACGTCCAATGAGAATTAAATCTCTAAATGTTGCCGTAGCAAATTGATTAACTTGATCTTTTGATAAACAATTAACAATATTGTGCAGTTGGTTTTCACATAGGATTTTCCAAAGACCTAGAACTTCACATGCGTGAGTTATGAAAATTTTGAGAGCATCTAATGAGTTTCTTTCTTCAACCAGTGGCTCTTGATAATGCGCCATTGTAGTATCAAAACTGTCAGCAGCACAACGCGTCGCATTATGATGTTTAGATATATGGGTATTTTTATTCAAAAAAGATCTCAGTGCTTGCAAATGGCCGAGTATCCATCCTATTTGTACTGCCGTAACTGTACTGTGAATTTGCATTTTTCCATTGACAATTTCCTGTTTTATACAGCGTATATTCCAAATCGGTCTCAATATACGTCCAACATATAGATATAATCCACCATGTTTGGCTGAAAATTGTTGCAATGCTGTGTCATTGCCGATTCCAAGTTGAGTTTGATTATTGCGGAACATTCCGGGACGCATGTTCATGTCTCGCGGCGTTGACGTACAAACATTATACATTGCACCCTGTATATCATTTTGCGGTGACGCCTGAGGACCACCGTAAAGGAAGAATGCACGTGTTGCCCATTCAGATAGTTGAGCATTTTGTGAGCTCTCAAGAGTCGCAAGTATAAGGCAAGTTGCGCATGCTTGTTCGGGTGATTGTCGTTTGAAATATGCCCGAACAAATTCGGTATCTGGACCACGTTGTTCGAGCAACAGTTGACGTAAAATCTCAACTGGTCGTAATTGTACGAGTATGATAGCACCTTGAGCAGTGAGGAATATGAATTTCCGGGGCGGTTCCATGTGTTGGCGTACCAATAACGGTGGTTCATCATGTGTTCCTAATTGTTTCTCAATTTGAATTGCGGGCTCGCCAGGTATTTCTGCCATCGCCCAAACTGGACTATCAAAAGACACAATACTCTGCGATTCAGCGAGAAAATTGCTCAATGGATAGGCATCATTGCTAAGACACCAAGCACTCTCAACATCACCTCCACATACAAGAATAAGCGATCCTTTTCTATAGTGAGCCATTTGTACTTTTCTTGGCCGCATGACTGGCGCATTTGCTGCGTAACCAGGTGGAAGACGTACGTGAATAAGTTGAAGACATTGAGGACGAGTTCCTGGATTGGATACTGATGTGCAGGTAAAGTAGAAGCGTACCCCAGTTGCGGCGACCGCAACCAAATTCAGATGTATTTGTTCAGATTCATGAATTGCCGAAATACTGACCAACGGCCGGAAGTTATTACTGTCCAATGTCTTCACAGTATGGACAGCAGTTTGTACAAGACATGACTGTGACATTGATGAGATTTTAGAGGCACCACCGTGTTCAATATCCCACACCATAATCGTTCCCTTATCACCAAGAGTATAAAGAATGTTTCTTGTATCATCAACAGATATTTGAATGATAGCTTCTTCCTCCGAAAGAGCAATCGAAACAAATGAGGGTACTAAAAATGATAATGGACCCTCAGAATGATTTATTTTCTTGCAACGTTTTCCAAACCAACTGCTCTCTGCCTGATAATAAATTTCATAAAGACAACCATTTCTACCACCAAGAAATATCCGTCCACTGTTTGTATTTGCAATCGTCGTTATAGCTATACCATCAGTAGCAACAGTGAAAATTGGTTCAGGCACTAGTTGCATTTCTCCTTGCGATCCATCACCTTTGTCCATTAATGTAACACCCAACACCGTGATTTCTACTGTTGTTGTCAGTATTAATAAATATTTGACATAGCTCTGAAATATTCCTGGTTTTGGTTTTACCAGACCCACACTTATTATTGTCTCGTTGAGACCGTCAAAGTAGGCTACATCAGTTTCATTTTCGTATGACCACACGTATATATCACTGTCTATTGTTAACCAGGCTTTCGATATATCAGTGAACAGGCCCATCATACAGTGACATTGCATGTGACTGAAGTGCTCCATTACTTCTGATGGCAGTGGTATTTTACTGTGCATTTTCATTTGATTTAAGCTAGTTACATTTGGTAAGTTGCCATTCACATTTGGATAGTCATATTGATCAAGACCGGTCACTGTTGGCCCACCTAAACATCAATATCAAAATGTTAACAATTAAGTTTGAAGTATCACATGAATTTTGTTCTCCTTTCAAAGTAAATGCATGATGGAGGATATACCTTGCATTGTGTATCTCATAAGATTTATCAACGATGGAAAATTACTGTCTGCCACAATATGTTTGTCAACCATTTTCCCTGCCATCTCCAGAGCATCCAAGTGAATTTTAAGCGGCTCCATATCTATAAATTCGTAAATAACGATTCAATAAATTAAAAACAGATGTATAATGGTTTTCCATAGACATAAAATTGGATGAAATAATTTCATTTTTAAAGTGTATATTTTCGGGACATTGATGGGATCCCATGGTAATTATGGTGATTAATAAAACAATTTAGGAGTACTATATGCACATTACTCACTGTTTATTCGTAAAACACGTTGGATCAACAGCCGGCCATTACTAAATATCCTGATAGCGCGCGCGATGCCGTCTCATACATCCTCCATATACGAATTCGTTAGGGAGCGCTACTTGTCACGTTTTCAAAATTCAAAATGGGAACTATTAGAGGCTGATATTATAAAACATTTTTTTATTGTTGGTCATGATTTGTTAGTATTAATACTACATATTTCGATTTTTAGTACTTTTTTTTAATATTTCGCACAATTATGAAGGAGAATGATGAGATAATATAGAAAAAATTTTAGGTAGATCTCTTGTCTATGATTCTTACTTTTTCCAACAAGTCCCGTTCAAAATGGCGATTGGAATTGGCGCTGGTGAACAATTAATTACATTTCTAACCTCGTTTATATATTGTTCGATAGCATAAGCTAATATAATCATGAAAAAGGGTTGATATACCTCGATTCTTCCATAACTAATGAATATACTCAATCGACAGAGATATCCTGTATTTTATTGAACCATTTTCCCGCGCATGTTCGATGTGGTGGCGCTAGTGGTGTAAGTCAAAATGAGTCAATCACGCACGAGTAATGATAAATGAATATACTGGCCAATCGCAATCAAGCGATAGAGGAAATGCAGTGATGTGATTGGCCAAAAATGTTGTTTTCGATTTATATTTCCTTTATTCTAACGCACATAACCTCAAACTTCTATATACTACACACGTAATATGAATATGTATGACTCAGGATTGGGATAATAGAACAGAGAAACGAATATGAAATGAAAATTAGTTTCTCTGACTGATTTTTCTTCGCGTAGTGTAAATATTTCGAAATTGTCAACAACTGCTGTTCTGTATTGTTGATTTTTCATTCTTTTTCTTTCAGGCGCCAGCGCTCTCTATCATATTACACAAGAACTGCTTCATGTCATATGATCCAAATAGTCTAGTCCCGAGATCTTGGATGACCAGAAGTATTTCCAAAATTTTGTTCTTTGTCAATAATAAGAAGTTAGGAACAAAATGTTGAAGTTAATTGTCGTAACGGTTTTGGCATTAGTATCAGGTAATTATTGAGCTATGGTAATTTCAATTTTTTCATTAAACTCGCAAATCTCATTATTTGTCTCACATTTTTATATTTTTGGAGAACCAACAGTGGGTGTGGCAATTATTATTAATTTAGAGATATAAAATCAATCTTTAACGAGTAGAACTAACAGTTCATTTTTCAGTGAATGCCGAAGGAGAAATCGCTGTGTTACACAGCCCATCGAGCTTGGAGTTTACGGGTCGCGAACCTCTGCGACAAAGTATTCTGAAAGACGTGATCACTGCAGCGCTCGGACTTACAGTTCAAACAGTAAAGAAAAATTATAATATTAATATTTATATGCAATTTGTTTGATGTGTTGCCGATTCAGACAGAAAACTAGTGATGGAAAATTTGCAATTATTCATTGTAAAGATATCGTACGATATGAGAGTTGATTGTTACTCTGTGAGAGTTTATACAGATGTATGTATAATCCTTTTGTTGTTTTGGTTTCGTTACAGAATCAAGAATGGAGTGGAATGTTGGTAAAAAATCCATTTGAACTTCCTGAAGCAGCAGTCAGTATAGCTATTGAAGGAGTTAATTTCTTTGAATCACCAAAAACGATTAGCTATGCTTTGAATGTTGATGAAAGTGAAGAGAGAACGTGGCAAGATGTAAGGCAAAGATTGGAGGATAGAGACAAAAACAGTACTTTAATCAGAATACGCGTTGCCGATGGATTTGATGCTGTGCGTTTAGTAAACGATTTCAATAAGTTTATTAAAATTATGAACTCGATTCGTCAATGTATTTTATATGTTTTGTTTTCTTTCTTAGTTGGGTCATTCTTCTCTTGGTGAACTCAAACTCAATGACATCGAAAGACCACCGGTACATTTAAAACCAACTGATGAAATAGATGCTCAATTTATTCGTGAAGTTCAATTGCTACATGCAATTGCACAAAAAGTTGCACAATCTACTGTCACTCCGAATATGAAACCTGATATCTATTGGTTAATAGTCTCTGGATTAGGTCGAGTATTAGAATCTCATGGTAAAGACTCACTCGCCTCGAAAGAAGCTCTGAAGCTTCTTGATGATGCTTTGGTAGAAATTCGTCAGGCATTCACCAGTGTATATGACGGTAAAGCTGTCGTTTTTGCGTTCACCAGCCTTCCAAATAAAGTACTGTACACTCGATCAGTTCGGGAACGACGGGCAGTTGAGGTAAAATATTTGATGGAATTTTTACAAACAGATTATTCACTAGATATCCACTGATAATAACACAGAAAAATGTTTATAGGGAAACGGAACCGATGCTACAACAGAAAAAAATAAGGCAGCTACTGAACTGGGTGTTAAACCGATGGTAAATTTTTGAGTTGCATGATTTATATGAATCTCACCTAACAAATATAATTGTAATCATAAGCATGGTGGTGAGCACTTACTCTAGTAACGCCCTTAGCCCCTACTTCGAAAATTCCAAGTAATGCGATGTCAGTTGTGATTCAAGGCCCGCAATAACAATACTAACACCACCCCTCTCATCTAACATATTTTATAGAGCGAGGTGACTGATGAGGATGAAATAAAACTCACCGAAGATGAAGGTAGTAATAATGAGACTGGAGAGAGGGTAGAAATCATCACTGAACCATATAAAATAATAGACAGTACTGAGCCACCTGGTCACGAGTTGAATCATTTACCGTCTGAGGTTCACTCAATGACCGGTGGCGAAAACCCTGTTAAGCTAGTGAAGGTATTGTGACACAACAAAATCCAGCACAGTTTTAAACAATACACATCTTATTTGTACGTTACCTTTACCAAACTTTATTTATAAATCTAAATAATGATTATTCTCAATAATTACAGAAATAATTCCCTCTACTCTGTGAATGGCGTTACTAGTTTATTCAATATTGCACATTAATATAGAATATTTTATGTTTAATATTCATTCATCGTTTTGCTTGTTAATTTTCTTTTTTTATTTTGATGAATTCAATTGGTTTTCATCAAGGCATGCAGGATGCAAATTTCGCTGTATCATATTTCTTTCGTTTTTTTGTTCAATTCCATTAGTCGACGCGTATTTCTCATTGTCCAGAATTGATTAATAACAAATGTTGGTGTTTTGCAGATTGCGGCGATGAATCTGGCGAAGAAATACAGCGCGGATTATTCAGCAATCTTCAACATTATCCTTTGGTTTGGTATCATTTTCGTCTTTTCCCTTATAGCGATATGTTGTGAGTATATAATATTGTAGTTTTATTTTATAAATTGTAGGTCTAGGATTGAACTTTCATTCATTATTTTTTGCTCTATTAACAGACACCATTGCTGATATGGATCCAGGTCGTGATTCTGTCATTTACAGAATGACTTCAAATCGAATGAAAAAAGATAATTAAATATTAGATATAAATATTTAAAAATTTAATGTTGGAATTCATCATGTGTCGTCATTAATTTAAGGGAAGGAAGAATGAAACGACAGACAATATGCACAATTCCACTGTCGTACATTTCCTTTGAATTATATAAAATATGGTTGAATAATTGTGTAGAATTTATTCGCGTTATAGCAATTATGATCGAGTATTCCTCCACTTAAAAGTATACGTAAATAAGATGTATAAAAACGAATTATTCTTACATGTTGAGTTGTATAATTCAGTCAGAAATGGAGCAGATAGAGATTGACACTGTGATTGTGAGTGATATTTCATCCTTGAAAATTAACCCATATTTAAGTATGTATTTCTCACATTCCCTCTCCTTGCTATTGTTTATCATATCATCAAAGTTGAATGTTAAAAAACGAATTGTATCAAACTGATAATATAGATTACATTCACAGAACAAAAAATAATTTATTATTCAATAACTCTTCGATGAAATTATAAACGGACTCGCGGTCTTTACAGAAAAATAATGTCGCAAATTTTTCGTACAGTATTAATCGTGATAATTTTAAACGTAATTGAATTGAGTTCCTTGAGATCAATTCGTTTGAAATCAATGTCCTACCTCAACATCAATCATACCAATCCAGAATTTCTCGGCGGAGAGTCACATGAATGTTATAGAAATTGTGATGACACAAAATCACGGACGTGTAATTATACATTCATCCTTAGTCAATATACATCGATGAGTTTTGCGTGCAGAAATTGTCCTTTTCAAAAAGATGATTGTTTCCACACTGGATGTATCACTGCGGGCGGTCATATTCGTCCAGTCACAGTGGCGAATCATATGCTACCTGGACCGAGTATTCAGGTATTTCACCAATCTTTTCATACCGCTGATTCCAGATTTTTAAAATCCATAGGTTTCATTTGTAAAGTGGAATATTATTTGTAGGTTTGTGAAGGAGATGTGATTCGAGTTAAAGTGATCAATGGTTTTACTAGTGACTCAGTGGCTATTCACTGGCATGGAATCCATCAAATTGGAACACCGTATATGGATGGTGCACCATACGTGACTCAATGCCCAATTCTACCTCACAATGAGTTCGTTTATCAATTTATTGCTTCACCAGCTGGAACTCACATTTGGCACTCACATATCGGTACATACAATTTTGCCACTCAACTCTATTTATTTAAATTAAAAGAATAGAATTGTCGCATTACATGGATGCTGCTCTTGTAGGATATGAGGAAGCTGATGGTTTATATGGGAGTTTAATTGTGAGAAAATCAGAAGATCTATCAAAAAAATTTTACGATTATGATATGGCCGAACATGTTATGCTGATTTGGCATTGGTACAATGCATCGACAGCCTCTAAGCTTGATACAGCTCTTCACAAATCCACTGGTGTATATGGATACAGTTTATTGATCAATGGACTAGCTTCGAAGGTCAAGAGTGTAGTGAATAATCAAACTTTTGATGTGCCGCGAAAAGTCTTCAATGTTGATTCGGTGAGAGGTATCAATTATTGATTGTTGAGTCATGAAATTCAATTTTTGTGTACATATTTTTATCACAGGGTAAACGATATCGATTTAGAGTAATCTACAACAGTCCAGTTTTCTGCCCCATTCAAATATCCATCGATGATCACGATCTATTGATTATTGCATCAGAAACTGGTGCTGTTGAACCAGTTTTAACTAGTTCATTCATGATAAATGCTGGTGAACGTTATGATTTCGTTCTTAACACCAATGGCAGGCCTAGAAATTATTGGATTCGTTACAGAGGCATTGGTAATTGTAAAAAACATGATGTCAGAGTATCTGAAGTAGCAATACTTCATTATAATGGAGCCGACCATGCAGAACCAACAGGTTCAATCAATTATGAAGATGCATACAGAGCTGGACCGGTAATAAAGAAGTATAAAAGAGTCGTTCGCAGTTAATCATGGTGGAATAATGCCTTTTTCAGTTATTAAATCCTCTTGGCAATTTGGAACATGAGTATGAAAACAATACGCTAATTAAAGTCATAGAATTGGATAACAGTGATAGAACACCAATCTATGATATTTCGATGACACCAAATCACACTTTTTATTTCAAATTCTCATTCAACACTTATGGTAAAAATCTAAAACTTCGAAGAACGTGACAATTATTTGATCTCTTATCGATTATCATATTTTGTAGATTCTCATCATGCGCCAGGTCCATATCCACAAATCAATGACATGAGTTTTGAAAATCTTCCGCAACCACTGCTTACGCAATACAAAGATATCAGAGATGAAGATTATTGCAGAGAAGAAGATTATAGCAATAAAGAATGCATCGCTGGATACTGCACTTGCCCCATGGTGTACCGAGTATCAAAAAACAGTTTAGTTGAAATAATATTCGTTGATGTTAGTGATGGAGACATTGAAGATCATCCAATGCATTTACATGGCCATGATTTTTATGTTGTTGCAATGGAGACCTTGGGAATGAATGATACAATCGACACAGTGAGATATCTAAATGAGCATGGAGGAATTACGAAAAAATTAAAAAATCCTCCATTAAAAGATAATATCAGTGTGCCTGGTAATGGATTTGCAATTATTCGTTTTTTCGCTACCAATCCTGGGTTCTGGCTCTTGCACTGTCATGTCAGTCATCATATGGAAATGGGAATGGGTTTCGTTTTGAAGGTCGGAGAGCATGATGAAATGATACAACCTCCAGAGAATTTTCCCAAATGTGGTAATTGGGGAACTTAATAGGGAATCCCAAGCTCATATCAAGTAGAATTGAATTGTAAAGTAGAATATTCGCATACGATAAACATTTTTGTTTCTATAAGAATAAAAGTTCTTGCCCTGGTCATAAAGTAGCTACCGATGTTGGGCCTTAGCTATGAAATGAATCGTTCCAAATTCTACTTTCTAATCAGGGCAGCTCAATAGTCCATCACATAAATTAAATTCATACGTTAAGACAATAAAAAAAAGGCCGAACATGAGTAATTCTCAAAAAGGACAGAGTCACAGTCGTGTCATCTCATTGGTCCATTTGTAAATATGTATAGGTGCATAACTACACTCTATTCATATGTGTATAAGTGAGGTTATGTATACATACACTGGATGATGTCAATGATGTCAATGCACTAATAATACATCATTCATTCATAATTCACGAATAGAAAATACCGCAGAAGGTAAAATATGAATAATATAAATACTTTTTATGGGATAATAAAACGATAAATGTTATATTTCGAGGTTATGCACAATTTCAACATATTTTGACAATTTTCAACAATTCTTTTTTTCACACTCTCCCACTACATATAAGCACAAAAGCAAGGTTAGTGTGTGGGCAATATGAATAATAGGGTGGGACGAAAGTAGAGGTAAAATGATACGTTTCTGTGAATTTTATACATCTATTTCAATCATTGTAATTGCAGTATTCCAATGTGATTCCAACAGCAAGACGAAATAATTTCAAAGACTTCATTGATTGTTTTCAACGGGGTCTCTACTCTCCCCACAAGTTATAACAAATATTATTGCACATTCTTCGCACATAAATATGCCAGGGTAAGCAGATATCTATTTTTGACGGTGACATCATGAATACATTGACTGACGTTCAATTCTTCATATGAATTTATTTGTACACTCAATCACACAATTGGTAATTTTTATTCAAACTGTATTGACTCGGGTCTTGTGGATGTTACTAAAATTTGATTGATAATGGATTTATGCGCACTATAACGCTGTTTATTAATGTGGTAGTTGCAGGATTTATTGTATATCTACCTGGCATATAGATATGGATTTATTTATATCATACATGAAAACAATTTTTCATAGATAACTTATCATTAAGTGTGATATGTGTGTCGTCTTCTTTGAGTGGGGGAGAGAAATGGCGATAAAAAAATTATGCATTGCAACTAGTGGTATTGCAGTGTGAAGTATTTTACTTTCCTGCTCTTTCATTTTTTTATCTTGGAGCTTGGAATAATGGCTGAGAGTCCATTGAGTCCTTTTCCAATTTCTCCATCGTTATTATCTTTGGAGAAAAGTGAATTGTACAATCGGAGAGTACGAAATTCAAGAGATAATTTAATGAACAAACATGTGCAACGTAATTTGAATGAATGCAATAATAGTGATATGGAATATAATGTTGATTATGAAGAATTATCAGATTGGGAGAATCCTCCTGAACTCCCAAAACGAAATTCTTCAATTATTCACAATGTTTATGATTCAGAACCTTCTAATATTTATTCACGTCCTAAAAGTTCGGGGTATAAATAATTTTTTTGTAGTAATTTAATTGTATAGTCCATGTTGAACGGTTAATAACTTTATTTTAATTTTCAGAGTTACGGGTATGTCGCTGGACAATATGTTCTGTTCCCGTTGTCGGGAAGGTTTTGAGCCGCATGAAAAAATTGTGAACAGCCATGGCGAACTTTGGCATCCGCAATGTTTTGTGTGAGCACCTTTATCAATCACAATGTCTATGATATAAATCATGAAATATTCACTGTTCTTCATTGTACATTTTCTATTTTTTTAGCTGTGCACAATGCTTCAGACCATTTCCAGAGGGAATTTTTTATGAGTTCGAAGGACGGAAGTATTGCGAACATGACTTCCACGTTCTATTCGCACCATGTTGCGGAAAATGCGGTATAACAATTGACTCATCGCTGTTATGATTCATGAAAGTTTATTTTGTATTTTAATTTTTCTATCAATTTTCATTGAGCAGGAGAATTTGTTATTGGCCGCGTGATAAAGGCAATGAATGCAAATTGGCATCCAGGCTGTTTTCGATGTGAAGAATGCAATGGTGAATTGGCAGATGCTGGTTTTATCAAATGTCAGGGAAGGGCACTGTGTCACACGTGCAATGCTCGTGTTAAAGCTGGTGCACTTGGGAAGCATATTTGCCATCAATGCCAGTAAGATCATTTTTATTCACATCAATAAATAAATATTCATTCATCTAATAATTTATTTGATAATATAATTATATTTATACAGTGGAGTTATTGATGACAAGCCGTTACGATTCCGTGGTGAGGTGTATCATCCTTATCATTTCAATTGCACCGCGTGTGGTGTTGAATTGAATTCAGATGCAAGAGAAGTCAGATCCAGACCTGGATACGCTGCAAATGATATGGTGATAAGTTTACGTTGTTTTATGCCAAAGCCATTAGATGTATATTTTTTCTAAATAATACTAATGATTCATTTCTTCAATCTTAGAATGAACTTTACTGCTTGCGATGCCATGACAAAATGGGTATACCAATTTGTGGCGCCTGCCGTCGTCCAATTGAAGAGCGAGTGGTCACTGCATTGGGTAAACATTGGCATGTAGAACATTTTGTCTGTGCCAAATGTGAAAAGCCTTTCCTTGGCCATCGTCATTATGAAAAGAAGGGCCTGGCTTATTGTGAAACTCATTATCATCAATTGTTTGGGAATCTATGCTTTGTCTGCAACCAAGTTATCGCTGGCGATGGTGAGAATCTATAAAATATTTTTTCACTTATATGAATTATTATTTAACAATCTATTGATTGATGTCCTTTCTCATTTTTCACCCAGTTTTTACGGCATTGAATAAAGCTTGGTGCGTTCATCACTTTGCTTGTGCATTTTGTGATCAGAAGATGAATCAGAAGACTAAATTCTTCGAATTTGACTTGAGACCAGCATGCAAAAAGTGCTATGATAAATTCCCGCAGGAACTCAAAAAACGTATGCGTCGTATGTATGATCTGAATCCAAAAAGAATACCAGCTTAATGCGAATTTTATAAATTTATATTTTGCTGAATTTCTTCCGGACTGAATATTGAATCTTCATTTCAATATTTCATTTAAATCATTAAACTTTTATCGACTAATTGAGATTAATTTTGATTCAACTTTATATAATGGAAAATATTTATATCAAAATATCGAGACTCGATAATGTGTTTGAGTGTCCAAACACTCTTTGAAATAACCAAAGTAACCGCAGATATATTTTATGGAATTTTTTAACAAACTTTTATATTTTATACACAAATTCAATGAATAACACTACCAGAGTCACTTTATCATCAGAACAAAAACAACGAAATGTGCCTTGATGAAAAAAATACATATATATTTATATATATTCTCAACTGATTATTTGGTTAATCTACATTGAATCGAATCATGATGAAAATAAGGAACAAATAATTTTAATGTGATAAAGTTGTTTTATTTAAACCTATCCACAAAATGATAATAAGTTTCGGAATATAATCGGAATCGCGTCATCGCTTCTGAATCGTCTTTAGTTTGTCTCGGGTTATAGATAAGTGGGGTGAGGGAAGCAAGTTATTTTTCGAGATAACGCATACCCACAGCTATCTCTTATATGCAATAGCAATGTCTATTAACATTCATTGAACACGTCAGTTTGGAATCCACTTTATGCATTGAACGAACTTACAATAAATACGATTTAAAAAAATTGATACAACCAGAAAAATCATTTCTATTTGAATTGATGGTTTAATGGATCCATAAAAAATCGTGCAAACACTGATTTTTTATCAGATAAACACCGGCCGCTGATACCCATCCGGGAGTGGCTTGATAAGCGTTATACTGGCCTAGTGAAGAGCTGTAGCAGAACAGTACTTGATAACAACTTCAAAAATATATTCGTGAAGAGCGCAATAATATTTGTGTGCTTGGATTCGATACAAATTTCATAAATATGTCTTCTTCATCAGTCGGACCACTTCCGGCTGATTCATCTGACAATCTTGGGTAAAATGATAAACACTTTATTATACATGGACCAAAGTATAACAACATATGATTTTTCAGCTTAGAATCTAACATTCAGGGACGGCTGCTGCCAAAAAAAAAGCCGGATAAATACAGTTCAACTTATGTGCCACACAATCGTCTGTCCAGGTATACAACAGCACTATCAAACATGGTTCCCATAAGATTCAAACGGTGAGACTCTAGATGATCTTGAAAAAATAAATATCCAATCGAAACAATGCCATTATGTGTTTACAGTGTGCCCGGCTCTGCAATTCCCATTGATAAAATTGGCCTATTTTCTAGTGTGTCTGTTAGTTGGTTAAATGAATATATTTCAGCTGGTTGGCAAGACGGATTGAAAGACAAACCAATACCGACAATAACAACACAAGAATCATGTCAAGTGAATGGGCCAAGGTGAGAATAGAAATCATAATAATTATCAAATTACATTTGAATTATTCATTGACTGAATGATTGATTGAAGAATTATCTTGTAGAATAGATGGATTGTGGCACAGTCATATTGTAAAACAAGGACAGGCTGGTGCGTCTGTACCGAAGGTTGCATGGCAATTTGTACAGACACGTGTACTTATCGCATCTTTAATTTACTTCTTGGGAATGGTCATTGCACTATGCAGTCCGGTAACATTATCTTCTTATCTACAATATAAAAAAATAGGATTTCACTTCTCTTATTGCTACATTAATCAAATTCTCGCAGATATTAGTGTTACAGGAAATAATTTATGCAACTCTGAACAGAGTGAACGTGACATTGAATCATAATAATATCAATATCACAAAAATGCCTTCGGTTAATTCAACGAATGCAACTGATAATGGAACGGTGAAGAACCTGAATCAATCAATGAAAAATGATTATGATGGATCGGAGCATGCATTAATTATTGACAATGTGATAATTTTCACGCATATAGGAATTTTAGTTCTCGCCGAACTAGTTTCGTATTTCCTAATTTCATGGAGTGCAAGTTTGAATCTCAGAACTGCAATACGTTTGAGAACTGCTTGTCTTGCATTAGCTTATAAAAAGTTAATCAGATCTTCAATAAAATATGAGCCACAAGTTCATGAGGTACCGAAAAAATGGATAGACATCAAAGTAGGATTAGCGTTGATGGTTGAATATGTTAACAATTTCTTTTTCTTGTAGATATTGACGTATTTCATTCCGGATAGTAAAACACTTTATGAATTGATAGCGAACGGTACTGAAATATTTTCGGGACCGTTGATATTGCTATTCTCTTCATTATTCATCTGGTATTTAATGGGTCATTGGGCTTTGATTGGAATTATAGTTTTAATTGTATCATACTTGGGTATGATTGTTGGAGCGTATTTCACTAATGTTTTTGCAACGAGGACAATGGATTATTCATTGAAACGAGTGTGTTTGTTGGAAGAATTCATTGAAAAAATATATCCAGCGAAAGTGGCACAGTGGGATAAACGTTTTGTTGATTCAATTCGTTCTATGAGGAAAAAAGAACTTACTGAGATGAAATATGGAGCGATAACAGAAGGATTGAGTCTCTGTATGGTCCACATTATTCCAATCGTTACAATTAGTGCAACTACGATGGCGTATCTTTTAGCTCATAATGAAATTGTGCCAGCGAATGTAAGTCTTGTCAACGATTCGACATCTTTTGAGAGATTATTCTAGGATGGATGTTTGAACTTGTGAATTCTTTCTTTTGTAGTTCATTACCTGCCTTGTCCTAATTTTTTTGAATTTGAAAAATTGTATTCGTGGCAGCTATCTTGCAATGAGCAGTATTTCTCGTGGTGTTGCTTCTTTAAATAATCTCAAATCTCTACTGACATTAAATGATACAGTCCGCTATACAGACAAACCAATAGACAAGAATTTGGCACTTGCAATTAATAATGGACAATTTTCGTGGGATGTAGGACGATCAGCACGTCGTTCATCTTCTCAGTAAGAGATATATATTTGTATTTTTCATCTGCTATTATAACGCTGTAGTTTTTTATTAATATAATATTTTAGTTTATTGGAAAGTGGAAGCGCATCACACTCAGACAGCCAATCTTCACGGTCTACATCTTTGTATCAACTGATTGATATTAATTTCTATGCACCAAAAGGAACATTGATTGGTATTTGTGGCAAACCAAGTTCAGGCAAAACTTCGTTACTGCTTTCAATTATGGGACAATTGAATTATGTGAAAGGACATGTATCAATTGATGGTGCAATTTCGTATGTACCTGAGGATATTTGTTTATTTGAAGGGACAGTAAAAGAAAATATTGTCATGGGAGAAACATTTGATTCAACATGGTATTATAAAACTATTCAAGCATGTCAGTTGAATGACGAGATAAGCAAACTTCCCGGTTCAGATGATACTGATATCTGTGGATCGGATTTGTCGATTGTTCAAAAGCAAAAAATTACGCTTGCACGTGCTGTTTATAGCAATAGGAATATTTATCTATTAGACAATCCATTAAAGGATGCGGATATTGTAGAGACTATGAAAATATTTGAGAAGGTGATCATTCAGATTTTGGAAAATCATACAGTTATCATGGTTACTGATAAAATTCAAGTGAGTCATGAAAAACAAATAAGTAAATGGATACGTACACAGTCTTGGAATTCAATTCATTTTGTGATAATTATCAAAATATTTTTAGCTCTTACGTAAGTGTGATACGATTTATATGATGGATGAAGGTAAAATTGTGGAACATGGAAACCATGAAGAACTGTTTAAAAATAGCAAGGATTATGCTGATCTAGTTCAATGTTTTGAAAGAAAACATCGTCAGAGTGTACAAGAATTATTACCGGATTCAACAAGAATTAGAGGTTTAACAGAGTCTAGCACATCAGTAAGCATTTCAGATATGATTAATAAAGATGAAAGAGAAGCGGATGTTCTTGTTCCACGAAGTAAATATGGTATTGCACCTCAAGTTGAATATCGCCCGTACAATAATGAGCATGGAAAACGTCTGAGTGAATTCTTTTGCGGCATTTCGGTGGTGTATTCTATTCCCATTGCTGCTGCACCACTCATCTTTTTCTTCATTTTACAGGTACAACGAAAATGGTCTACTTATAGATTTATATGTTACCAGGAATCAGAGTTAGATTTCTGTTCTTTTTTTTTCAGAAAACTTTAAAAGACACAACACATATTGCAATTATTTTATCGTCGATGGTTGCATTCACAATTATTGTTGGTCTCGTTTTGATTGTGATTTACACCAAGGTAGAATTTTGTCTTTTTACAATCGATCATGAATGACTGTGAATAATGTAATTCTTCTTCATCTAGGATGCATTCAATGCGGCTAAAAACATACATGAGCGATGGTTACAAAAAATTTTCCGAGCACATATATCGGTGTTTACCGTTGTTACTTCATCAGTGTTGCTAAATATTTTTAGTCTTGAACTACAAGAAGGTATATTACAATTTTTATATTCAGTGTTGAAATACTGAATTTGATTAATCAATAATGTTGATAGCTTCATGAATGCGTTATTATTTTTTCTAGTTGATTATGTGTTACCAAAATTGAAGATTTCAGCACTGATACATATTGGCATAAGTGCATTTAGTGCGATAACTCTTGGAGTATTATCGCCATGGTTGATAATACCCGCGACCATCTTCATTTTCACTTCAATATTTTACAAATTTTATGCACGGAAATTGTTGATGGCATTGCATGAATTGAGTGTTGAATCGGTGATTCCAATTTATAATCATGCAGTTAATGCGGTAAATGGAAGAGTAGTGATTCAAGCATATCGAAAAGAGCGAGAATTTTCGAAAAAATTTTACAAGCATTGTAATACTAATGCAACATACAATTTCATGTTTGAGGCTGGTAAATTGTGGGTTGAATATAGAATTAAATTATTGTCAGTGCTGACATTAGGAGTTGTGATGATTATTTGTGCAACTGTGAAAGGAATTAAAGATCGATATGAAGTACTTGGACTGGCTTTTATCTGCACTCTTCAAATGATTCAGAGTGTAACGTGCTTGATGGGAATTCTCGCAGATGCTGTTCGAAGTCTTCGGACTGTTAATTTAGCTGACCATTATATACAGGTGACAAAATTACATCTAATTTTCAATACAAAGTGATTGCAAAGGTTCCTATATTGTTTTTACTATGTGACAAGTTTTTTTTTCTGTAGAATATCCCGCAAGAAATCAAAGTTAGCGATGACCATCGTAGAGAATGGCCTTTGATACCAAGTATTCATTTCCAAAACGTTTTATTCACAAGCTACTCAACGAATTATGAACCACTGAATTTTTCAATTTATGCTGGCGAAAAAGTTGGTTAGTACCAAAAGCGATTGGGTATCAATCAAATCATTTTCTTACCAAATTCTCCAACTATTTTAGCTATTCATGGAACAGATCAAGATATGAAAAGAGATTTTGCAAAAGCATTGCTACAATTTGAAGAAATTTTTTCGGGAAACATTCTGATGGGAAGTATGAATATTGCTGATATCCATATTGACACATTGCGTCAGCACGTGGATTATATTCCAGCAGTTCCAGTTTTGTTTGATGGTAGCATACGCTACAATTTAGAGCCAAATAATCGCAAAGCAGATAATGAAATTGTGGCTGTACTGCAAAGAGTATTTTTATGGGATAAGGTGTCAAAGCTTGATGACAAATTAGCAACTGACGTGAATGAAGTTTTCTTCACTGTAACAGAAAAAAAACTCCTATCACTTGCGAGAATATATTTGAATACGTATTCCTTCAGTCGTAATGTGAGTTGTCATTTTTTTTCAATCTGAATTTTCTCATCCATAATTCATTTGATGCTAAACAAAAATTATAGATAATAATTCTGGAGAATCTTGGACCCGATGCTGAAATGTTTGATGGTCTCCTGCAGAACATGTTCAAAGAATTCACAATCATTGTACTCTCAAATGAAACGAGCTGGAATACTCAACGAGTTATACGACTACCTAATAAGAAGGTAATTTGATTAATTCCTCATTTGATAATATACGAAATTTTATCCATCAAACCAATAACATGGAAATCTTTTCCAGGTAATGGGAACCTCGAAAGAAATGAAATAATCTTTGGCGTATATTCATTGTGAATTTATTGACATCTTTATGAAAAAATAAAACCTTGATTAATTTTTATAGCTACCTCAATTGTGCTCATTCATAAATGATTTTTTGCTGATGCACATTTAATTTTTATAATTAATTATGAATACATTATACACATATATTTTCCATTAATCTCTTTTTCATACTTTCAATCATTGTCGTATACCTGATAGAACTTTCATCGTACCTGAATAAAATATACATGGTAGGCAGTAAATTATGAACAACGGAATGCCTTCAAAATGGTAATTTGAATCATTAGCGGCAATAATTATTCTCATATTTGTTTCACTTCACCGCTGCAGTGTGGACAGCAAGTCATATTGGATTCTGCAGTTAATGTTGGAACACATATTTTGCCACTAACAGCAAATGCCGCTCCCATTACAGCACTGCAAGCTGCGTCTTGTCTTCCAGACATCAAAACATTTGGATTCATTAATAATTGCTCAGCATTTTTTTCGCCTATTGTTTTCATTTCAAGACCTGTGATATCTATTTCTTTCTGACGGCTAATATGCTCCATTCCACTTAGAAGTTGAACTTTAAGGATTTCTGCAACTTGGCAACATCCCTCAGATAAATCGACAATATTTGTCGTCTGTAAATCATTTTTCTTAAATGTTAAAGCTCCAACTGGATCAAAATTCTCTCGAAGTACAACTAAAGTTTTATAAGTGCGTAGCGATGCATCACGAACTTTGCTATGTTCTTCTAAAAGTCTTTTAATTGCTTCCTGCAAGTCGGTGGTCCTTTGAGACAAAGCTGCTTTCCATTTTGCCAATTCTTCCACCATAAGACTACTTGCAAGAAATTTACTACGCCAAACTTCACATTGGCCTGCTAGCCACTCTGTCTGCTCCTGATGTGTACTTAAATGTTGAGCAGAATTTAATAAAGCTCTTGCTAATTGTAATTTATCTTCAGTCAGTAAATGAACTTTTGTCTCCAAATCCTCACCCACTGCTGCAACCAATAAATTTTTCAATTCACCATTAACTTGTGCTTGGAATTTCAATTGATTTTCTAATTGAATATTTTCTCCCTTCAAATTATGAATTTGTGCCTCATATATTTTTTTCTGCTTTTCCCATTCTTTCAATTCCTCTTCATCCTTATTACGCTCACTACTCTCTTGCTCATATTTAACTTCATTCTTCTCCATTTCTATCGATTTATGAATTGCCATTTGTGCTACCATTTCATTGATATCCAAATTATTTCTTGATCCTTTTTTATATTTCTTTTCATATGGTATTATTGGATTAACTGCAGCTTTGTAAGGCTCATATGGTACAAATTTCGGTTCTTTCGATTTCAATGTATATAAAAATTTTTGCTTCCTATCTTGCGTCACATTTTTTGGAACAAGATTAACAATTGTCCCTGTTGGTGTTACTGGTGGAAGACAGGATGATTGTTTCAAATTTGTTGGATGATATATCAATGTGTCACGTAGCTTTTTCTTTTTTATTTCTGCTTTCGCATTTGTTACATTCTCCATCCCATCGCCTTGTGTCCGACCGGGGCAAGGTATTGAAAGAGAAACTAAATGAAAATGCAACATAATTAATTTGAGCTCGATTGTCTCATTGAACAATTATTCATCGTGTTATCAATAGAGATTATTGTGATTTCACTTATGATATGTCTCTACCTGTTGATTGACTGTCTTTTCTTGTAGATGCAAATGTTTCGACATTCTCGCTCTTGCATTTTGATTCGTCCTGATTACTCTGCATTTTATATACATTCGTTCCACATCTATTTGCAAAATTAATCCGAATTCATTTCTTACACGTCACAACCAGACTTGAGAAAGTTTCATTACTGATTATGACAATAATCTCTCACACTGTCGAACCACTTATCTAACCTGACCTGAGTTAGAGCTCATGTAGAGGAATTTACAGAATTATTTTCCAGCGTTGATCATGCGCGCTCCCTCTTTTTGGTATCCAACGATAATTGTCTCTGAATTTACAACAGACAGAGAGAAGCCTTCTCTCTGCAACAGATCATGATCTTTTGTATATAAAATTGTCAAACTTGTCTCTGAAAACAAATTATTCTCATGTAGAGATTTGTGAGAAGCAAAAAATGTCTTTATTACGTAGATCTGGCCTGAGTTCGAAATTTTCATCAGCAGTTGAACTGTCAGAGAGAATTAAAAATTCAAAAATATCAGAAAGGGTGAAAGGAAGTTTTCTCGGAAATTGGGGTAATGTTTACAATATTTCAGTGTATTTTTAATTTCATGTCAGATATAAAAGATTTGTAGTTTATTAAATTTATCATTCACTCCGTTTGTCGTAACAATATGAAAAGAATTTATCATGTGGATAACAAGAAAATTGAATTTGAAATTCATGAATACGACATGCAGAGTATGAACAATTCATATCATAAAATTTTGTTGGTATAACATCAAATTATTACATTTATATCAATTACATTGAGAACTGATGAAACAAAACGAACATATTGAAGGTTCTCATGAAATGTAGAAAGTTTCATCGAATAATTCATTTGTAAATATTGTATGCCAATTTTTAAGGTTAAGTTACAATTTCTAAGACAAATAGATCAAATTGATTTTGAATAGTATTCTTATTGATATGAACATCACCCTAGGAGCGTTGATAACTCTGATTAGAAAGTAGCATTTGAAATGATTTATTTCATAGTTACAACCCAACATCAGTAGTATTTAGAGTATTCATTAGCATTTGAAAGCATTCGTAAAAGATTCATTTTAAATCGTTTTGATTACCGCTTTCTAATTAGAGAATGTGGATCAATCGATGTGGCAACTGTGACCTCACATTTCGGCTTTATTCATTGCTGATTTGTCAATGGGTATGAATGTTTGGTTATTAATTAATGTATCTATGTATTGATTTCAGGTAAATATTGGAAAAATCTTTATCTAGATTACAAAGAAGTTGTAGTTGATACAGCGAAAGAATGCAAAGAGAGGCCAATTCGTGCATTAGTTTATTTTTCACGTACGTGATGAGTCCTATTTAATCATATTGTATTATTTATTCATTCATAAGTTTGGGTGCAATAATCATTCTTCTGTTCATCAGTTTTAGGATGCGGTTATTACATGTGCCAGCACAACCCCGATGAAGTATCGTATCGTGAAGCTTTGCTGAGAAATGAGATGCGTCTCATGTTTGTTAGTGAGAGTACCCGAAATCCAATATCCACCAATCATGTATTATATGTCGAAGATTGTTTAAATAAGAATATTGTTAGGAGACTGAATTTGGGTATATTATCTCTAATCTGGTTGGATAACTTCAGTGATAAATGTGCTCATTACAAAGCTACATGTTCATATTTAAAACCACGATACGTTAATTTTCATCGAAGAATAATTGATATTGGGCTTTTAGATAAGTGGTGGGTTTTGGAATCAAAAATGGACAATTACGATGTCAATGATAATGAAATTTATATAAAAGATGTGTAAAATGATATTCTAGTGCAACATATTTATTCTTTGATCTGAAGAATCCTATCCTAGTATATTGTTATAATAGACGTAGAAAATATACGTTCCTCTAAAAAAATCCATCTTTGTCACACAAAATATATAATCTCTTTGTATATAGTCCATTTTTTAAAATCTAATATTTATTGTCAGGTAACTGATGATAAAAATATGACACCTCAGGGATCTGTAAATTAAAAAATATTGATATATATGAATGATATTTTCAGCAGATCTGATAACACAGAAAATTAATAATATTCTTCATACCACGTCCATATACAACGGCAGTACGACATGGTATATATACGAGCATTTTGTTTGATCGGTTAGCATAGTCCACTGGTTCTGTGAAATGTGCAATTTTATTATCAATGCGTGATTCACCACCAAATTGTTTATCATCGCTACTGAGTAAAACGCGATATGTTCCAGCATTTGGTACACCAATAGGATAGTCAGGGAATGATTTATTTGGATGGAAATTGAAGACGAAAACTAATCCAGCTCGATCGAATACAATCACTTTATCATCCTCGTGTTTGCAGCTGACGTAACCCTGGCGATTGGAAAAGTTGAAAATCAATATGTAACAAATTTGCTGATACCGTATCATGAGAAATTATTTTTTTACTCACTGGATCAGCTGATAACCATCCATACTTTTCTTCCAACATATTCATCTCACGATCCCAATTATTCATATATCGATACTTCAACAGCTCGTCGTCAACTAAATGCCATTGTCGTCTTGCATAATGATAACTACTATTATTGCCAGCGCGTGGAAAGTCCAACCACTCCGGATGACCGAATTCATTACCTACATGTGTATTGGATTAATGAATTCAGGGATAGAAGGAAATGATTGCAAATATGTAATCAAATATAATCACCCATGAAATTGAGATAAGCTTCTCCACCCAGACCATGTGTTATCAATCTTATCATATTATGAAGAGCAATGCCTCGTGTTATTATCGGATTCGGTGGACTTGTAGTGCTCATATGTGTATACATTTCTTTATCCATGAGCCAAAAAGCAATAGTTTTATCTCCCACTAGTGCTTGATCATGGGATTCACAATAAGCAACAGCTTTTTCCATCCATCGGCGATTACTCAACACCCAACATATATCGCTCATTCCCCAATCTTCGTCCTTGACAGTTTTCAAAAGTTTTATCCATTTATCGGGAAGAGACATCGCTAATCGGTAATCGAAACCCATACCACCCTCTGTCACTGGCCTTTTTAATAAAATTATTCATCATTTGGTTATTGTCATTAGTATTCGAACTTCCATTTTCATTTGATCTTTTTATCACCTGCAAACTCCTGGCATCCCACTGACATCTTCTGCAATGGTGATAACGTCGGGATTAAATTGTCTTAACAAGTGATTAGCAAGCATCAGGTAGACAACACCCTCAACATCAACATTTAAATTGTAATATTCATCATAATGGCCCGAAAATCCTTGTCCAAGACCTCGCGAATGATATAACATTGAAGTAACTCCATCGAATCTGGAAGAATTGCCTCAATATATGATAACAATGATTCTCTTTTATGAATATGAGCATTTTGATCTTACCTGAAACCATCAAAACGATATTCTTCCATGTACCACCGTAAATTGGACAACAAAAACTTTAATACATCATAATTGCCGTAGTTAAAAAGTCGACTGTCCCACAATGGATGTTCACCACGGGGTGGTGGATGGAAAAAACATGAATCTGTTCCATCAAACATATTTAGGCCATCGCAAGTATTTTTTGATGCATGAGAATGTACAACGTCTAACAATACAAATAAACCATGGCCATGAGCAGTGTCTACTAATTGTTTGAGCTCTTCGGGCGTGCCATAACGTGAGGAAGCAGCATAGAATGACGTTACCTACAGTACCAGAACAATAACTTGGATTAATACTAACTCGCACAAACATTTTCATGATATTACATTATTTAACAGACGAATGAATCTATCTTCACCTGATAACCAAAACTCGCATAATAGGCATGCTCCATTATACCCATCAATTGAATTGCGTTGTATCCTTGTTTGACAATGCGTGGAATTGTGTCCTTAGCGAATTCAAGATATGTTCCAACACGAAGTTCACTTGTTGCTATACCAACATGACATTCGTAAATTCGAAGACTCCTGGGTTTTTTGGCTCGCGGATTCTGCCATTTATGAACCTGCGAATACATCAAGTCATTAAACTTCCTGCATCATCGATGATTCAACAGCCAATCACCCATTTCAATAATCAACTCAATATAAAACTAACATTTTGGGGTTCAGGATGCCAGACTCGTTGCTTGTAAGTAGTTCCTTGAGATCGATCTTCCGGCTGAGTGACATAAGCCGCCCATGGACTCAAACGATCCAGTATCTCACCATGTTCATTTTGAACAATAATTTTGACCTCAGATAAATGACGAAGGACACACGAGCCATCTTCATTTGGATTTAATATCAACTCCCATTTTCCAAATTCCTGTTTTGTAAATGGTGTACTCGTTCTGTTCCAGTTGTCTGATCAAATAATTTATCATTAATATTATCGCAATTCCGTGGGAACTTTAGAACTATTTAAAATGAATATGATAGACAATAATAAAAATAATGAATGCAATTGCATACTGAAATCGCCTGTGAGATACAATTGACGTGCACCAGGTGCCCATTCACGTACAATCACTTTATTATTTTTATCAATGATGATTCCAAATTTTTCATAAGCACGTGAAAAATTATCCAAATTTCCATCGCCTGCATCAATTTTTTTCAAATAACTCTCGAATATGGCATACCTAAAATCAAGAACGAACATTCATTATAATTCATTCTTTCAATGAATAATATTACCGATTTTCTGTAGCTATCAAATTAAAATAGATCAATTGTTATTACATCACATAATATTCAACATAATTCCCTTGCAAGTGTTCTTATGAGTAACAAAAAAAAATTGATCATACCTTTGACGTATGTCATTTTCATATGATTTCAAATATGGATCTCTTGATAGTAATTTATCAATTTCAGGAACCTTAACTTCCGATGGATCAATATGTGACCATTCACCACCCATTTTCCTTGAGTAATTTCCAAAAATATTTATTCAATGAACATACAAACAGGCCAAGCGTGTAACTAAGAATATCATTCCTTATACGCGATATTTTGACCGGCTCCTATTCATGAATGACATGTGAAGGTCATCTTCATTCCAAACACATATGTATGTATATAGATATATATCTGATGTTATGTCATGTAGGTCATATGCTTTTTTTTTGTATTACAACGTACCGACAGAGGTTAGTTTAGAGGTTAGGGGTCTTTGACGTAAAATTCAAACGCGCAAACTGACGAATCCCTACATAGATTTCTTCCATGCCGATGTTGAAGTATCAAAAATATTGTGAAGATAAAATATTTGGCAGCAGCTGCTTTGCTCCCATATGACAATTGGTGACGAATACAATGACGGTGTTTCGTTTAAAAATTATATTACATCGATACAGATGCATTTGAGAAAATAATGATTCAATATCTGTTATCAAACTATTGAAATAAAATGACATTCCTGGAGGATACCTGTGTTATTTTGGTTACTCAGGTAAATTTACAATTTACAGAAACATAAACAATTGAGAAAAAAAATGTATTATTGCTGTTGCAGATGATAAAAAGTTACATTTTTAAATCTATTTTAGGTTCTATTTTTCGTTGGAGGATGGGTGTTTTTTGTGAAAAAATTGTTCAGGGATTATGAAGTTCATCATCGATTGGTACAACTTATATTCTCGATAACATTTTCACTATCATGCACCATGTTCGAATTAATTATTTTTGAAATTCTTGGGGTATTGGACACCAGGTATTGTCATTATCATAATTAGATTCGAATGAAACACTTAATTCAACATCCAGGTTTGTTATTGTATTTTTTTCTATTGCAGCTCCAGATATTTTCATTGGAATGTTGGATTGTATATGTTACTCTTCATGGTTATAGTATTGATACCATTCTATATAGCATTTTTTATTATCAGCAATATTAGATTTGGTGAGTTCATTATTTCATTTTGTTTAGAGTGGGGTCAGTATCCTCAACGTTATTTGATAATGAATAATGAATATCATTATTATTTCGTGTTTCAGTACGACTGAATCTAATCAGACCACTAACGGTATTGATTTATTTCTTTTACTTATATCTGTTTTGGAAGTTGGGCGATCCATTCCCGATAATGAGTCCCAAAAAAGGACTTTTATCAATCGAACAAGGTGTCAGTAGAATTGGTGTCATTGGTGTGACTGTGATGGCACTTTTATCTGGTTTTGGTGCTGTCAATTATCCATATTCGTCAATGGCTTATTTTATGAGATCTGTTTCATATGCTGATGTACAAGTTATTGAGAAACGTCTATTACAAACTATTGATATGATTATAGCCAAAAAGAAACGAATAGCTATAGCAAAAAAAAGTGATGTTGTGTCGAAAATAGAGACACGTTCCAGATTGTGGGAAATGCTGTCACCTTTGACTAATACTAAAGGTCATCAAGAAAGTATGTACTATTACTTTTGTCATCAAATCATCGTTCATTTTATAATATAACTTAATAATACCCCAAAACATCGTTTCCTGTTCATTGTACAATTGTTTCATTGCAGATATAAAAAAATTGTCGCAAGACATTTCTGGTTTAGAAGAGTTATCGCGACAACTATTTTTAGAGGTACACGATGTACAGAATGCTCGAGAAAGATTGGTATGGGCAGCCACATGGCAAGGAAAATACTTCAATTTCCTCGGGTACTTTTTTTCCATTTACTGCGTGTGGAAAATTTTCATTGTGAGTATTATCAGACAGACTTGAACGTAAAAATGTTTATAGCGATATCATTGATGTGATTTTGTCAACAGTCAACAATTAATATAGTATTCGATCGTGTGGGAAAGAAGGATCCTGTTACACGAGGAATTGAAATTGCAGTACATTGGATTGGATTTGATATTGATGTCACGTTTTGGTCACAGCATATATCATTCTTTCTTGTTGGCTGTATCGTTGTAACATCAATTCGAGGATTGTTGCTTACATTGACTAAGGTAATATCACACATATTTTGTGCAGTTTTTTTGCCATGAAATATTCGTGACATCTAATTCAATTTCTTCCTCTTAGTTTTTCTACGCGATATCAAGCAGCAAATCATCTAACATTATCGTTCTCATCTTAGCACAAATAATGGTAATGACATTCTTGACTGTTTCATTTCTACATTTCTAAATGTTCTGAAATTCAATTATTGATATGATTTCAGGGAATGTACTTTGTTTCTTCGGTACTTCTCATGCGAATGAATATGCCAGCTGAATATAGAATAATTATAACCCAAGTACTGGGCGATCTTCAATTCAATTTTTATCACAGATGGTTTGATGTTATTTTTCTGGTGTCTGCACTGTCATCATTAGTGTTTTTATATTTAGCGCATAAGCAAGCGCCAAGTGATCGAATCTAATGAAGAACAAAAAATGTACTTATTTATTAAATTTTTATACTCAATCACCACATATCACTGTTATAAAAGCGTGTTTCTCATTCACAAATTCATTATTGGTTCGTTGTCTATCAAAATTGAAACTTCGCATCTATTTCTTCATATCATAAATTTCATGATCAGATAGGAACAATATGGAGATGATAATAACTACAGTATACAATGGAAAAACTGTAGAAATGTTTAATTAATTACAATATTTTTCTCTGTTCATCCGGCATAAATTTCCAATGCCTTGGCAAATTTGATTACTGAACGATCTTACAGGAAAAAATTAGCACGAGGGATAGCAAACGTGTTTTCCTTAATTAATTTTTACAATTCGTCGGTCAATTTTGTAGTCATCAATTGAATATACCATTCTTCTCCCATATTCACAGCTGGTTTACGTATGGTCAACATATTATTATGTGAGTTAAATTGAACATCCAACGTGGCATTACCATCTGAAATCAATAAAAATGGCAATGAAGAATCATTATAAACCGTACATTCGAAAATATCAATTCTATATAAAAAATGTACTCACGTTTAGTGATGAGTTTAGCATACTGTACGTTATGAGGTGCATTTACAATATTAACGCGTTCCAACCAACTCTTAGTTTTAAAGTTACGTAAATTCTCAAGATACTGCGACGATAGTATTTCTCCATCGAAGAATAACCTGAGATAGATATTTTCGCCTCCACGATATTCAAAACTGGTTTCATCATCGATATACAGTGTACCAAATGCTCTATGTGTGTCATCAGCAATAACATCTAATGTATATGGATCATCTTTCATTGCCACTGTACTGCGTCGATTTCGCATTTTCCGTGGTACAATAGTACCACTGCGTTGATATACAGGTATTCTATCAATTGTCACAGGTATACGTACGTGCCCTGGTGTACTGTATCTTTCTTTTGTATCAATATCATACCAAGAGTCTTTGCCCGCACCTGGGAAATAAACTGTCACCTCAGACACTGAAGGTTCCGAAACCGGTCGCGCTAAAATTGCATCACCAACAAGTAGTTGATCGTCTATCGAGAAAGTATCAGTTTCTTCAGGATAATGAGCCCAAAGTGGGCGGATAACAGGATACCCTGTCAATTCATGCTCTCTGAAGAGCGTATACCAGAATGGCAAATAAGTATAACGTAACGCAATAGTTTCACGTGCAATACGAAGAGTATTGTTATCAAATGTATACGGCTCACGACGTTGTGTTTCAATGTGTGCATGTTGACGGAAGAATGGTAACCAAATACCAGCTTGATTCCATCGTGTATATAATTCAGCATCAGGATTCTTGAAAAACCCACCAATATCTGCGCCACAGAATGACATTCCTGCAACTGCTGTTGATAAACACATTGGATAACTGATACGTAAATGTGACCACTCAGCAGTGTTGTCACCGGTCCACACGGCAGCAGAACGTTGTGAACCCGCAAAATGTGAACGTGTTAAAACAAATGGTCTTCGTGTGCCATGTGATCTTCGATATAAAGCATCATATGTGACTGATGTGAACATTAGACCGTTGATATTGTGGACGTCGCGATGCTCCCATCCACCGTAATGCACTAAATCTTTTGGCATTGTTATTTCTGGACCATTGAATACACTTGGTTCATTCATATCATTCCAGATGTAAACATCATTTGTAGTACCTTGGAATTTTTCAACATCATATTGTTTCCCGAAATATTCGCGAACTGCGGGATCGAAAAAGTCTAGATACGATGATGCACCCGGCCAACACCATCCCTCATAATCTTTTTTATCAGCATGTTTGACATAATAACCATTATCTTGTGCATCGTTGTGAACAAAATAATTATTGTCGCGTTTGATATGTGGGTCAATAATTACTACTAGTTTTCTACCGACGTTTGTGAGATTTTCAATCATTTCTAAAGGTTTAGAAAATTTACGCGAATCCCATGTGAAATATTTCTTGTTATCAGTGTACTCAATATCCAACCACATAACGTCCATCGAAAGATTATGCTCGTCGAATTTCTTGTTTACTTCCATAACATCTCCTTCATCATTGTAATTCCATCGACACTGATGGTAACCCAAGGTGAACATCTATTTCAAAAGTAAGATTTCTCGATAAAAATCCAGTTGATGATTGTAATAACATATGCCGTTGTACAAAGTAATTACTCATAAACTCACTTGTGGTAGAGGCGCAACACCAGTTAGTATAGCATATTGGCGGAACGTATCTAATGGCTTTGGCCCCAATAAAAAGAATACATCTATTACACCCGACTCTGACATGAAATGTGCGTCAACGTGTGGTTTTTTCACACCACCGGATACAAAATTAACAAAGCTCTCAACAACATTATTATCCGTGCTCGAATGGATGTCCACCCAAGTTTCTGCAGCGTTATGCCAAAACACACCGGTCGTTTGTTCTTTTCTATCATAGTTAAGAAAATAATCGTGAAACATTCAAATCATCAAACAGCACGCGAATAAAAACTGTAAATGAATCAAAGATATTTACCCATGAGTATAAAGCACTGGTATTGATCCATAAAGGGCCATTCGTTCATTGATTTCATATTCAAAAACATCCAAGTTATATAACCGATAGGGATCGATTCCGTTGGTGGATTTCAAGGCGAATGAATCTGCATGTTGCGGAATACCATAGGCGTGTTCTGCACCGGGAAAACTGAAATCCATAGCAATCGCTTCAGGTCCATAAGGCTTGGAATCATGATGGGATTTGAAATTTTCTTCCCATGCACCCGGATCACTTTCAGCATCGTCGCCAGGGTATTGAGATAGGATCTCTTCAACAATCTCCTCAGTTGGTTTTTCACCTTGAGTTGGGTTTTCACTGTCAGCAGATTCTTCACCTTCAACAGGACCTTCACTTTCAACAGGTTCTTGATTTTCAGCAGGCCTGAGATCAATAAAGAACGGTGGTTATTTATAAATGTTAATCATTGCATAATTGAAATTAAAAATTAGCGTTGTTTTAATATTTGTCTGCTTACTTCGTTGTCTTATTCCGCAAGTGTTCAAATCGCATGAGGCCACGTGCATTTGCGGAAATTACTAGTTGATCATTCACATATGAATCGATCTTTAACGGAATGTGGTGAATCACAACTTTACTTTGGCCATTGGTAACTGTCGTATGATCCTCAGTCTTTTCAATTATATCCAATTTAACATGATCAGGTGGATATTGTAAGGCGTGTTCAACTTCATATCGTGGTCTCAACGGACTCTTTTCATTTATATGAAGTCTGAAAGTATTTTCTTTAAGTGCTGAAAATTTCAATATGTAAAAAACGCCGGTATCTTTGTTGAACAATTCAGCGAATAATGTCGATTCATTTTGTGCTATTGTATTTGATAATAGTTGATACGGTGACTTTCCAGGTTCAACTTTACGACAACGTCTGAAATAAATCGTTCAATTAAATATTTGCATAATATTGTGAATGAAGTATTCGACATATAAATTACCTGCAAAAGCTGGACTGTTCACATGTTTTGAAATTATCTCGATCAACTGATTCTACCGTCAATATAATATATAATAAGAAGATTAAAACTCGAAATCTGCAAACAGAAATGAGATAAAGAATTATTTCACTTTTCCATGAATGCAAAAAAATCTAAAATATTCAATTGTATTACATCAAGATAAAGGCAAATACAATTTTTCATTATCATTCTGATATGTGACAATTGCATTTATCTCCTGACGTAACACTGATAAGTCAATAAAAATATTCAATGGCATAAAATAAAGTTATTTTTTCGCTTTAATTCATGCTTTTCAATTTAACACGTCATCAATCAACGTTATGGACGTAGTCGGCATTGTGATCTGAATAATTTATCACTCATAGAATGTCTATTTTAATAAAATTTATTAAATGCACATAAACATAATATCACCAATCAATAAATTATATAACAATGACTAATTGCGTCTCTTTGAAAAGACACATTTGTGTATAAATTGGTGAAAAATATTTACTCACTTCATGCACCAAGCCATGTTGGGATGATTGAAGTGGCTGACAACAGTCGGTACCTAAAAATACAGACATCCATAGAACCTCAGATCCATAGGATGACCTGACCCCCGAATTGAAAGTAATCACCCCAGCCAGTAGAGTTATCGAAAGAAAAAGTGCAGGTCATGTGCAGCGCCTCTCGCGTAAGTTACTGAAAACGAAATCTTTGAAAATTCTATAAAAAAATGTACAAATGATACAAACTAACCTTAAAATTCACCAGAATAGAGGTAAAATTCACTTAAATATAAACGGTGACGTACACTAATTGATATTATTATTCTAATTATTTTATTTCTCTTGTTTTCTTTGTCAATACTTTCCAAATAACCTGACCGCCATGTTGGTTTCAACTACTGTGGCCACCTGGTGTCATGAATAACAACTACGACTTTAGCAAATGCTGTTTGCGCTCTCTCATCTAAAATTGCACAATGAACGAAGGATGATTACCACACACAACATCTATTGACATTCATGTCATCTTGATGTAAACAATCAATTTTATTATTATTTCATTCACTTCGATATTATGTATCAACGCTTTTGATTAACAGTGGCCATAACAAACACATTTTTGTCCATAAAAATATCCACCAGTTCTTGTCTTCTTCTATAAACCCATAATGTCCATGTGATTTCATCAACATTATCAGTAATAATCGAAAGTTATTCGGTACGTATTATATATTTTCAATTGCACATCCATGTTCATAAATGTTTTCAAATTCAATCTATATTTATATATATATATTTCAACTTTCTTTATTCGTAGTTGCATAATGATCCTTCATTTATGAATGATAACACAATTTTATTTATTATTATTTGGCAGTTAATCGGTGTAGACAATATCATAAATTGTTTTCGGTAGATGGTCACTAACGAAAGCCTGTAGTCTTTCTTTACGTGTCACAGGCGTATATCGTTTAAGAGGGAAAGTTTTGGTTACACCGTCAATTAATGTACGTAGAACTGTGGTTAAATCAGCATCTGGACCCTTTGTATACTTTTCCAATGATAACATTTCTTTTTGGAATAATTTCTCACCGTATTCTTTTCTTGTTTGTGGATCCAATTGAACCCACATATCTCGAGCTTGATTCAAAAGTGCGACATTGTCTTTTAACCATGCATTTCCTGCTACATATTCACCTGTTTCGACGATTACAACATCAACGCCCCAACGACGCATCTCTAATCGAAGACAAGAGCCCCAAGCTTCCATCGCTGCCTAAAAGGAAGTGTATGCGGGTGAACAACAATGTACAGGGATGATACTCTGAATTGTTGATGAACTTACTCCATTGGCACATTGGATTCCTCTGATTGGACTTGGTATACGGGCTAGAATGCTTGATACCAATACAATCCGTCCTTTGCAACGTCTTATCAGTGGCAGGAAAACCTAACAAGAATTTATGTTGCCGCTTTTCATCATTTCGGATGGAATGAATCTGAAGGAATTTTTAGCATACATACTTGCGTTAATCTGACAACACTTATGAAATTGACGTCGATGCTTTTCTTGACAACCGAGGGTGGAACCCATTCACACTCGCCTAGTGTAATCCAAGCATTAGCATGCACCAATGCCCATAAACCTAGATCCCGCAATTATCATATGATTTCATCATCGTTTTTAAGAGAGAAATATGCGAGTCGGGAAAAAGGAATACCTGGCGCGCCATCAGGCAAATTTTCGTTGACATAGAGAAACGTTGAATGTATATCTCTCTCATTGGCAATATCCAGTTGTAATATATGCAATCTGCCTGATGCTTCTTTCTTTAATTTGTCAATTTTTTCTGCACTTTCTGATTGATTTTGGAATCCAGCAAAAACAATAAAACCCTACGAGAATTTTGTAGTATAATTCACAATCATGAAAGATACTTGAGATGACTGAATTCATTGAGGTATATTATTTTTGCTTTCTTTTTTTACTCACTAATTCATCTAGTCGTTTCACAAGCGAATATCCTACTCTTGAATCGCATCCTGTGACTAGAATTGCTTTTCCAACAGCAGTTACCTGAGTGAGAAAAAGAAAAATTACTTAATGTGTCATCTTCACCTTGACATAATTAATTTGGCCTATAGTCACGACATTTCAAACTCGTTTGTTGTTAGCTATTAGAACAAATTATGAACAATATAATGAAATTGATAGAAAAATAGTTGAGATTGGACGAAATGTCAGATGTCTACCTTAAGATTGTGGTAAAATAATGTAATTCCTATTGAGAGGAAGAGAAAGAGGAGGAACAATACAAAACTAGACGTTTGCGAGATTCCCAAGGTGTTGAGTATTGCGGCAAGGGTAACTGCCACAGCATGTGAAAATGCAATTGGTAAAAGACATCTCTCTATTAATTCCCATGTTCGACTGTCGTCAGGTTCTTCACAAACTTTTGCTGGTGGCATTCCTTGATATTTACTAAACTGCTTTGTCGTTTATATTCTCAAAAATTCGTTTCGTTAATTTCACTCGCAATCAACAATTATTCTTCACGTAATAATTCGATCTTACTGATCTAAACTAAAACTCTCGTCTCAGCGAGTGCTGGTCTAACTTTAAACTGAAAATTGTGTCTCATTTGGCTGCTCAATTCTATAAATAATTGCAGGGCTGTGCCTTAAATTTTTGGTATTTTCCGTTTTTATTTTCGAATATTCATGTTTTTTTTTTACTTTTTTTTTTCTTGGTTAAAATATTAATTCATTGAGACATCTGGTTATGATTTTATCCGAGTCTCCAAATGTGTCATCGTGATTGTTCATGAATAAGTTTCTATTTTTGTTTGATGACAGATCTGAAATCATAATTAATTGCTGTTTGATAATTTCAGCTGCGCATTCAATATTTGCTACTTCTATTTATCCACAATTCAAACTCTAGAATTGAAATGAAATTTAATCATGCCAGTGATGCGAATATTCCAATAAATGGAGAGGAAATTGTCTTTTAATATCCAGCTGGAGCAGAAATATAAAAAGGGAAAAAAAATAATAATAAAACAATATGTTTACATATTTCGTCCTCGAAAAAAAAATTCTAATAGTCACAATAAAGAATTGATGTTGAAGTTGAGGGTGGATTATTGATTTCACCGCGGTGGTGGTGGGTTTTGTAAAGAGAAGGGATGAATTCACAGAGATAGGGTGGGTTGTCACATGACTGCGTGTATGTACGACAGCGGTCGACGGTCGACGGTCCAACTATAAATAGAAAGGGTGGCTACACCATTGACCCAGTGCTAGTTGGATTATCACACGGTTGGATGGGTGGTCGGTAGTTTACAATCTGCATCGTTACGTGACATACCATTGGTATTAAAGTGTTCAAACTTCTATAATTCCGTCTTAAAAAATCTTTTCTCATTCCACTATCCGAATATTTAGCGATGAATTTAGTTATCAGGTTTTTCCTATAACATAATATGAACTTATACTTCACCTAGATGATAAAGAGCGAGTCAAACCGCAATGAGAAACGCATTCCTGTAAGGAACCAGACCATAAATAATGACAAGTTTTCAATCATTGATTAATTAAAAAGTACAATCCCTGTGACTGCCCAAATAATATATACACCTGCCCTTAAAGTGATTTTTTAAATATCAATTATATTATCGTGTCAATCCACCGCCTATAAATTCAGTGATTCTAAATTAATAATAAGTAGTGAAGAAAAATTGTATAACACCAACAAAAACGATTCGTGAATATTTATCTGGTGAATTAAAAATTATTTATTACAAATTGTATTTTATTTATTTGTATGTTTGTGTGTACGCTAGTGTGTGTACATACGCGCGCATGTGGGCGTGTGAAGCTTTTTTTTTATCTCTTGTAATCATACTGCGGGTTAATACCCTCATACATGTACCGGAATTTTCTTGTCTCTGAAATGAGATATACGAATCAAAGACGTATAATAATTACATAATTATTAATTCCTGGGTTGGAAGTTAATTGTATTTGCGTGTGAATTTGTTGATATATATAACATTAAAGATTTTGTATTGATTGAATTTCAAGCCAACATGTCAGAGAATACTGCGCTCATTTCAACGCCGGGTAATCCCTACAAAATTGTTGACTGCAATCGTGAGAAGAGGAAAGGAATCACTGCATCATCATTGGAGGATTTGATTAATGTTGCAAGAAACAGATTAGCTATGCCTCATGATGCTGATCTCACAATTGTCCTAGAACTTGATGGTAAATAATTCTGCAGTTATTATCAATATTGAAACAATCACAATTCGACAATATAAATTTTAACTTTCATTTTTATTGACGCAACATGCCTGAATTATTGTTACAGGCACAGAGGTAGATGATGAAGAATATTTCGCTACACTCGAACGGAATACAAGTTTGATGGTGCTACAGGGTGAAGAAAAATGGGCAACGCCTGGTAGTGCAAAAGCTGCATCACGTTATATTGTTGTTGACAATGTTGACAATGGAAGACGAATGATGGATGAAGGCTCACGTCGATATCAGAATTCTATTGAACCACTCGTGTCATCACTTCATGGTGATCCATCACATATTTCATTACTCGGTGGCAATGATCTAGAATTATTGAGTGATATGAATCCAGATAGTCTTGCTGATATTGTGCCCGACCGTTTGTTTTTGGAGCAATTGAAAGAAGCGTCGGGCAGATTTTTAGCGGAAAAACGGCAAGCACAAGAATCAATGGCCCTTCTTCAGATGTACGCAACCGGTGGAGAGATGGAGCGGGCGTAGGCCATGTGGGGGGTGGGCGCCCTCACTTTGGCCAATATGTATCGCGTACGTCGTCGAATTTTCTATAAAGGTCAACAGTTGCAACAAACGTTGATCCTATTTTGGAATTGAAGCCCATATAAATGTGTAGTCACGATGAATTGATATAAACACCAATTTGAACTCGGATGTGTTCGTGTGTAAAATATTCAAGATGTGAATTATAGAAGGGAAAAAAGGATTGGTAGCAAAGTTTGTGGTTAAAGGAAAGAAAAGTAAAATATACACATAAGAGAAAAATCAATAAGAAATAATCTTACATAGCAATCGACTGTAATAATAATTGATTTAGATATTAATAGCTACAATAGATACGATATAATATATATTTTTTTTAGTAATAATGTAAATAGAATATATTTGCGTTTAGATAGAATTAAATTAATTTTTCGATTTTGTTAAATTTGTTGTCAATCAGCAGAAATTATTCCTCTTGAATTATTTCAAATGAATCGCACTAATTGTGATGTGGTCATTACAGTGCGCGCACCCAATGGAATTGTATATTGATGCTCAGTAATATGGCATGGTAGTAGTGCTAATATGTCGATTGATATTAATGAACAGTATTATAACAATAATAATAGTAATATTATTAACAGAAATAATTCTTCAAAAATAATTCACGTTATCATACGTAATCGTAGGAAATTAATCTAATAGCATTTAACATACATTATCAGAAATGAAATATTAACTGATTCATAAGAATTAATAATCTAGAATAATGTTTGAGGAATAAAAGAAAAAACATGAGGGAATAGTGGATATAGTTGAAGAAAAAATAATAAACAAATTATAACATAGAAAATGTATATACCGTGCAAAACGGCTGCTTGAGCGTATCCGTCACAGATTTGTATGTGACGCAGTGACCAGAAGAGAGAAAAAAATCAACAACAAAAAATATGTTTTCATTGATTGTGATATGCTTTATACGTACCGATTACGAATGTGGAAAAACAATTGTTCAGATTTATTATTTATGATCAATAACGTATGCAATGCGAATGTTCCAAGACTGAATTCATTAGATCTAACATCGATTTCCATTTTAGTCACCAAATTCATTCCGCATGCAGGAACAAAAAATAAACAAAATGGATAAAAAATATAAATAAATAATTAGTGGTATATAATTGCATACAATTGATGACATATATACGGCGACATAATATCAGGTCTTTGATACCAAGCAAAAGTTGTGCATTTGATAACAATCTTAATTCCAGATAGAACAGAAAAAGCCAGTTAGATGAAAATTAGTTTATAGAAAAGAAAGAAAAAGGAAATATTAGTTTAGGAGTTTTCAATGAAGACTGTGTGCTCGCATTGCTCCGCCACCAATTGCAATAATTCGCTGAAAATCATGGACCCATATTATTTGTTATTTTCATTTTATAAAACATGAATATTCCCTAAAACGGCAACGAGGTTCTAATTTTACGAAAGTTGTACAAATAGGAGTCAATAAAAATTAAGTGATCTAATATAATACGTAATTCCATGTTTAGAGCGTCTAAAACCGCCTAAAGAGTTATTACGATGTTCATGACTAATTTATAGGATAAAAGCATAAGAAAATAAATAAGTGCTATGAGGATATTATGAGTGGATAAGAAAGAACAAGTCCGTTGATATATGAACTTAAAGGTGAATTATCTTATTCATTAGAATTCATATATACACATGATAGCATATGGTGATGATTCAATTTGTTTGCGAAATTCCCAGCTTAAATGAAGTAAAAACGGCGAAATAAGTTTGAAAGTACGTCATTCGCTATTAGTCAGTAAATGATCTATCGAATAGTACTGCCATTGAATTATAAAACAAATAGAAATTATATATATAAATAAAGAACATGAAATAATGAAAAGAGATGATTAATTGAAAATGCTTAAAGCATTTTCATTCAATATTTAATTGTTTGATATTATTTTGTAAATGCTGTTACGCGAATTCGTCGTGAAACGTTTTAAGTTCCACACGATCAGCTAATAAACTTGTATATCAATTGAATTTGATTTCATTGATCATATTATAATATAGTTCATTGTGGAAAATATTAACAACAGTTTTTATTTAATTAAGACATTGAATCTGTCTTCCAATTTATGTTTTGATGGTATTCAAAAATTTAGCATCGATCAAATGAGAAAGAGCATTCGACGATTCATTCCATCGAGCTGAAGCATTTCGCAGTTGACACGCTGCCTCTTGTACGGTAAGCTCACTCTTTATCAGCTGCTTATTAATACTTGTTAGCTCTTGGATACCAGTAGAAATGGTGCCCTCAATTAGCCGCAATATATTACTCCTGAATGACTGATTACACTCGTCTGTTCATACAAATGTTTAAAAGAATATTAGAATATGGCTTTATCATACAACGCAAAAAATATTTCTTATAAGGAAACTAATTATTAACAACTCTAATCACTGAAGGAATATCATCATGTTTTTGAACACAGAACAACTTTTTCTCATCATGTTATTGCTTCATGTTCACTTTAGATTAGAGATGTTTTCCTGGGAAGTGGTGAAATGAGGTAGTAATGACATTTCTGAGTTAAGTACAGGCGGAAGTTCACGAAAAACAAACAGACATTCGCAATCAATTTGTTCGGGACGATGACCTCGAAACCTTAAAGTCTGATTCAACAATTGTAACTAACTAGAACGAGTCCCATTAAATCAATTTCCCGTTGTCACGTCTAAATTGAAATCGTCCCATGAATAAAATGATCACATTCAAAGGGATCGAAATTCAATCAATCAGTGAAACATTAAACTCCATTCACGTTACGCCGCATTGAATTTCCATGATTTTATCATACGAATGATTTGAGCGAGAATCAGATAGACAATGTTCTGATTAAAAGAAATATTTGTTGTCCAATCCAAATCATCTCGTATACAAAATAGTTCAGTGCTCAATTATTGTATTAATTTCAGGTTCATTACAAATTTGACTACTGCAGCAACTACATTTTCATTTATATCAAATATTATTTTGTATTTATACTTACGAAGTTTCTTGTGTAGTAAACTGTTATATTTGATATAATTCCTCTTCGATTTAGAGATTTTCATATCCAGATATTGTGGACAAGAAGTTGGATCAATTGCTACGCTTGTGCTACTCCAACTTGCACCATCTTCATCATTCATCATCGAAAGGCACAAAATGAAAAAACGGCCAAATGAACCAAAATTATCAAATCAATGCCCACATTTATCGAATAAAACATCTAAATACCTACCATCATCTGATTCAGTAGCTTCTCCCGAAATAATTGTACCTGCAGCATTTGTGTTGTATTTAAATGTGAAACCCTAACCAACAAAAATTGTCGAATCATTATTTATCGATATAAATAAATTGCTTTTTTCCCATACCGTTGTGATGTCAATTGTATCTTCATCTGATTCCGGAGCTTCGCCAGGAATAACGACAGCTTTCATATCCATTGTTTTTGTATGTTTTCCTCCGCCCTGAATTCTAGGTTATGTTTATTTTGGCAGTAGTTCAAGTAAGTAATTGTGCCAACATGTATATATAGAATTATCGTACACGCAAATACACATTCATGAAGCATATTATATCTATATATGTAATTTTAAGAGGAATTCCTGAAAAAAATTGTAAAATGCCATATGTAGAAAATTTCATATTATTATTCAATATCTATATATAGACAAGCGTTTGCACAAGTGGTTGTTACTGAGTTTGATTGCAATATCGGATGGTGAAAACTTCACACCAAATAATTCTTTGAACGAGCGACATATTTGAATGAAGATTTATGCATGACATTGATTTTTTTGGTCGCTACTCCATTTCTTTTCAGTATATTTATCACAATGGAGTAATAGAAGGAACTATCCTCTGAGAATATCAAGTTCTTCAAAGGTCACATGCATTCTCAAATCCTTTTCACGGATCACATCTTGTATTTGAGTGAGGAATTGTGGCGCAATTTCAGCTGCATCAACATAAATACATCTAGCCCATGAGCATTGAGCGATGCTTGCATGATAAACTTCTTCGCCTTTCTTCTCACAAAGATTCCTCTCGCGTAGTAGTAACATGTACAATCGCCATATCAATGGACAGAAGCGTACATCTGGTGCTCTGAAAAGCGAATGTGTGCATTGATCAATTATTTGGTGAACTCGTTCGTGAATGAATGCCGTTCTGTTGGCGATTAGTCAATTTATACATACATTGAAAGCTTTCCATGTAAATGTAGTAATTTATTGATGGCTGCAGTCATTGCTGCTGGGTCGTTCAAACAAATTGAAGAGTGTAAGCGTGCACGTCCTGCTAGACACATTGCTAGGGTTGGCCATAATCGATTGCTCTTACTGTGTACACTGACACTCCAATACGGTAACTCAGCCTGCAGGAAGAATCAAGAAAGAAAAGATCAAATACTGACGTAATTTTGCTTTGTTAATTATGAAGATTTTTTCTCACCTCTATGCCTGCCAATACTGAGAGTACGTATCCATTGTCAGGATAATTTTTCATTGACTCATTAACGCAATTTCTGAGATTATTATTTTTTTCATTTATCAATTGTAAAAATATAATTTTAATCTCATGAAATTGTTCTTGAAGATAAGAAGTTTCTTGCGTTCTTTCCAAACACGTATCGAATATTTCAATAATTTTTGTGGTTGGCTGTTCAGTTATATACAATAAATATATGTAACACGCTAGTGCATCACAATAGAAATTTGGTAAGAAACATTTCTTCATTGAATCTTCCATCGATAATGATTGTAAATTTTCCATGAATTCTATATAACAATTGTGAAGATATTTTTCAGTTGTAATAAGACATTCACTTTCAGACTGTCCATTTGACATTTGCGAAAATACCTTGAGCAAGTCATCACGTCTGTTAGATTCATCCCATGTTCTCACATCTAGGAGTAGTTGTATGAGTGTTCGATAAAGACTCATCAAAGCCGTTCGATCATCATCATCACGAACTGTCGCTAGAATATTCCCTTTCGTTTGAATAGCCATTTTTAAGATATTTACAGAGTTCTGGAATCGTCCGATTTCATATTCAATCAATGCGTATTCCCGATAGTAATATAGATTATTCCGATTTTCATCCTTCTTCAAAAATTCTTTAACAATTGCTCTCAACTTTTTGAATCCTTTATCACTGTGCACTGATTGTTCTTTCTGTGAAGCAATTAGCACTCGTTCAAATCGTAACCACCATACGTTAATACTTATTTTATCTTGTAGTTTAAGACTTTCTGCTATTGTATGAAAAGTATTTCGGATAAAGTCTAAATATGGCTCTTGGGCTGGATGAAATCGTAAATATTGAGGCCCTGATGTTAGTCCACCTTCGAGCAAACCTCTGTATAGTAACAATCTTTCACTATGACCAGCTATTTCACCTACGCAAGGATATATAATTGAAAGCAATGGCTCTATAGAATCAACGGTCCAATTCATATCATCCATTTCTAAATATTTGAGTGTGCTGTGACGTAATGGCAATATTGGAACTTTCAATGCAACAAGAATGTAAATGGCCATTTTAAAATTAGACGCTCTTGTTAATAATGGATGAACATACTCTGCGATGTCTTCTGGTGAAATAAATCTATGTGAATCGCCAATAAATTCAATCTTATCACGCGCTACACTTAACCAATGGCAATTCTCACGCAAGAGCTCAACTCTCAACCATAATTGATTTAGTGGTAATTTGGATGTTAAAATAACTTCCTCCATGTCAATTAATTTTTTCTCATCGATAGATTCTTTCCAATAATTCATATCTTCACTATTCAGATTGAGATTTAAGTTCAAATTCAAACGTATTGATTCCGTCATTTGTTCCCAGAGTCCAGCATGACGGAGAAATATCAAAGCTTGAAAAAGAATATTAAGTAGACGATCGTCGTATGATTGTTGTGTAGTCTTTGACCATAAATGAAGAGTTCCGAAACATTTGGTGTATAAACTTTGGATTCTCGGAACAGTACACATGGCTACCGATGATCTCGTTGCAGTTATCAATGCTTGCCATAACACAACATTGCCCATATCTTTACTGATCAAGGTCTCAATTTGCTGTGAGTACTGATCAGCTGGAACTAATTCGCTCATGAATTTCAATTTTGCTATCAACAGTTCTTTTGAGTCTGAATTTGATTCCAATGCTTTTTCAATTATAGCCAACTTCCTTTGATATTTTATCCTCTCAATATCAGAACTGTTCTGACTATTTTTAAATTCATTATTATCTTCAAAATTCGCATACTGAAGCCATAATTCTACATTCGTCGGATCTTCAGCGAGTTGTTGATTAAATTCTTTAATCCTCAATTGTGTTGCATTTCGTTCTGTGATAATTTTCTCATCATTAAAATCATCGGATTCCTTCACTTCTGATTTACTTCTTTTGATTATTGTCTCATGTTTTTCACTTTTCGATTTTGGTACAGTCGATTTGCTATAATATCTCTTTAATGGCTCAGCCTGTTTGCATTCATATTTAACAAATCCAATTGATTTTTGGCTAACGTTATACAAAGGTCTTGCCCTCGAGCAAAGTGTATCAACTTTGAAATTTCCTCTATCACGAATTTTATCGTCGTAGTATACATTTTTAACATACAATTCGTATTCTGGTTCATTCTTACGATGTTTACGGTGCAATTTACTTCGTTTCGCTAATTTTTTCGATTTTTTTGGTGGTATTCGGACTCGATCATCATCCGAGCTTAATGAAATCAGGGGATACTTGTTATCGTTTGGTGTTATTTCATTCACTTCTCCATCTGATGAATCTACTGTTACTGTTGGCAATGCTTCCAGTGTTGGAATAACATCTGGTAGGAAACTTGAGTTACTGAGCCAACTTGTTGTTGGTTCATTGCGAGGTACTTCCAACTCAGGCGCAGCAGAGCTTTCAGACAAAATTCTACCTTCATATGCAGGAAATAGCGACATGTTGGTTACCTGAAAATACGCGACAACTTATTCATCATTGCCGTTTACAATCAAATATAATCGTTAAAAAACGAAATTAAAAACACAAAATTTTTTATGTTTGTTGTTTCATCAACAATATATACATCTATATACATAATTTATAGCAAACAAACCTACGTATTAGAGGTTCTCAGTCTGATTTGTATTCCAAGTCAATAATTCACTTAACCTATAAAAATAGAATTGAATCGGTCACATTTCATAAATAAAATTGCACAACAACTTATTTACGTTCTGAAGAGCCCGTTGTGAAACGTTTTGACATTCAACTATGGCAATGTTTACTTTACGTATTCGAATAACATCCTATTTTGAGGTTATATCAATATTATAAATTTTTGGTCCGGACGCTGGCGCAGTCTAGTGTGCGCACAATGAAGTAATTTCGAATTTCAAATCGATGTGTGGAAAGTGCTCGGAAAGTATGTAAGTAAAATTTATTATCAAAATTCAATTACATTTTGAATATTTAAAAATAAATAACGTGACTGAATTTATTTAATGTGATAATTTTACACTCGGAACAATTTCCTGCAGGATGTAATTAATAGGTCAACTCAATGTCATATTTCACTTTCTTTATTCATCAATTAATAAACAGCATACATACCATCATCTATATGATTACGCAATTGTACTATTATTAATATATTAATGATTGTGACCATTATTAGATTATAACTATGATTTCGGTGAATATATTTTCTTCGAACGTTTTGCAGGAACTGTTATGATCATTATTAACATCTACTACACTGAACTTAATAAACTATCATTGCTATATATGTATTATTATTAGTAAAAATATTTATATCAATTAGCATTTATTACGTACGAATTATAACGTGTGTACGATAATTTGAACTTGTCAGCTATTGTAACATAATCATTAATTTTTTGTTTAGATCTCCAAGAAATAATGCCAGGTTGTTTATATAATTTATGCATGTAAGTAGAATCAAGAAATTCATATTTTATGTATGTTCATGTTTGTTTATAATTGAGTCACATGTGGACCAGGAAAAAGGGTGTTTAATGGGCTTGGCGGTGCCATAGACCACAAATGATTTTCCAACAAACATATAATAGTGTCGTCTGCAAAACTAGGACAAACCCATTGTGTGTGCGTGTTTCGTTTCGGTTGCTCGCACAACGGGTGAGTATAAACAATAGTGAGAATCTGCAATACGCATCGGTCATGTTATTTTTTTGTTTATGTTTATTTTTTTATTTTATAATTTATTTATCTATCTCTTTTCTTCCGTCATTCTCTCGCTGTGAGGCCCAACCCAGTCAGTCGCAATTACGTTTGTATTAATTCAAATTGTCTTCTATGGAATATAGTCACATTCACTGTGCATTGTGTTTTCCTTTTCTTTTTTTTTTTTAATATGTATCGCTGATACTCTGGCGTACGTTTATGCGGGGAAATTTTCCACGAACACTTGAATGAACTCAAGGATGAAGTCGAGAATAATAAAATTTACAAGAATTGAGGGAATAAAATAAAATAATTGTGGTAATATATATTTTTTTTTTTTTCAGTCACTTAATTTTCACATTCGTTGGTATTTTATCGTTGATTTAAAAGTGCACGCACGAATTCTTTCATACAGACTTGCATGATGCACTTCTATTTTTATTGATGGGTTTACGGAGAAGGGCTCAAAGAGATTGATGTCGAGCAAATCTCGCATTACACAATTTACGAGTCGTAAACATACATATACAAATAATACATATATATTTAATGGGTATATACATAAAAGCTTATGACTCCAAAATATATATATGCAAATGAATATATATATCCATGATTATGTATGAAGCAAGGTAAAATGGAACACAAAAATGATTTAAATGTTTCATAAAGATTTTTGTATTCAAGAAATATTTTTTAAGTAAATTTATTCATTCAATCGCAATTTTTTTTTAATTCAATAAGTTTTATTCAATATGAGCAATTGAATGAATTTTATTCGAGACGGACAATTAATTTTCATGTGATATTTTTACACAAACAAGCATTTGTTAACGTGACAAATATTGTGATGAATATTCGCTGAGGAAAAGATTTTTTTCCTAATGATTTTTACGTATTCTCAAACAGTTGTAAATACCTTCTGGATAAATGGACAAATGCAGTTACGCATGATTATATAAACAAATTATAGAATATGTTTCGTTTAATTTGACTCAAAAATCAAATTGTTAAAATTATAATTTTCCTTCTTGATAATGCGCAGAATAATATGGTCAATAGAATCTGTTGTGTGATGGAATATTGTTGATTTAGACAAAGTCTTTGAGAAATGTCAGCACCTTGTCTCAAGTTTTCGATCAGAGACATCATTGACGCTTTCGTCAAAGGCAATTTTATTTTATTTAAGTCTGGAAATTTATTCGTGTGTTCCATCCTGCCTCAGCTATGTTCTATATGCTGCAGACTCACTGTCTACCCGTGTCTTACATTATTATTATATTTCGATTCTATATTTAAAAACCCCTTTGGCGGGAAGGTGGTATCAACGCGTGAACAAATCAAAATATAACGATGGTGATGTAATCAATATAACTGATTACTATTATTGTTGTTTTAAATTATTACAATATTATGTACCAATAATTCCCGTATTTTTTTTAATCGCGAAGAATGTACACATCAATATCAAATTATTGAAGCGCGCGTGCGAGAATAACTCCCATAATTGTTGCTGATAATATCGCTACATGATCTCCAGCACCTGAGGTTATGATTGGTATATCAGGAGTGCTACCATCCGTATGATATTGATAACTTTTAGTACCAGTTGCTATTTTGATGACTCGATAATTAGCGACACTCGTATCAACTTTACCATTCATAAAGTTTTGTAACGAATTGGTGACACACCAGAGATTGCCATCTTCATCAAATGCAAATGTATCGGGCCACTGCATTTGTACATGATCACGTGAAATAACACGTATACCAGTCACGAATGATGACTGTTGTTTCGTGTCCCACATGGCAACAGCATCATCAGCAAGTAGACCAAAATAAAGAACTCCCGTAGCAGACATCATCATACCATCAGTTTGTGAGATCTTCCTACCAATGTCTCGTACAAATGGATCAATATCAACTGTATTGTTTTTGAGAACAGACGTGGGGACGGAATACAGATGAAATGATGACAAAGGTGAGTAATAAACGAATCGGTTAGTTGAGTCAACTGGGGACAATGCAATTCCATCAACAGGTACTGGTGATCGGAACCACGTGCGAGCAACTGTGAAACCTACAGCTTCAGCCTGTGGTTTCATCGAGTCATGGTATACTTTCCATGATTTATTTTCTCGTAGTGAGAAGACAATTATTCCTGGCTTTTGTTCACCACTATCGGTAATGTATGCATAACCACCATCAGTATTATCCAAGACAATGTCATTTAGATAAGCTGAATCGTGTGGCGCAACTTCCTCTGGGAATGGAATACTTCTTAGTACTTCACCATTTTTCTCAAGATCAAGGATGACTAAACGAGGTGGACATCTTGCTTTCATTTCAGTAGTCATTGTGGCTGTTCTTCCGGTATCCAATACCCACATTCTACCTTTCGGATCTATTTCCATACTTTGTACAAATTGGAATGCATTACAATCGCCAACAGTTTGCATGTCCCACGTTGGATAAGCTTCAATTTTTGGTGACCAATTACGTGGACCAGGCTCACTTACTGTAGAAGCAAGTGTTACTGGCACACCATGTTTCAATCGTGGTAATGACAGAAACATACGTTTTTTCCAAAATTTAATACCAGTTATTGCATTATTTTCTGGTATATATTCATTTCGATCTAGAACACGTGTACGAATTTCTTCTGATGGCCATGCAATATCAATTGTGTTCCATCGTAATACTTCACGAAATTGTTCACAAGTGGCAATTGCCACTAATGATAATAAAAATATTACTTTCTTCAACATTTTGCTGGTTTAAAGTTTTATATATTAGTTATTCGTTCGATTTCTATCACACTTATTTATTATAATTTTGAATACTTGCGCGTGGACGGACCCGCGTCTTTATTTATATTCGATTTGTTATGTTCACTATTTCTTAATATTTTCTCTTCGTTATAGCACCATAATTGAAATTTTTCACTCCTTTTTGTACAACGAAATAAACACTAATTTTATAGATGATCGGTAGCTCGTAGATATCTAGTCAGCGACTATTATTAAACTTTCGTTGCGAGTTCTCTTAGTCAATCTCGTCTTGTCGGACGTGGGCCAACAATTATCGTGTATATGTGTATATTTGGGTTTGTATACGTAATTTCATGTGTGTTGAAGATTGTTTCTCAACTATAAATTCGCGCTATATACAATGTCACAAGTGCGGTCCATATCGTTGGGCGTTTGCTATTTGACTGACGGTCAATTGCGCTGATGCTTACGGTGAACGGTGCGTCGCATAAGACGCGCCCCACACACCCACATATTATATATCAAGCTTTATAATTCCCACTCTCCAAAAGTTTTGATATAAGCATGTATACATTTGCACGCTGTTGCATGTTCACACGCTGTTTGAATGGCTGAAAACAAAATGTGATGAAAAAATGTAGGGAATGTTATGTTTAGAGATGTGTTGACATTAAAAATGTGGGAATTGAATAATGAAAATGAAAATTTTTGATCTTAAGAGATTATTTTGATTAAATTTATCTAGTAAATTCTTTTGCATCACTAAATTCATTACTGAATTGCTCGAAGATAAAGATAAATTCCGAATATTTAGAGAGTACATTCTTATATTGATACAGATGCTGTTTGTTACTTGTACTCATTTCATTATTTTGCATATACAATTGAACTACCGAATTTTACAATAACAAACACAGTGACGTGAATTTTTCCTCGAAAACCAATTTTTTATCCGAAACATCAAATTGAATCAACACGTTTGCAGCTGAATTACCTGTGCAAAATTATAAAAATGAAATATTTCAATGGCATACCTGAGTTACGTTTTCAATGACAATTTTTTTCCATTCTTAAAATTAATTTCTTCATTCTTTCCGCAAATACCAATCGAACAGCAGATGTTAAATCTTTTCCTTTTTTATCATTTATTTTGTGCCCGTTTATTTTTTCCATATTTTAAAACTTCTCAAGATGAAAAACTATATTTGTATAGTGAGTATCGTATGACTCAAGTTTTATTTGGATCGATGCCAGGGTTTCGCTTGGCCTTTACCAATCTCCTAACCAGCTAAATACATTTATGTGTTAGCGTTGGAAATGACGTCCGTAAGAATTACATGACATATCAGCAAACACAGTTTCAATGAAGAATATATGTATAACTTATTGAGAGAAATAATTCAATCATAATTTTTTTCCATTCCCTGCCAATTGTGAATTCAAACTTCATCAAATATTAATGTCTCGAATTATAAATGCATACGGAAGTTCTATCCATAACACTGTGAAATGTTGCCCTTATTATCATATTACAACTTTGCGATAGATATTGTCAATGACAACAGCGTCAAACTGAAAAAAAAATGTCATAAACAATTAAATAGCTGCGTTGCGCGCCAACTCATCATTCGCATATATTACACGAGAATTATTAACATACAAACACACACAGGTACACATTCCCATCTGTATTTGTATTCCGGAATGCTAGGACGATGGATATTTTCAACCATTACATCAATACTGTATAGTTTGTGATGATGTAATATTTTATTTGTTGATATGTCAATTGAAGATCATTTCTTTTCCTTTTTTATTAAATCCACACAAACCCATACGAACTTTCAAGTTTAAAAAATGATGTAATCCACCTTCTTATAAATATACTTTATGATTCATTTTTCTATCCGCATGTTTGGGACGCAATGACAATGTCCAAAAAAGAATCACAAAAAAAAAAGGATCTTTCCAAAATATTAATAGAATTTCATGGGCATTTTTACAGAGACTTTTGATGTTTGATAATAAACAAAAATGGAAATTCCCTTGACACGCTACACGTCGTCAATATAATTCCCTCACATACATTCTTCTTTATACATATTAAATGTATTTACACTTTCATACGTACCGGTATTCGTCATTCAAGTACATCATGATGACGACGTTTTCTTGAATCCAAGGTAATCGCTCACATGATTGCAAGTACTCTCACATGAATATCATTTTCATCCATTTAAGTATATGTACTGATGTTTGCTTTCAACTATGAACTTGAGTGTATGCATATATGTGCGTGTAAAACTACGCATAACTCATTGCCCTCTTTGATGGAATTAATTATAAAATGACCGTGGCGGATCGTATCATTGTAGCCTCGACTTCCGGATCGCGTTTATTATTAGGTAAAATTGAACATGAAAAAAGAAAATATAAATTCAATTAATACATAAGATAACAGAGCGATTTATATTCTTATATAAATAATCTAATAGATAAAAGACGCATTAGGAATAAATACAATTATATTTATCAGTCGAATGAGTCGTTAGTTGAATAACCCTTCATTGAATTTTAGGTTCATCTATCGTGATCATTTCTTTAATTGTAGTTAACAAGAGTTTCTGCTGACGAGTCGAAGCAGGATGGCGGATGATAAACGGGTGGAAGAGGAGGACAGAGAGAAAGAGAGAAATTGATAGCATCGTGCTAGACTGTTTTCAACGTCCTGGATAAAATCGAGTGAAGAGAGTAAAATATAAAAGGTGAAAATTAACAGAGCGTGAAAACATTTGATGAATTAGTAGAACAAAAGGAAAAATATATGTCTGTCTACACCAATTTTCCAAATATAGAAAAAAGTATTATTGGGAAATAAACTGAGTGAGATATAATCTTGGTAAGAGATTATTTCAAAAATATAGTTAGAAAAGTTCAATGAGAAATTAGAACATTCAGTTGTTAAGAACTGTTCGGAATGCATCGCGATTTGCTGACATTTCAGGAATTCCTGAGATGTCTACAACTTTTCAGAGTAATATTTTTCCTGCCTGAATTGTTTTGGCTGCCAATCTTTCAAACAAATAATATTTTATTCTTTTGATTTAATTCCTGCTTATTAGCATCGTTTTTATATTCGTACTCGATAAAAATTTTTGCTGTGGCATGAAAGAAGTGACGAATAGATAAAAAACGAATGGAGAAAACATTCATTGCTTCAAGCCAGATCATATATCCATGATTCAGTAAAATTGATACGACAAAAAAAAATTGAAAAAGAGAGTGAAAAAAAAATAATTAGAGCATTACGGCATGCGATAGTATAAATGATGACTAACAGAAAAGAAAACCGATGTCAGTCAACTAATTTTCAGATAATTCTTTATAGCAGTTAATTATTATCTATCGCTATTATTACCTTCTACAATTGTAGAATACATGAATTCCTAGCAGTTAAGTAAACGAAGGGAGGAAGAAGAAAATGAAATAAAAAATAATACTGTAGCATCAAGCCATCGCTACATAAAATAGATTAAACACACAATCTCGCGTGCATTCTTCCACGTTCCCTCCATTAATACTTCAAGTAATTTATATGACATAAATGAAGATCTTATAGACATGATACATATGGAAACTGTTGACCTAATTGCTGTTGATATAATGACGACTAAAATGATATGAAATGAAAGAAATAAAATAGAATAAAGAAAATAGAAATTAAAATGAGTGAGAAAACAAGAAATCAAGCATAACTCTGTATGGTTCCCAATCAGCTAATGAATCAACGCAGTTTCACAACATCTCTTGTTGCAAATTAACACCATACGGTCAACCACAACTATACAACTAATTTTATCAACGTTTCCTTCAGCCAATCAAAACAATTGGTCGAGGACTAATGATTGCGTATGCCAGTTAACACTGAACATTATTTATTTGACGAGTGTGATTTTATGTATTGGTTCATGCCATGATACTTCTACATTAGTAGCATACAAGTACCATGATATATTCTTCTTTTGAATATAGTTATGAATTTGAATTTTACATTTGAGATATGCACGTCATCCTGTAGTTAAATGCCACACCTCATTTGTTTCTCTATCTATAATGCTCTACTAATAAGAAAACATTGATTCCTGAAATAGAATTGTTTAATGTATTTGTATATAACATGCATAGGAAGCCGCAATGGAGCATGGGCGTGTTGACTCATGTCAGAATATGAGATTAAGGCAGATATTGAGCACAAGAAAAAGTTTTTATGAGGATGTAGTCCACAAAATAAAACAGAAGCTGAGATACACTTGCGATATTTTGATTATCAGCAAGCAGTTGATGTATTAAAGCCATACGGAATTTCACCATTTGACCCTTTACCGACCTAATTTCATGGTGAGTCCATTCGATAAGATTATGAATGAATGAAATCGCAAGTATTTGACGTATAATTTTGTTTTGCACGCAAGAGAATTTCATATGCAGAGAATATGGTGTTGTCATTTCTCACAATAATTCAATTGCAATGCAGTTGTTTTACATGGCAGGCAAAAATTCCTTGAGTTAGAGTGAGAGCACAGGAATTAGGTCGTTGCGTCACTAACTAATGGACAGAAATGGAGCCATCGTCATCATATTGTTAGCAAATGTTGAGAGCTAACACAACTTTGGAGTGTCTGTTTGGATTGCTTTTGTATACTGTCGTGTCTTACTTACATCTTCGTGTGTAGCACGACATGAGGTCACGTAAGGATTTTATACGTATGGTCATGGATCTTCACGTGCTAGCTTTGCACATTGTATATCCTGACATAGTTGACATCCAATAATTTTTCAATCCACAAATCAAATTTTGACAGTTCTGTAACAGAAAATATAAAAATAATGAAGAAAAATAAACATATTTGTCTTTAGAAACATATTTCCGGCAATTATCACCTTCCTTCTTCCGTTACTCCATGAATTTTATTGTTCAACATTTTATTCCATTTAATTTTACTCTCTACTTTATTGTTATATGGGCATAGTGACGTGACATGAATGTAGAAATGCATTTGTCTGAGAATTTTTGAATGAAAAAAAAAAAACATAATAGCGTGAGCGCTCTTACATACAAATTATGTTCATAATATATACACAGTTAACTGATCTATGTAACGTATGAAACGCTGCAATAATGAAGCAACGATACATTCATATATGGAAAAAGAGGACATGCTGAAGTTATATCAGTGGAGGTTCATCGGTCGTTGATGGTATAGACCCACATTGGGATTATATCCTATAGCTATAAGATTTCGTTTCAAAGACGGAAATAGCACGAGTAGAGTACAAATCTTCAATATGCTCTTCAGGGACCTGGCCTTGAGTTTTCTCGATTGCGCAATGATAAATATGTAGAGCAAATGGAAGATTTACAATTCATATTACCTGTTGATGATCGACAACCAGATCAGTACACGCAGGTTCATCAAACTATCTCTTTGGATCGATTTACCTTTGTACAATATCTTATTTTCCATTGTCATTTTGAAATATTCAATTTTACATTCTCCATAAGCTATAACATGAATATAAGATAGTTTATTTATAGAAACATATGAACCTATTATATATAACGTTGTTTGATTAGTGCTCATTGCCGCGCTGCTTGATGAACACTGTTGATAGAAGTAATAGGTGCAATTATTACGAGGTGTACTTATCAACTACTTGAGGATGATAAGAGAAAAAAAGGAAATGAAAAAGGCAATTGATACACAATATCAACTCGGGTACTAAATTGGAACTTATCTTCATCATGATTATTTGTTGTTGTTCTTTTCCATTCAGTTGCTTTCGTCAAATTTATTCATCAACCTTGGACAGCAAAGAAACGCACATATTGCGCAATTTTCCATCTATACTCTGTCAGTATATTATTTACGTGTGAATTATTCATCGAATTCACTGATATGCACCAATAAACTGAAATTAAAATGTATATATTATTGCAAATTCGAATAAGTTAATTGTGTATGATGAAAAATTATTGCATTCAATGAATCAATTCTATTCTTCATTGTTAATTCATACAACGTGTTACTATTAACGGTTCTAACTATATAAAGATATAGATATGCATATCACGATGGTTGTTTCATATCGAGATAGTTCATCCTGTTCACTTGTATTTATACGTGCCTTTGATGACACTGAACATCAATTTATATTACGAAATAGAGTTATACATGTGAGAGTATATAATGAATACACACACAATCAATTCATGTGTTTATTGACAAAGTAAAAGTGTGTAGATAGTTGTCATCATTATATATGATTCATTGATTATTATTACACCATTCTATAATATGAATCATATAATTGTATGTATGTAGGATACGTGTGTGTTTACAAATTGCCGGATGGCATTGATGAGATTCCATATTATATGCTGTTATTTATATGCACCTGTTGACCTTCAAGATTCTATACTATTATTGTATTTTTATAGATGCAGAGTAGACAACAAGTCTGGAGGCGGGAATATTTGTAGTCATTTCGAATCAATCATCTTTCGAAGTGTTTCAATAGTTGACATCAATTTATGGGACGAGTTAATTTTGATTGTATGTAGATGTACTTTTCGGGTCGTGAGATTTCAGCATCATGCATTTATGCATTTATGCAGAAAATATTTCAAATGCATTCTTTTATGATGGCGTTCATAATTGATCTCAACTGCTGTATCCGCCAGTTGTTTATATTGTCTACAGTTGAATAACAATCAAATTCACCATGCTAGAAGATTCTTTGTATGTCTGAAAATCTGTTTGTATTCTTCTATTGATACTTTTGATATTTGATGTGAAATTACACATTCGACACATCCCTTTCATTTTTTTTAAAGGGGGGGAGAGACAGCAGTTTCAATTGATATGGTTCTGAGAAGCCATAATAGATTTCTTCTTTGATAGAATGGTGAATTTCCGTTAAGTAATCAACAGCCATGATTCCTATGTGAAACCATTACTTCTATTCTGTCTTCTAGCATTGATTGAGATGACTTGTACATTTCAGATGAACGTGAATGAAATAATCTAAACAAAATGTAATTTCAAGAAATATAAGTACAATTTTTTTTCCGTTAAATATATTGCGATATTTTTTTATAATGCTACATTCGAAAATGGCGCCTCAAATAATTTTCCATAGTCAAAGTCAAACATCAGCTACGCATTTGGAGTGTCTAATGTATCTCTGATCATAAAGTAGAATTTGAAATGATTTATTTTACAGATTTAACTCAATATATCAGTAACATTTGGAGCATTCGATAGCATTTGGAATCGCATTCAAAACGATTTATTTCGAATTATTTTGAATGCTACGTTGCAATTAGTGATTTCAAATTTTATGCAACTTGCCTCGTCATATGATGCAATAGCTACATCACTAATTTTCATAAGCCAATTGTCTGTTGAAAATTTTTCCCAGGGTTCATACATCGAAAACATGACCACCTATGAGTAGAGCATTTATTCTAAGTTAGTTTTCAGTGGTTCTCATCTTTTCATACAACACGAATTGCGTACATTCATAAATAGGGCAGAAAGTTAGGTTATGTTGATGATTATCAGCAAATATTGAGAAGAAGTCTTACAGTTGCGCTAGCAAAATATCGACGTTACGTATTAAAGTTTATTTTTTGAAGAATTGAATAGAATTTGAAAACCATGCTGAGAATAAGCTCGAGGTTGATTGTTCAAGCCAGTAAGTCAATGGAGGTGAAGCAATTCGCAAGCGCAGCAGTTTCACCGGCTTTCAAAGTGCAAGACAATAAAGATTTTAACGAGAGAGTAAAAAATTCGAAAGTTCCAGTAATAATTGATTTTTTTGCGACGTAAGAACGTTCTTATTTTTATTATAGTCATTGATAAGGGAGATGAGAAATTTATGCATTAATTTATTTTGTATTGAAGGTGGTGCAATCCATGTCGCATGTTGACACCACGTTTAGAGTCAGTTATTGCTGAAAAACAAGGAAAAATTTTATTGGCCAAAGTTGATATTGATGAAAACACTGATCTCGCACTTGATTATCAGGTATTTAATGTGAATATATGTTGTTTCAATGAAAAGATGAAGGAATGAAGACAAGAATGAATATTCAATCAGTTTTGTTAACGCGAATTGATTTCAGGTGGAGTCAGTGCCAGTTCTAATCGCAATGAAAGATGGAAAAGTTTTAGAAAGAATTGTTGGATTGCAGGATGTGGATAAACTCAGGAAGTTTGTCGACAAATATGTTGACAATTAATAAATTCGTATTTATGGTAGTTTTTTGAAGGAATATATTTTTCGCAGAATTAGTATTTTAAATGCGAATTGTTTACTAAATAAAAACTTATTTTGTTATACAGATCAGTCGTATGTAATCCTTCAATATATACAAGAAAAAGTTTTGTTTGCATAAATTTATGGATCAATAGATAAACAAATCAATAAATATGAATTCCAATTATTCAATTATGTTGGTATATAGTTTGTTTATATCATCCATTGAAATTCCTTCAGTTATTTGTAACAACAGTCGTCTTGAACATATCGGAACACTAATTATATTTAGGTTTCTGTCGGCAATGCTTGTAACAATTGTCTTGCCCTTATCAATTCAACTGTTTCAATAATATCTTCAGACTCTTCCAATTTTTGTTCATGTTTCTTTATGACATCCATACCTTTTTTTAACAATGTCTCTCTTGCCATACCTTTGCAACCTTCGAAATATTCCAATACAGTTGGGAAAATTGAATCAGGAACAATACTCTCATCTAATAAGTTGTCCATTAACCAAATTTGTCTAATTTTTGCGAATTTCCATTCACTTTTAGAATGTTTCCACTGAAAGATAATTATGCATCAATAAGTATCCGCTGTTAACTACGTGTTCTGAGAAACCTGTAACTATTCATTAAGTATACAACTGTTTAATCACCATTGAGATGTATTGTAATGCCTTCGTTTTGGCCTCACGTTTACTTCGTTCTTTCTTATCGATTTCCCGTTGCTCCGCTTTCGCTTTCTTTATCTGCGTCTTGGAAAGTGCTTTGGGTTTTTGAACATTATTTTTATCACCCTCGTCAATCTCTTCTTTCTCATCACCTTCAGTGGCTCTGCGAATGAGAAAACAAGTGCATATGAAGAATAAATCTGAAAACCAACTTGTCTGTAATAATCCAACTCATATGAGAATAATTAATTCATACATCCTGGCAGTTTTGGCTTCTTTTTCATCCTCTACTTCATTATCATCAGACTTTTTCCTTTTATGCTTTTTCTTATCCAATGGCCTCAATTCCTCATCATTTTCAATGACCGTTAATTTTGATTTCTTCTTCTTGTTTTTTTTCTCAACGATTGTATCAACGTCCTTTTCTTCCATGCCTCGATTTTTATTTAGATTCTTCACCATGGCTATAAATAAGAATTTGATGAAAGTCATATCAATCATAGCGCATAGATTAATACTCAAAGAATTTGCTTCATTCTTACCTATGAATTGATATTGCTTTTCATTTATCCTCAGATCTAACCTCTAAATTTCTTCAATATTACCTTTATAAGCATATTATATCATGCATTCATATATTTATTTACACATTTTACACATATGCACACGCTTATATACGTAACAAATATGAATACATACACAGTTCTCAAGTAAATGTAAGCGGTGTAACCAACGCAAGAACACAAATTGTATTCCATAACGGCGCCAAATTCAAATAATTTAGTTCCACTCAGTGCCCAATGATCGACTGAAGAAATCATGAAAAAATGAAACATTATAAATATCAAAGACTCAATAGAAGAGACGATAAATTTTATATTCAAGTTTTTATTTGACTCTCAGATGTGCATTAATATTCTGAATTTAATATTATTGGCGCCATTTTGAACTTTGAACAGAGTTTAAAATGGCGACGTGCCCATATTTTGTAGGTTAGAGTTTGGTACATGAGTATGCGCATGAGCAATACCGCAATTGAATTTATTCGTATTAAGTTGGTGTGACAACAGTCTGAAGATCGTGACGAAAAAAAACAGCTGTGTCTGGTAGCGTAGAAATATACATATGATGTCCGTGACATGTAATTTTTTTTCAATGTTTTCCACAGTTTTTGATCATATATAATTTTATCACCAAATTGCTCGTGAGTATTTCCATCTTTGTTATACAACAATTATAATTTCGAATGTGTTTTGGTATGAATCTGATGATGCTCAAGAATTAGACATGTTGAATATCACTCACTGTATATTTAATCTCATATATACGGTCATCATTACAAAATAAAAGTTTCATTTGTTCATTTTGAACTTAACCTGATTTGGCTCTGAGAAATTGTGTTCAAGTGTAGACCACAACGTTTATATTTCTATAGATAATCATCTCGTTCGTTGTTACAATTATAGAACATCTAACAATATTACATATCGCAGCGTGAATGTTGATCCACAATTACATTGACTATTTTTTCTAGGATTGGCAACATCATAACGAATTTGTGGTATTTTTAGAGGACAAAATTCCATAAATATATCGACATGACGGAGGACATGTTAGGTGCAGACATTTGTCGTGTCTGTAGATCAGAAGGTTCATCAGATCGGCCACTATTCCATCCTTGTATCTGCACTGGAAGTATAAAATGGATACATCAAGAATGTTTGCTACAATGGATGAGATATTCACGGAAAGAATATTGCGAGTTGTGTGGCCATCGTTTTTCATTCACTCCAATTTACAGTCCAGATATGCCACGACGTTTACCATTACGTGATGTTGTTGGTGGATTGTTTTCGAGTGTAGTGACAGCTGTCAAATATTGGCTACATTATACCTTGGTAGCTTTAGCATGGCTGGGTCTGGTACCATTAACTGCGTGCCGTACATACAGAGCACTTTTCAGTGGATCATTGGATCTTGTAAAAGTGAGTATTCAATGTCATTACTGTTTGTATCATATTATTAGAACATTTAATTATATCAATGATTGTTCTCGTAGGTAATGTCATTACCAATGGATATGCTGTCAACAGAAAATGTCTCATCGGATGTTTTTCATGGTTGTTTCGTCGTGACATGTACGTTATTTGCATTCATTGGTCTAGTTTGGCTACGGGAACAAATATTACACGCGGGCGGACCTGATTGGCTTGAGCGTGATATTCAATTGGCTCCTGTTGATAATCCTGCGCACGATGTGGTACCCGCGCAAAATCCGGACGCCCACGAACAACTTGATGTACGTGATAATAATAACGTACCACCATTTGTCGATGAGCCACGCGGACCCATACCAGTGGCGCCAAATAATGACGAACGCCCGATGTATCGTGAGATTGGTGATAATAATCCTGATTATCCGGTTATCAATAATGCGGCCGGCGACATTGGTAATGTAGATAATGGACATCGTAATGGAGATGGAGGAATCGAAATTGGGGAACCTGAAGGTGGGATTGACGGCGGCTGGCGGGGACAAGTTCAAAATAATGATAATGCTGGTGATCAGGCGCCGGGTCAGGCACAGGGTCAAGGTGAAGCTGAAGAAGCAAATTGGAATCCAATGGAGTGGGATAGACCGGCGGAGGAATTGACATGGGAACGCTTGCTTGGATTGGACGGTTCATTAGTATTCCTTGAGCACGTATTTTGGGTCATATCGTTAAATACTTTATTCATATTAGTATTTGCATTTTGCCCATATACATTCGGATATTATGCGATTGCTGGCCTAGGGCTTGAAGAGCATGCAGCTGCATCACATTTTGAGGGTCTTGTCACAACACTATGTGGTTATGGGGTTATTGGCGGTACTTTAGTTATCCTACATACACTTGCGGCATTATTTGGCTTCCAACGGTCACAACGTATTCTTGGTCTTGGTTACGTTGTCGTGAAAGTTTCACTACTATCAGTTGTTGAAATTGGGGTATTACCACTCGTTTGCGGCTGGTGGCTCGATATATGTTCATTAGCAATGTTCGATGCAACCCTAAAAGATCGAGAATCTTCCTTCAGACTTGCCCCCGGAACATGTATGTTCATTCATTGGTTAGTTGGAATGGTTTATATTTATTATTTTGCCTCATTCATACTCCTATTGCGAGAAGTATTGCGACCGGGTGTACTCTGGTTCTTACGTAACCTTAATGATCCGGATTTTTCACCAATTCAAGAGATGATACATCTTCCAATGTTGCGACATGCAAGACGTCTTGTTGTTTCGGCGGTGATATTTGGTACAGCAATATTACTAATATTGTGGTTGCCTATCAAACTATTGAGATGGGTTTGGCCGGGCTTCTTGCCCTACACAGTAACAGTTCAAACTGATGCTCAAGTTAGCGAATTATCATTAGAATTATTACTACTACAAGTGGTTTTACCGGCATTGCTCGAGCAATCGCATACACGAACGTGGCTGAAGGCATTGATACGTGGATGGTGTCAAGCTGTTGCATGGATACTTGATCTTCAGTCATATTTATTGAGAGATCAGCGTGATGAACCAGGTACGGCAGTGGTTGAAGAACCACAACGTCCAGGTTTAGGTGCGGCGCATCAAGCCGTTGGACAAATGTTACATAGAGAAAGTTCACCAGGATATCAACCTTACACAAGGAATAAATGGTTTCCAGCGCGATTAGTTGGATTATTATTGTGCATTTGTATATCGCTTGTTATTGCTAGTTTGATCGCAATGACATTGCCAGTATGGCTTGGCAGGCGAGTTATGGCATTGTGGATGGTTGGAGCACCGGCACCGTCACCTCCAGTTCTTCCACCAACGTTGTCGATGAACAGTGAGTATTCACCATCAATTTATGAACGTAATAATTTTTATTGCGGAACTGACATGAATAATTTCACGTTTTTTTTTCTTTAGGTGTTGGGGATGCGATGGTGGTTTTCAGTGGACAAGTTCATGAAATATATACAGTTGCCTGCGGTACATACGTTTGTTGGGCAGCGGCACGTGGTCTTGCATTAGCATATTCATGGTTGCCTCGTGGGCGTCGCGCAATATTGGATAGAATCAAACACTGGGCAATTGTGAGCGTGAGAGCGTCAATAGCATTTGTTCTTTTAGTTGGTGTAATACCATTGTTATTTGGTCTTTTGTTAGAATTAGTTGTGGTTGTACCATTGCGCGTGCCATTAGAGCAGAATCCAATTTTATTTATATGGCAAGATTGGGCGTTGGGTGTACTTTATACTAAGATAGCGACAGCAGTGACAATGATGGGACCTGAATGGCGATTACGTGCTGCCATTGAGCGTGCATACAATGACGGTGTTAGAGAAATGGATCTTAAATTCGTTATCACAGAGCTTGCTGCACCGGTGATCTGTGTATTTGGTTTGGCATTGGCGATACCATATGCGACTGCATATGGTATCATACCATTATTTGTTACAAATTTACAGACACAAATTTTTATTGCGAGACGCTTATATCCATTTTTGCTTCTTATAATATCCGTCTGTGTTTTGATCACTATTCACATCCGCCAATTCAAAAAACTTTATGAGCACATTAAAAATGATAAATATTTGGTTGGTCGGCGATTGGTTAATTATGAGCATCGTAAGAAGCAGCAGCAAACACAAACATCGAGTTAACAACATCACATTGATGTACGCTAATAATTGTGAGAGGAAAATAAGGCGTTAAATGACTTAGATTTAGCTTCATGTACATTCTTATTTTACCATATTAATGATATAATGATTGAACATAAAAAATACATACACGAAAACATCTCTACTTATACATACATACATACATACATACATACATACATGCATGCATACAACACAGATACACATACGCCAACAAAAACACTACGATTTCGTAATATATTATTAACTCAGCGGTGTAATTTTTTAATTATACCACTTATACTATGTCTTGATTAGCGATGTCCAACAAAATGTGGAAGACTGTCTATTAGTTATTTCTTCTTCCTTGAATATTTTCTCCGCTTCTTTATTATGGCAATTCACGCTGTCACTGTTTTCATATAAAATGTCATATTTGTTCGACAATATTATTTGGTTTTTGAAAATAATTTTATGCTATATATATATTGTCGAAACATTATCTAGTGCTTCAAACCATTCAATTAGCTCGCTAGATAATTGTGAAGAAATTCTTTCATAAGTTTTCAAACATCTCCGAAATTGAATAAAAAATATTCCGTATTTCTCTGTACATTGTTAAAAACTGACGTAACTGTTCTTGATTACAACTGATAAATAGAAGACTTATCGATAAATATCATGTGAAAAAATAAAAACAAAAGTGGATTGTATACAAATGCATGTGTTAGCATACAATTCATTATACAAATATATATCAATAATTTATTCAATTTGCCATGGTACGTTAATCGTGAATGAGCCAGGAAATTTAATTTCGCATCATTTCTGGATTTATCAGTTGAATAACAGAAAAATTCAGTTATAAATTATTCATTGATATGACCTCTACATTCACCCATAGTCCAACTGGAAATTCAATTAAATGACAGTCATATAATTCTCGATATATTAGCATCATTGTATGCGGGTATTCCTTGAGTCAATAAACATGCGTTGTATTTTCTTTTCTTTCGATAAAGATAAAAATAATGATAACACTAATAACTATAATAGTATTAATGAATAGAAATGAAACTTCATTTCCATCAATTAGTTGATCCAATTTTATATTCTACGATGGACATATATTTTCTGTTTAATCATCTACATAAAAAAAAGAATCTGTAAATGGAATGTGAACTTAATTGAATCATAATAAAATAATTACTACTATTTCATCCATAACAATTTGACTCCTAATAACATTTGAATATCCACCAAAAAATCCATTAGCATTTGCTACTAGTTTAAAAAAAACCGCCATTTCACCACCAATACCATTTTGAATGGCGTCAATACCCGCGCAATTCGAAAAGCAGACGCTTTATCATTTTCGTACACTAATAAACACGTAAAAACTAATATCTGTGTTTGTATCAACCATTTTTATATCATAAATGATAACAATTATTCTTTATTCTATCAAAAATGCGTAGTAGGTCCACAAATACATTACCTAACCTCAATTAAACTCAATTGATTACGACGCCATCTTGACTTGCCCTCATATTTCCAATGTCTCCTTCTTACCAACACCCACACCCATACAAAACTGCTCCTTTCTCGTCCAAATACTCTTCTCTATGTGGTTTTCTTATTGCACATCGCATATACTATGGTTTTGCTCTCGTTTTTTTTCTCTCCTCGCTACATTGTACAACATACACATACATCACTGCGTCTTTACAATTCTCGCAAATTCTATATGGAATTAATTAACGAATAGTTAATTAATAGCTAATGATACGCATGAAAGATTTATATCCTGTGAGTATTATTCAATATCTAAAACAATAATACAATGTTAACAAACTATTGATCATTATTACTGAAGAATTCAAGCATATTTTCGACGTATATGTATTAGTTATGTTTGTGAATATATACATTGTAAAAGTCATTGATTGAACATACATTCAATTTTACATTCCCTGTTTTTCTATCTTTTCTCATTTTCCATCTTTGTTATAAATCTTTTGTTATTATTGATTATTAACCTCAAATATTCGTGTTATTTACGAGTGAATTGTCTTTCTGGCGATTCAATTTCCTACAACTTTTCCTGATTGGGCGAATAGTTGACCGAATGATTTTGTTATTACAAATGCGTTATGTGTTACAGTGACGATGATGAATGACTGCCTGTAAAATCTGGGTGATTTGTAATGAGTTAGTCACGAGAAGGTTGTCGGGGGACGGTCATAACTGAAACCTGATTCATCTGCCAATTTAATATATAGGATTAAGTATGGCAGCAACATTTGATCAGTATGATAAATCCAGGTAATTGTTGTATTTTTATGTTGGAGGGTATGTTTGAGTATTGATGAAATGACTTGCTTGATTGATTGTATTCATCTTTTGAATTTAGCTGGTATTTTGGCGCAATGTCGCGTCAAGACGCGTCCGATTTGCTGATGAGTGAGAAGGAAGGTGGTGTATTTCTAGTACGAGATAGCACATCGATTCATGGTGATTTCGTATTATGTGTGCGAGAAGATAGCAAAGTCAGCCATTATATAATCAACAAGATACAACAAGCTGATCAAATACGCTATCGAATTGGTGACCAAATATTTCCTGATATTCCAAATCTCTTAGCATTCTACAAGTTGCATTATTTAGACACGACACCATTGATCAGGCCAGCACCAAAGAAGATACAAAGGGTGGTTGCGAAGTATGATTTTGAAGGCAATGATCCTGATGATCTACCATTCAGAAAAGGTATGAGAGGAAAATGGTTGATGGAAATACGAAATTGTGATTGCAATCGTGACTGGTATTAACTATTTTATTTGATTGTACTCAGGTGAAATATTAACTGTCATAACTAAAGATGAGGAGCAATGGTGGACCGCACAAAATAGTCTTGGACAAAAAGGCTTGGTACCAGTGCCCTATGTTCAAAAATATGAAGAAGAAAATCATGGTATTGGTGGAGAAAACAATGTGCGACAAGATGTTTTAAGTGGTGTGAGTAGTGGTGGTGGTAGCAGTAGTAGTAGTGGTTCTACCGCAAACGCAAACACACCACAAACAATTGGTACATCACAAGTGGTACATCAAGATGCAACGCATCTGGTGACGCGTCGTCCAAATATACAACGAACATTGCCGGCATTCGCTAAAGTTAAGCAAGCGCGTGTACCAAATGCATATGATAAAACTGCGTTAAAGTTGGAGATTGGTGATATGATAAAGGTGACTAAAACAAATATCAATGGTCAATGGGAGGGCGAGTTACATGGTAAAGTAGGACATTTTCCATTCACTCACGTTGAATTTGTTGACAATGAAACGGGCGAGGACAATCAAGATGTGTGAGATGTAATGGGATTGAGAGATGGTGGGAGGAAATATACGGAAATAACAAATGGATAGAGAGATAGAACACGTTGTTCTTCCATGCAATAAATGGTGTTGTGGTTGTTACCAAACAAGAAATATTTATAAAAAATATCTCTTCGTATTGCCATAAGCAGCTGCATATGAATTGAGAATGATAAAGGAGCGAAAACATTGTTTATTACATTGTTTTTATTTGAATAGGTTATTATGAGTCTTCTATATTTCCAGTATTGTGATGGAAAACTTGAATGGAGATGGAAATATATATAATTCAATTCGCGATAATGAATCAATACTTCTAATTATAAATTATAACTATATTACAAATTAATGAACAAATAAATGAAAAGAAATCATAGCTGATATATAATTTCGGTGTATCAAATTGATATTTATAAAAAAATGTTCTTTTTGGTATTAGGGAGTTGAATGATAATGAAGAAGGAATGAACTCTTGAGGGTTTCAGGGCTGGATTAATTAAAAAAGAAATGTACAAGCATTTTATGTTTATTTCACACGAGTTAATGTTGAACGATTTAATTCTCGGTGGTATTGTCCTTGACTCGGGTTGTTCAATTGTCTCACTAGTATTTAACGTTACGATAATATATAATCACTCGGTCAATATCAATTCATTCAACTGAAATCAGTTATATACTCTTTTCTTTTTATCATTTTGACAATTTTATATACTCATATTTAAGCGCTACACAGTTCAAATTGTGAAAACTAATTCTTTGATTCGTTGGAATTTCATAGATGATGATAGAACAAATTATAATAATGAAGAAAAAGGATCAAACTATTTTTTTTTGCATTTTGTAGATATTCGTCAGTTGTCAGCTTCTAGTCACGTGAAGTGAGTCAATGCGGTCAATTTGATCAGTGTCTCTCTGAGTCCATATTAAAAATAGTGATGCAATAAAAAAAAAACAGATAAAAGAACAAAACTTGGGCATCGAGAATTAATGGCCTCGACAAAATCGTGTTGTATCGATGGATGTATATCAATTTCTATTTGTTTCAATTCAATTATTTGAATGCAATCATTGTACAACATTATATTGCGATTGCAATTTTTATTTTGAATAGATCAATATATTTTTCACTTGATTTTAATGATTATGTGTGTGCATTTTATTTCACTCAATTCATCCGTAATATCGACTAACATAGTATATAATTAAAATTGAATAGTGAGTTGAATAATGATATTGGAAAATGGTTGAAATAATTTTGTGATGGGTTTTCCACATACTTTTTTTTTTCAACTCTTCATTCATTCGTGGGTATACGTTTAGTTGGATAAATTATGAGTTATCTGGCAATGACTCGAATATTCTTCAACAGACTTAATAGTTACGCCATTATGAATTGGAGCCCCATTCGTCGTCGGCGTTTTCTGGAAAGGCGTTCTCCTCTATGAAGATTTAATTGAGCGTGAATAATATGCAAATTCACGAAAATTTCACGTCGCACGTTTTTGCTTGTGCCGTTATTCTATTGTATTGAAATTTCAATAGTGCTAGTACCTCTTTCCTCTATTCACAATTCACAGAAGTTCAAATGAAGAATTATTATTTCCTTTTAATTGAATTTTAGTTTCCTTAGTCGCGAATCAATTTGGATACGAATAATATCTCAAATTCATATGGAGGAATCAATAATTCTTGACATTAAGTTTCTATCATTAATTGTCTCATTATTATTTTACAAGAATCTGAAGGTAGATTCATGTATTACATAACATATATATACATACATCCACGTTACGTTATTGGTCTCCCACACTCACATTCGAGTCTTGGAGAATTGTATAAGCACTTGGTTTCTCAATCATTGCTTGAACGCTATCCGTCCCACATTAATCATTTAATATGACGCTCTAATTGAATTGCGTTGTTTAGTATACCACGATATCGGAGCTTACTCAATAATATACTCAGACTGTTCCAATTTACGTTTTCATCTATAATCTTTCAATTAACATCGATCCTGGAAAGACACACTTGGCTCATTTTATTCTTTTCGAATTTTTTCAGAATGTTCATACATTCAACAATATCACTGTACCACTTATGATTTTATTTCAATGATGGAGATGATGTAAATTCGTAGTGCAATTCAGACAAACATTCAATGTGTCATTTCATCCCTATAAATACAAATATAAATTTTTATTTAATATTAAATGTTAAGTTTCATTTGAATTAATAATGAAACTGAATCTTCGAGCAACCACTTGTCACAACTTTACATTTCCTCTCAACATTTTTGTTTATAATATATTTAAATTCCTTTTTTTTATTTTGACAAAGCTAGTGCTAAAACATGTTAGCTTGTCCATAGTATAATATTAATGAACCCTTATGAGTACTGTGATAATGAATCACAATGAGTGGAATGGGAGCGAAGGTAAGCTAGTGTCAAACACGAGTCTAATGAAAGGGGACCGATTCAGCAACGCAATGTGCGCTGCTTTTTTTCTTCCTCTCGTACCCTTCACACACCCCTAAACTAGAATTATCTGGCATTGGGGATTACATGGGCGTGTACACTGCTGCCCTTTGTTCATCTTTAATTGTGTATATTCTATATCTTACAGATTTCTTTTTTATTCTTCTCCAACTTTCTGTAGTATATTTTTTTTTTATGTTTTCTTCAATGGCAAGCACGAATGATATTTTTCCGTAACTTTTTTTATTTTTTCTTCTCTCTGTCTCTCCTTTACTTGAAAGCCAATTGACTCACTGTCGTCGACAGATGACAGTACATTTTTAGAAGCCCTCAGAAATATAATACCATCAAAGGAGAAACAATTTTCTCATCGCATGAAAGAATAATAACTTTGTGAAAGATTGATTATCGATTATCGTTGAGATAATAAAAGATTTGTATCATCGTCTGCTGTTATATATACATGACGAAAACAATAAAGAAGAAAATTAATTGGAAGATTGTAAGTGGTAAGAGGAAGGTAAGGTGATCGTTATATTTTATTTATTTATCTATAATTGGCCATTTCCTTTATCGTATTTGTGATGGTGATAAAAATTGAAGATAAAGTTGATGTTATTATAAGTTGTGTTTTTTTTTTCCTCTATCTATTTTATTTCTGAATAATTCTGTATGCGTAAGATTTCTCGATAGACGAGGTGAGACTCTGTGGGGGCACGAATAGTCAAAAAGAGTTGAGGATGGATGGAAAGGAAATACTATCAAAAGAAATCCTCTAGTGGCTGTGATGGTTGGGTGGAAAGTAGATGTGTGCAACAGAGAAAGAAAGAGGAAGTGGAGTTAGAGTGAAGGCGCGCCCAAGGGAATTTCCAGACGTCGCGTTTTAATGAGGTGAGACGTCGTTGCTAGTAAAGTACCACTCCGACGAGAGGAGATTTAAAGTTTAGCCGCCGGACTATGTTTTCGGACTGTGCGATCGGACAAGACGTAAATAATATGCTAATCCACATTGAAGGCGGCTTCCAAAGGCAACGGTGTTGTTCGTATTCTTCGATTCTCCATCTGTCAGCGAACATTTCTTCACTTTATTTCTTTGTTCATATACATTTCTTTTATCCGTTTTTTTTTGCACTTATCACAACTGTATAAGCTGTGAGGAAAATTCTTGCTGTAGTGTATTACAAAAAAGGAGATGTTGATTGATTGATTTGTTTTAATTTTCTTGTAACAAAATTCTTTATATTTATTTTAGTTCATGATTTTGAAATTGATACATTTTTGTTTACTTTATTAATTAAATTATTTTATCATATGTTCATAAATTTTATGAATTCCAAATATTTTGATATTACAATTTTTCGAAAACAATTTTTTGAGTGTTTTATGAACTAAATAAAATGTTAATAAATTTCATATTCTAACAAAATCATTGACATGATTTATATGCATTCTAATTACATAATAATTATGAGGAAGTTATCAAATGAATATTGGAGTGAACACTGACCTCATTTCCAGCACGTGAGTTATATTTAATAATTTGATTATTCAATTTTACTACGTAGAAAAAAATTGTTCTCAGTCGAATGACTATTTGCGTAGTTTAAATTAAAATAAATTCTATTTATATTTTAAATGCAAATATGGAACCACTGTCCAAGATTGGAATAAATGTATGATGAATTAGATTCATTCAAGAGACATTTTACGTGATTGAGAAATGTCTGATCTCTGTGAAGCTACCACATATTACAATTTACTGCAAATGCGAAGGAATTTTAATGATGTAGACAAGGTTATATGAATGCTGATGGAAGTTTGTATTGGTAGCTACAACTGAATTAACCTGAGAAATCTTTATAAGTGTCTCCAACAATCAAAATCAATTATATAACTTTACATTCAAGTTATGCATTTTCAACTAATCGCAAATGCCATCTCAATGGATCCAAAAGCTGACATACGTATGATAAATAATTATTCAGCGAATGGGTGGATGATGATATGTAATTGTGTCATTCAGATGACATTTGACAATTCTATTCACAGCATTCAGAATTATCAATTGAAAAATTATTTTTAGATTTCCAAATATTTTACAAAGACTATGAAAAATATAAAATTGACATCTGAAGATGTCGAGAGTTCAAATGTAAAATAAATTTATAAATCAATAACATTTTTAGTCACCACAAATGAAATTGGAATTGCAAATTAATATAATTCAAAAATGATTTTCAGTTTGAGTTGGTTCAGTTTTACTTTTTACTTTTGTTTTTATAATTCATGAAATTTATTGACAATTTTTCAAATCTAATATTTCAATAATGAACATTGAAGATTGTCTAATCAGAAGAGTATCAATAATTAAAATGACTGAATGCATTTATGGATATATTGATATTATACAAAATCTGAAGTTTAGTTGCATTCAAATTTTTTACTTCAGTGATAGTTCGATATTGCCATCATTGAATCATAAATGAGTTAACTCAATCCATCATACATCCACAAAATTATTAATTAAAACAAAATTTATGTCAGATGATTCGTTAAATAATAATTATCCATTTTTATTGATCGAAGATTATTCTTTCTTATTAGACACTTCAAACAATTGATAAAAATCTATGAAAATTTTCATATATTTTGGTCATTGATTGACCTTTGATATCTCCGAATCAATTTGGAATGAAAAAGAGTGAAAGAGGCATCAGAAAAATATGTATTAAATATATAATTCGATTTGGGAATCTATATAATAAAGCTCATTCCAAATTAAAATTAAATTCTCAGGAATAAATCACTACATTCAAACCTAAATTCATTTTTTTCAATCAAATGTATCCATTAAATTTGTCAACATTAACAAACAAACTCTCTTCAACACATCAGCTAAATCCACCCAACCATTTTCATTCTTTCAACAACTTTAAATAACTCCAATCCACACCCCTTCATCATTCTTCATTTCTCCTTCACCAAAAAAAAAAAAATCGAATCAATTCCATTAACAATTTTTTTCCTTCTCCCTTACCAAAACAGAAAGCACCCAGAATATTCCCTTATATCCAAACACATCTCTGCAATAATTCTAATGCAAACACATATATCAAGGTATCTCTTGGAGATGTTACTTAAAAAAAAAGAAAAAGATAATAAAAAAAAAAGAAGTTTAAAACTTTTGGCGAATGTTCCGGTCGAGTGGAAAAATGAGAATGAAAACGAGAATACGAAAGCATGCGAGTGGATAGACGGGGTTGTATATGTTGCATGGATTGAAAATACAGGCCAAGTAATATTTTCTTGTGTACAGTTGAGAATGGTAGAGGGGGATGAAGTGGGAGGGTGAATTGCGAGAGGGGGAGAGAAAGGGAAAACAAGTCAGGCTGGATTTTTCGGCAGCAACTCGGAATTTACGGGCGTCTTGTTGATGGGCTTTTCTTGCTTCCTTCACCTAATATCTTTGCAAGGCCTTCGAATCTTTTGCGTTTCTCTTCGCCGAAAATACCAATCGATATATAAGAAATACTCGAAGGCATATGTGCAAATAATATATATATATATATATATACGTTCTATGTGAGTTGTTTATACGGACATTGGATAGACTGAAGGGAGGCCTATCACAAGAGTATATTCAGGTAGGTGTGAGAAGAGAATCTTTATTATAAGCTCTTTTGTGGATAGAGATGGAAAACGCGATTTACACGGCTGGATAAAGTTTTTCAGGAATTGTGCTCGTGTTTTCCGTCGACGTATAACCTAACGTTATACTCGTGTGACTTGATAAACGCGCTCGAGAAAAATATTTTTCTAGAAACCGTCGAGTTGATAAGCGACGACACCATCCGACGACACTCGCCCGCGCGCGTCTCGCTACGTGATTTGAAAAATAATAGATTTTTCTCTCGGCTTTTGTCGTGTGGGTATAAACGTATATTTTTATGTATATGTATATATATATATTAACGCTATTTTTCTTATTTTCTTTTTCACTCAGCTTTGATTTTGATAAATAATGTTGAAATTTTACGATTAGGTAAATAGTTATTTGAAATGATGTTTTAAAATTGAAATAATTATGCAGAAATGTTTACAAGACAGTGCGACAGAAATATTGAAAGCTTCAGACTGATTAAATTCTTTAGGTATTTTTTAATTTTATTTCAGAAGACACTTAAGTCATGTTGTTCACTCAAGTGTTTGAATTATTTATTTTAATAATTGTCATGTTCACCAGACTGTGAATCGCCATTTTCTTGAAGTATTAAATTAGTTTGATATTTCGTCAATTTATATTACATGAAATAATGAAGAATTTGCTTTATAATTTATTTTTTTATTTTGTACTGAGATAATTTAGTTGACGGTTATTTATTTGTTTTTCTTTTTTTTTCCATTGTCTGCTTCCAAGGATGTTTATAGATTATTTGGGGGGGATTTAGTGATGAAAGTTTGGCAGATTATGAACGGCGATTAAATTGATGCAAACAATTAGGGTTAATATCATGACAGATAATGGTGAAAGGCAATTATTATAAAAGCCTGCAACAATCAATCAACGCGGAGTGTGGGGAAGGAAAACGATAGCGAAGAGATTAACGGGACGATATTTTTTGTACGTTGGCCACGCCTTAACGTTTTTCACGAAAAAGTGGACATTCTTGTTATAATAAAACTCCAATAGAGAGAAAAAAAAAACAAATTGAAATGAAATAAGTCGGGGAAAAAAAAATTAATTTCTTAAGGGAGAATGTCACTGCTCTTCGTCGCCATGACATTGTTTTCTTTTTGTTTTCTTTTGTTTATTTCTACTGATAGCAATTGTGGGGGTTTGTAAAAATAATGATAAATAAAATGTAAGAAACAATTTCATGAATATTTTCTTGTAATTAAATATATTCAGTTGGTGAAAAAAATTCTGGATGGGCTGTTTAAAAAAATTATGGGAGAAATTATTGTAGATAGAGAAAAACGTTTGATTTGTTGGGAGAAATAACAACATTTTGCAGAAAATGATTCAAAAATTTTTCATTCTTCCATGATTGTTGGAAAATATTTTAGAAAAAAAAAAAACAAAATGAAGAATAATTTAATAATTGAATACGTTGAGATTAATGACGAAAAAATACCCCCAAAATATTTTTGAATTCAATTTGATATTTTTAGTGAAATGAAATATAACAATTATTTTTCTTCCTAGTAAAACCATACAGGAAATCACTTGTCAATCATCATCAAACATACTGGACTGATCTCCACTTGATATAAAACCCTATTCACCCTACCAAGGAAAAAAATCGTTCAAATCTCCACGAAATTGTGCTGGACATTTTACTCACAATCTATTCATCAATTCTCACTAATAAAAAATTCTGAAAGAAATTCTTTCTCGATGCATTACGGCGACATCGTTCTCTCCTCAAAAAACTGTTTAAAAAATACGAAAAGAGCAACAAATAATTCAATAAACGTAAATATAAAAATGAAATCTACATTAAATTTTGTGAATTTTTTCCTTCTTACATGTCAATATTTGAATCCTTACAATAAAGAGTGAATAAAAATTCTCACACTATCGATACATTTCGCAGGTATTCAATATTCCATTGAATGTTCACAGAAATTGCTCCGCAAAAATATGGAAGTGAAAAAGAAAAATAATACGAAGAAAATATTGAACGTGCGTTACAAAGGTCAAAAGAATATTGGCGACAGAGAAGTATATTCCTGATAATAATAATTCGTGTGATAGAAAGACTAGATAAACAGTGGAAAACGTTGGTGGGGTCTGTAGGTGGACTCTCTCCTCTCCATTTACTTGTCTCCAAGAGCTCACTGAGATAAGCCAGCGTGTTGCTATACTATCATCACCACTGCCACTTTTCTGTCTCTGAATTTTCTCTCTTCTTTTATCTTGTGCTTTTATTCGCTTTTATTTCGCTCGTGTTCTCGCATTTTTGTGATCGCACCCTCATCTCCACCTTGAAAAGACCATCGCAGGGACCATCGTACACGTAAGAGAAACCCGCCAGGCATGCAACTGAAGCAAAAGAGATGGCGTCACCTCTTGCAGTCATCGTGAATGAAGAGGAAGAACCAAAAGGGTCTCTCGTCGCGTATGCGTACCGCTTTTGATACTTGTTCTTATTTTTGCAGTCCACGTCTGTTGAAAGCTCACATTTCACACACTGTGTCACACTATTTTATTCCCACGCTAGAATAAAGTCGATAAAATAGAAAAAAAGAAAAGAAAAAGAAAAATAAATAAAAGAATAAAAGAGAATATGATAAAGGAAGAGAATGAATAACAGTGTGAAATTCAATGTTGAATTTATAGACGTCAATAGAATAATGAATAATTGTGAAAAATTTTTAGATTAACAATGTTTGGGAGATTTTTTATTAATTTATGTTAATTGCATTTGGAAAGAATAATTTTTGTAGTTGAAACAAATTTTTTAATTGGAAAAATTCGAGTTTTGTTTAAATTTATAATGATTTGCTGTTTGGTTTTTTTTTTTTTTTTCATTTTCTCAGTATTGTATTTTATGAGGAAAGGAAGTTAGATCCTGCGATATTTAAGGAAAATATTCTGCTGTTTACAAGAACAATTGGAGAATAATGAAAGTAGCGTTATTATTCCAATTAGCAATAATGATTCGTCTTCGACAAATATAATAAGTTGACTCGTTAGACTGATTCCACTTGTAATAGCAAGATGAAAGAAAAGTTTTCTCTTGTGGATTGTTCTTTATTTTTAATGGATAATTGGAAAGTTTGCGTAGAATAAAATAAACAATGGAAGTAGTAAGACGAATTATTTTTTGATTTCATATAAAATAAATTTCCTGATCATTAAAATATTCTACAGAGTTAAATTTTTTTTCTCTTTCGTATAGAACACTGAAGTGTGCGTTAATGAATTAATATTTTGAGTTTGATTTTTTAAAAATGACCAACAGAATTCTGATAATTGACTAAAATATTATGGTAGAGTAAATGAGTGACGTGAGATTCAGAATTAAATTCTTTCATAATCTTCCCTTAACTTGTATTTTTTTTTTTTTTTTTTCGAACTCGTGCCAAACCAAACCGATCGGGGAAATATTATTTTTCTTCTCCGCACTTGGAGGTATTATTTAAATTGGAATTACTTTTCTCATTATGGTGCATCCATGAGGAAAATTTGCCCTTTATTCCGTCATTTTTACTTTTATAATTTACGTAGCAATAGCAAGTATAAAGAAAGGAAATAAGAGATGAGTGGTGGAAGAACAAAGAAGAAAAAAAAATGACGAACTTTAATCTTTGACAGTTGAGGGATCGCTTTTATACGTCTTCACCTGATTTTTTTTATTTTTCATCAATTTTTTGACCAATATTCTTATAACATTAAAAAAAAAACCAATGCAACCACAATAAAGTGCAACAATATTTCGATAAATATTCAACAAAAATTGCAGTATAGATCATGACAAAGTGAACAAGCAAAAATACATATTAAAATCTACAGTGGACCGTCATTTTGTACAGTGATACAAAACCATAGAAAAAAATACGAACAGATAGAGAAAGAATAAAAAAAAAACATGAAAACCAGAACGTTGAAAATATTTCTCCTTCAACTCTATCATTTTATTTTTACCTCTTTGTTTTGTCTATTTGACTATTTTTTTTCAACCCCCTTTCCTGATAAACGAATGTTTTCCTTTTTCAATTATTTTTAACCAGTTCTTTTTTAATTTTTAATTTTTTTTTTTTCCATATTTCTTTTTGTGTTTTCGTACCATTTTAAGGGAGCCAACGGATTTGAAGATAACTCGCGGCAGGATGACATACAGTGTCCACTGTCCTATATAGATTTTAGTACAGTGGATAGCACAAGGGAAGAGAGTTTGTAGGAAGATAGAGAGGAAGAAGAGTAAAAGAATATAAGAAAACGTGAGTTGAACTTGTGGTGTATAACCGCGAGAGTCCGAGTGTGCTCGCACCGTTACTACTAAAGTGTGTGTTTGTGACGCTTGCCCAGTCCGTCGTAGTCAATGTACCGAGAGAAAATCGCTGACTTATGGTTTTGAGGTGAAGTCATTCGAGATTTTTCTTTTTTCACTATTTTTTTTTTCAATTTTTCCTCTATTCTCATTTTTTTTTCCATAACCACCCCTCCTTCATTCTTTTTTATTCATTTTTCCTTGCGTTTCGCATTCACTCACTCTTTTACTCTAACATTTTTCCAACTCACTCTCACAAAACTCTCCACTATATTCATCCTGATGGTAAAACGACCTCAACTTGAACTCTTTTACCACATATACTCGCACAGATTTCAATGATTAATTTCTACCTCGTCATTGTGTAGTCTATTCACAATGCTGGTGCACATTCTGCACTCTCATTGGCAAACAAAACCTCAATAGTGGGGTATTAAAAAGTATCCGCTGTAATAGGTACTTAGTGCTCGGCGACAAGAAACATTTCGATCGACAAATCTCAGTCACTTTGTTTGGAAAAATAAAAAAAAAAAAAAAAAAAAGACAAAAGTGAAGTGAAATAAAGTAGATGAAAAGAAGAGAAATAAAGAGATGTGGTTATATTGAAAAAAATAAACCCCTTTATTAATATTGAAATGACTTTATGACAATATCAAGTGTAATTTTAAATATTAAATTTAATATTGCGAAGTTGGTGAATTTTTTCACACGTGAATATTCCTCTTGTCTCTTCATTAATATTGTCATTTTTGTTTATTTTTTTATCTACACCATCTTGTTCTTTATTTTTGATAACTAAAAAGAAGTGGAGTCAAGACGAGATGTATGAACGATTATAACACCGTGGGCGTTGTTTATATATAACTATAAAATATATATATATGTGTATGTATCAAGAATTCGCACTATACTATTTCTCATATTTATATATACTACGTACACACACTGACAAACATGTATAAAATTTTTACTTGTATAGCCTGAGGAAGTAATATGTCCCAACGATATTTTCATATTTTTTTTCCATTCTATTGTTTCGTTATGCAAATGCGAGCAGCAATGACCGAAAAAAAAAGAGGAAAAAATAGTAAAAGAAAAGAAAAAAGGACGAAGAAGAGCAAGAGAAAAATATATAGCGAGATAAATAAAGGAAAATGATAATAAATAAAAATTAATTCAGAATGTTATGCAAAATTTATGTTTAAGTATATGAGTTAAATTGTCGTGTGGATTTTTTATTGGTAGTGAGATTTTAGGGGTAAAAGTTTGAGGTCTTGAAAATATATGACACGTTCAATATTCCAGGTGCAGGGTCCTCCTTTTACTTGTGATGTGAACACTGTGTAACCCCATAAAATGCAAAGGTCTTGCTGAGATTGAAATCGTAATGTCACAATATTTGTTCGTTTTTCTACTAAATTACGTTACACAACACTTTTATATAAATTCATAACTGGGTAATAATTTTTTTCTTTATCGAAATATTAATAAATAAATAAATAAGTGAATAAACGAATGAATGGATGAGCAAAATAGATAAATCAATAAATAAATGAATTAAGTAATAGTTGATTTCTTAATTATTATAAAATGAAATGTTCGAGCATAAACTGAATAAAAAAATTGAATTTCCATTACAGTTTTCAACATTTTTATATAATTGATATCTTAATTATTTTTGTCACACCAAAAAAACTCTAAAAATGTTTTTATTTATCATTATCATTATCAAACAATTACTTGAGCTTCATGTGCACTACTGAAAAAAATAATTCATTTCATATTATCTTTATTAAAATTTCGACTTGTTGAACAGAAAATTTATAAACAAACATAACAATTAATAAAATACGATATTTGTGCAAATATTTATTAATAATATTATGATCTACTATCACTAATAAATATAACTCTTTTGTTTATACAATCAGTAAAAAAAAAACCAAAATAACAAAACCTCATTTTATTTTAAATGCACACTCTCAAATATCAAACAGAAAATCGAGTGAAACTTAATAATTGCACATCACCAACTTCTCCATAAATCCATAACAGTATTAATTTACCTACTCGAACAAAAAAAAAAATAGAAAAGAAAACGGAAAGCAAAAGAAAAAACGAAAACTATGAACGTCAATTTCCATCGAACAATAACATCATCTCCAATACAGACTGAATAAAAAATGCATCAACTTTCATGAAAAACTTTGTTCATATATATGGATTAAACTGAAAACCAAAAAAAAAAAGCAGAAGAAAAGAGTGAAAAGTTAAAAATTGATAAAAAATAATATTTGAATGATATGCTCGAAGTTTTGTCACAGCTGGGACGTATGAGTAAAGGTCAGGCATTGCGCACCATACAAGATTGTTAAAGCTCATGTAGTGGTGGTGGATGATGTTTTGGAAGAGGGAGAGAATGGGAGATGTGACGCAATGCGAGGGAAGAAGTGGGTAAAAAGGTTCATATATACAATATATACACACATATTTAGAGTAAAGAGTATGGCAGGAAGCCGATGGCTACATGGGTGTTGAGTCTCCAACCAGTATAGTGAAACAGCTGGCACATAGTGGCGACAGCTCGCCCGTCACTAACTCAACCTCGATATACACGCGCCATGTGCGCTCAGATACAAACTTCATTGATGTTGGGTGAAAAGAACCAAAGTCTTCGACTTACGAATATGTTTTGCCATTGGTTGCGCCCATTTCGTCACAGCGGATTGGATTCTTGAGCTCATGAGATGACAAGAGACAAAGAGAGGGTTGACGAAGAGAGGCTGGACATAGAGTGATGAGTAAATATATAAACTGCAGATATACTTGTAAAAGAAAAATGATAAAGAAAAGAAAATAATAAAAGAAATAGGAAAAAAAAAAATAAATAATAAAAGAGTGAAAGCATCGAAAATCGAACCGCACCAATTTTTCATCTTTTGACCGTTCAAAAACTTTTTGGATAGATCGAAAGGGGAGAGTTGTTGTATATGTGTACGTAGATATATATGGGTATTAGGTAGCATAAGGCTTTTGAAGCAAAGGGATGTGAGGGGAGGAGAGAGAGAGTGAGAAAGTGTAAAAGGGAAGGACCAGTAAGTTTTGGCGACAGGACGACATTTGAGAGTCGAAATGATGACGACGACGATCCGGACGATCGGCTAACTTGGTAACACCTGCAACACCAATGTGCATTTGACTTTGCTTCATGTATTTACTCGATTATATTCACTGAGGGAACCTTTTACTATGTAATACACTCCGAAATATATATAGAGGATATTAACAAAAGTCTATTTTAGTGTTGGTGATATTTCAATTTTTTATGATGTGAATTGTGTTTGTTATCACAGTAATTTTATTGATTTGCTGGTTAAATTAAAACAGGTTAATGATTGTCAATATTATTTTCATAATTTATAAAATTTTAATTGTGACAAAAAAAAGTTTGTTGTTAATGAATGAAATATTTGAATAATTAATTGTTATACTTTTGTTTTTAATGTATTGAATTTGTTTACGATTTCAATTGCGAAGTTTAATTGTAAGATAAATATTAATTAGAATATTTTTAACGTTAGAGACTAACTATTAATTAGTTATATTTTTTTTGTCTCTACTGTTATTCCAACTCATTCAATCCCAATTCAATAATAAAACTCATCGTTTTAATATTATAAAATATAAACAATAGAAAGAATTGTTTACTTTGTATTCAGTTAAAAGAAAAGACTTTTTTATTTAAAGAGATAATAAAAAATTATGGAATTTTTTTTTTACGAATATCGTTATTTTATCGAACACTTGATAAAAAACGATAATTTTTAAGAATATTTATTATTCCAATAATAAAACTAAACAATAACAAATTTTTATTAGTTAAGTGAATCAATAAAATACTTAACAGTAAAAAAGTGAAAAGACAAGTAAAGTTGACATTCATGGGATATTCGGGTTATTATAAAAGAAATGAAGTTCACTTTATGAGTCACAGTGTGTGTTCCTTTATAAAGGATATACCAAAAAAAATCCTTTCATAGTCATAAGTTTAATACCAAAGTTATTTCTCATAACTCTCTTTTGTACGTTGTTCAATTTCTCATCAGCAAACATTTGCTCATATCTAATCAAATGTTCACTTTCATTGAATAATTCTATTTCTTGCATAAAAATTTACAAAAAAATTGTTATAATTTTCAATTATTCAATAACAAAATAAATAACAATAAAAATCAATTTATAATTACATTTATTTATCTAATTTTGTCTTCCCAACAATTGAGAATATGAATTGTTAAATTTTCTCTACTTCTTTGATCAATGTATTTTATTATCCATTTATAAATCGAAAATGTATGAATAAGAAATTTAATTGCATATTCGTCAATATAAATTAACGTGACTTTGTTTAACAAATATAACGACATTAAATTACTATTCAACAATGTATTTATAACATCAAAGAATTAATTGTCTTAAATATTGATACGCTAGGTTGCTTAATATAATGCCTAGAGCCAACCACCCTCGCAACGCCATAACCAACAACAACTTCATTCTCGTACACATACAATATCAGTATACTGTTATGAGGATATATAAACAGTATATATATGCTCACGTATACACTGGAGGATATATGTGCAGGATCACTTCGGTTTATACAAGATTTCGACATCTAGTTGGGGTGTATCTTTCAATTATTATTATTACTTGATGTCATAAGCAAATTGTAATAGACGTTATACACAAAGTCAATCTAATTAATGTAAATGTTGTATAATATTAACATATATATATATATATGTATAGGTACATCTGTACTTGATAATATTCATTAAGAGAAAGCTGACATGTTCAATCTACATTCGATTAAGTGCAGAAACAATTCAATTTCAACCCTTTGATCTTATTTTTTTTTATTATAATTGTTATAAATTTTAATGGGTTGAAATGATTATTCCATTGATTAATTAAAAATTTGTGTGATGGGTTTGATGGGGGAGTTATAAAATTTCGGAGTAAAAATTTAAACAGGGAAAGAATTTAATTACTTAATTTAAGAAAATCATTTTATAAATTATAATTTATTGACAATTTATTGTTTTACCAATTTTTTACTGTGTTAAGAATATTTAGTCTTTGATTTTGTGATTGACGTATTTTGAATTTTTTTATTGTTTCTTTTTCTTAATTATTTTAAAGATACATCAAATATTTTTTCTTTTTTTGAAATTTATTAATTGATCGTTTATTATTTGATTTGAATATTCGTAGTGAAAAATATTGATAACAGAGGGATTTTTGTGGTGCTCGTTTTTTTTTTCTTTCAATCCAGTTCAATTGTGTATTCTGTCCAAGGACATTGTCCTGTGCTTGAATGATATCCTGAAAAGAAAAAACAACAATGATTTTAATGTGAAAGAACTAATTTGATCAAAAGCCAAAAACAAATTTATAAACAAAAATCACAAAGTTTGAATATAAAAATAAATGTACAAATTTTCAATTAATCAAATTCTGTATACATCGAAATTTCATTTATATATCCTTTATATACATCGAAATTTAACGTTGGCCTTGCAGTGAATTTCATCATGAAAAAAATATGAAAAAAAAAGAAGTCCACGTTTGATATAAAAACAAAATCCTACAAGCGAGTATTTCATTCATTCATTGAACTAAATCATTCATCCAAAAATTTCCAATAGAAATAAACAATATTTTCCATTTGCTTTACACAATTTTTAAGTAATAAAAAATAAAATAAAAAAACATATATATTATCACAAATTGTTTATTTTGTCAATTGACAATAATTAAAATAACTCCAATACCTAAAAATATTTTTAATCAACATCTTTACATTACCAATTAATCCAAAAAAAGAATATTAAAAATGAAATATAAATCATAAAAATTGAATTGAATTCACTTAAAAATTGCAATTCATTTTAACAACTAGAAAAAGAAAAATGACTTTTCTCTCTATAAACTTGTATTTATTGTTTACAACTAAATATATACATATATACATATACATCAATATTTATTTAGAGTATAAAGTTAATGCGAAAATTCGCAGCAGACGGTGCAATCTTTATAGCTATTATCCGCATGTTGTATCGATGATTCTAGCAAGTTTTCTCGGCCAATCGAACAGTAACGATGGTAGTTGTACCATTCGCTTGGAACGATATGGCTCTGTCGTATAATCGTCGATATTTATCGAGCTCCGTTTTGTGTCCCGACCCAAAGTAGTCTTGAGAATCCGCTACTACTGCTCGTACATACACACACAGATATATGTCTGTATACATCTACTTTACCTTGGCGATCGTAGTCGTACATACTTTTACCCTTATACCCATTCTTTTTCCATTCTCCAGCACATTTTTTTTTTACCTTTTCTTTTCACATTTCCCGCCGCTGTATTCAATGATAGTGACAAATATTGCTATGCAATATGTGCGTCACATTTGTATGTTTATTCATCTATTTGTTCCCTTTTTTTTTTCTTTCTCTCCATTTTGTTGCATATCAATATTATGTAAAACATATAATAACGTAAAAATAATGTTTACAATTTTATTTTATTGTTTATGATGAATACAATTATTGAATATCATTCTCTCTTATTTCTCATTTTCACCCTTCTTCATTTTTATTATTATCGTCATTATTTATTTTCTTCTTTTATTATTATTATTACTATTATTATTTTGCTGTTATTAGGTTGACACGGGGAATTCGGAGGAAACATGTAAAATGGGTCGCGTGGGCAATATGCGAGTTTTCCATCACAGAGCCCGCGATTTTCTGTGTTTACTGAGCTCTCCTCGAGTGTAAATGAAAAAATCTAGCAAACGCTGAATGAAGAGAAAAAAAAAAGATAAAATACAAATAATAATAATGAAAGGCAATAAAATGAAAATGCATAAAATTCAATTTTCTTGATGCACAATGAGAATTGAAATTTTAATGTCTGTTCCATACATATATAAATCAACAGGTTGCCAATAATAAATATCTATATAGACATTTGTTGGAGCGATCGGTCGTGGTATTAGAAAAAAATTTATTTGGAAAAAAAAAGAGAGGAAAAGGTTGAAGGAATAAAATAAATAAATGGGCGTGGACGATGGTTAATTTTGTGAGCACGTTGTGCTTTCTCTTGCGATTCTTTAAATTAACGAGACTTCCGTTTGTGCTTCTTTGAAGTAGTGGCGTTGGCCCAGTGTCGTGGACTCGCGCTTTTTAAATTGAATCAAGCACGTTCTTCAAACCTCCACAACCCCCATTCGTTCCTTTTTGGATCCAACTATTTTCTCTTTCACTGCATCTGTATACGTGTCCTATGTATATATATGTATGTATTTTATTTTTATTTTCTTTTTGTTCTTGACGAATATATAGTTTATATACTTATCGTTCGTGCAGTGTATCCGGTGTGCACTGTCACGCGTAGAGCACTCCAATGAGTTTGCGCGCAAAATGTTTTATCCGTCTCCTTCGTCCTCACTTTCGTCATTTCTCGTTCTCGCTCGTGTTCATTCACGTCCTAATGCGCCTGTTCACTCGCACCATTCTCTCACAGTTCCTTTTATCATCGTGCGCTCGCAATTCGTGAGACCATGAGGCGAAGCTCAACACGATGCAAACAGTTTACCGGCGTCTGTTCAAGAGTACAGACGTTCGCACAGTATTCGTCGGTTCTAGAATATTTTCACGGATTTATTTTTTTTTTCTTTTGGTTCAACATTCACGTTTCGTTGAATAATTAATCACGTGTCACAAACATATAAAATATTGTACAGATATACTTTTTTTTTTATTCTCATTACTGTTAAATCGAAGTATTGTTCGGAATTTCAAGTTTATTCACGTCAATACGAGAGTGATAAATTGTGGAAAAAAAATTGTTTGATAATATATTTCAATTTTATTTTTATGTTGAGATTAATCGAAATTTAAATTCCACTTTATAATAAAACAAGTTTATGTATTTTAATTTCCCACTAAAAATATCTATACAGCCCTGATTTTTTTTTTATTTTCTTTCCTCTTTATTCTTTCTGTTGTGTTGTAAGACGAAAGATGTAAAATTTATATTTCGAATTATATTATCGTCATAAAAGTTCGGGGGGTGAATAAAAAAGGGTGAGGTGAGGGTGACAAAGAGTGAGAGAGGCAGATTGTTGAGAAATATTGTCGCCACGTGACTGATTATTAATTTGGTTTATTTATATTTATAAATTGAAATAAAATTTAAATGTTTAATTCAAGTTTGATCTGTGAGAAAAATTAAATAATTTTCAATTTGTATATAATCAAATTTATACAATAGAAATTCATTTTCTCTCTTTCTCTTCTCTCTTAATTCCAATCATTTGGAATTTGTCATTGGAGTTGAGCGGAGATTATAGGTAAGCTGAGATGAGTTACATTGTATTTGAAATTACGACTGTGAACATGTGTTGCATTGCCGTTTCATTTGGATAATGAGACATACGAAATTCGTGATTACTTAATTAATGAGATAAATTATTTGTATTCTAATCCGAAATACGAGAAATAATAATTAAATATAATGAATAAAAAAAAAGAAAAGAAAGATATAAAAGTTTGTATGAAAGGGTTTGTTGAATTCATAATGTGTTCACTGATGATGATGATGGTGAAAATAATATAAATAAAATGTTGAATGGGTCTGGTTATGGTCGATTTATATATTTTCTTTTTTATTCATTCATTCTTTCTTCTTCCATTTACAAAAAAAAATATATAAATGTTATCATTTTCATTTTTATTCCAATGACAATGCACTGAAAGTGAACGAGCTCTTTATTTAGTCTGGCCGCAATGGAAGTAGGCCCGAAATTGATAACATAAATATTGGAGCGGACGGTAGCAGGAATTTATGGCCATTGTAATGACCCTTAATGTTCGCGAGTAGTTTGGCTGGTATATATATGGCGCGAAAATGAGAGGCAAAGGCGAAACGATGCGCCTGTGACTCTTTTACTCACGCGAATATTCACACAAACACGCATCTCACACAAATAAATACAAAATAACGTTAGTAATTTTCTTATTCGTATTTCTTGACACTCTTAAATATATTTATAATAATATATTTTTGTGACTGACAAATTATAAGTTAATGTTTCGCGAACGGAGGAGAATGAGCATGAGTATATGAAGAAAAAAAAATAAGGGAAAATAGGTCATCAATTGCGATGTCAAATAGCATAAGCTATTTATCATGTTGATTTTTTACTTTGATTTTTCACTTTGTTCATTTTTATATTCTTTTTCTTCTACTTATTTTTTATCTTTGTTCACGGTAATTTCACCTGTTTCTTTGTTCTTGCTATTTATTATTCACAGGTATATAAAATAAAAAAAAAAGTAAAATGTACCATTAGTGCAGATGTCAAGGACAATATTCAATATGATTTACCTTTGCTAATGTAGTGATTTTTTTCCCGCCATTTATCTTATTTCTCTTCATTTCATTTGCATTCGCACTCTTTTTTTTTGTTTATTTATTGCTCGTTTGGGAAGTTAATGAATAAATGATTATGAATTGTATTGTTTCATATGGTCTTTTTTTTTTATTTATTTTTGATGAATATTCCTAAATGATACGTTGGTTAATTAGAGGAGAGTGTTCTGATAAATGGTGAGTTTATTAGAAGTGAAACTGTTAGGATAAATGAGTGATATGTTTTCTGTGTTTGACGATTCGTTACTAATAACGAGGAAAGTTGTAATAATAACGTTCACAAAAAAATAATCCTCTATTTTTTTTTTTTTTTCTATGTCGTTTTATACAATCGTTATAAAATTCGTTAAAGTTTTTGTAAACATTTATAACTGTATAATCAAAAGAATATTTATTTGTAGTTCGACAAAGTTTTTCACGTTGTTATCTAATAATTTTTAACTACAAATTTTCTATATAAAAATAGATAATGGGTGAATGAAAAAAATGGAATAAATTTTTTAAACTTGTATGCACGTATATTAACTTACATATTTTTGAATAATTTATTACACATCCAAGTGTGTGATATTTTTTGTTGCATCCAGGGGAATTCGGTGAATTTATTTTGCTCCAAAGTTTTGCACTTTAGCATTTCATAAAAATGCTTTTTGTTCAGTTTCTTTTTTGCTTTATTTTTATTTTTTATTTCATTTTTTTTCTATCTGTCGTTGCAAGTCGTATGCAGGTGAGGAGGTGTGAAGAGTGGAAGTATAACGGGTTAATATGCCGTTGAAGTCGCGATGTTGCGACGCATATTCGACCTGAAGCTGTTGGAATGCACCCACGGGAAAATTATTCTACATCGTGGCAATTTTTCCTGACAATAAAATGTTACATTTCTGTCGTGTTTTTTTTTTCACGGTTTCCTCGTCTTAATTTATATTCAATGAAAACATGTCGGTAGTACCCACATATATATATAGTGCTATAGAATGGATGTTTCATAGTTTTACGATTAAATTTCAAGATTAAAATGGCGCAATTCAATATCAACGTTTTATTTTCAGAAGTTTTAATGCATTTTGAAAAATGATGGGTCGCGCCACAGTTTTTTGGGCGATGATAATTGTACTACTGATTTATCCTAATGACAATATTGGTGAGTTTTTTCATTCTATTTTTATTTTTTATTTTGTTTAATTGTTTATTATAATTAGTTTAAGTTAAGATCGTAGTTGGCATTGTGGAGGGATAAATAAACATTTTAATATCAATGATCGATTGGTATTAATTATTAGTCAAGTGTATTAAATATTTTCAGCAAGACTCTGCTGTAAATTTTATTATTATAAACTTTTATCAAACGAACAGAATATAAACAGCGTCTTTACTTTATCAGTAGCATTTCCAGGACTTGTGAATCTTTATTATGTCTCTTTCACTCGAACGGTAGTTACGACTCTCTCAAATTTTCATATCAAATTTCTAAAACCTTTTCAAACATTAAATCACTAAATTATTCTTATCGTAAGTCTCTAGTTCATTTGTAAAAAATAAATGTATGAACATATTCTTTATCCGATGTTATCTTGAAAAAATAACATCAACTTGCTTTTAAAATTTTTCTTCAAATAGAAATTAATTTGTGAATTATCACTTTGCAAAATTGATTCTCTCTCAAATGCATCATTTAATCCTCAAACGAACTCAACATATATAAACCAAACACAGAAATATTTATACTTTAATCCTCCGAATGAAACAATGTATTAATGAACATGAAAATAATTATTATTTCACATTTATCAACTTTTCAAGGACCAGGAAAATAAATGTTAAATGCTTGAGAAAATCACTTTGATACAGTAAATAAATTCACATCATTAATAAACAAAAAACCACCTTCTGTGTTCAATATTACACAATAGTTGAATACCAACACAAGAAAAAAAGTACAAAAAAATTAATTACCTACATCAACAGGTTTTTTTTTCTTCCTATTTAAGAACTTGTTAGTTGCAAATATTATTATTTTACAAAAATCTAGTGTTTAAAAAAATTGTTAATAAAATCGGTTGATTTCATCCACTGAATGATATTATGTGTGCGTCAGGTGGTGCATACCAGCCAGAATTTGTGGCACCAATAGCAAATCTCACTATTCCTTTGGGCAGAGATGCTATGTTTACGTGTTTGGTGGAACATTTGGGTGGTTATCGAGTACGTATATATGAAATAATCGATAGCCAAATATTCCTACAGCAAATCGAACGTATATGAGAACTCAAATAAACAGGAATATCCTGTCCAAACTATAATTGCATATGGAATATTAATTAATACCATTTTACCTTTAAATATTTTCCAATTTTGTATGCATACAATTATTGTATCCAGGTTGGTTGGGTTAAAGCAGATACAAAAGCTATTCAAGCAATTCACGATCACGTGATAACGCACAATCCAAGAGTCTCAGTATCACGCAGTGATCATTCAATGTGGAATCTTCATATCAAAGGCGTGCAACTTGAGGACGCAGGTTTATACATGTGTCAAATAAATACAGACCCAATGAAAAGCCAGGTATTTGTAAACCAACTTATTTTTTATTACTCTATTTAACAATATTTTATGAGTTTACTAGAAGTTATAATTAGTTAGGAAATTGGGCAAACATTCGAGTGGGAAATACGATATGAATTATAATTCTCATAATTAAACTAAAAAATAATTGGGAAAATTATTTTCACGATATTATTCACTGAAATATTGAGGAGCAGGAAATAAAAAAAAAATCGTACATTGAAGTGGATTTTATAATTATTGGAAAAACATTACAAGCAGTTGATTGAAAAATATATTTTTACATTAAAAAAAATTAAAGACTTTGTGAAAATTATTATTTCAATCTATCCTAATTTGATCAATCAAAGTTTTTCTTCTTAATTTTTATCCATCAAATTGTAATGCAATTGAAGAGAAATAATTCTTTGTTATGTAAAATTTATATTACTGGTTGCTAAATTTATTATGAGCTTCGTGAATATCTATTCTGCTTTCAAGTGTTATTACTACATAGCACAAAGTTTCTGTAGATTTTCTAGAAAACAGAATCAGTAAATAGCAAGTGTACACTCAGTAATTTCATTTATCCTGGTTTTAACATTCTATCTAAATTAGTATTTCCTATTCGCATATCTAAACATTCATCGTACTTTGAGCTTCTAGTTTTCTCCTAAAATTCAATTGAATTCAAATTGTATATATATATATATGGAATAAAATTCATCGATAATACAATTGTGTGCCTTGTGAATTTGGCATATCTGAATAATGTGAGTACGTATGTATATTTGTACGCGATGAAGCGATCAAAGCACTTGACAATGATTCGGGAAATACGATAATCCATGGTTTGAATTTGTCTATCTCACTTGCTCTTTTGCACGCCTTTACCACTCGTACTTTATCCGCCCCTTCATTCTCTAGCACTCATCCACCCCCTTTCTATAGTTTCCTCGGGTTTATCCAGTGCAAAGCGCAATGATTGGGTTAATTTTGTGGCTAGTGAACAAACGATCGGCGAACCGAGCTGTGGTGAATTAATTATTACGTCTATAGGTATATAATAATAATTCTTGTATATAAATATATATGGGTATGAGCTTTGAAAGGTTGTAGGAAGTAATTTTGGATTGTTGAGCTTATTGTTAAGGTACAAGTTAAATAATTAATTTAATAACGAATAGAAAGATGGATAGAACGCAACGAATTTTTTGATTTTATATTTCTTCCTTTTGTTTATATTCATTTCTTTCTTTTATTTTTCTCAGTTTGTGGTGTTGTTGGGTTGCATTGTAATAATTGGCATAAAAATTGTGTCAATTGGTGTCAAATTAACTCAATTGTAATTAGGTACGAGTGGAAGAACTGCAATGAGTAATGAAAACGTGTGTGATACTGTGGGGAAAAATGTGTTAGAATTAAACAAAGCTGATTTGCATAAAAAGCCATGTATGGTTACAAAAGTTTGTGATTCTATTAATTTTTTTCGTTTACCACTTTATAAGTGTATTCTTACACGAAGAGGATTTTTCATTTTTAAACAATTGGTTTTTTCATAAAGTTACTGGTTTTTCTTCCTTTTTTTAAATGTCAGTGTTTCATTTTATTTTTTTGATTGATTTGTGAATGAGAATTGACGAGGTAGAAATAACTGATGAGTCAGAGGATTGGAATTTATCCATTGTCAACATTAAATCTGATTTATTTTGATGTTAATTCTTTCTGACATTTTTGTATGTGAAAACTTTGTGATTTTTTTTTAATTCTAAGAAAAGTTTTGAAAGATTTTGAATTTATTCCATTTCGAGCTTTTCATAGGTATCAATGATGATGAGAATTAAATTATTTAATTGATTTTTCTTTATCTTCATTTTTGTTTGTGTGTTACTTGTTTATTTATCCACTTAGTTATGTTGATTTTAAGAAGCTTTGAACATTGGTATTACCAGTGTGGTAAATTTTCTTTCGTACGATGCGCTTGAATTAAATTCGCGTTATGAGTAGCTTTTCATTCCCATATAGAATCTTACGAATATATGAAAGCAAAGGTAATACTGAAGTCTTGGGCGAGTTGTCCGACTCAACTTTCCGACGCATCAAAGTTTTAGCTTCTGCCGTTTTCATTTCCTCTCTCGCCAACTCTATTTCCCTCTCTTCTACTCATCGTCTTTTTCTCTGGCATATTTTTTTCTCATACTCTCTTATGTTATTTAATATTTGCATGTTTTACATTTTTTGTTATCATGTCAACGTCAAATTTTTACTGTAATTCACATTAATTAAGAGGGTCAGTGTAACATAAAATCTGAACAAATACATCATATTTAAAATTTCTTTTGTTTCCCAGCAAAAACTAAACAATCATGGAGAAATTCTATTTCATTCATTGTATATTGCTTTTGACTTTTTATACTCACTCGCATTTTTTCATTAACCACTTTTTTTTTTGTATGATATCAAAAGGCAAAAATGGTGTTCATGAAAAGTGATAGCTCGAAGGCATACATAATTTACACATGTAGACTAACTTGGAAGAACGAGAAAGAAAAAGTGAATTGAAAAGATTCTTAATCAGTATGAGTACCGCTATGATGTGTAGTTCATTAGTATTTTAATCATGAAATTGTTATATTTCTAATTTCACAAAAACTTCAGAAATAATTGGTATTTTTTAATATTTTTACTTTTAACAAATTCCATTTTGTCAATATTTCATTGAACAATAAATATTTTTCGTAATTAATCTCAATTTTTATATTAATTAAACATTTCTTTGATTTTTTTCTCCAATCACAATCTTCAGATGATTCTTCAATATTAAAAAAGGAAATAAAGAAATATTTTTTGTGCGAAATCACATTTTTTCGAGTTTCTAAAATTATTTCAAAGCTTTTGTAACCTTTCCATAATTTATAGTTCAAAAATGGACAAAAAATTGTGATATACAATAAAAATCACATGAAAAATTTTTGCCATAAATGAAAAAGTAGAGAAAGTTGAAAAAAGAAATATTCACTGATAATAAAAAAAAAAAGGTGATAACAAAATATGTCACCCATAGTTTCGAATAGTTGATGGACATAATACAACGCAATTCGTCTTTTATACTGTAAAATAAATTGTTCCAAAGGTTTTCGTTGAAATTCCTTAAACTTATATTTTTTTTCCTTCCTTCTCTGCACTGCTATTTAATACAACTATACATATGGTATTCGCGTTCCGTATGGCGTGGAATAGTGAAACAATGACGAATAACCGCCGAGGAATGGTCAAAGTTTAGCGCGCAGTAGTCGCAGGTGGGTGTTGGTCGGACGGGCTCGCCATTTACTACTTGAAACAATTTCAGTAACTAACCACCTCTATTTTCTTTCGTAATTTTCGCGCTCGCTCACTCACTAATTCGCTTCTTTTTTCGTCTCAGATTCTGAATCTCTTGGTTTCCTCTTGTACTAAAGGCTTTATTACCTTTTGCAAACACCGAACGATGTGAAGCGGCGGTTTGGCGCCATACAAGAGAATACTTCTGTTAAGCCGACACCAATAACTAATTGGCAATGCGCGAATTTGCCCCACAATGTACAAACACATTTAGAGATCAATAAATACGAGATACTTGTTCGCCAATAAATCGCTCAGATATAATTTTTACTTTTGTGAGCTTAGAGTAGTGCAGCTGACAGTAAGAGAAAATCTAATCGTTTATTAATTGCAAAAACCGTAAAAAACCAACGGGTTATACAACTATAAAAAATTTAATTATATTAGTTGACAAACCTTCTGTATTGATTATTTTATTCTGAGATGCAGACTACTGAAACAGTATCAAACAGCAATATCTTTACCTACTAGACGTTTATTTCCAAATTTATCGATCCTATTCAATTCGTCACAAAGTTTTCTCATTCGTGCACATACGAAAAAGAAAAGAAATTGCTGTTTCAGAGTTTCGTGAATAATAACTGAATGTCTGAGTTAAAAATATCAATGTGATTCTGAAATTGAAGAAAAATGAGATGATAACTAATTATTGAACACCTCCACGAAATTTTATTGTTCATTATAAACCTTTTTGATCTTTAAATAAATATGAATGAATTTCAGTTTTAAATTCCTTCATGGTTTTCCCTATTTCTTTCAATAATTGAAAGAAATAAAGAAACATTTTATAAATTTAGTGAATAATTAAAAGATATATTTTTATATAGTTTATGATTGATGATCAAAAATAATTTATGTTTGATCCTCAATTAGGCTGATAAAATATTTAATGAATTCAACTTTGGGAAATTGTGTAAGTCTGATGTGCTACGTCGCTTTTCATCATTCTCTTGGGGCTATATATAAATACATACGTATGTATGTATTTATATATATATACAGTGCTAAAGTACACGCGATGTTATCTCTATTTCGTTTCTGCAATGGGCCAATTACTTTTCGTTTCCGTGGAGATCCAAACCAGCAACTCTAATTCCTTCTCAGACTCTGATTCCCCTTCTTTCCCTTTTGCTCTTTGCCGACGTGAAACTTACGCTCAAGATCAAATTCAACTTGCATGCGGGCACATTCGTCCACTATTAGTTATATGAATATACATATATATATATATATATATATATATACATAAAATATGTGTATATGTAGAGAAATTTTTACATCTTAAATTATTATATTCACTTACGAGTAAAAGCGAATGAGTTCAACCTTGTTACGGTAATTAATGTTATAACGTGAAGGATAAAAAGCGTTCAGTGACCGAATTTTCTAAATGGTAGGTGAGAAAAAATAATTTTCCTAAAGTTTCAACTTAAATCACGTATTTCACGGTGTTCAATTTTTTCAAAGTGAATTATATTGTGATGGATCTATTTATTCTTTTTTCTTTATGTTGCTGTGCTGTGTGATTTGTAATTCTAATAAACTTCTTTGCAATAAAAATTAAGAAAATATGAAAGAAGAAATTATTTTCATTCCAGAATTATTTATAAATAGATTCACACCTGTCACATCATCAAAATAATTAAACAAAAAATGTTGTGTTTGTTTACCTTTATTGAATTGAAATTTTCGAAAGGATAATTAAGGTCGAGGTATTTTTTTATTTATATAACAAGATTAACAGAAAACAATAATTTTCATAGTATTTATTATATTTCATAGTATAGAAATAATTGACGAGTTTTATAAAAATAATATTCTCTAAATTATTTCACATTTTCCATTGTCTATTGTATCACTCTATTATCAATCCCCCCAATTCATTAATTCAATTTTATTTGTAGCATTCATTTTCCAAATATAATCCGACAATATTCCATTGATCACTCATTCAATAAACAAATTAATCCATCATGTATCGATCACATATAAAAGTTGCAATTCACCAACACAAGACTCGAATAAATATCAATACACACATGACATTCATAGCAATGCAAAAAAAAAACATAACCTTGATCAATAACAACACACAAATATAAAAATAAATAAATCCATAAAAAGCTAATTGCCCAGCTATTCATTTCTCATTTTACATTTCTCAATGATTATAATTGATGGAATAAATAAATACATCGTGTAATTGGCGCACCAATACTACTTCCTCTCTAATTTCAAATAAACGCAGCCAATTAAATTATAAAATAAAAAAAAAATTCAATAAAACAGCAACGTAAAAATTAAATTTTAAGATGTTCTCAGTGAATGCTCGCACAACATCGACTTTCACCAGCATCATCTCTATATAGCTCTTTCTCTTCACCCCTATACGTATATAAATGGGGTTGAATTTTCGAGAAAATTCGATTTTCATAAGCATTCACTCTCGCATTAGACAAAGTAAGAGAGACTGACTATTTTGTTCGCGTCTCATGAGAATTTTTGAACGCCCGAATGAGCTCTCAATATTTCAAAGCTGCTCCGAGACGCCATGGCGTCTTCACTTATTACGGCGGTATTTCAGAAGGTGAACGTTTGCATATATGTGTGCATACATTTGCGTGTACGAGTGTACACCTATAGCGCCATTTTTGTCTGTAGCGATATATGACTTGATGTATGTGTACGTATAAATGTAGATAAATATGTTTGAGGATGTTTTGCAGTGTATGTAAACGTAAATTAGTGTAAATATATGTGAAAATGTGCGAGTTAATGTATGTGTGTATGTACGAGGATGCTCACACAAGAAACAAGTGTATATATGTATTAATATATATATAGGTCGAGACAGAACTTGATTATAATGATTCAAGTTTCGAGACTACATCACATCTTGTTGCAACCTTCTTTGGGATAATTACATGCGTAATGCGTAATTGAAAGTTCTGTGTAGAAGGTATGTGTGTTTGTGTGTGTGGATCTGTGTGTGTTAAAATTAAACTCTTTGCAGAGGAGTTTCGTAATCAGTTCACTTGATTTACTTGGATTTGACAATTTCTTTTCTCATTTTGTTGAGCAAAATTGGATAAAGAAATGATAGAAGTGAAAGGATGAAATGGGATTGTTGAGCTTTGGTAAAGTCTGTGGATAATTAAAGAATAAATTTGTGGATATTGTTTATAATATATTGAATTTGTTGTGTTGTATTATGATTTTATTTGATAATTGTTGTATAATTTCATGATGTATTTTTTTTTAAGTGTTTGAAATTTGGTTTGATATTTATTTTTGGTATTTTTTTCTTTGTGTTTTTATGTAGACGGGACTGCTGTCTATTGAAGTACCACCAGATTTTGTTGCTGATGAAACTTCAGGTGATGTGATGATTGGTGAAGGGGGTCAAGTGAGTATAAAGAATAAATATTGAATTATTGAATTATTGATATTTCTTTCTATTTATTCTATTGATAGTCTATGAGAAATTCTACAAAAAAATATTACTGTGAATAATTTTAAATGCGCTAGAATATACTGAAGTTCGCGAATGAATTTTGTCAGAAGTCATTAGAGTGCATTGAATTTTCTATTTTTGAAATAGAAAATCTTGGAATGATTCAATTAATGAATTTTATCATCAGTTGTAGTAGTGACAATGTTGGAAATGCCAATTTTATAACCTGAGAATTTTTGTTTTCCACTGTGAACTGGATTCAATAAATTGGATTATCATCCTCACCTAAAATTACATAAAACAAACTTAATAATCACAAAGTATAATCGATTTATATTAATAGTTCTGTACTATTAGAATGTTAACTACCGTGACAGCTGCCTCCTACTGCTGTTTTTTATCTTGGATAATTCATTGAATGCCAATTTAGACAACATTCCAACTGAATATTCCTGGAACACTACCCTCTGGAAAAATATCAAATGAAAAAAAAAAGGAGAGAAACATCGAATCGATCTATTAATCATTCTCCTTTCGCACTCTTATCATAATTAGCAAACACACATATTGAATCAAATAGTCAAATAATGATATTAATTGCATGTCAACAGGTAAAGTTAATTTGTCGAGCGAAGGGTGTGCCACAACCCCGCGTCAACTGGAGACGTGAGGACGGCAAAGATATAATAATTCGTGAATCAGTCACAATGACGAATGGTCAAAAGTCTAAAAGTAAGCTTTATAAAAAAAAATAACCAAAAACAAAAAACGAAGGAATGATCAGTTCAAAAAACTAAACAAAAACCAATTTCACAAAATCATAATACAAAAAATATTCCATCACAAAATTATGAAAAAAAAAAATGTATTTTCATTTGATTTTATTTTCTTTCACTTCATTTTGTATTCAGTCACGACAATAAGTGAACACCATGGTGAAGAATTGCGATTGACAAAGATATCACGTCATGATATGGGTGCATATCTGTGTATTGCAAGCAACGGAGTGCCACCGGCCATCAGCAAGCGCATCACGATCAACGTTCATTGTGAGTATAATTAGTAATTGGAACGCAACTTGCGGTGGGGTTTACGAAAGATGGCTTGAGGGTTGGTTGCGGCCGAGACTAGCGTGAAGCGTAGATGGGAGAAACTATGTGTATATAGTTATACAGATGAAGACAGCGAAGTAGATGTGGTATAGAAGAGGTCGGACGTGAAGGGAAGGGTAAAAGTGCAAGAGAATGTTACAATGGCGCGTGTGTTTGTGCCTATAGTTACCCATCTCTCAACTGTGCACTCTCAATCCTTTTGGGCCATGCCACGTTTACTCTCTCGTCCCAACTTTCTTAGTGATATATCCAACATGGCAGATGGGTTTACACATGATTTGTATATATAGTATAAAGTTGTGTTATTGTCATTGTGCATTTGGGTTTTCCAGTTCCCCCGGTAATTCATGTTCCCAATCAACTGGTTGGTGCGCCATTGGGTACTGATGTTTCATTGGAATGTTTCGTTGAAGCATCACCAAAGTCTATCAATTATTGGATGAAAGATAATGGTAAGAATTGTTTATACATTATTTATTGGTTAGTGAAATTCGTTGTAGAAATAGTGGAAATCATTAAAAGCTGTTGGTTGATAAATGAGAATTTTAATTTGTTATGGAATTGGTTGATTTTACTGTGAATAAGTTGTGAGAATGATATTGAATGATTGAAGAGTTTTTAATTGATTGTGAAATGGGATTTATTGCAATGATTTATAAATCTGGATTGGAGATGAGATTGTTAAATCTGTTTACATGATTTGATTCGGTGGGATTTTTTACTATTAGTTATGTTGGGTTATTTTAGTTTTCTTTTCATATTATTAAAAATTACATGAAATATTTGGGTTAAAAATTGATGATCTGGTTCCGAGGATATGTGTGTTCTTAGTTGAGAAATAATATATGTTCATGAATTAATTATGGCATATTATAACATCTGTTTGCCATACATTATCGATTTTTGATTAATTTTCCAAATACATCCTGTCTTAATATGATGCATTAACAGTTCATTCATCTGTTCTCTGTGCTCAAATTATTCTAAGGATGGATAATAATTTAGGATTATTTAATTTTGAATTAATAGTTTAATATTTACATTTGAAATGAGGAAATTCCAATTCATTTTCACAGGATACGTAAAAAAAAACATTTCTATCTCTAAACGTTGTTTATTCTTTATTGACTTCTAATTTCTCTGAATATTTCACAGTCTATTAAAAAGCTCAAATACGATCATAAAATTGCAGAAAAAAATCGACGTATTTTATAAAAATTAAAAAATATTCAAAATACAAAATTTTTGGTTTCTCCATTCCCAATAGGAATAATTTAATCCTCATAAAATTTTCGATTCCTTATTAATAATAATCCAAAAAAATTGATTAAGAAAGTGAAGTAATCAGAATTTATTGGACATTTCTGATCAAATATTTCAGAATTATCTAAAAAAATTTCATTTTTATCATTTCTTCTTCTAATATTTTTCACGTCTCGATGCATAACATCTTAAATATTTCTCATTTATATAAATATATCGAGAAAATACACTCAAATTGAAAGGGTGTCACTTGTTTCTTGGACAATTTTGGGGCCATTCGACCGGATAAAGCTTCTTGCACAAACTTTCTATAAACTTGGAATTCCCTCGGTTACCTTAGTCGCGGTTATGGCTATATATATATATATATATATAGAATCGAAAATGCAAGCGAAGTACAACAGAGTCAGAGAGTGAGAAAGAAATGGAAGAAAGGCGATAGTAGCAACAGCAGAAGTAGAAAAAAGTAGAATACGTATAAGCAGCGAGTAAGAAAAAGAGGTGAACAGTAAGACGAAGTGAAAAAAGGAGGAAAAATAAAAAAAAAACCAAATGAAAAGAAAAAAACAAAATAAGAATAGAAAAGGATAAAATAGAAAATAGAAAAAAAAAGAAACGGAAGCGCGACGGTCACCAAGAAAACGTATTTTATTTCATATTTATTTTATTCCTGACCTAATTATTGTTTCTTTCATTTTTCATCTTTTACTTATTCATTCATCTTCTTTTTCTACCCTTTCCACTGTTGTATTATCACGTTACTTCCATTTAAATTTGACAAACATTTAATCAAGAGTACATTTTTAACATTAGGAACATGAAACGAAAGAGTTTTCTTTGCGATACCAATTGATTTTTTTTTTCATGATTACTTATAGAAGAAATGATAATAACGGGTGCACGTCATGATGTTCAAGCGGTATTCAAATCAGCATTTCAAGTACGAATGTTGTTGAACATTCGGAATTTGCAGAAACAGGATTTTGGTTCATACAGTTGTGTGGCAAAAAATTCACTTGGCTCTGTGGATTTTAGTATTCGATTGTACGGTGAGTTTGATGAATTAATTTGCAACACAAAAATGTTCGATGAATTTTTCTTTTTATTTTATTTCCTCTGTTGTCACAATTTTTTTTATTGGTTTTTCCTTTTTTTTTGTTCATCGTTTTGCAGAAATATCAGGTCCATCAAGAGCACACAGTGTTCCTTTATCACCTTATTATGAAGATCATGAAGATGATGATGATGATGAGACTGTTCTATTTGGCTCTGCTGAATTAGACAAAATGGATAAAAAAGCATATTCAGTAGATAATACAGTGCAGGGTCATGTGGGTGGTTCACCACCAAGTCGAGCGTCAAGTCCATCACCAACAATGAAAATAAACAGACGACGTCCAACCCCTGTTACGAATTCCTCATCAACCAGCTGCGCTGTTGCCTGCGGTGGTATCACATTTTTTTATCAATGTCATAACATTAATTTAATAGCTATTGTATTTATCATGATTCGATCTTTGACACACCCGTAGAGCGAATGTATCGGTGATATTATCGCGTATATAAATAAATGGATGGACAAATCAGAGAATATATTGAGGGGGAAGAACAGTTAAATAAGGAAATGAAAATGGATCAAAATTATTGGAATATAGGAAATAATAAATAAATATTTGGGAATGAAAATTCTTTGAGCTTGGTTAATATTATTTGAATACATTTTTTATCGATAATCATCGCTGGGTGGGATGACGGATAAATAAATTATTGAGAGAGAAAAATAATGCAGAAAAATGACATATCGTGTAGAGTAAATTAAAAATAATACTAATTTGATTTCGTTTATTTTTATATGATTCTGAATTAAATTCTTGCATTTCATTCTCATGTTCTTATCATGAAAAAATGTTACACACTTGAACAATTTATTTTTATACTTTTCTTATTTCGTTCGTCAAATTAATTCTGTTATTTCTTACATTTTTAGTTTATTTCGTACGATATTTTGACATTGTTTATCACATTATGTCAGATGAAAATCCAATTTAACGTGAGTGATTTCAAGTGATAGTGTAACTGATGAGTTAACTAATTCAATTCAACATGGTGGGGATATTGGATCATTAAATATCATTGGAAAATTGTGAGAAAAAAATTTATGAAAATTCTAACGGTTGAAATGGATAAATTGAATTTGTCAGATATGTGTTAAACACAATAAATATATATACATACATATATGAATATATTATAATGTAAATAGATGTTGCTGAGACGAAAAATTATAATGAAAAAAAGTATGTTACTTAAATGCTATCCAGAGAAATATTTAAATGTGATGTGTGTCTTTGGTAAAAGGAACGCTTTTGTGTGCAATGTATAATTATAATGACGGTTATGCCAATTAGCGTCATGAAAAATGACATATGACTTGTTCGTACGCGCAATGAAATAGACGGCGCTGCAATTATTGGTCTGAATCCTGTCAGATGCAGGATAAAATTTATTTTTATGCTCCTCTATCTCGCTAAACCATCAGCTATTTTTCATGTAATTGAAAAACGTATTTGATGCAAAAAAAAAGGCGACCGAGTCAAGTTTTTTTTAAGATAATAATTCTTCGCTTTTTGTATGACTTCCAAACAACAAAAGAAAACAAGAACAAAAGGAATTTGATCCTCTAAGAAACTTAAATAAAAAAATTCACGTGTGTACATAAAACAAGAGTAGAAAAAAAAAATGGAGATATGTTAAGTTAATTTATAAAATATTTTTCAAGTTACATTAAATTATATTTATGTTAAAAAAAAAGCTCGAGAGGATCAAAGACCTTGTAGGCATATCAACAAAATTACAAATTGAAAATAAAAACTGAATGGAAGGCAAAACAAAGCAAAACAAAAAAAAAACAACAATAAAATAATAAAGAGCAAAATGTGACAGATAAAATATGGAAAATGTTTTTGTTAATTATTCTCTAATACCATTTTACATTCTTGCGTAGTGAATTCATGAACAACGAAGCAGCTTTAAAATTGTTAAAATGTAGCGACGAGTGCAGACAGTGAAAAAAAAAAAAAACACCAAAAGGGAACACGCGGTCGTCCGATAATTCCGCACGATTCTGCACGCGATTTCCCGAAGAGAAGAAGATGCTCGAGTTCCTTCATAAATAAACACAACTGCCCGCACATCTGGCGCGGACGTAATTCATCGTGAATTAATTTAAGGGTTTGTGTGTAAGTATGTATGTGTATGCGCGCGCGTTTCCTTCCTTCTTATCCGGGACTACCTCATACTATCGTTTTCCCTCTTGCACTCCTTAAATATCCAGGCACAACCAGGCTACTACGGGGGGTACTTTCATTAAGGTCTGTCGACGCCATTTGGTGGCTCGCCTTTATGCTGATTTTATTTCCCTTCTTTCGCCAACTCGAGAGATCTCAGTAATTGTGCGGTATTATATTTTATTACCCTGCTGGGCATAATGACCGTATAAAATATGGCCCATCGAAAACGTTGCATCACCCTCATCAAACAAAAAAAAAGAAAATCAAAGAAACCAAAGAAAAAAAAAAACCAAAATCAAGAAAAATCAGAATTCCATAATTAAAGATAAAATATCTAATTCAACATTAACAGCTTTGTCTAAATCATTAGAATTTTATCTATAATATGTAAAATACCAACTGGCAATAAAAATAAACACAATTTATTACAAATACCAAAGCAAAAATATTTAATTTTTCCTTTTCACCTTTCTTTTCCATTTCATTTACATTATTATTTTTTTTTCTCCACACTTTCATTTCTATATATAATTTTATTCGAAAGTGAGAAATATATTTTACGGATATTATGTCTACTTGGCGGAGACACGGTTGAGATTCTCTTACGCACGTGCCCAGTATAAGCGTAGGTAACATTCAAACACTTGGCACCAGCCGGCGCCTACTATGTGACATGAATATTTGTTTCTAATAAGATATGCTACCAGAGCTACCGTGTGGTACCGCCACTTGACGCGGTTCTCTGCTGTGTATGCGATGAAATGCACGTATCTATAACGATACACACATTGGACCAATAACAGTGCAAATATATATACATAGACACATAAGTATAGATAGCTATAGAAAACCTATCAAGGATAGATGAAAAAAAACGATGGATCAAATTGCGACGTGATATTCCTGTTTCATGTAATCGTGTTTAGATCATATTTCAAACTCCTTATCTTTCATTCGTCAATATATACAACGTCGAGCTGGTGCAGAGCTACTGACGAAAATAGATTTTGAATCCAAGGTATACACACAGATATCATGGTTAATGAATAGCATAAAGCCCAGTGGCGCTGAATAATGCATCTTGATGTAGTTACACTGAATGTATTCTTCGAGTGATACTGACACAACTTCCAGATAGGTACTCTTCACTTTATTCTCTTTTAAATAAATACTTGTTGTATAAATGTTTTATATATTTATATATGTGTGTATATAGAAGTGGGGTGGAAGTGAGAAAGTATTCAAGAGTCGCGTTGGCTATTAGTTTACATAGCTATTTTCAATTATTTTAACGGTTTGGTTTGTAATGTAGATATGTATAAAAGTTGTGGAAACGATACGATGCAAATGTTGAATATTGGTTATGATTTTTTTGTACTTTTTATCAAGATGTGATAAGAAAAAATATGGAATTGAGTTTATACTTCTTTCTTTTTTTGTTATAAATTGATAGAGGGATGATATTGGAAGAAAAAATTACTTTTTATGAATCTTATCAAGGGGAGAAGTTAATGTGTAATTTTTGCATGAATAAGTTTGGGGGTGAGATTTTGTTTTATTGAAAGTACTATGGGTTTTTTTTGTAGAGATGTATTTGATATTGGTGTAGGTGTAATGATGATTGTAGAGGAGAAGAAATTGAATCAAATGAATTTTGTTGATAGGGTTGAGGTGAATTTTTGTTGATGTGGTTTTTGTTTGAGATGGATATGATCATTTGGAATTTTTTCCAAGCTTTTTTTCTGATAAAGTTTTCGCTTATTTTAGGTTAATTGAGATTTATGTAATGGGTTCTATAGATTTTTTCCGGGAACATGAGAAATGAGGGATGGGAAAGGAATGATAAACAAAAGTAGATTGAACAGGAAATTAGAATTGATTAAATAAAATGAAAACACAAAAGAGTAATTTATGTAAGGAAAATGTTACATAATTTATTTTTCCCATATTCAGATATATTCTTTGAACAAATAGTAAATTTTATACTAATGTTGTAATATTGGTATAGTTGTTGGAAACATATACAATACAAAAATCAATTTACATCTTCTTCTCTTGTATGATACATATCAGTATCACGAATTTCTCGAGCGTAATAGAAACGCTGACTTAGTGTCGAGACCTCTGAAATAACAAATAGTAATCAGAATTGCAGAAGCCGTGAGCGACATCAGTAAGTATACATTCTACCACTTGAACACTCTCAATTGAATTTATAAAACAGTCTCAGAGTTTTCAGTCTGAAATTTTAATCTTATCATTAATCAATGGAAAAGCAAAAAAAAAATATTTCAACATTTTTGTAATAAATTCTCATTCAAGTTATAATTCTTTTGTTTATATTTATTAATTACTAAGTAAAAAATTGTAAATTCACTAATCTTCAATTAGTTTAATTATTTTCGTGATTTAGTTTAAATGGGTTGACTACCACCCCACTTCTCTACAGGATAAATTAATTGCTCTCCAAAGTTTTTTACATTTGAAACTTTACTAGATAAATTTGAATGTAATTAATTTGTATATTAAACTTATGTGTTATTTTCTTATAAAAGTATTTTCTTAAATCGAAGTTTGTGGTTATGGATATACATCAGTGAAACGAATGGCATCAGTGTACGAGCAAGATCAAGATATTGACAGACAAACAGACAGACATATAGTCGTCTTCGTTTTCGTCGTATAGAATCGATAAGTCGGACTTTAGGATGAAAACGACGACGACGATAGTGGTGGTGGTGGTGGTGGTGGCCGCGGACACGGAGAATGCGGTATCTTTTCATCCGAAGTTCCATCAATCGTTGAAGAATAGACGCGGCGAAATAAAAAATAAAAGAAAAAGGAAATGGAGAAAGGTAGATGCAAGAAAATGGAAATCACGGCCATCGATGATGGAATAACTTTGAGGGTTATGTATAGAAGAGATCAATATACAAATAACTTTGCGAATTTTATTTACCGATCTGAAGAAAAAAGCTTTTTAATCGGCCTCACTTTTATTCTATTCGACCATTCACTTTTTTTTTTGTTTTCATTCTTTTTATTCGTTATCCTCTTCAGTTTTATTATCCCTTCAATTATTGAATCAGGAAGAAAGAGATTGTGATGGAGGGATATTTATATATCCAAGAGTCGTTGATAATTCACGAATCTTTAGAATTTATCGATTATTTTCACTGATTGGGTCGAGTCGACTAATTTGTGGTAATTGAAAGACAAATGATATTATAGTCATATTATTGGCTCAATTTGATTGGTCGTGGAATTAAAATGAACTTTATACTGTCATGCAAATGTTTGGAAATTGATGGAGCACTTCGTAATATTCATTTAAAAAAATAAAATTAACAAACTATCATAACATACTTCCCCATAAAAACACAAATGTATCTAAAAAAATAATTATCACCCAAACAATTCTAATAAAAATATAATCGAAAGTTAAACATACAAAATTTACTACGAATCAAAAATATTTATCTTCAATCAAAATCATATTTTTCTTTCATCACCAATCATTTTTCTCTCACAGCTGTATAACATCCAACGAAAAATTCCTTCACCAATCCACATATTTTGTAAGAAAACAGATTTTCATCCAGTTGACAGATGTGAGGGTGGACATCAAATGTCATCAATGCTATTTTTTTTCTTTTTTTTCTAACAGTTGTCTACGCAATTATCCATCCACTTACATTTCTATATGTTTCTCAGTCGATTTCACATTTCACAGCATACTTTTACGTATACAAACATATATCTATATTGTCAGTACTTTTATAGAGATGCCTTGCACGTTACCTTAACGACGAAATGGATCACGTGCTTCTCTGCTCGTAAAGTAATACACGCTGGACTTGTTTAGTTCACTGTGAAAGAAGCACGTAAGCCATTTAGTCCTCCACTTTTACAGTATTTTTCTCGCAATTTTTTATATATATCATCATGTGCCTTTTTTTTTTCTTCTTTATGGATATTTGTTGTTGCACATTCGTCACGCTATACATTGCAATACTTGGTATATTTACGTTTAGATATTGATAAATCAACAGCTGTATCCTAAACTCATTTTTTCGTTATAGTTATTGGTTTTCCGTTTTTTTTTTTATTCATTTTCAGTTTCTGTATAGTTGATAGGGTCTTATTTTGAGTTTTATCATGTATAGAATGAGAGAGTTTGGATGGAAAAGCGACACGAAAGGTTTTAAACGCAAGAGTGAGCATCACTCAACTGCCCCTCAGGCAACTATTGCATTGTCGGTACATAGCGTAGACTCGTACTACTGTCTATGGACTTTGTTTCACGTTTTAACCGGCTCTTGCGGCGTGTTTTACTCTGTTCCTGTTTCATGATCCTCGTGAATCATATATGGGACTGATGTATAAAAGCAGCAGGATTTTTATGCACAAAATATATGAAAGATATAATTAAGTTTTCAAGTTTTCTATCTTTAATAATATTTTGTGGATAATTATTTCATTTTGTTTTAATTATTTCTTTGAGAAATTTTATAGGATTTATTTTTGTTGATACGTTGTATAAAAAAATGAATTAATGAGATCATGAAGAAGAATGAAGAATGTGAAAAATGTGTCAGTCGTTGAAAATGTATTTCTAAATTCGATAGACATGTGAATAATTTATCGGATTTTAAAATAGTATTTGGATCTGAAATACAATTCCAACTTGATTGCCCATATGTTACCTGATGTAAAAAAAAATAAATATATTACATCGATATTCTCGCAAGTGAGTTTAATTTACTATTGAATAATTTTTAGTTTTGTTCATGGAAAATATTCTGACGTGGAAAAATAAATTTGTGTATGAATCGGAATAATGGAAGAAGAGAAGAGGAAAAAAAAAGTAAAGGAAGTGATCACGTATTTACTGCTGTGAATGTTGTTAAAATTTTGATAGACGTGTGAATAATTTATTGAATTGAAGAAATAGAACTTGGGATTCGGTGTAAAATGCCAACACAATTACTCACACATCGATTGGTGTACAGAAGATTGCATGTTGCTCAAGGCAAATATTTGTTTCACTTCGTATTGTAGAGCTTTTATTGTGAAAGCGAAGCAATATATGACGCGCGCGCACACAGCCGTTAACGCGGAGTCTGCTTATTTTGTGTGTCAGACTTTAATGCTCAACTATCGGGATCGTTTCATTCATATTTTTTCTTTCTCTTTTTTTTTTGTCATTCTCATCACGTATGGTGATAAGGAAAGTATTGGAATCATCTAGGGAATTTTACAGTGTATATTTTTACGGAATTTTCATATTTATTTTCTTCATGTTGACTATGTGAAAGAGTGGTAACAAAAATTGATATTTATTAATTTAAATTGATGATGGAATGTGAAAATATTTATCATTGATATTATTTATAATTATAAGTTTTAGAATTATGAGCGAAATTAAAACATTTTTATATTTAATATTCAATTTTTTATTTATCTGAGAAAATTTATTACACAGTTATAATAACAATTAATTCATAGCTCATTTTTAATGCAATTATTCTCATGGCAATGACCGATGATAATTAATTAATAAAGTTTATGTATTGAATTTTCATTGTGATGAGAATAAATTCTGAAAATAGTATTGAAATTTATTTTCAACCATTCATTCAATATTGAAACTATTTCGAGCGTTTCAGAATGATTCAAATCAATAAAAATTCCTAAATTTATGAATTTTATCACATTTTAATCTGGACTTTCTTAATTTATCCCACTATCCTATTTATATATTTGTCAAAAGAGACAATCGTATAATTGATTTACACCTGACATGATCTGTCGATATACTAAAACAATAAAATGAATGAGTAAATTATTTTTACCAACAGTTAGATAAAAATATTTTTTTGAATATTAATTGCAGATATTTTTTGTTGTTGTCTCTTCTGTTAGAATCATAAGAACAGGAAATTCTCAATTCATTTGTATAACTAATAGTAGTCGACACAGTGAAGCAATGAAATGTTATATCAAATGGTTACATAGACTGGGACACGATTGGCTATATGTCGAATGGCTGATGACGATGATGAAGGATAGAATAACTCGTCGCAGTACGTCGCGCAATGGCGTACTGGGCGTTACGCTTTGAATGACTGTCGTTAATCAGGACGAGCACATCCCTAGAATCTTGTACTTGGCAATGAGACTGAACGTATATACATATATCCTGTTCATCCACTTTCTCAACGTCTCAATATTGCAAATGTCGTCGCAGTGTCGTCAACGTTGATACATTATATTTCAACATTTATATCTTACATGAAATAAATTGTCTTTCAGTGTACTTAATGCATATCAATATTGTATTACTGCATTAAATAAATCTGGATTATTGAAATTTATATTATTGAATTCAATACAAAATATTTTATTAGTCTACACTGTGTCTATTAATTTAAAAGAATCCAAATTAGTTATAGGAATGATCCTTAATTTTTATCAATTTTAAAATATCAGAAAAAATAAAATGGTCTAAAATGATCGGTAAAAAATATAATTACCATTCATATTACGACTTGATTGTCTGTAATAAATACAAATAAACAATGTCCCTAAAGTAAAACAAAAATTAATCCTCACAAAAATAGTGGAAATTTGATTACTCAATAAATTGTTTCTTAACTAAAAATTTCACTTGTTACAAAAGAAAAAGTTAAAAACAATTTTTACTAATATTAATATGAAATGAAAAATGACTGGAACACAACTTCCATCGTTCATTTCCTCGTGATAAATAAATCAATAAATAAAATTAATGTTGAAAAATAATGTACAAGTAATTGGATATCAGGTGGCATACGAGGCTGTTTAGTTTTCCTATTAATCGAGTTCGATCAATTCAAAATTTTTTTTTATCCACTCTATTTTTATTTCACTTGATAAAACTATCGTGTTATTAATAATATTCACGATCACAGTCTCAATATAAATTTTTCTTAATCACATTTACCTCACTATTAATCACAATGGAAACTTCACTAATAATTATTGTTACAAATACAAGTTTTTTATTTTAATATAATGGCATTATGAGAATGTGTCTACTCTGATTGATGATTGTTTGAAAATAAAGTGACAAGGTAGAGGTATATAAGTAGCAAAAAGCCCACATATATTTTTCCAATGCTCGTACGCTCTATTCGTCGAACAAAGGAGGGAAAAGATGCGCCCGGTCAGCAGCTCTACACGATGAATGCCCTGGCATTTTTCGTCAAGAAGACGCAGAGTCATATCTTTCTCCTTTTGGTTCTTTCTCTTTTTTTTCATTTCCTCAATTTTCATTCATCATTACATTATAGAGTATATCTCCTATACGATAAGGATAAACATAATTGTATGAGCAAGAGAGCTTTTCTTTTTTTCTATTAAATCAACATTTAGCACTGACACATCTCCTATTTATTCTCTTGTTTTCCTTTTAGATATCTTTTGTCACGTCTAGACCTTATGTTTAACACAGAATGTTAAAATCAGACGACTATCGATTGGATGTCATGTGTAGCTTGTGCTTCTATTCAACATCGATAGTGTTGAGCATCAGCGTGATCCGAAAATGGTGTGCTGAAGCGAAGATAGGATCAACATGCGAAGATTTTTATTCCATTATTTTAGTACTTGAGCTGAAAAAAGAAGAAAGGGTAGTGCTTTCTTTCTTAGAATTTATATACTTTGTTTTTATTTTACTTATTATTGCAGTTCTTTATCGATTGGAGTCATGTTCTCAATGGCGATGTTAAGAAGGTCCAATTTCATTTCTCAATCTACTGCATATTTTTCTATCTTATGAATATGAGTTAAGAAATTCGTAAAATGGATTTAATATCTTTTGGTTTTGATGGTTTACTTTGTTCCGACTTGTCAGAAAAAAAAACTTCTTCTTCAATTACTTATGATAACAAAGGAGAAATGTAAGAAGTGATGATAAAAATTATGAGATTTTAATGTTGAAAATGGAACATAAAAATTTCTTTTCCATTTAATGTTACTAAATTGTGGTTTCCTTGATACTCATCATCAGAATATAAATCTATATTTAATTGTCACGCCATAGAAGGCTGAATATTCAAAATATATCTCTTACACAATCGAGTAAATTTATACTAAACAAACTTAATTCTTTATAACCCGAAATAAATTCACATTCATACAAATTCATCAACTAAAAATAGATCTACTCCAACAAATATCGAAGTGTATTAATTACGTCTTCATCCCCCAAAAAAACCTGTTCCTATTTCCAATCTTCTCAAAACCCTCAAACAAACCTTCACCAACAAACTTTAAAACAAAAATAAAATCACATAAATCCACGTCGAAATAAATGTCATTAAATATTAATCTGACGGGTGTAATTACAATAATTATTCCTGTACAAAATAAATCTCGTGCATCAGCGTCATGTACATTCATCGCTTTGAATTGTGCGAGTGGAGAACACGACCCATGTGCCAACACGCCTATTGTTTTTCGGGGTTGTGAAATTTTCGTTGCGTCGCGAAACTCTCTGGCCATTATTGAATTATTCCACAGATAAGAGTCATCTATATATATGGAATGAAGGGAGAGTGAATGAGGTTGGAAGAGAGAGTGAGTGTGCTCCGTGGGGGCGCTATACACGTCGCAAGACAATTACCAGGAAACAGCGTGAGATAACAACAACAACAACAAGCGGCATTTCCAACCACGGCCGACTCGGCCGGATATGGTACTCGAACAACAAGCTTGCTTCAAACCCTCTTGGCGTACTGAAATGTGCATCTACAACCCATATATACTTCTCACTGGTCTCAGTATATATATTATAGTGTACTCACGGTTCTACGTTTATGCCAACAACCAACAGAAGCACACGTTTAGCTCCTCGTTGCTCTTCGTGTTATCTTTATGCTTTCTCTGCTGACTTGCTTGCATATCGAGATCAAGAAATCTTCTGCACTATCTCCCTCAGTTACTGTTAATTAAACCTCATCTTTGTATAATTATTTCATATACAAATATACTTTGTTTATTTAGTATTGTAAATCTATGAATTATATAATGAATAAATTGTCGAAATTAATTGATTAATGTTTTTTGTTGATTTGTATTCTGAAAACGGATTTATTTATGGTAGAGAAGTTTGGTGGATTCAAATTAATTGACAATGAATTATTGTGTTTGAATTTATTTGGAATCAGAATCTAAAAAATAGCATGAACTGGTAGCTATCGAACTTGGATACATTTCGAATAGATAAAAAATGATAATACGATGTTGAATAATAGAGAAAATGTATCTGTAAAGTAGGACAAAATTTAAATTGAATATCGAATGAATTTGTTATGTAGTGATGATTTTGGCTCTTCTCTGCATCAGTAATGAATGCATATTTGAAGACTATGTTAGTTTAGCATTAGTCATAAAAAAATCATCATAAAAATAATGAAATATAAAATTTTATTCGTAGTTTATTTGTTTTGCCAACGTGAACAAAGAAAATTCTCAATAGTTAAAATTTATTGATAAAATCCAATGAGTTACAATATTTCATCAATAAAAACCATTTATAAAACAAATACAGAAAATTTTCTTGAATTATTTCAATTCACAAAAATTAAAAGCGAAAACAAAAGAATAATATTTGATAATTAATTTTTCAAAGATTCTACAAAATAAAACACAAAATTTCTTTGGTTTAAATTTCTTTCCATAAATTGAATGACAGTAAATGTATAAGTAAATAAATAAATAAATAAATAACAAAATTAAATTATTTCTTCATCACATTGTGATACCTAAATATCAAATAAATCCCAATGTTACAACACGATTCGATCAAACGTTTGTCCCAGAAATTCCAAACATGCTTTCCGTTCAACTGCGGTCAAACTTGTGTCCAGTTATATCCAATACAGCCTGAAGGCGTTACTGATGTATCTCAAACTTCAGGACCTATCGCAGCTTCGACGATAATGGACTGGAACCACACATGTACATATCCATTGCACTGACACACTCAAACAAATAAATTTATTCAACTACATTAAGCACGAAAAAAGTGAGGGCCTGAAAATAGAAATAACAAAATGCAAAAGAGATGATGAAATGTAGAGAAAACAGACTTTGAGAGAATTCAAAGTGAATGAAGACTGTGGACATAGTCTACATATATACACATCCCCATACATATATATATAATAGAGAGAGAGAGAGAGAGTGCATAGCGTGTTTAGGCTTGTACTCGAAAATACTTCGCGCAATATACTACGGACAAAGTAAAGCGACGCGCGGGTGTTCTGTGATTAAAGAAAATTATGGTGCACGAAGAGACGGATAATTACAGACGAGAAAGCTCACTCTTTTGCGACCAGAGCCACTGTCCGCGCCCAATCTACCACCCTATGTATATATGTATATACAACCTATCTCTTGTCGTTTGTTAGCTGTGCGCGTTGCTATTCTCTCTAAATATGAAGCCGTTTTGGTGGTCATGTACCACCAACAGCTTCACCAATGACTTCAACGATGGCTTTGCCGACAGGGTCATCAACAGTGCGATGTATACGTTGTGTATGTGTTATATAAACGTGTATAGTTCAAATAGTTTCTACCACCTGCCTAACCATCTACACGCTGCAGCAGCTTCACTAATTTACTTTTCGTTGTTTTTAACATTTCTTTTGCTTTGTTTTCTCATATTTTTTTTTCTTTTGAATTATTTTAACAGTCGCCAACAATCTTTAAAACATATCCTACAAACTATGAGTTTACTCACATACTTTATGTACCGTTTTGATATGTATATGTATTTGTGTGGGTATTTAATACAGGTGTGAATAGGAAGATTTGGAGAAGAAGAAAAGTAATGTGAAGCAACATATTTTGTTTATGTGAATTTTTATATTTGCTTGAGTATAAATTTACATGAGGGAATATAAATTTATTTTTTTTTTTTCGTGGCTTCTGTTCGTTTTATTTTTATTTAATTGTTAGAGAATGAAAGAAATGGGATTTAATGCATGGTGATCATGGGGATGTGTGTAATGTTGAAATATGCGAGATGATGGTGGATTTGCTTGGACGCGAGAATTTTACTTGGAAATTTTTACGTTGGTTTTTATTCTATTATCATGATAACGTTAGATAGGAGGGAAAAAGTTAGAAGTGAGTGAAATGGAAGAATATAGAGATGGAATGAGAATCTATTTTCACTAATTACGTCACAGGTTCCACTTTCCATTTGCATTTTATGTGGATATGTATATATAGGAATGTGAATGGACGATAAATGTATTCACTTCAATTGTGTCAGGAATACGAAGTTACTTGGTGAATGCATGATTTAAAGAAGGCAACTTTTTTGTTGGTTTTATATCTACAGTGATATATTTTTCATTTGGAGAAATATTTTAGACAGTTTTGAGAATATGAAATTTTATTGGCTGCGATTTTTGTTTTCTGTTGATTTATTTTTTTGGAAATTGTTATAACTTTTTGATTTAATATGAATTCTAATTATTCTCTTAAATAGAAATTTTCATGTTTTTGTAATTAAATTTTATATTTTATAATTTCAATATTTTATATATTTCAATTCGTGACAGTTATGAGGCTTTTTTTGCTTAGATATTTTCTCAAATAGTGTTCAATGAATTCGGCCAGTTTATTACTTTTAAGTCTTTTGTAATTGAAGCAATTGTAATTCATAAATATTTTTTTCTCACCAATCTGATTTCTCATTGAGATTTGAATAGTGCTTGCAGGATTATCAAAACAGCATAAACTGTAATCAGTGATTCAGTTCAGTAGAGACGAAAAAATGATGGAAATGAATAGAAGGCAAATCGAGCTTTCATTTAACTGCGACTTTTGATGCGATGTAAAATTTAAAAACATGAAATGTTAAATCTCAAAATGTATTCTAAATTGTAATATTATTTTAAATCTTACTAACATAAAAAAATGAAATCTCTCATCTTTGCTAATGGTGTCCATTAAATAAAACGTAAAGTTTTCATTTTTACCGCAAGCTAAAAATCGAGGAACACCGATTATATTATATAATAACTATCATAATGGACAATTTTCATCCTGAGTGAAAAAAGATTTTAAACATACAGGATATATATGTCAATACAGCTCTCCGGATGAAAATAGATAATTCAATATCGACTTAAAAATTCCCCATTATTTTTCCAGGAAGGTTGAAATTATGGCAGTGACGTTTGTTGAATGTTTCTTTATTATAAACGTGAATTTTTGTGTTCAATATATAATCGGACCATGAACGAGCTCGATTCTCCATCCCACATTCAATAAAGTCCATCGTGAAACTATCCGCATTAACTGCTGACGTGTTCCGTTAACAGTAATCGAATCGTTATATACCACCAGCATGAAAAGCACGCCGTCACTTATAATTAAATTGCGCGTACAAATTTCCATATTTCCATATTTTCATCAAATCATAAATAAAAGTTGATGACAAATTCAATAATTTCAACGTATTTGTATATAATTAATAACGTGTAATAATTTAACATGATAATATTACACATGAAAAATATATGTAAAATTTTATTTTCTTTATCTTTAATGTGTGAATGGAAGAAGATGGAACATAAAGCGGTGAAATAAAATGTAAATTGATGGAGATGAAGATGCGGAACTTTGTGAATGCCCCTTTAGCCCGTGTGAAATCGGTCTACTTTGTCCATAATTTAGTTAAGAGCGTCATGCGTGTGACGTGTACGGTATAGAATAGATCGGAACAACCGAAGCGCGAATAGAACTGGCGTACAGCCAACCTCCGGGTCCAGGATCCGTGGAGCAAGTGACTTATTATCCAACGTTTTGTATATATGTTTGAGTTTGCTATTCGCTGAGGCCCTATCGGCACACGTCCGAAATACTAAAGAGCAATGTCAAAAGCGAGAACGCGCGCATGTGGATTAAATTCACAATAACAGTGTGGAGGGGGACCCACGAACGCCATTGATAAAATCCAAATGAAGGGACTATGAGAAAAAAAAAGAAAAATCTTTTGCGACAAATATTTGGATGATTGAAAATATTTTTGTTTGAATTGAAATAGCTTTTTTGCTTTATATAGAAAGTATTTTGGAACTGACAATTATTATATTTATCACTATTGATTATTATTAATATTTAGTTTATAAATTGAAAGAAATTTTATGGTTTTAAATGAAAATTTTTGTTAATCATGAATAATGTTTGATGTACAATAGTAATGGAATGTTATGATAATTATTGTAATTATTGGAGTTGTGATTGAATATTGTTAATTATAATTATTGATAAATAAATTATTCATCAATTATGTCCTTCAATATTATTATTGAGGAATTTTATTCATTATTTATTTCGAGATTGAATCAATGATGAAGTAGATATTAAATAAATTCCAGCATTTAGTTGTAATCTGAAATTAACAATATATTTTTGTAATATTTTTTTACGTTGCTCGTTCATTTTTGTTAATTTCACGGTGGTTGAGAGTTTTATCAGACATTTCTTGTGATAAAATTAAAGTGCCACGAGGACCTAAATAAAGATTATGCGACGGAAAGTCTTGACATGGAGTTGGTTTTGAAAATTTAATATGGATCTGTTCGAATGTTTGAAATGTCTTTGGTTCAAGAATTTTTCATTTTCTCAGTGTCGAGATGTTTTTCCAACATGGAAATACTGAGTGACATCAATAAACTAACAGGACAGTTTTATTTTGTCTCTCATACTTTCTTTTATCTTCATGATTTCATTGTGGATCACTTTTTTCTATTCATTATTAATTATTAATAATCATTCTGTCCTAGAAATCATTTTTGTTGAATATCTGAAATAGACCGAAGTATTTTTATTCGATTAAAATGAATGGTTTGCCCAAATTGCCCGAGTTATCTATGAAGCGATTGAATCACGTCAATCATTGTTAATAACGATGTTAATTGACAATTGAGATATTTTGTTTATGAAAAGTGTAGAAATATTGTTGGAATTGTGTTTTGGATATTTTTTTACATTTGATTAGAGTATCATAAACCAAGTCCAGACAGCACAGAAATAATCTCATCTATTTTTGTATTAATTATATTGTTAAATATTTGAAAATTCCTATTAAAGATTCATATTTACATTTTCAATCACAGAATTTAATAATTAAGAATTTCCACATTATTAAAAAAGCAGAAATGTGAAATCTATAGAATCGATTTCTCAAAATATTAGAAATACCCTGGCTGTGATTAACAAATTAATAAATAAATAAATGATTAACAAATGAATGAATAAATGTGAAAATTTTGTAGAGATCAGAAACTTTTAAGTATTAATTTATCGCCCAAATTAAGTAAAAACTATTTATTACTTCATATTTATCTGCTTTTAAAATTCGATATTCATTTTAAAAATAATTTCTGTCACTTTTTCATTATAAGTCAATTGAATTTATATGCACATTTGATAGATAAAGTACTAGTTTTCATCAAATATATTCTTTTCATCGGATTCACAATAAAATTCACGTTTTTCCTCATACATACACTCAAACACACATACATTCCAGTGTAATTTTAAACAATTGTTGAGCGCGTTCTATGTAAAAACTTGCAAACTACGCATCCAATAGTATATATACGACAAAGTTTTCCAAGAGATGGAGAGACGATGGCAGAAAGGCACATATCTATATATTGCAGTGTAGAAAATTTTTCGTGTTCTTGGCCGCGAGTCGAAGATGCAGTGTCAGCTGGGGTGAACGGGGAGGGCTGAAGTCGAGCGCGTTTCTTCGTGCGACTTTTTTATACATGGCAAGATTACCGGATGATGGAATCCCCGTGGACCTTGCACTTTATTCCATCACATTTTTTTTTTAATCATTAAATAAAAATATTATTATAATTATGTTTTTATCCGATTACATTTTTATCGAAAAGTAAAATCACAATTGCCTGAGAATATCTTCGTGAAATATAAATTGACTAAACCAATGTTGGTAAATTTTAATGAAGATAATCATAAATAATTTATCATATCGTCGAAGCTAAATCTAAATTCATCAGTTTAATAATTCACACATTTCACAAGTCGAACCTGGCAGTGATTTATTTAGCTGATTCAGTATTCACAATCATAATAATTCATTCCACACTCATCGTACAAATGTCTAATACTTGTCAATGATTTCAACTGAATAGTAATCAATAAACAAATGTTCATTATCTAAATTTAATCTTACCAATACAGGAGTACGTTTTTTTTGTGTGTCATGTAGAGTTGAACAATTGAGCAACAAGTTGAAACGTGCGGTTGTCGGTTGGATCGATATATGAGAGATGAGAGCATACAGTGCACCCATGTGCACGTGGAGACTTCAAATTTTACGGTGACTTATATTCATTCACCGATTTATCCATTAATATTACAAAAAAAAAAAGTTTTCTAATATCTATTGTGAAATTGAAGGAAATTTTTATTTATTCTCATTCCTTTTTCCATCCGCAAAAAAACTTGAATTCCCATTTAAACAAAAGAAATTTTTCGTAAAAAATCTGTAAAGTTTTAGTGATTCTCACAATAACAACATTACAAAATTTACAAAGCGGATGATACAATATTGTAAAATAGAGTGATGCTTCTAAAGAATAAAGCTTTTAATGAATTATTTTTGGTTGAGATATTCCGAAAAAATTTTCCGCGTGTAAATAATGGAGTATCATATTTTCTTTATATTTATTTCACTATTTATTTTTTTTTCATCATCCAAATACTGCATTTCATCGATAATATTGATAGAATTTTACATTACGTTGATACGTAAGATACAGTGTATAAAGTGTGGAATATATAAGGTGCGGGCAAGAGTGCTTACCAAAGAGGGGAAAGAGGAATGAGATATAGTTGTCTGTAACACGTCTCTGCTCTCAAGCAACGAGACCGCCTGCGGCGGCCAAGTTTACTTACAACTTCACTGCCAACTTCTCAATATTCATCCCAATTATATTATATGTACTGGCGCTGAGAAATTGTTACGTATATGAATATATATATGTTACGAGAGTGCCCAAGCGTGTCGATCATCTTCACCATACTTTTCTCAATCAAATAATTTACATCAATACATCAAAAGTATTTTTAATTATTGAAATACAGTCACAAAAGAATAAACACAAATTGAATTATTTCAACACATTTCTGTACATAAAGTGTGTCATAAATATTAATAATGAATAATGTAAATATTGTTTAAATTTCAAAAAAACTAGGCCACCACTTTCACAACTATCTAATGAATAAAAGCTCAAGCTAAAAGAATCATGATAACAAATAAATTCGTGACAATTTCATTGAATTCAAAAGTAAATGAGTATAAATTCTTTTCACGATCTTCAAGTGCCAAATTGAATAACTAATTATTAGTGAATGCATTAATTCTAGTCCAGTATTATTATCATTATTATTATTATTATTATTATTATTATTATTATTATTATTACGAGATGAAGAACATCCAGGTAGGGAATAGAAGGTACATCACTGGTGAATTCAGGAGCTTTCTCTCCATTCGTCTTACTGAACACGCTATGCTGAGCGTATATGTACGCGCCCGCGCTTTCGCGCACACACTTCCAACTTTATTCTATCTTCGGAATTAGTTCAGCCGTCTTGGCACGTCTTTGTCGAGCTGTTGGTGATAAAGTTTAGTATGCTAATTCGTAGAACAGCTGCACGGCTTCTCCCCGCTGAAGTAAAGTACCCGCGCGGCGCGCCAAAATTATTGAATTTAAATTGCGGTAATTAAAATGTGTTGTGCCGCGCTTGGCGTACGACACATTTTACATATATATATGTGTGTTTGTATAGATATAGATGAATAGGAGAATGTGGGTATAGTTGTCGATGGTGTGTCACACACAATGTTACAAAGATGCTTGATGTAATTTTATGACTAATTATTAGAGATATTTTCATGATGTATTTATTAATAAAGTTTGGATGGACTTTGTGAATTTATTGTATCCATTGTGTGATATTTTATTTGTTATAAGTTGGATTATTTGGATTATAAATTGATGTTGATGAAGTGGGGAATGACGCAGAGTATGATTTGGAGAATTAGGATTTTGTATGATGTCTTTTTTTCCTATGTAAATTGTTTGGAATAAAAAATAAAACAATAATGAAGATTTGTAATGTAGTAATGTAGTATTATTCTGTAGTATTTTGAATTGTTTCAGGATGATGAACTTGAATTCAGATGTTACACAAGAGGATAATTATAATTATCAGTCTCCAATTTCGCTTGGGAATTTTTAGGTTTTTCTAATTTTCATTTGTTAACTTTGTCTAAATGTTCAGTCAGTTCTATTCATTTTCCAGAATTTAATTCTCAGTTTTTTTTACCAATTTGTTGAATGATTTTTAATATAAATTTTAAGTGAATCAGTTATGAAATTATGAAGATTAAAATCCAAGAGCTTTTATGTCTGCAGAAGCTAATATATGGCAGTACTTTTTTGGGTTAATATTCTATCCAAGAATCGTTGTTAACCTACCATCTTTATTTCCTAAGTCAACATAAATCTGACAAATTCTATAAATAACATCTGAAAAATGGTCCACATTAATTAATTCACAGTTTTCACAACTTCAAAATACCTCGAATATAAACCTGCATCAATAATTCCCTGAACCAACGAACTGCATTCCCTTTTTTTCAAATAGTCACACATAAAAACATCAGCAATTTGAATTTAATAAAAAAAGTATTTTATTTACATTCACCTAAATGAATATTAACATTCCATAACAAAGTGAAAAAATAATTATCCAACTCTTCATTTTCTATATTATTTGTTAATTTTCATCAGGTAATTTAAATCCAAAATTAACCATATTAAATTTCAAGCTTTATTTTTCTCCAGGCCAACTATTCATATATTGAATATTGACAATAGCGTATATAATTATCTAATTGAATATAAATTATCGTGGTAGAATAATAGGTTTCATTGACAATCCCTTTTTCCTATATATATCGATGAAACCAATTACGGATTTTGGCCATTTTCAACTCTATAGCCTGGATCGGTTCCATCAAGAGACAGTTCATACGTTAACACTTGAATGGCGGCGTGTGCTTTTCAGCTTCCATATAGAAGGATGAATAGAGGGACTGCCACGGTTTTGGCAATTCGCCAGACAGCAAGTAACTTATTATATCTGGCATTAAATTATTATAGAGACCGTACGCCCTTTATCCCATTCCCACGCACATTCCCACATTTACATTCACATATAAATACATACATACTTATGTATATATATAAACTTTCAACATATATATATAGACAGTGGGAACAACAGTGAGTGCATAGGAAACGATTAAATCCAATGACGGATTTTACAATTCCGTATTCGTGGCCCGCAGGCAGACGACGACGTAGACTTTATCGTTGAAAGCCATATACGATCCTTTTCTCCAGTGAAATTCACCGCGAAAATGCATTTAAATATTCGCGCCCTCTTCCTGCAATTATAATTCTTGGAGTCCACTCTATTTGATAAATGAATGGGAATATGAAAGATTTTTAATTAGTTAAAAAGCTGCCAAAGCGGATTTATCATCATTTTTTGAGCTTTTTGTGGAGTTTTTTGTGTTGTAATATATTTTTATATGTACAATGAAACAAAAATGTTTTTTAGTGTTAAAACTAATTTTGTTAATCGTAATATCAGAAGATATTGAACATTGTTGAATAAGGTCGCTTCACTGAAAGTTTATTTTCACGTTTTTTTTACAATGAAAGAGAAAGATGTGTTAATTGTTTCAATAATTTCTGTGGTTTGGAATTATTTGGATTCGATTAAAGACACGAAAGTAATTTTCAGATGAGAAATGTATAAATTATGACTATAAAACTTTTATATTTCCTATTTTTTCTCAATTCTTTCATTTGATTTCAGAATCAATTGAAACGATCAGGTTCTTCAATCGAAGCAACCGTAAAACAATTGACCTCAGAAATTACACTCACAAATAAACATCATCCGCAAAAATGCTCATATTTAAAGTGATTTCCATTCAAATTCACCTTTTTCACAAATCAATCAAATTTTTCAATCAAAATGATCAACAAAAGCTCTCGAATTTTTATCATTCATCCGTAAAATACGGTAAGATTTTCCCTCGATGAATCCACTTATTTCAATAATCCCAAAAAACTAATAAGAATATTTGATGAAAATTCTGTTTTTGAAAATCATGCAATTTGTGACCCTAAAATTTATGACAATAGCTCCCGTTAATTAGAATCTAAATAGGAAATGTATCAACAGGGGAAGAATTTGGAAAACTACGCACAATGTTCTAATAGAATAACTAACATATTGTGATTTCTTCTGTCGAAATACATAAGAATCATAAAAGTTTATTGAAGGGGAGGATGAAGTGGACACAAAGCTTCATGAATAGCGTCTGGAATAAATAGCAGTACATACAATAAAAAAAAAGAAGGAAGAGGGATGAAGTAAATCTCTTAGTTGCTTCCGTACAATAGACATTTAACAATTTGATAGAGAGTCATGTATATTAACTGAGTAATGAACTAAATCCTCAGTGCAAAAGTAATTTTCTTTTTGTTATATTCTCATTTGATATAGTCGTAACAAACTACATATATTGTACATGTGTAGAGAAAAACGACACTCGTTGTCATGTTCCTCTACTATCTCTATATACGCATTGTTTTCTCTCGTAATTAGAGAGGATTATTAGGTAGGATAGAAATGGTGCATGTCGTATTATATTTCACTGCGCAGCTTATGCAATGTCAAACAACAAGGGAGAGAGAACGTGAGAGGATTCATGTCAGGTGATCTTGTGTTATGCATTCAGAATTTTTATTTTTTAACTTTGATAAAATATTACATTTTTTTTTAAATTTCATCTCATTCAATTTGCTTTTGTTTTACTAATTAATAAATTGTTTGTGATATTTATCCTTGTCAAATGTTGATGAATAGAGACTGCTGAGCTTTTCGTACGTGATTATTGTTGGTAATATTTTACCTGCAAATAGTTTAAGATTTTTATCATCGGTTGGTAACTCTTGATATTGATAATATCCTTGAAGAGTCCTGACTGCACCCACGATCGAACAGTTACAGAGGAATTTCGTCATATAATGTTATTGACAGTATTAATTTTATCAGCTGATGAACGCTTTTCCTCCATTTGGTAAAATTACCTTTTGCGAATAACATAAAATTGATTATCTTTTTTTTTGGAATTAACTTTAGTTCAGGGTGGAAGTTTATAGGGTTGGAATGAAAAATCTTGTGTGAATAGTTTGTTTTTGAATGGAGAGATATAAAGAATATTTGATTAAGGGGATGAACAAAAATATGGGCTGTGGGGTTGGTATGAAATTTATTTTTTCTTGCGCTTTAAATCATGAGAATTGTGTAGAGATTCGTAGAGTGTCCTTCTACGAATCTCTACAGGTCGTGCGGAACTCATTCTATATCCTAAAAATGATGGATTTCATTCATATTTATGTATTATTGTGTTTATATTTTTGGGATATTTACGTATTTGATTATCTATTTATTCGTAAGCAGAAAAGGATGGAAATGTGAAAATCCCTCGACTGTGCAGACTATCGGAACTAGTTAATCAATGATCAAATATTCTCAGGGATTATGATGGCATTCAAGTTGATTTAACTACGATCTCTTGGGAGTTTAGCTGGGAATATTTAGGTTGCGATTTCATGAATTTGACATAAATTAATGAGAACAAGGATTCGACTCATAGTATGAGTATAATCTCTGTACAATTTCTGTTGAATAAATCGAAAATTTTTATTCTTCTTTTCGTAATTATCTGCGTCCTAGTCAATATTTAATACTTTTCTCTTCCTCATAATGTCAATGTTTCTGAAATAATCATAATCCGAAAATATCGAAATTGTTGATGAATTTATGATTCATCCCTGGCTTTTTTAGGCTGGCGTCGGAGCGGATTAGAAACGAATAATAACTAAATTATTTCTGTCCTACAGTTTGGAACCTATAGATGCATTTTATATATATGACGCGAACTAATAAGAAGTTTGACTTCTTTGAACTACATCGAGAAGAATATCAATGAAAATAAAGATAATAAAAGGAAACTTTTAGACATTTTTAACTGAAAATAACTGGAGAATATTATCTTTTTTTACAACGATTATGAGTTTTATAACACTCGTTTTCATTTCATCAATGATTAAATCTTAATAATTATTTTCTTTGTAGAATTTTGGTCTTAGTGAAGTGAATAAATACAAATATGTGATCCCACATGAATCATGTTAATTATTTTTATTTCGCTGTCCGATTTATATCTTAAAATTAAATTTCAATCCAATGATTATGAAATTGATCATTCCTATTTCTTATTTCTCCCTAATATTCACATATTTGTAAGAACAACTAAGTTATCCCTACATTTTCGAACGAAAAGTCTTATTTAAGTACTAAAATCTTTCGAATTAAAGACCAAACAATTATAAACCGTATAATAAACATTCTTTTGTTTTTGGTAAACATAAAAATCTACTAGATTATTTCACACGATCAATATTACAATTCCGTCAATGAACTTCATGATGTTTTTCAATCATATCCAATAAATCATAAAAAATAAAACAAAAAAAGACTTTCAAATCTTAAAACAAAGCCAAAACAATCTGGAAAAAAATTCTATTCTTCAATAATCTTCAGATGAATGAAATAATCATCAGAATAATACCCTCACTATATGCAATGTCAAATAATCGCCAATGATCCTACCAGATGTGATCCTTTGATGTCAATTTGACGAACAAGTATCTAAGCCTAACCCTATGTTCCTACCTATGAATCCAATAGTGTATAAATGCGTCAGTAATGTTCAGCCTAAGCAGAATCTACATATGTAGTGACAAAGGTTAAGGGATGAAAGGCATTATGAAAAGGTAGGTCGTCACCGTGTGACTTTGCACTCAGGATGTGCATGGGGTTGGCGCGATGACGTTTCATTGGGCTGCGCCGGGAACTTATATACTACAGTAGCGCTATACATTGCTCATCGGGCTTTATACATCACGACGCAGTGGCAAATAAGCGCATGCGCTATCCAGATAACAACCCCCGCAGAGTCATTTCGCGCGGTACATCGTTGCGGGTCGAGTCATCCCACGCGTTCCATCGAGTCGTACGGTGAGAGATACTCGATCGCTTCGCAAGTATTCGAAACAACGCGCGAAAATATTTTACTATTAAATAACTTTTTTTTTTCACTCAATTTATCATCAATTTTTCCTTTTTATTTTCAACTATTCACGCTCGATTAAATCCAATTAAATTGTTTCTTTTTATTAATATTAATATTGAAATATTGTGGAAAATTATTGTTAACTATCAATAAAATAGTCCAAATCGGATTATAATTAAATGAGATAAATTGCTAAGAGATAGATAAATCATGATAAATCTTAAGCGGAATAAAATAAAACTATTAAATGTGTTTGAAGTGATAACAGGCATGTCAATAGTGAACAATGTTAATAGTGATTTATCGAAGGTTTTAGGATTAATGCCACGTGATATTATTGGGTGTAATGATCGACAGGAGTGCGTAGCACTCCGTGGGGAGTTGGAAAATGCATTTGAATATTGAGCTATTGAGCTGGAAGTTATTAATTCAATAGTCCAATTTACTGACCGCTGATACTCTACTGAGTTGTGGTCTATCCCATTTGTGTTTAAGTGTTACGGACGTCAAGGGACGTCGAATACCAAGAGAAGACTTGACATCAAGCATCAATTGTCTTCGATAAATATTATAGAAGAAATATATCATTGCAATCGGTTATTTCATCGTTGTAATTTGTGCGCCTCGGGAAGATGATGCGTTTTTTGCTTATTGGGCTTATGATCGCGGAGTCACGCCAAGTTCAAGGTATATTATGGAATTTAATTGTGATTATATTACGTGTCAAATCATAATGTTATAAATAACTACGTTAACACAGTGCCATAATGACCTGAAATTTAGACAATAATATTAATTCATCGTTTTTATCCATCTTATCTCATTGCGAAATTTGTGCTTCACTCGCATAATTCATATTCATGAATTTTAAATTTAGTGAAACCACTCACAAGCTTTTATGAATTCTTTATTTTTTTCCCATTACTTTTATTAAAATTCTCACATTTTTACTCAACAATCAAATTACAATTTTCCCATTTGCATTTTTGTTTTAATTAATTAAAGAAAACACAGTAAATGAAAAATTTCATTCCCATGTGTTATCGATTTTTATGTTAATTAATTTCAAATTCACATTTCTGTTAATCGGATTCTTATTGTAATTGAAATTCATCTGAAACTATACATACAGTTGAGATTATTATTGTGCAATTGATTGCAGTGTATTCAGTGAGTTTCCATTTGTCGGTGATTCCGTTTTGCTTTTACTCTCATTGTATTGTATTTATTTTCCATACTTTGTTCTCTCGTGTTTCCACCAATTTATCGGGTTGCGAATGGGTTTCACATAGTCTATGAGTTGAAGTGGCATTCATGAAAGTATAAAGTACGGATAAATTTTTTTCTGTGTATAGGTATAAAAGACGGAGTGGTAGAGTTTATGGAAGGTAGAAGCAAGTTATATCGGAAAAAAAGAATAAAAATAGCAATAATAATAATAATAGTAATAATAATAATAAAAAATCGTCATAGTATAAGTCTCTTTTGAGAAAGTCGACAAATAAAATCTTTGAAGGAAAATCACTTTTGTGAAGGGCGCGCCCCCATAGTCGCGTATTTGAATCTCATCATTGGGGGAAGTAAGTGAAAGAGCATAAATTCTTCGAATTGCCTTTTCTGTGTGAGGTTGAGTTTCTGAAATTCGGATGAGAAGAGCGGTGAGAGGGGACGAAAGAGTGAGGAAAAGAGGGAGAGAGAGAGTTGAAAGAAGAAAGGATAAAGTATAAATCTATTCGCAAGCAATTCGAAATTTATTGACTTTTATATTAGTGAGATTGAATGAATGCGTTTGCACATTGTGAATTGTTATTGTGTTGTGAAAAACATTTTCAAATAATTAATGAATGGATTGGAAATGTTTGCGTAGGGATATTTGATATCAGAGTTTTTTTCTTTTTAAATTTATATTTATTGCTTTGTTTTTTCGGTTATTTCTGTGGGGAATGTTTTGAGGGGAAGTGTTTGGATGATAATTTGAAAATTTTTATTTTGTTTTGGCAATTGTATTTGTTATATAGTTGAGGGTGAAATTGAATGAATGGAGCTATGAAGATTTGTTGTTTGTTGGGGAAAGTTGTGACTTCTATTTTGTATGAATGTGTTTTTGGAATTATTAAAGTTATAGAAAGTCCAAATGTTTGTCGGGGTAAATAGATCTCAGAGACTGACATAAATCATGGCGAAATTGAGTGACAGATTGAGAAAAAGAATTTTAGTTTGAGAATTTGACCTATTTAATTATGTTTTGTTGATAACAATCAAACAAAAGTGATTAACAACAGACTTATTTGTGTAAGCTTCTAAAGTTATTTCGATCTATTTTCATCGAGAGTTATTTAATTAATTATGAAACAGTTTGTGAAATGCTGTGAGTACAAAATTTAGTAGACAAAATAACAAAAGATACGATGCTTGTTATGACTTTCTATTATTGCTGAAAAGCTCGTTATCAGCATTGCATTTTTTGTTCGCTAAATTGTTAGTTGTAGAAAAAAAAATCAAATGTGGATTCTGCTCGACTGAACAGAATTCAAAAATACTAAGCTCTTCATAATGATATTAAAATAATTGAATTTATCAGAGAGTTTCGATTTTCCTTTTCATAAAATTAAATCCAATTTGTATATTCAACCAAACTGTTTGTATTATTCTCAGAATAATTTCCAACAAACTCTGAACAAGCATTATTTCCATATACATTCCGCAATTCCAGTGAATATTATCTTCATGTTGAGGTTCATTATGTGTTTCAAAAAAACAATATTATCCTGTGGTTTACACTCTAGTAGTGATTATTTGATGAATTCCGTGTGCAGTTCAATACAAAACTTATTCATAAATCCATTAGCAAAACTCAAAAATGGATTATTATCATCACATGCAACATTTATTCAAAACAATTCAGTTATAACAAACAAAACTCAGCAAATTTTACTCATAAAACCCATAAATCTCACCATAAAAATAACTGCAAAATCTTCCATAAAAATTGACCAAAAATTCATCAGCAATACAAATTAAACAAATATGTAAACAATTAAAAAAAACTATACAAACCCCAAAAGAATTCACTCAATCATTTCTCCTCAATTTCATTCGCTATCATCTGTGTTTTCCTTCATATTTTATCGCTATGAACTTTATGATATTCCTCATAACAAATTTAACGGAAAGTGGTTCGCTCTTCCGTTAAATCGTGCTCATCGATTACATAATAGAAGAAAAAAAGTTTTGTAATATGTATCCCAGTATATATTCCATCCTTCGTATCCAATCACGTTCTCATCATCTTCTGCATCATATAAAAATCTATTTCACAATGAAATCATATATTTATCTCACAGTAAAATACAAACAAGTGACATGCAATTCCATTAAAAATAATAACGTCATGTAGATATTCTCATAGAAATTTGTTGTTGATCATTTCTGATAAAATGATCCAGTCAACAATAGAAGTTGTATATTATGTTGTAAAATTTAATCATATTCGATCAAACGATATTGAATCAAACATTTTGTGTATTGCACAGTTCAATAAATAATTCAATAGAACGATGTAGAATTAATTGAGCAAATCAAAAAGTAACAATGAAACATGTGATCTTTGAAATTGTATTGTAACCGCGTGTTCTCACAATGGTGCATAGCCAGCATTACCTGCCGCAGCCATTTGTAGCTGCTGCAACAACAGCAGCAGCACTGCCACCAGTATATAGTGGAAGTAGAACAGCATTATATACGAGAAAACGAAAGGGAAGCAAAATAATACGAGTGAAAGAGAAATAGAAGATGTTGTTGGTGGGTGACCGCTCACGGTCTTGTCGTTTACACCACTAAAGCTCCGGATTATCTCACCGAGGTATAATTAACTGTCACTAATTTCACGGAATTGGGGATGAGAGTAAAGTGACAACGATTGCAATATCCTTGATAGTGTCTGGGGTAGTAAAATGTGTCAGAGAGTTAGGATTAAAGAGGAAAAATGATTGGGATAGAAAAAATATTATCCACCCAAAAAAATGTTCATTCATTTCTAGATTTATAATTAATTCGCAATAGTTATAATTATATTAAATATAATTAATGATAGTTTGTTGGTTTGTGAGTTTGATATTTTGCAATGTTTAAATTAATTAGTGAATATTTTGGAGTCGAGGATATGATTGTATAATCGAGAATGGAATGTTTTCAGTTGGAAAAAGGAGAGAAGTATTTTTCATGTGTGGATATCGATTGACATTTACTTTTTGTTTCTCTTCACTCTTTGTCTCAACGTTTTATCAAAAATCAATAGTTCCATTGCTTATTCTACACATGATAATTATTCAATTAATTTTTCTCTGGAAAATTGAATTGAAATATTCTTTTTCATTTGAAAAAACTATTTCATTTGAGTTTAAACTTAAGCCGACCACTTCTATTTTATCTTTATCTCCCATGCGGAAATTGTTCCACAAACATTTATTTTTTTACTGATATTGATTATGAAATCAAATCAGATCTTGAAGCACTGCAATAATAACCTGAAAGTGTCAATTAGAAACACTTTCCAGACCCGTTGATGTCATAAAATGTATTTTTATCTCACATGATAACTAATGTAACATTCCACCCAAAACCAATACTTACTCTCACCCTTATCCATAAAATAACGTCATAACATCCGTTAATATAAACATTCAAAAACTTTCAACATATTCAACATAACTTTTCATAGCTAAAAAAAAAGCACAATAACTTTTCACTACAAATTAATAACCTCCCCAAGAAATCGTCACTAATTTTCATCAACCAAATTTCTCACATAACATCACCATAAAATACTGTCACCAATCAAATACTCGACATAATTTTCCCACTTTACAATCAACTCCTTCAAATTTCACAAAATCCCACCCAAAAATAACAAAAATCGCACTATTCACCCGAAACTTTAGAAAGTGAAATGTGCCAGCGGGTGAAAAATAAAGAAAAGGGTGAGTGAAGTAGAAAAAGATGTTTCAACTGCAACAACAACTTGGAGGGGCGGCTCCTTGTATCCGTACAAACACACACACACACACATATATATATATATCACCCTGCTCTCTGCTTCACAATATATAAAGCCTTTTGCGAATGCCGCGCGGCTGCCTACAGACGATACCGAAAAACCATGTTAAGTAGTTGATGTGGCACAAGAGCTATCGCTTTACGACACTTTAACCATACCGTGAATCGACACTCGTTCCACTTTACTCCCATTTCCTTTTACTATATATATATACTATATATATATATATATATATACGCCTCGCTTCATACCATTGCGACGACGACTTGGCTTTTATTTACTATCTTCGTGGAGCCGACCTTTAGTTTTCCTTGTCTCCCGCACAATGTGTGAGTGTGCCAGTAGTGCTTCAGAAAAATTGTTTCAAGAGTTAGTTCATATATCGCATGTTGTACATTTATTTTTATATGAAAATAATCTTTCTTTTTTTTATTGCATTCTTCATGAGAATTTTTTCTTTTTTTGGGTTACATGAAATTGTGAGGTGTTTTTTTGTCTGTATTCATATTCATTTTTATTTCCTTTTTCAAAAGCTTTATGGTAAGGTTTTTTAGTGTTTTTATTTTTGTTTCTTTTTCTGTTTTCATTTTGTTGGTGTCTTTTTATCATTTTTTTTTCTCGTTCATATGGAAATAATTGTGCAAATTGATAGCAACGCTTGGTTGAGCCAAGCGATCACTGATCTGAGCAATAACACGATTGGTCTATTGTAGAAGCTATATAATACACTTGAATATTTGTTCAAGCGTGGTAACTTCACGTTTTATAGAGATACAGAGCTTTGGGGCTCAATTTGGCTGTTTAACTTTCATGTTGCGCGTCTTGTTGTGAACGAGAGAGAAAGAGAGAAAAAAAAAGGATGTGGAATTATTGGTTTATCGATATGTATATATTGATGCGCTGAGAAAATTCGGACTCGGGACAAAGTTTTCGTAGAAGCATCGAAGTTTCTCACGGTATATATTGCTACAGTGGAACATTGGTGGTCGCGACCTTCATTGCCGCCACTGCTTCACTTCCATCCTGTTGACTGACACAATGCAGTGAAAATAGGCGCATAGAGATAAAATGAAAAGGGATTGAAAAAAAAACGGGGTAGGAAAATGAAAATTGGAGAACAAAAAAAACCTGCTATAAATGTGGGGTTGTGAATTGTACAGGGGAAAAGCACAAAGCTGACCACAGAAATACGCATCGAATTTTGTTCATTGGATGCTTTCAAATATTTGGAAATGCTGAACTTCATACGTGAATGGTTGAAATTACAAACTGCAGTAAAAAGGCTTTTGAATATTTTCTGTAAATAAAATTGAAGGGTGTGACAGTTGGGTATTGGAAAATGGGATGAAAAAAAAATAGATAGTGATCATTTTATTATGTATCATGCAGAGCAATAAAAAAAATTTTAATGCGTCAATTTCAATTGACCACTTCAATGGGTTCGTGAGAATTTTATGAATCATTGAAAGGATAATAATTTTATTGAAGTGTCAGAAATTTTTTTTCATCTGTTTATAGCGGTTTGTTGTGTGTTGGTGTGAGTTTTGATTCTCTTCCTAAGTCATTCGAAATTATAGGTTGGAATTTGTTGATCCATCGGACAGAGATTTTATTACTATGATGATTTAGGAGAAAATTTTATTTTCAACAGTTACAGAAGCTTTGACATTTTCATTCCCAATTTATGACTATTTTAGAATACTCGAAAGAAGGTTTTGCAAAAAATTGATAATTCATTGCATCAATTTTGTAAAAACAATTTCATATTCTACGAGTTTAAAAATATAAATCATTGCGAAAAATCACATAACAAAAGTAAAAGAATTGAAAAAGAAATTGAAAAATGATTTCTTCCATGTACAAAATCTGTCAAATGTAATTTCACGTTTCAATATCACTAGTATTTTTCGATTGAACTCAAATTACATTTTCACCTCTTTTTCATTGAATTCCAAATGATAAAATATGTGGATACAAAACGTCATATAAATTCAGTAGAATTTCCAATGCAGTAAAATGTATTTTTATCAATAACTTTCTGATCTTCATTCAATTTTCTTCATACAAAACAAAAGCATAAAAAGTTCGTCAATATTCTACAATTCAACAATTTTAATTGGTTGGATGCGCAAATTAATCTGGATTATACAATTATGATCCGACTACTCTGAATATTTCTGCATGACGTGTCAGAATTAATGTCATTGGAATAGTTGAAGATTAATATATTGTTAATAGTTTTAGTTGAAGATATATCTAAAATGTGTGCGTTGAATTTCCAAACAATTCCAAAACAATATTTGTCACAAATGAATAATAAACAATTTTCGTGATAGTAAATTAATCAGTTCACTATCAAATATATATTTTGAATTTAGTTTTATCAAATGACGATATGGAATTCGTCAACAATTCACAATTGACAATTTAAAATGGTTGAATGAACACAAATTGATCTATATTATAAGACCGAATATGATTTCCCACTCCAAAACATTTCCACATGACTTGTCAGAATTATTGTCATTGAAACAGTTTAGGATTTATTGCATTGTGGAAAATTGATTGGTTGAATTAATTAAGTGTATTGTCCCGTGACATTTGAAAATACTCATGTGTATTTATAGATATGTGACAGTGTATATGATAAAGAGAAACATTGAGGTAAATATGAGACAGTTTCACAGGATATAGGAATAACCGGGCACTATTCCAATCCCAAAAGTTTCTGTTTTTATTGTCGCACAAAATATTCATAAAAGATCCGACGGCAAAGTTTATTCGTGGTATATACCGACAGTGGCATATCGTAAGATTATAAATGTATCTCCGGTTGCTTCTACATAGATATAAATTTGGCACAATCCTACGAATTTGACTTTCTAGGTCAGTATTACGTATACATGCATGTACAATTATATATTTGCAAGTTCTACGCCACATTTCCTATGTCAAATTCAAATTTTTATTCAACTCTATTCAATATTTCGATTCAAAATAATCTCATAGATCTCATTGAAATTTTTCGTTCTGTCCATTCAAATTTTTTTATTATTTTCATTCCTTCAAAATAATGTTGTTGATGCATTCGAGTTAAATTGTCTTGTTGAGATAGAAATGATATTTTTCATTATTCCCATATTTACTTGAACATCAAATTCGTATTTTATTATATCATGAATTCGTTGGAAAATTTTATTTCGATAGATGCAAAATATAAAATTTTTAGTTTGATATTCACAAAAGTAGAAATTTCGTGATATTTTTAGTAATTTGATATATTCAGTTGATTGTTTTTCATTTTCAATTATTCTTTTGTCTTAATACAACTTCAAAATCTATTCGTTAAGTCTAACCAGGTACTCAGATTTTATTCCGTTGGAAAATAGCGTCCTAACCTGACAGATTCAATTGTTTTCAAAGAGACAGATGACAGTTAAATAAATTAAAAACGTGGGTAGCTCAAATTCTCATTCAAAAAAGAGTGACATCAACTTTCTCGAAGCTCTGAATAGCAATAACGTCATCTAACTGAATTGATGTTGAACCCAAACGAAAAACTGGCGAGTTCACACAGCTATAAACCTATGTACGACCAATCATTGATCATTTTCACTTATGATACTCCTGAAATTTGCTTTGTATTTGTTCTGACAATTTTCAAGTCTTTAATTTCTTCTTGACAAACTCGACAATAATTAAAAGCAGCATAACAACTCATCCCCAAATTATTTTTCATTCATCTTCATTCAATTCAATTGATTTCTAAGTAATAAATAAAACAGAATAGTTGACTAAGTCACTCCAATTTACCTAAATCATTTACCCTACGAATTCATATCAAATCTCATATTAAATTCACACTTTAAACATTTCTAATTTAGTGAATAAACAATTCCCGATCCTTCAAACACTTTCACATCTATTTCACTAAATTCTTCTTTCTTTATTTGTTGATCCATGACCACTGTTAAGCTCACATAAAAATCACAATATGTTTATCCTTTCTATTTCACAATTTATAATAAAAATGGTCACATCTATCCATTAATCTTTATGCAAATACATATATTTATATTAAAATATTTGTGTGTGGATATTTGTGGAGAAAAATAATTCATTTGGGATTGTTGTAAGAGTTCGTAGGAAAAGGCGGAAAAAAAAAAACAAAAAAATAGAACAAGCATATGAAAGCGTCATCTTGGATAAATCTTGGTGATACACAAAATGTCTCAACGTATGAAATATATTGTATGGAAGACGCCGAGTGCCTGCATAATAAAGCGACTAGAAGATACATATATAAAGTAGGTATCCAGTGAGTACAACCAGACGACAGCTGTTTCCCACAGAGACCCAGATGTGTTTTTGGTTTTCTTTCTTTCTTTCTCAGTTGCTCACTCAACCCAACATATTTCCCTTACACATTCTAGTCCGGATCATCGGATACACACGTAAACTAAAGTATTTTTGATACATATATATAAATTTTAGCTGTTGAGATTTTAACATTTGATGCAGCATAAATTTCCACATTATGCGACTGTCAGTTACAACATAATTCAAAATACAATTTTACACAGTAGAAAAATGTACAGGAAGAAAAAAAGTAAATAAAATCACAAAAATTCTCCAAATACAAAATGTGCACATGATTTTATTGTGATTATTTTAAAATGCATTTGAAGATGAAGGAGATTTTTTTTTCTGCTTAGATGAATTCAATTTAATTGATTTATAAATGAGACTGATTGAACGTATACGAAACGAATATTTCAAGAGTTTAATTATTGACAAAGGGGAAATGTCGTTGCCAATGCTAAAAAATAGGATTTTTTCATTTCGTTCTTTCTTCTTTTTTTTTCAATTTGTTTCTGTCAGATGTAGTGGAAATTAATTGAAAGAGTGATAGGCAGTACGTCAGGTACATTTTTATTCAATCATCAATTTTTATTGGGAAATATTGTAAAGTATGATGGAGAAAATGGAGCTGTTAATTAGTTGATGGAGTGCAAAAATTTTTCATACTTCTTCGTTTTAACGTAACTACAGTTGTAGCTCATGCTAGAAAAAAAACTACACAATCATATATTTACAAAAAGAAAAATGTGCACAGCTACTTTAGTGTTAACATGATTAAAAATATAATCCCATAAATATTGATCACACTAACACTTTCGTAAATAATTCCTACATATTTTTGATTCCAACAATTCCATCACTACAATTCAACAAATTGTATTATAACATTCCAAAAAATTCATATTAGCAATTGAATATTATTTTACTAATAACCAAAACGAAATTCAATTTATGTACAACCCACATGAAATATTAGTGACCAATATCAACAACTGAGCTATGAAATCTCTCGAGTCTCTGGTGCACACCCCGAATGTTTTGATAATCGATGCCAACAACTACCAATTTATCATCATGACAGCTTTAGAAGACAAATGTATTTATTGATAATTGGTTGAAACATGGCGACACTATACGAAAATCCTTAGATAATTGTCGTCAATGCATAAATCAAATGTGTACCCATACAATAATATTTGTGAATATATATGTATGTATGTATGTATGTATGATGATATAAACACATATGCAGTGTCTATTCTCGCATTTGGCATCATAATTATTCAAAATCTGGATGCACAACATATAGTGGCTTATTCAATAATTCAATTACGCTTAAGCACACGCAGAATACTGACGTGTTTGGTACACTTGTAGAATCTGCATTTGACGTCTATCCAAACCGATTTCTCATCGACGACACTGGACTACGATACGTTCGTTCAATTGGCATCGATTCAGTGAATTCTCCTTGAATTTATATGTATACATGTAGACATATAGGTGAACTTTATTGAAAGTAAAATCAATATTGCCAATGTGGTCTACAATTTCTTTACATTTATATCAGTAAGAGAATGAGAAATAATGTAAACATCCAGGATCAAGGTCTGCTTCAAACTTCTGATTGGTGTAACACAAAGACTGTTCCTTTGAAACTGTTTGTAAATATTTGAAATTCATTTACTTTATTTACATTGTGGGAAATTCATTGTTATCTTTACATCATTAAATTCAATTTTCTTGTTAAAAAATCCACTTGAATATATTAATTAGTGAAATGTAGTTGTTTTATTACTAAGATATGAAATTTTTTATTCATTTTCAAGTCTGATCTGTCTTAAGTATTATTCATATTTTATTTTCAATTCATTTATTTGAAAAGCTTTGGATGGTCTGAAAATAAATCAAGAAAGTTGTAACAAGACTCGTGGGAATGTAATTTCATACGAATAACTGGTTTTTTTTTTAATTTATTTTTTTTGTCTGTTGAAATTACAAGAAGCTTTTTCATAGTATAATGAGAACTCTGAGAGGCTTCAAACTTGCTTTGGACAATATAATGTAAGAAGATCTGTCTATGCAGACATTTAACCTGCTTCACTGTAAGAAAATAATTATTAGTTTCGAATTTTTATATTATACGAATTGTACTCTTGTGATGAATATAATCGAAATCTGAAAATTAATACGATAACATTAACTTCTTTTTCAAAATATATCAGAATATAATGTTGCATTTTGATAATAATTCGTAGTGCAATATTTGTAAATATGAAGAAAGAAAAGCTCAATTTTTTCTTCATAATTTCTTTCTGATATTCGTTCTTGATGTAAATTTATTTGGCGTTTAATGAAGTTAATTCAAAAGCTTCACGTGCAATATTCGGAGTGAATATGAGATCAAATTTATTTATGCATACGGTCTGTGGTGTATTAATGCATTCAACGAAATCTTAATGAAGGTTTTGGGCAAAGGTGAGGTTCTGGTTTAGTAATGGGTTAGTACAGTAGATGTGGTAGTCTTAATGATGATGATATCAATAGATGCATATGTATACCATATACAATTCAATCTTGGTATAATAGTGCGTTAATGACGTATTCATGTTCAATTTGTAATTCCACGTGGGATATAGATGAAGGAAGATTAGTATTATTATCAGAGACATGGATTGAAGAAAAAATTGGGATAAATTAGGAAGTTATGAATTTCACCCTCACATAGATTTGAATGAGCAAGATAAATAAAGCATTCATTGAGATATATCTAAATAGGGGTTAAATGGGTAATGATTTTTATTGCTTTATGTTTTAATGATTGACTCGAGGAATTTTAGTGTCATTGATAAAAAAATTGGAGAAATTGACTGGTCTATTATAGGAATTTTATTTTCATATTTGAAGTGTTGCAACAAAACTAGAAAGACATGAAAATTAAGAACAAAATATTACGAATATAAAAATGGGAGATACATTTGCATTAATATTTTTATTTATAAAAAAAACACATGAGAACAATTGAGTGAATATTTTTCCCTAAAATGTTCATATTATTCATCACAATATGTCCATCTAACAAATCCTCAATCTTTAGATTTTGGTAATTGACATTTTATCCTGAACAATATGAACACAATTAACAGTGAAAATGAAGCAGGACTTTTCCACGTTGTTCGCTTCTTTGTTGAATATTTTAATAATTTTTAACAACATATTTATTGAGATACATTTCACTCCCAATTAATATCGTGACTGGTCGCTGCATGAACAAGTTGGTGTTTTTTTTTTCCCCTCAATACTTGTTATAAAAGTCGATAACGAGTAACAGGATATAACTCCACTTCGTAAAAATACAAAAAAAAAAGAAAAAAAAAATTCTCAAAACTTTTTTTTTATTAGAAAAAAACAAATTTTTCATAACGAAATATTCAATTCTTTACCATTTATATTTCGATATAATGAGCAAATAAATTTCAAAAAAAAGGCCACGTTGTGAATATTAAAATCAACATTGTTCCTAAAAAAAGAGAAAAAAGAAAAAAAGTATATCCATTTTAAATGAGTGAAATAACTTTTTAATCAAATGAATTACTTTTTTCACATGAATTTTTATGCATTACCTATTAAACATGTATACGCAATACCCGAGCGGTAGATTATTATACTGCTGGTGCACAGGGTGGAGTGAATAATGCAGTGATATTTAATTTCTCATCAGCTTAAACAAAATGGAAAAGAGAAAGAAAAGAAGAAAAAAGAAAAAATAAAAAAAAAAGGAAAAGAAGATGAAAAAATAAGTAAAAGAAAGTGAAAAAATGAATTTAGGCGTAGCCTCAAGTAGAAGGTCGATAACCGACTGCTGTCGCGTCGATTTACATCCGAGACCAGCTGCCAGAGACCTCATTAAATTTAAACTCCACCAGTCGTTGATCACATCTGACAAAATATAACTAAGAGCCACATAATTTGCTCAATAGAAGTGACAATATATATTTGTATATAATATTGAAATAATATTAAATATATATTGTTGAATTGATATGTAGGAATAATTATTAAATGAGTTTCGAATGCCATCATGATATTGCAAATTCGCAATTGTACGTCCATGATATTATTAAAATCCAAAAATTAATTCAATATTCTCTTTTAGTTATCTCATGCAGTAGTATTGACACACAGGCCTATTAACGAATCGTTTCAACCCAGTCGTGTGCAATGCAGCTGGTGAAAATCCTTCCGAGTATGGTTTAATTAAATTAATTAATTCATCGCACTGTATGGAATAACCGAATCGTCTCTCTTCTCTTTTTCATATATTCTTTGTCGTGTAGAACTCTACTGCGATTCTATAAACACAGAATGTATATTTTAAAATTCGAATTAGCAAATGAAAATGTCTAAATAATACCATCTAATGAAAAGTAACATTATTTCATTTTAATATCTTAATGACATTGTGAAATTATGTAAAATAAATATCTTCAATGTCTATAAATGAGATTTTTGTTTCATTATCTATTTCACATTAACTAGTCTGTTCATTTTTATTTTTCACTTCTTCCACTTATTTTTTATATCACTTTTTATTGTACACCAATACATTTACATTCTCATTTCTATCTTCAACACGACTATTTCACACAGATCGAAAATTCACGTGGGACATATAGACATAATCATGGAATGCAAATCAGTGACGAGTTATTCGATGCGCGAAATAATTCCGGACAACGTGAAATGCCAAATTTATCGATTCTACATCGATAGATGTTGCAAACTGTGTGGTGTTTATAGATATATATATATATATGCACGTATGTATATCATTATTATTGTTCTCTCTTGCTTGCTCTGATGATTTGTTGCAATTCCAATTGGTGTCGTTGTCGTGTCAGCCCAATATTTCATCGTGGCAATTTATCACACTGGGTCACACATTTGTAAATTCATCGTCAGTTAAAACGTGAAAATATAATGAGGGGCCATAAAGTCAATAAAGTGTTTGGTACTTATATTAATAAATGTGCATGTCTGTATGTGAGTCAGAGCAGAGACATTCTTGAAGACGAAGTTTTCGTTGGTTTTGGGTGAAGCACTGGGTAAAATTAGTCAAGCATATGGAGTTTAAAGTTTTAGATGTGAGAGGTGGTGGCACGAGACATTGGAATTGGCTGAGGAATTAGCATATTCGAAAGTTTAGCAATTTAACAGAATGCAGCAACTTAGAGATAGACGAGCCATCCTCAACCTAGTGGGAATGCATTCTTGTTGGTTCTAGATTCTTTGTTAAACCAAATAAAAATAAAGAATAACAAAGTAATAATATTATCATCTACAATTGGAAATATTCACATACTCGAATAATTGAATTGGAAAATTTCCAAGTGTCGTTCCATATGCATAAACGAGTGCATCCAAGGGATATATAAATGTAAAATGCATAGATGTTTTTTTTTTGTGTGGAAATAATAGATACGAAATCCTTGGAAGAATTATGACCACTTTATTTATTAAATTATTTTGATGGAATTTCTTTCAGGATATTTTGTATTTGATATAGTTAAAAAAGTTTTATGAAAAGATGTACCGTCAAAGTGGGGATTGAGAATGAATTTTTTTTTTCTACCTTGAGGCATGTGAAAATCTTGTTAAGGTAGTTCGAAGTGCTATCGATAGAGAACTCGGTGGAAAAAATTTTATAATGTTTATTATGATATGGAGAGAGCTGGCTAATTTATGAAGCTATGGAAAAAATTCTATTCAATGTAAATTTCAGTCCCTCTTTTTTTTTTCGTTGGAGGGATTGAAATAAACTTTGGACTATCAATACTTCCTGGATCGATAATTTCAATAAGTTGAAATCCAATTATATAAACGTTAGTCGAGAAATATCTATTGATCCGAGTTTTAAATATGCAGAAATTTAGAATTGGTCTTGACAATTGTGGTGACGGAAATTAAATGATGAATATATAAATTTATTATTGGATAGGATAAAATAATCACAGCAGCATAATTTATAATAATATTTCGTCATTAATATTGAGAGGGAAAAATTTGAATTCTATTATTTCTGCTTTTTGAATGCTTATTCATTAAGAATTCATACAATGACAGTTGAAATTCTAATTACGAAAGTGCAATTGCAGTCTACAGTTTATAAATAGCCTAAATTCTTTCATGTAAACATATGAATATATTTTCTCATGTATTCATATACTTGAGAAGCCACTGGTACTACACAAAATCTAGAATTCACTCATTAGATATTCTGGTGGTTTGATGTTGTCTTATAATTCACGTTTCATGATTTCATCCTTTGGTGTGTTTGCATTTCTGCTTTTATCATAAAATATTTCTCACTAAATTATGCAACTAATTTACTTAACGAAATACATCAAAAACCAAAACAATACAACATTTTAATTATTTCTCAAGTCGAATTGAATTTTCGTAAATTTTCATTATCAAAATTTAATCATCAGAAAAATATATTTCGCATTTTTTTTTACTGTAATTGATTTTTCTTCTTTCACAAAGTTTGTTAATGACAGTGATGATTCATTGTCGAAGAGTATGAAGATACTTCTTTTGCTACTTCTAAATCGAAGGCGCCAGAATGTCGCCGGTTTTCTTTATCCCAGCAGACAATTGAAGAAATAAGACAGATGTAGACAATTGAGTTAATTAAATTATTTTCTTGAATACTGCACGTCCAAATCTCTCGAAAATTTTATTATAAGTTTTCTTCTAACCTGAATTTTTAAGTGAAAGAGTTTTTTTTTCATGTGAAAACTTGATGAGAAGATATTTCTGAGCTTTATCGATTCAAACATAGCTTTATTGACTTCAATGCTCTTATACTCCTATGAAATTTCCTACATCTCTATCCGATAATTATCAACTTCAATAAGCTTTTAAGAATTTCGGGTTGAGCTGATCGAACTTAATCATTGAAATGCCTGAAAGGGGGAACTCAATTCACAAAGCTCAAAAGTAGGTTAAATACAAAAAAAAAATTTAATCCTCCACGTAAAAATATCCAGACTCCTACAATTTTTTTCGTATCCTCTTCACATATTCAAATAGTAGAAAATAATTCTCTCCATCAATCATAATCAATTTAGCATCAAATTTTTTCATAATAATATCAATGGATTTCACAGGGTGGGTCCAAAATTCACAGAAAATGTGTTGTCTTCAATTTTTTATTGAATCAAGAAAACGATTTTACATCCAATGACGTTCTCAAGTAACCCAATAATTAAAAAGAGCGAGAAAAACAGTTACAGAATTCAAAAAATAATTCGCCTTTCTCTATTGATAAAATATCCAATCGATCTCTACAAAACGATGAACATTTTTTTAACATCTCAATTATTTACATCCAACTCATCAATAAATCCTAAAAAAAATTCAATCACAAAAGCTATTCCAGTATCGTAAATTCCAATTCATAACGAACAATTAAACATAAACAAAACTAATATCAATCAGGCAAAAAAAAATTCTAATTCCCTCCTTTAAAATTACCAACACATTTTTCAACAATGCTGCTATTTTGTTTCTGCCATCGAGGCTGTCAATTAACACGATATCTTCAAATGCAGCTTTGTTGTGAAAGATTAGCTGCATCATCGATTGGAACATGTCTGACGAAGCGTTTCCAAGGTGAAAAACTCTCGTGGGAGTAACAGAGAAACTAGGCGAAAAACTTTCTATTCCTATATATATATCCGTACGCTGCTACTCTTCTCCTGTTTCAGTTCCTTTCTTTTTTATTTGTTAATTCTCAGCGATTTGATTCTACGCTAGGTCTGCTGTATAGCCAATCGCTACTGCGAAACAAAGTTTTCGTATTATTTCTTCGCACCACAACAGTAACATTCTGTTATATACATTTATTTTATACCTATATATAACTTTGTATTCTGTTTGTTTTCCACCTTTCTTTTCATTTTCTTTTCTTTTGTGTCAATCAAGAAAAGTTGGTGATTATATCCGCGTCAACGAGCCGAAAAATTTATATATCTAACATGTCGGTAACAGTAGTGAATGCGCACTCGCTCCCAATATAATCATTCCAAATAAATCATTTCCACTGTTTCTATTTATTCAATTATTATTTTTATTTATTTCTTCGACAACTTTGGAAAAGTATTGTTTGGTGAAAAATAAATACTTTCCTTGTGTATACTTTATCAAAATTATGCGAACATATACACACGCACACGAATAAATTGAGAATGCTGAATCACTTTGAGTTTATTTCATGTCACAGTGAGAGAGTAGTATTATATTCTCAAGATTTCTCATGAAATTTTTTGTTAGCAGACAATCCGCCCTGCGGAAGTATATAAGAAACGCCAAGTTCGTAAACCTATGTATACAGTTATATCACTGGAATTGTTCGTGTTGAGTAGTTGGCCATGTTCACATTTTATATATTTTGTGGGTCACCGAGTATATAATGTATATATACTTATAAATAAATATAGCTACTTGAGAATGTTGTATACATGATATTGAGTTTTTTTTTTTACGTTCATTTCCATAAATGCGAGTGTAGAGTTTTAATATTGTCGAGCCAGCGTTGGTGGTGAATTTTGTTGATATCTGTATAATGTATGTTTTCCTGTTTGTACTTGTCGTAATCGTGTTCGTTACACATCAAGTTCAGTGGGTAAAAATAAATATGTAAACAAGCTTTGGGTTGACATCAATTGACATTCTAGAAAGAGATAGTTGAAATATACATGAGACACTCGAGTGTATATTTAATTACATTCTTTAATAGTTTATTCGTTTTTATGTTTCGTGATTTTATTTTATTGGTTTTAGTAAATGTTAGTTCACTGTGACAGTAAGAAAATGAATTATTATCATTTGTTTAATTATTAATCGAATTAACCTTTCAATTTTGTTCATTTTTTTTCTTTTAATTTTTACGTTAAAATTCCTGGATATCTTTTCACCCTTAAATTATTATTTCATTATAAATTCTATGATGAATATTATAGTTAAATATGTTTTTAATGTTTTTAATAGTAATTAAAAAAATTGCTCTTTATCAGAAGCTAAACATACGCCACGTCAATAAATGTTTTTTTTAATTCAATTTTCATTATAAAATATTAATAGCAAAACTGGAATTGATGGAAGAGAGAAAAGTAAAACGATGCAGTGAGAACAAAACAAACATGTTTGATTATTAAAGATAATCAGTTTATCTATATTTCCAAATTAATTTTCATTTTTGTTTAGTTGAAAATTAAAATTTCAATAATATGAAAATTACAATGAAAATCCTTTGGCAATCAATAATTTAAATAATTCTACAAATTATCTACAGTTGTGCTCTAATTATTCGCTGATAAATTTATTTCCATGTTATTACACAATAAACATCCAAGAGAACTGAATAAAAACGATCTCATTTTATTTACTTAAAGAACTTTTTCTATTTATATAAACTGTCAGTCTTCAGAAATTTTTCAAATAGTTTAACTGTGTAAACATTTCGATATTTTATACAGTCAAAAATAAATATATGGGTCATCGATTAAAAAGTTTTCTTTTTGTAGCAACGTGCGTGTGGGATATCGGAAAGTCAAAAGTATATGACGAGAGAACGAAGTGAATCCACAGCGTGTGGTATATAACTGACATACGATGTAAAATATTACGTTCGATTAATCTTTGTTTAATCCGACATGCTATAAACGGGATGACGTTGCGCCATGGAGCGAAACACGACGAAGAGTGGGAGAAATAGAGAGAGGGGAGTGAGTGGGTGGGTAAAAGTCTCGTGTGGGTGCAGAGAAAAAGTGGAAAAAAAATTTCGCACCCGAATCAATCAACCCCCTCCCGCATCACCATCTCTGTTCACGTCTTTTTCTTTATTGTTCTTTTTTTTTGCTCTTGTTTTCTTCGTTTTTTCTTTTTCACTTTCTCTCACTGCTTGAGATGGGGGGGAAAAAAATTCTGTCATTTATTTGAAAAGTGTTTGGCCCACTGAAACATTGCAGTAGTGAAAATGGTTTAACCATTTATAGGAAGAAGGAACGCATCACCAACAGAGACATAACGATGCGTCGTTTATATTGACCGAGATGAGGTAAAAAATAAATAGAAGAGGATGAATGAGAAGAAGTATAAGATAGAAACGTAAATATATTAGATGGATACAACATTGAGAATTGTCAAGTGCTAAGGGGAATGAAAAAGATAAGGGGAAAAGTAGGATTTTACCGCTCACTTAAGCCGGATCACGAAAATAATTGAATCAAGAATAAAAGTTGGAAAGAAATAAATCCATCTAACGAAATATTTCAAATTCTTGTATGATTGATCAATGATGATATCAAGATTCTGAATTGAATGAATAAGTATCTTTTTTTATTTTTTCTTTTCATTTTGAATTAATGGATGAAAAAGAAATTGAATAGTGCATTATACATTTGGTAATATATCTTTACATTTTGGTAATGCGAATGGATATTTTATTCATCGTGTTTGGAGAACTCGAATTGGTCATGAAAAATCGAGAATTGAATGAGACATTCAAAAATTCTATTCGATTTCTATATTCACAGTGATAAAGTAGCTTGAAATGGCTTTTGACATGCGAAGGGTTTTATTGAGATTGAGAAATGTTTTTTTAATGTTTAATGAATATAAAATTACTTTTATCAAGACGAAATATATTTTAAGAATAGTATTTGACAAAATGTATTCAGATTATATAAATAAGACTTTCAATTGTCTTCTTGTCTTTTTACTCATGTAAATATTGAAACTTTTTACATTTTATTTCATTAATAAAAATTCAAAATTCCACAATAAAAAATCAGTCACAAGACACATCGTTGACATTCTTAATTATTTATTTATATCACAAAAGTTTCTTTTATAAATAACAAAAAAATCTCAGTGACTTTGACATAATAATAATTTCTGTTTCTGATTAATGAGAATTTCTGATCGTAAATCAAAAATATAATTGAAAATTCTATTACGTCTGTCCACGTTATCTGATCATCAATTTTTTCCCCCATACAATTATTACTCGCATTCACCTCCCTCTTTTATCAAAAGTTAATTGTTCAACCAAACATTTCATGTTATGCTTCTACAGAATTAAAATTAATAAAATAACAAAAGTTACAATTATCAAGAAATCAATTTCAATGATATCAATAAATGATGTGAAGTTGACTCTCTAATTATAATTTTCTACAATACAAATTAATATTTGGAAAAATTGCAACAATAGCAACTTGAAATACTATCAAGATGACAATTATTTTAATCTTACTGAGAAGTGCCTGTTTCTGATTCAATTCTTCCCCAACGATCCAAATCCAAATACTTTCATATGATATCACTTGACTTTCCTCTCAACCAATCAAATTATCACAATATTCTCATCTCATAAAAGTCTGACACAATTTCATACTGCTCTATCTCTCCACTATCCCTCCATAAAAAAAAACCTACACAAATAACTAAACATAACCACATTAATTCCCATAAAAAATTCACAAATAATCATCAAATCAACAATTCCTATCACTCAACACGAAATAGTAAAATTCCAAAACAATTTCAACATCAAAATTGTAATAAAAGAAAACTAAAAATAACAAATCTCTTTGAAACACCACATTTCTCCATCAATATCTTATAACTCACATCCCAGTACAATTTTCTTCTTCACAACTCAGCGGAAACAACGATCTATAACCAACCAAACTCTAATAAAATCCATCTGCTTCCCCCATATAAATAAAATTAAAATGAAATAAAAAAGATAAACAATCTCTGCAAAAAGATCGATGACGCGTGCGACTGGTTTGAGTACATGTGTATGTGGGCTCGATGGATGAATTGATGACATAAAGATCTGCAAAGTACCATCTTATCTTTATGTCAAGAATTTGAAACGCATTTGAAACACATTCACCCTCAAATACACCGTAGTCTTTACCCTCGTGCACAACGGGGAAAAAAGTATGTAGGATTATATCTATACATACACATTGACGATGGCCCAGAGGGAACATAAGATCGTTGATGTATATACATATATTCACGACTTATTGAAAATTCCACGCGCACATCATTTCAACAATTTCCCTCTCCTTATTTTGGAATTTTTCATCTTCGATAAAGCCCTGGGGAAATGAACGAAGTGCGGTCTATATAAATATATATATATATATATAATGTTCTTATTTTTCGCCCTCATTGATGTTCCTATATATAGTCTTGTAACTATACCGAGTCATTATCGCTTCGTTGACGATGTCTGCGAATAAATACTGCAGGCATAAAGAGAATTCTTTTTTCTGCTTCCAAAGATCCAGTATGAAATTGTGTCACTATTTTTTATCACAAATTCCTACGTTTTCCTTTTTTTTTCTTCTTTTTTTTTCGTAGGGAGTGTTCGAAGCGCCCTCATATTATAATTCTATTTATTATTTTCTTATCGATATAGGTATGCTAGGGGTTGTGTCGATATAGAAATAGGGCGCAAGTTCGAAATGTGCGGAAGTTATCGTTATATGGAAAGTGAAATAGGTGAGAGGACGTGGTAGCTCAATTAGCTGTCGATTAAAAGTACATTAGAGTGTTCGAGGAAGTGGGTGAATTGGGAAGGGTTGAAAAAAAAAGGTTCAGAGGTGAAGTTAAAGAGAGATGGTGAGTGGAAGAGTTGAGAGAGTAATGTCTAATGACTTTAAAATGATGGCTCAAATAATGAAAGCATTATAATGTTCATTATGAATTTACAGAAAGGAAGAAAAAAGAAAAATTATATTACAAACATAACTTTTATATTTAATATTTTCCTTCTTTTTTTTTCATTTATCGTACATGATGATGAGGGATATATTAAAAATGGGGATTATTTTGTGGTGGTGCGAGAATTTCAATTTACGTGTGGTAAAACACCCCGAGGATACAATTTCTGACGAATATTTTAACAAGGCTGAGATCGCCATAGAACAAAAATATCGAGAGCGTGAGAAAGAATGAACGAAGGGTAGGGAGGGTGTTATAGTAGTAACACTCACGTTAGGAGTTTGTGCGTGACTGGACTTGCAATCAGATAAGTATATGGTTACATCTCGCACGATTTGCACATCCCTTTTATTGTTTTTTTTTTCTTTATCCTGCGGCAAGAAAAATACCAGAGATGTATAAACTTTCGTGTGATTCAGAAATGATAGAACAACGTTTTGAGATGCCTTAAGGAGTATGGTTACATGAGATAATAATACCCTGCCATATATTTACGCGCATCATTTACTCAATGTGATATCAATATTATGGCGTAGAAGGAAATATACAATCGCTCATTAATAATGGGATATAATTTATTGAATATATTTTTTATTGAATTTATATTGAAAATCATTTACATTTTTTGGGTTTATTATTGATCACATTTATTTCTTCATACTCAATAAATCCTGGTGAAAAAATATTATATGAATAAAAAATGGGAGAATATATACATATAAAGAAAATACATTCGAATATTTTAACAAAAATGGGCGACTGTCTGCTCTTTTTCATCGGATATTGACCCGAAGGCGAAAGGACATGGGAAACGTCACATATGTCCTTTACGCATCAATAAAAAAAATGTTTTTTCCCTTAAATGGACTATTGTTATTGGAATAATCAATGTGAGAAAAATATTATAATTTTATTATAAATATATATTTATGATGAATAATAATATTTTCAATTAGTCAACGACAATTTATTGAATAATCGTCAGTTTATTATTTGTTATTGTAGAATAAAAAGTTATGAAAATAAAAAAGCTGGCATTTATCATATTGATTTAATTCCAGCTCTTGTATTTATACTCAATAACAGTTGAAATACGATTTTAATTCTTTCAAATGGGAAAATATTGATACGTTCACATTGTACTTGAATTATTGAGGAAAAAAAGGTTTTGAAATTATATCGCAACAGTCGAGATTTCAATATATTGAATTAATATCTTATATTGATATGTTCAATAAATGTTTCATTAAATTTTATTCGAGAGATAATTTTTTTCTTTTTCACCGAGAATATTTTGATTATTTATATTGAACGAATATTCAATATAAATAATTCATCCTCATGATATTATCAATCAATACTCGATCTGTGCTTTTATAAACTGGATTTAACCATAAAATTTACGTAATTAAATAAACAATTGGAAATTCGTTTATTATTCTAATAAATGAAATTTTACATATTTAAATGAAATGGAATTTCTGTGAATTTCTATGTCATATCAATTTTGCATACTCTTCAGGTTGGAAAATCAGCACCGTTTATTGTTACCGATGAAACTTCATGAGCTTGTAACTTAATGATCGTTCAATCCGTTTTACTCTGCTGCGTTTAGCAGATAGTCGCGGCAATAGCGGTGACGTGTTCATCATCACTATGAATAATAAATGGGCTGACAATCAATTCGAACTCGGAACATTTGACTTAATTGAGATTTGTAAATCATGAACTAGTCATGAATTTATCATAACGTAGAAAAACAAATAAATTGAACAAAAATTGTTTTATCATAAATTCAAAAATTGTAGTGATATTTATTGAATTTTATTATTATCAATCGAATCGTCATAAATTTTGATTTATATTTCACTATTTAATACGTTTCTTCGATTAAAATTCTCCTTTAGAATGGCATTTAGCTGTAATTATTGATCATTCACTGAGAGTTCAATAAGCTCCTTATTCTCTAATATCGTCTTAACATTACTAAATAAACATTCTCTAATTAATCTCTCAGTTCTGTTATAACATGAAACTATTGCAATACTGAATGAATTAGTTTCACGTTACAAATGAAAAATATAACAAGTTTTAAAACTAAAAATCCAACACGGAATGCAAAAACTTTGTAAAAATTCATTTTTAAAATTAATTAAAGTAACATCTGACATTTATGGGTTGTAAAAAATTAATTTCATCATAAAAAAACTGTCATAAATTATCCCTATTTTATTTATTAATAATTCACCACTGCGGCATCAGTCTGTTAAGGTTCAAGGTCTATACATTTATAATCTCTATTTCTTATGCATCAACACATAAATATATATTTAAATAATTCCATATTTTACAAAAACCAAAAGAAAAAACCTTTAAATACATTTTTCAGAACTCTCAACGTATTCCATAAATATTCAATTTTTTCTCTTTCATATCAAATACAAAACACGTGACCGCGAATACGTTCTTTTGATGAAATATTTTTTAAATCATACAAAATTACATAATAAAAATATTTCTATAACAAAAGAAATAAAACAAACTATTTTTTTCTTTAATGTTCCAAAACTTCTTTTGTTATAATCACGTTGCCACTCTAAAGTGTTGGTGTTTGTGTTTCTTGCTATGTATGCGTGTGTGTCTATGTTTACTGAAGTACAATTAAGCATGGTTGTGTGAGCTCACGAAACTTTCGTCGAATATAATCTCATAACGATGTTGAATCTTCCGTAAATTTAACCTATAAATCTTTTGTTCAACGGTGGATTATCAAAGTTTCATTGCTATAGAGTAACGTCTAGGCACCCAAGACCGTGCGGATCACTTTAAACATTGTACTCTCTCACACACACTCACAAATATATATATATCAATACATAAAGCCTTAGGCCACGAGCGCATCTCATTCTTCGCTCTTTTAATATATGAAATTCGTGTACAACTTTCGAAATGATTTCTAAATATATGTAAGAGGTCCAGTGTTATAGATAACGAAAGTAGGCAAAAGGGCAAAACAAAGCAATGTCGGAAGCTTTTAAAACGAAAAATAAAAATACAGAAAAAAAATATACAATAAGCCCAAGAGATATTCACGTGACGTGAAAAATTTAATATTCGAGAGAGCCCAGTACCCAGAATATTTTCTCTCTTTCTCCCTGTTCCTTTCTTCTGCCGACGACTTTTCCAAAGTATATGCCGTCTCCTGTTGCTGTCTGAAAACTCACTGCCACACAGTATAGCGAATCCATTAATCTCTCGTCGGAAAGTCGGCCGTCTCTTCTATATAGCTGACTCTTATATACCCCCTCTTCAAGCGCCCGATGAAACACAGAGAAGATTGCGCTGAGAATAAATTAAATTGAACAATAATATCATCTTATGGAAAGTGATTTGGATGTCTTTATTTTCTAATTTATCACTGCTGTGCACTTGGATATATAAAGATGGAGACAAAGAGACAGAGAATAAGTGGCCGATTGGTATTTTTTTGCAAGCAATTTTTATACTTTTTAATGTTTTTGATGAGTATTGAAATTTAATTTTGTTGTTTGTTTATGAAGGAAATATTTTAATGGAGATTGTAAAATTTATTAAATTAAATGGAAGAAGATTGTGTGGGGAATATTAAAGTCAGAGTTTTCTTTTTTTCTTATTGGATGTGTTGATGAAAGGGTGATGGTGCGGTCAATGCATTTTGAAAAGAGAAAAATTGATGTGAGGAATACATTTGAAATGGCGTCTGGAAAATCTTGTCACTGTGCAATCGAGATCTCCAGTCTTGAAATAGACCAGATGCGATTTTTCCTTATCTTTTGATTTTGTATTGTTTTTTTATTGGATGTAGAGTCTTGTGATGAGAAAAGTGGTTTAATATTGTTAGTCACGTCACGATTTAAAGGAAGGATCCATTTATTTAGTTGAGAAAAATTACTCCATTCATCATGACTAATTGGACATTGATGACTTGACAAATCGTTTCTACTTCGATCATTATTCTCTTGTTAATTTGATAATAAACATTGTCAAGCTCACAAATATAAAAAGCATAGCTTGAATTTTATAGTAGTCTAAAAAAGTTGTAATTGACTTCTGTGGAAATTTTCTTATTGTTCCAACTAATTATTAGTTTGAAGGATTTTATATAAATATATAAAGAAAAGAGGAATATTTTTCTCTCCACTGTATTGTTTGAGTATTTGAATTAACTTTGATATATTGGATAAAAAAAAATTCAAGAGCATTTAGTTTCTGCCGAAGGATTTTAAGAATATTTCCGAACCCATTTCCATTCGATGTTAACTGTACGAAAAAACTAAAGGGATAATTAAAAGTGATGGAGCCATGTTCATCATGAGTTTGATTAATTTTTCAATAAAAAGTTGGAGTTCATATTCGTGAATTGAATTTCCCAATTTCAGACTTAATTTCAAATGTGGCTTCATATCCATTTTGTTCACCGTTTATTCACTGTTGGAATGTTTGCACTTTACATTCTTCAAACTATCTTCCAATAATGAACCATAACTTCAAGCTCGCTCAATTAATATCATGTTCTCTTATAAAAGCTTTCAATTTCTCACAACTTACTGATTGCATTTCTTTTTCTATTTTCTAATTCTATATACAAAAATATACTTCACATAATTTTTCTATCATCAGTAAATAGACTGGGCAATCTCGAGATTTGTTTTTCACATAGAAAATTTATATGTTAAATACAAATCAATTTATTATTTCCTATCACAAGAAAAAAATTCTTTTAACTAATTCAGTAAAATTAATAACCAAACTAGAATTACTGAAGTGTATTAATACAAAACAAAAATATTCTCAACTTACTTTTTCAACCTTTCACCAATCTCCATAAATAAAAATCAACAATACATTAAACCACCATAGTCCCACAATTCCCATAATTATTCAAACTCCAAATTCACCACCCTCAATACCACCACAAAAACTTACAACAAATACCACCACAATCTCAACGACCCAAAAAACAAAGTCCATCACTTTTTCATTTCTAACCTCCCCACATATTTCGTCCATCATCCTCAATATTTACACAAACAACAAACTTTCATCAACAAACAAAAAACGAAAAATATTTTACAATCAAAATTGTATTCATCACACGCAACACCGTCATTATAAACGTCTTAATATATATAAACTTGGGGTTAAATCCCCTTCGCACTTTCATATCTCAACTAGTCACCCCTTTCTTCATCATTCTCAGCTCTTCGCCAGTTTAATTATTGAAGCGATAATGAACGACAGAAACAACGAAAACGTGCAATGAAAAGGAAAAGCTCTGTTACTATATCTATAAATATCCCATTACATATATATATATATTTATAAATCGTACAGGGCGCTCAGTAAATCATCGTAAAAGTATATAGAAAACTGTGATCTGAATTCAACGTGAAACATTTTTTGGTCAGTTTTATCGACATTGGCTTATTTATTATCCTACCATATCGCGTCCACCTGCTATGTATATATATTTATATATATATATATATATATACATATATATATTCACATATATAATATGAGAGCCAACATATATATCTACGATCGATGAAGCAACCAACACCAGCGTTAGTCTTCAGGGTGCTTCAATATTTCTTCCCCTTACACTCATTTATAGTTTATTTACGCGCTATATCTCATTTATATATGTTTATAGATATTTTATATACATGTAAATAATATAAAAATAAATCTGACAGTGAAATAGTAACAGAAAATTAAATCCTCTCCATTTTTATTTTATTATTTTGTTTGTTTTTGTTTTGTGGATGTATTATTTTAGATTATTATTTTAATTGGTTTCTGTTTTTTGTTTTCAGGTGTGATGATCCGCGACCAAAAAAATAATGGGCAGAATAATATCAGCGATTGGCCTTATTTTGGTGAACAAGTACCGAGGAATGTAACGACAGCGATTGGTCAAACTGCATTTCTTCATTGCAGAGTTCATCAACGTAATGATAAAGAGGTGAGTGGAGAAGTGAAGATGTTTATGACGATGATGGATTGAATCAATTATCAAGGAATATTGCGAATGGGTATTTTAAAATGGTGGATTTGGAGAGTGGAGTTATGTTTAATTGGTAGTTGGAAGTATTTTTGATGAAACAGGAATAATTGGTTGTATAATTCTTTTTCATGTATTTATTTCAATGAAATTTGAATGATTATGTTAGGGGTTGGATGTTAACGATGAAAGTTTGAAAGAGAATTCACATGAATGACGCAACAGTTTATATTTTTTTTCTTTTGGTCATTTGTTGTTCGTATATTTAATTGGGTCGATACGCATTTGTTTGTTTGTTTTAACAAGTTTTATTTCTATATTCCAGGCAATTTTATTTATTCATTTGGTTTTTTATTTATAGTCACATCAAATATAAATTGGATTTATATATGAGAATTTATTCTATCATAGCATGTCCAAACTTGATGTTCAATACTCAGTGTCTTAATCACAAATAATATTCAATAGACTGTGCAGCTGGTACTGTTATGTATAAAACATCAATAACGTTGAATGTCGATGTGATTTGTGTTCAATCACTACTTGGAAAATTAATTTTTATTTTCTGAGAACGCTTTTCACACTGACTTCAATCAATATTGACACTGATTACGCTTCGTATAAAACGAACGAAAGTCTACACTTTATAATACATTAAAAATTGAGTTGGTTTTTTTTTTTTTGGAAAATATAAATAATGAGCTGCAAGAAAAATCATTTGATTGCAACACTTAGCAATTGATCAAAAGAATAAATTCAAAAATTTAATATCTATAATACAAATATTTGAAAAAATGATTTAACTACAATACAAAATACTTAAGAAATCATAATTTTCCCCCGGTCTCAATTAACAAACAATAAATAATATTAATATTAAATAAAATATAAGTTTTAAACGAATGAATATTACATCTACAGAAAAAAAACAAATCAATCCCCAAAAATATTTCATCAATCTCAATTGTCTTATTCAAATTATCATTTTTCTTTAATACATCAATAAAATTGTTTTCAATTTTTCTATACTATTGTTCAACCTATTCACAACAATATCGATAACACTTTCAAAATAATTGATCAATAAATAATACAAAACCAAACGAGATCATGTTCCCATAAGATTAATTCATTCTCAATTTCCATTTACACATTACAAATGTCCTTAATACATCACTTCACAGATTTATATATAAATATGTCCTGTTTATATACATGTGGGATATATATTTAGATATATCCAGTCTATTTTATAACTCTGCATCAATGCAGAATATTACAGTATAACTATCCAGCTTTGATGAGATCTGATTCTATGCTATCCCCTTGACAGCTAACTTATCGTTTCCGATTCCGCGACATCGAATGTGCATATCAACCAGTCACACGACTGAACGCGATCGAACGGAATCATAAGGGAAGGATAAAGTGAGAGAGATTGATACAAAGAAAAAAAGGAAAAAAAAAAATTGCATAGAAACGAAAGGTTGCAATTGCGATAAAGCTGTGATTGACAAGACAGCTACAGATGACTCTGCTTATAATTTCACGTGTAAGAATTAAGTTATAATACATGTGGTGCTTGATGTTAAAGTATACAACTAAATGGCAGTAGTGAATACAGTTTTAGTTCATACAATAACTTTGTTTTGTATAGAAGTGTTGATGTACGTTGACATACTTCCGACTTTGAGCATCCACTTGAAGGGATAATTTATTATAATGTCTTGTATATCATGGTGATAAAGATGCATGTAAATTTTAATGTTGTACAGGGGTTTGTTATGCGGTGGTGAAATTTTAGATTGACGTAGCAACTTGTTTAATCGTCACACTGGGCATTTTTCTCCCTTGTGTAAAATAGTTTGGTATATTGATGATATCTACTGATTTATATTCATAAAGTCACGAGGGGGTTGGAAATATATATTTTCGTCAGTGTACGACAATCAAAATTTATTGTCTATGAGAGGTAAAGTCCTTGTCCTGAATTCCATCAACAAATTGAAGGTTATAACATGTGGGTGTGTGTGTGTGTGGGTGTGGATATATATTGGGTGAATATATTTGTGGATGTATGTATACATAGATCCGAGATTTGGTATAAAGCGAGACCTATCTCTGGAGGGCCCTGATAGCCGAGGTCAAGTTTGTTGTTTATGCGAAGATTAATTGTGTACTGACTCAATATACATTCCATGATAGATATAGCATAAACCTTATACATAAATTAGGTTTGTTGGCTAATAATTGTGTAATAATATTTACGTTTAATATATTCGTGGATTTATTGAAAATTCAAGGCTTTTTAGATCAGTTGTTTTATATTAGGTTGGATATGTTCATGTTTATTTTGGTGGGTAAGGTTAGTTTTGAGATGGAGCATTTTTTTTTTGTAGAGTGAGGATTAAATTGATTTATTTTTTGGGATTTTTTTTTAAGAGTGTGAAGATTTATAATTGTAAGTTTATTGAGGAGTTTTTTATGATATTGAAGAAGAAATATGTGAATAAATTGTTGTTGCTATTTTATGAATTAGAAAGATGAATGTGAAAAATTAAAAAGACATTTAGGAGTATTTATAATAAATCTAAAAGTTTTTGTCTTTATTTTATTTCGTTTGTAAATATATTTTTGGAATTGAATTGTGAATTTTTATTGTTCAAAGAAGAATTTGAGGGTGAGAATTATTTTTTGTGTGATTGAAAATAGGAAACATCAAATTATTTTTTAGTATGATAATTTGTTTGGTAGGCGAACTGTAATTCTTTCAGCTTTTACATTAACAGAGCTAAAATTAATTTAGACGAAATGATTTTCATAACAGTGAGCGAAATATGATGATACTTGAATCTTTTGAATTACTTTACGTCTACAAAGACATGAAAGTTGTAAAGTGAATCAGAATATAAAACAAAATCGTGATGATGAAGAATATTTTTATAATATTTACAAAGAAGTTTCGTTTGAAAGGGGTTGTGTTTCAAAATGAAAATATTGAGTTCTCTTAAAGTTTCGAAGTGATGTATTATTGCAAATAATATTAAACAAACTTTGGAAATCCAAACTTCAATAGACATAAGAATTTATTGTTGTTTAAAATAAAAAAGAAAAGTATTCACTCAATCAAAAATAATTTGATTTTCTGTCAGACGTCTCAAAAATTTCAATTTTCTCTTCTTCATTGTCACACATTATTATAAACAAATTAAATAAATATTCTACATTTGTTATATGTTCCCAAAGTATTTATTCACCATGCAAGCTCATAATTTTCCACCCTTTGTGATGAATTCTTTCAATATTTAATCACAAATAATGGATCGGGTGTGGTTTCTCTCAATTTTTTTTCCCCTCCATTTTTCTCATAGAATTTTGTTAATCGAGCGTAACTTTCTATGAGGTCAAAGAACCGAGTTCAATGGCAAAATAATCGTGGTATAGTGTTCAAATATATACACACACCCACGAATATAGAAGAAGTAAACGCAAGTAAAAGAAGTGAAAGAAGAGAGTTTGGGGTCGGGTTTTAGAATAGACTATGGTTGCTATCAAGAGTGGGAGAGATGAGAATGAGAGAGGTCGCATCGGGTTTCTAGGGTAACGTGCCAACGGCGAACGGTGCTTGTGGTTTCAGCTGAGGTGGCTGATAGAATATGCATGCAGCTTGGTTAAAGAGAATTAAAGTGGTTCAAAGGGACATTGAAGTATTCGAGTAACGTCGATGCTATTCAACCGTGACTCATCCAGAAGAGATATTCTTCATTATCTTCTTCTTTTCCTTTATGAAATTAACGTCAATGACAATAATTCGTGGTATTTATGATGAATAGATTTACAGTATTAAATTCATTGAAATTTTGTGGCAAAAAAGCAGTTGAAAAATTAGCAAAAAAATGCGTTCAAATCAAATTCACTTCAACATATATTTTCAACGTGAAGAAAGATGAAAAAAAAAATGAGAAACATTTCATACATTGAACTGATTATACCGCAGTATTGTATTCTGTCTAGATGGATCATTCTGAACGAGTCACGAATACCAATTTATATATTCGCTCTCATTTCTTTTCTTCTACTTTTACATTTTCTTTCTCTTCTTCTTCGGTTATATTCGATTGGTTATTCCAAGTGAGTCTTCTATGCGGGATAATATCTTGGCAAACACATAACAGCTTCTTCCGATAAACTTTTCGTCTCGATTGTACGATTGTAGCCAACAGCCATATTGCAATCGCGTCGGATGATATTAAAGAAATGTTGAAAAACTATTAATGTTTATTAATACAATAATCTTATGAGAATTTATAATGTATTAATTTGCTAATGGTTTGTTTAATTTATAATTGGGTAATGATTAGTATAGATTGTATATATGTTTCCTTCATTTGCAATCAGGGTCAGATTGTAGTGTTGTAAATTTGGTCGTATTGGCGATTAATGTCGTCAAAACGATTGATTTCCGCTATTAGTTAAAGGCGTCCCGCAAATCCCAAAGCAATTGCACATTGCTGCGAATTATCGAAATGGCTATCTCACTTATGTATGTATATACCAATTTATAAATATAGAGATGTAGGTGTCGAGCTATTTATTGATACATGGAAACAATCCAAATACCAATATGTAGACATTTATGCATCAATTCTTTGATTATTGTCTCATTGTGTTGTGCCCGCAAGCGACATTGTTTAGTCAATTGTCATATCCGCTAATCGATCGTTTTATGTATAGCTATATTCAGGATGTAGGTATGTAGGTATTTCTGTAGTTGGACATTGGGCAATTTCAATAAATGAAGAACAATGTGGCGAATTGATTAGTGACGATGTGAATGGAGTGGAGAGAAATGTTTGAATAGGACACGGTTGTAGTTATAATTGTTATAGGAAATTTAATTTTGATTTTTATGTTTGTTTTCATTTTTAGTTATTATGTCGATGTGGAAATGTGTTTTTTATATTTTTATTTTGTGAATTGATTGCTATTGTTATTGGATTTATATTTATTATTTCAATGGGGCTTGGGAGTTATTTATGTGATGGGGCTGGAGCTTTTGAATTCATGTGTTTTAATTACGCAGTTAATTTTTGTTTTATGAATTATTTTGATTTTATTGAGTGGATTTTCATACGGTTTATTACATTTGGGAGAGGATAATTAATATGTGATTATTTATTTTCAATTCGGGGGATAATAAACAAAAAAATTAATTATGATTGATGAACAAAAGTTAATGAAGATTTATATGAATATGATTTTCTTTTTATGTTTCTCGTTGATGTGAATATTGGAAATAATGTCAAGTTAATTACCGTTCGTAATTATATTTCATTATCGAATTGATGATAGATATAAATTATATTTTTTATGAATATTTTATCATGGAGAATAATATGAATGATAATAGAATTTATTGTTTACCATCGAGAATTAATGTTGAAAAATGTTTATATCAAGTACAAATGAATTGAGAATATTTGAGTTATTGCAGAATGAATTTCATTTCTCACAATGTTTTATCATAATAATACAAAAAATTATTTTTCATCAACAAATTTGTGAACAATACGTGAAAAATTCCTTTCCTCAGTCCTTCATTTACGTCGTGAGCAATTCAAAATTGTTAAACTATTTCTCAACTTCATTGGCATTATTAAAATATCATTGAAAATAAATTTATAACTTGTATGCGAAATATTTCGAATTATTCACCATTTCGTATCACGTAAATAACTCCTGACTCTAAAATATGAGAAACAATTTAATTTACATGTCAAAAAAAAAAAGAACAAGAAATCAATTCATTTCCGGATGATATATCGTTATCAAACCTCTTTTGCTCCAATAATTTGATTAAATTTTCTATTACTGATCATATTATTTTCGCATAACGATGTTTACGTTTATATACATATACATACAGAATCGTGAAGCTCTTGACTGCACTCTCGGAAATGAACGGCAGTGACTGATTTTTACATTTGCGCTTGATATAAATCTTGTTCGTGAACACTTGATACAGAGTCCAATGCCGTGCACGTTGCATTTCTCAATGGAATTGACCGAGTACAGTGCAAGAAAAACTCCAGAGCATTTCCGTGTGACTGTAAGGGTTCGTCCGTTTCGAGAAAACGAGTTGAAAGCACAAAACACAACTACGAATGAAATGTATACGATAAATATAACAGAAAGAAAAATATTCTAGCCTTTTTATCGGATTCAACAGAATTTCCTTTTCATTATTTATTACTTCTTTATTTATTTTTTTTCTTTCATTTTGTCGTAATCTTTCAATCCCATCATTCACCTTCACGTTATTCGAAAAATTATCAGATTCTGCAACGGAATTTTATCGATTACGTGAATTTTTTTGTCAGGACTGTTTTTAATTTAATATTTTAATAAATTTGTGTGTTTTTAAATATCGATAATTGGAATTAATAAAAAAATGTATTATCTACATAATAATTTTTCATTAATTAAAATTGAAATTCCATCAGAGTTTGTGATAATTATTTTATATTATATTTATATAATAGTGATTGATGATCATTGATATATTGAAATTTTTTTTTCTTAATTATTGTGACCTAAAAAGTCAATTAAAACTTAATTGAAACGTATACAAACGTGGATATGTTTTGAATATAGCGAAGATTGAAGTTGATGCTATAGATTCTATATAATGACAGTATAGTTGGAGTTATTCGAGAAATACATCACGACGTATGTTTACATACAGTAAATTATGCGGTGCACGTATATGTGTACGCAGATGCGACTGATGCTGTTCTGTTGAATAACCAATGAGAAATATGGCCAGAAACGCAAATGAAAGGACAAGTAAATGAGGCACGTGATGTTGTGAGATTATCGTACTATAATTAGTAGATTTTCTTTCGTAGACACAGAGATAAAATTTTTTTCAAAGCCAATTAATTTCTTTTACTGTTGTAAATGTTTATTTTTTTGGTTTTATCATATCAATTGTTTGATCGTCTGTATAACTAAGTCACGTTTCGTGTGATGCTTAATATTCTCAAAGTTTTAGAATTTTAATTGATTTTTATTTTTTTCAATTATTTTTTTTGCTTATATTTCACGTTTTTGGGGGATGTCACGTATTTTTACCGGGCAAAAAGTAACTAAAACTGGACAAGTTTAATGTCAATGACGAGATTAGGCTGGTGGGTTTTGTTATGAACTTTATTTTTGCGATTCTATAGCATTAATTAATTTATAATATCTTGTAGGGGATAATTTGATGAGGGTGTTGATAATTTTGGGGTTATCATTGGTAGTTTTCTGAAAAAATACTTCAAGAATTTTATTTTTCCATTCCATATATCAAGGGGTTGTATATTTAGTTTGTACAATGTTCATTAAGAGTTACGTTTTAAAGTTTAAGTAAACAGAATAGTTATGAGACTTTCCTTTACAAATTGGATGTGAATATATTTTCTATCTCTTGAAAAAGAAAATAAAAAATAAACAAGTCAGATGATTGTGCTTGTCAAAGTAGTTCTGAATGCTACTGTGAATTTTAATACATAAAGTTTATATTGGTAAATCAGCAGTGTTGGTACGCACAGCTCGATGAGTTGTTATAATCTCTTGGTATGAAACAAAACTTATTTTTTCTCCCAACTCTCCCTCATAGCTTTAGAATATTCTTAATTGGCTCGCTTCGTTAGTTTGTCTTAAATAGACCCTTGACGATTCAGGCCGTCCGTCAGCTTTCTCTCTGTAATGTGAATGCCCCTCGCAGCTGCTTTTCCTTTTCCAGTCAATCCTTTTCTTTTTCCTATCTACATTCATTCAAACTTTCGGATCGTTGCTTTCAACATTATTTTTTTCTTTTATTTTATCTTTATTTTTGTTATTTTTCAATGTTTGAGATATTTTTTTTTAGATGAAGGAGAAAAAAAATTCTTGCATCAATTTTTGTGGATTTATTTTCGAGTTATTGCTGATATTTATGGAATTTAGTTAGAATTTATGGATATTTTACTTCTGTAATTTTTATGTAGCATAAAGGTTTATTTCTTTGTTGATTTTATTTTATTTTATATTATTTTTGTAGAAATTGAATTTGAGAATTTTGATCAAAATCTTTTTGCACAATTTGGAACTACAAAATGACGTAAAGATTTCAATGATACTCAAAATATGAGTTCGTAGGGCTTTCTTTTATTTCTGTTTTTAAATCTAAATTTTATTCTTCAATATTCAGATTTTTCTACTCATAAAATTTGCCATTTGTGATTTGCGATTACGATAAGAAATATAATAAATAAATTAAAAGTCATAAAAAAACAGCGAAAATGTATTTTTCATCAGGAATTTAAGGGAAAATTTTACAGCAGATGACACAGATATTCACAATAGTTTCAGTCCTGCGAATCTAAGATTTACTGCGTATAAAAATTTGATTCATTGATAGGATTCTCATTTTTACCATATTTTCCGTGTTCCTCAATATATATCTGTCACCTTTTATCTATATTACATCACAAAAAATGATATATATTCGATTAAAAACAATTCCAACTATCAGAAAAAAAAAACTTTAGATCATTAAATATAAAAGAATTACAGTGTCATAAAAATTTATTTTTCATTTTTCATATAAACTTTCGAACTCTTCGTCATTCAACATACAAATAATAAAACTTTTATTATCCATTCGATATTTCTATCAACAAAAGTCACAATCTAAAATATCTTCCAAGCAAAAAATTTATTCAAACGTTATAAACAAATCAATTCAAAAATTCTATAATAAGGCAAAAGAAAATATTCTAAAAATCACAAAAACTTCAAGTAATGTCCTCTTCTCTCCAATTAACTTCATCATCTGATCAACTTCTGAAAACGAAAATCAGCAGTACTATGAGAAAAATTCATTTCAACACTTATCAAAAATGTCCTTTCAATATATCTATCCATTTTTCACAATTTGCCATTTACTATGTCATATATTTCATCGATTTAGCACTCAATAACTCGATTGTAAGACACATTATTACCACTACAATGCACAGACATAACTATTACAACACTCTTCATCTAGAAGAGAACATAAATAAAAGAGAAGAAGCGAATAAAAGAAAAAAAGAGCAGAAAAAAAAGATATAACGAAGGAAACAAAGAGAAGAATAAAAAAAAAAGAAAAAAAAAACGTCTGTCACCCTGTATTTTTTATTGACTGCCAGTAAATTCGATATCGATTCTTATCCACACGGTGATGCACTCGCGCACTTCAACCTATTTTCCATTCAACCTTTTTATTGTTATCGATCCAATAGATAGACCCACAAACACACACTCACACTGTTATGCAATCAACCAAAACTATCATAAAAATTGAGAAAAATGCTGACGTTGATAAATTTGACGTATAAATAAATTTTATCTGACCACTTCCACACTGTACTCATACCACATCAGTAGAGAATTACAGATCGATTGCATAAAAAAGAGAAGAAAAAAATCAAGTGACGTCTGTAAAAAAAAATTCTTCAATATTTGCTCACTGCTATCTTCCATGGGGATGGATATGAACGTATGGTATATTTGAATTGTACAGTATGATAGATATGTTTGTACAATGTCAGAAGATTGAGCGGAAATGGCTGCGAAAGGAAAGTTTGATATTTAGTGTGGGTCAAAATAATCCTTTAGTAATCCATTGAGCCCTCTTACTTTACGTTGCGCAGAACAAACATGCAACTTTCAATGTGCGCCGACGTTAACAGTGATGTTGGTAGTAGAGATGCTGGTTGGTGGTGTATGTCGTACATCCATGTGTTAACTTTCCTTCTAGACTTCAAGTCTAGACTGACAAACATCCAATAAGTGTATAAGCAACTATAAGAGTATATTTGTAAGCTCCAAAGTCGTGGGTTTGTGATAATCCCCAAAGAGACATCCACCACGTCATTGTAATTTTCTTCTTACCAACCATTTTCCTCATTTCTGATTTTTTTTTTCTGTCCTTCTACGTTCTATATATACTTGCAGATCCCTCAGAAGCTTTTAATATAACTTAAAATTCAACAGACGATTCCAGACAGTTTGATATATATCTATACTGGTATAGGTATACTCAATTGACCTGTGTTCGAACGAATCATTTTATTCACACAGTGCATGGACTAAAAAAGAAACTGTGCAAAGGTAATTCGTGTCCATATATATATATATGTATACATATATATTATAGAATGAGGTGCCAAGTGCTTCCTTGAGAGTTACACCACTGCCCCCTCTGGGCACAGAAAAGGGCCGCAAGAAGTCTCTGGAAAAAGAAGTCGAGACGACGTGAATGAAACTTGAGATTACAGGAAGAGAAACGAGTCCAATCCGTTCTATTTCTTTGTTTTTTTTTTCTCCCATTCCTTTTGTTTTTTGTTTAGTTTTATTTTTTTCCTGTGTTTTTTCCGCTTCGAAGACTTGTCTTCATCTGTCCCACAAGGGATTTTTAGACTGGTATCTGTATAGATATAGGCGGATTTGTAACTGTTGAGGGGTTGGATTTACGGAAAAAATTAACAGCTTGAGTTGTCCGTGTTGAAAAGTGGGTGTTAGTCATGGGATTAACTTTATTGTTAACTTTTTATTTTGTGGGATGTAATTGGCTGTTGAGAATGTTTGATTAGGTTTATGTTGATATGGAATTGCTTTGTATTTGACTTGTTTATGAAATTCACTACTGTGAAGTATGAAATAAGATTAAACTAAAGATTAGGAAAATTTTTATATTAAAGAAAAGTGGATTATTATATTAAGAGTAGATGTGGATAATTTTTTAGAGATTATCCCTCTCTTAAAACTCGTTGGAAAATTGGGATAAAATTTCAATTGGGATTTCGTGTACTTCATAACAATTTGGTTTAATTTCATCTTTTCATTAGTTTTAGACAATTTTTTTAGGTTAAGAGTATGGGGAAGAAAAATTGGGTGGAATCGATTATACAATATTGATATGAACGACCAAGTTTTTTTCATCATTGAGAGTAAATTTTTCTGATCGATTCATCGTAGTTATTAATTGAAGAGGTACTTCAATGTCTGAAAGAAGTAAGTAGTATTTAGATAGGCAAATGACAGTTCATTACTGTCTTTTTCCTTTTTTCTGATGGCACAGTACTCATCAGAGACTCACCATTAAACTTTTCATTAATTCTCTTTTTTTCCATTGCTTTTATTTCACAATCTTGAATTACATTAATGTAAAATGGAAAGAGTTACAAAAATTCATCGCTCGTTGTCTTTTTTTAAATTTAAATATAAGAAAAAATGTCGATGTTGAGGGTGAAAAATAAAAATAATTAATAACCACAACTTCTATTTTTCTATAGTCCATAAATTTTTTTATATGCATATTCGTGATTAATATTGCAATTTATTGCACACACACTGATACCAATTCAATTAGTTCAGTTATAAGAATGATAAAATATTTTTCTTGTATATTTTTTTTCCATTGCAGATTTCATACTTTTTTTTTTATTCAGCACATAATGAATCAAAATCAAATATTCTCGTAGTTCTTTCATTGGGAAAACCACAATTTCCCATACCAATCCTAATAAATAACTCAATAAAAAGTTTGAATCTGATTAAAAGCACTCAAATAAAAATTTATTTTTACTCTTGTGGTCAAGCTAAAATCGATAGAATAAAAATTCAGAGTTTACATTCAGTTGAATTTTAACTCGTGAAAAATTAAAATAAAGAGATTAAAAAAAAGTGGTTGATCTCAAAAGTCATAACATAAAATGTTTTGAATAATTAATTATTTTTATATCTCGCTTTTAATTCTGATAAGTGACGCCTCAATTCATTTTAATGACTGTTTCCACTATACCAAACATAACAGAATCATATTCAGTCGCAATTGTTCAACTTGTCTATAAAAATTCTTCACAATGTATTATTCTGACAACAATTGTATAAAATAAAAGTTTAGCGTTTATTTTATGCGCATATTTTCCCATATGATTAATGAAATCGTAATTTCGTGGTGTAAAAATGTGTTATGTGTATGACCCTGTGGATTTATATTTTTAGTGAATGACGGTGCGGGTTTCAGGCTGAGTGCAACACGCTCGTTAAATGGCCGCGAGAGAGTTCGGTCAACGAACCGCGGTGTGCCACGTATAGTGAGGGAACGAAAGCCCACATCGCATCAAGCTCACGGTTGTCATCCACCCCATATACACTTTCTTTTTTTTTTCTCGTATTTACTTGCCACCACTTTCGTATTGCTTTGCACCGACGTGATTACTCTCAGTCTTCCTCTTCCATCGTTCTCACTTCGTATTCTATTTTTTAATTTGTTTATTTCATCAACGACTCGTTGTGTGCGCTAACGAATCTCTGTAACTTTTTCAACATCCGGATTATATTAATTTAGGTATCATTTGATGTTGTTAATTACAGCGGGCTTTTGAACCCTTTATGAAAGCCAGACTTTATTTTTTTCCCCAGTCTGTGTCCATCGTAGATGAATATGTTGGATATTTATTTGCAGTTAATTTCATGACAGAAATGTTGCGTAAGAACATCTAGATATTCTATTTTGTGTTGCATAATTTTTTAATTATCACATTATTATTGTACACACTGGAAATTTGAGTATATAAAATTTCAGTAATGAAGTATATTGTAGAAGTATTCGTAGTTATTTTCTTCTTGATCCTACTTGGATAAATCTGAACGAGTCACTTGATTGTGTACGGATTTCAGGTACAGGGTGTAGTAGTATTACTGGATTTCTAGTTAATGGAAAATTGTTGAGCTTTTATTGACGATAGAGAGGAGCTTTTATTGATTTGTGTTGTTGAGAAGGAATACCGAGTTGATGAAGTGAAAAGTGGTGTTTTTTTTCAACTCTGTGATTTCAATCGATAAGTGACTTCACAGAAAAAAAATAATGAATAACGATTCGGAAAATTGATTGTGAAAAAAAATTTACCTGAAGTTTCATGAGATTTTTTTTTTTCAATCTGATCGAGTTATCTGGATTTAATTGGGAATTTTTTTTCCAGGAATATGTTTTAATTGGTATCAACAAACGAGGTTGTTTAGTTTGTCAAAGAGTAGAGACATAACCAGAAAATACAAAACATTTAATAACTTTCTGGAAAACAGAAATTAGAAAAAAGAATAGAATCATATTTTACTATTTGAACTATTTAAACTTTATGACGAGGAATAAATTCAGAAATTCACAAATGTCTTTGCATGCACAATAAAAAGTTTACAGTTAGTAAATCACTAAACTTTCATTCAGAATTAAAAGTCCCCATTCATTTAATCGCAAGTCCAAATCCAATTATTTCTTTGTTAATTATTCTGCACTACCGCAATTCATGAACCTGAAAACAAATTCTGCACCAGTGTTGAACCGACGCAGTGACCGAAAACATGATATGCACAACTTATCCACCAATATCAAAAGTATAATGAAAATACTCTATGATTCATTGCTAATTCTAATTTTCAACGACCACAAATCAAATAAATAACATCTCTTTGATTGTAAACCAACGCAGTAATTTATTATTTTACGAGAAATCAAATACTACTGTCACACACTGTATACAGAGTGAATGAAAGCACGTGAAATGACACACAATATGCTTGACAACCAAAATGCAAACGTTAGTAGGTCAACACAGTATATTCGTGTCAAAGCATTGACGCGTGTACTTTGGACGACAGTGTGTTGTCAGTGAATGGTCTACGTTTCAAAAATTATGTCATTCTAGTGCAAATATCTATCTTTCAATCTCTGTTCACATACAGTCACTTGCTTCTCATTCAAGTGAAATTGATACTTCATCAAATGAGCGAACATTATCATTTGCAATTAATAATCAACAATAATTGGGGTGGGAAACATCGAGGTGACCTCTGATAAGGACTTGAATTTTGAAATTTTTATCTTTATAAAGATTGATGAAAAACGAATGAATAAGAATGTGAGAAACTTCTCAGTCTATCAATTTTTTTAGTGAGAATATTGAAAAAAAATTTCCGGTAGAAATTGCAATGATAAACAATACGTTTAAATTTTGTAATTAGAGAAATAGTTGTGAGAAAGGGAAAATTTTGGAGGAATTTCAAAAGGATAGTTCCTGCGATAGTGGAAGCGATTGCAAACATTATCACACAAGAATCATATTAATAGTATCATTTGTTTTTGACTTATGATTTACGCCGTTAATAAAATCCTAGCTGGATTATTGACAGTTTTCCAATCACTCAACTTTTGTCATAGAAGAAATGAGTAAAACTTTCATATTTCTCTGAGCTTTAAATGAAAACTCAAGAATATACATTGGCAAGTGTATTATAGTGTATCCAAATGTTCTATTTCGTCATCTGCTTTTGAAATATCCGATAATCCTTTATCCGTCTCTTAAATAGTTTATTTGTCTAAAAATCCACTGTTGTATTCTTTTAAAATGAATATTCAACTCGCTACTGGATTTAACACGAATTCATTAACATCATGAATCACATAAACTTTTATGCAACTTTAATCACTGAAGTATTGTATAAAAATGACATAAATACACATTTTCGCATGAACAAATATAATAAGATTAAATAAAAATGTTTTGGTATAAAAACTAGCTCTTGAAAATTGGAACTAATTTTTTTAACATATCGTTTGTCTAGAAATAATCCGAGCTTTCACCATCACATTAACGAATTCAGTGTGACACAACAATAGGAAAAAATATATGGGTATTAAAATATTACGTTTTCACTTCTTGTGAGTTTTAAAAACGTAAAAAAAAAATGAATTAAAGTCATTAATTCTACTTGTCATTATTATTATTAATATAAATTTATCATTTAAACTCACCAAGTTGGATATTTTTCCGACGAATAAAATGAAAATGTCTTTTGTCTGTTTGGAAAATTCGCATTCAGGTACACGCATTGTTAGTGATAACGACAAAGAGAATATGCGACACCGCGTGCATGATTTTCTATTATTTTCATCACGCTCCAATAATCATATAGAGACGCGCGCGAGCGCATTTAAGTTTTCTGTTTCGTGGAGTGTGAATATACTTGAAGGGCGACACGCCCGCGGTTTAGGACGTCATGGCTATTTTTTACCCCTCTTTGCATACAGCGCTCATAGTCATTTTTTTCCTCTGTTTTTTTTTCTGCCTTCTGTAAAACCGCACGTCAAAGAACCAAGTTTCAGCGGTTATGTATACAAACTGTATTGCGTCAGGTGATTCTGTGCGCGTTTAACGTTGGTCTCATACAACCTCTCATTTTCCATTTCTTCAAAGTGCCGTGATGCTTTAATTAGCGCGTTTCTTTACACTTTCTTTATTGTTTCCACAACCTTTTTATATCCCTTTCTCATTTTCTCTTATATTATTCAGACAAATTTTTATTTTAATTATGAATTTTTCTTGCTACAAAATTTTCTTCAGACTACAGATGATAAAGAATTGTGCTTGCATAAAGACTAAAAAATGAGATTGAGATAAATAATAAAATTCCCATGTACAAATATTTTTAATCATATTTTTATAAATTAATTCAATCCAAATTATTTTCCCATTTGCTCTTGATGAATTTAACACATCTACAATAATTAGATTTTATCAATCTATTTATTTATATTGCACTAAAATTTTCACATTTCCTATTTCTCTCTTTTAAATTTTTATTTTTGACAAAATTACAGAGGAAAACAAAATTCGGTGGAAAAAAGTGTGCAATTTTGAGGCAAGAGCACTAAAGAAAGAGAGAGTAAAAAAAAAAAAAAAAAAAAAAAAAAAAAAAAAAAAAAAAAAAAAAAAAAAAAAAAAAAAAAAAAAAAAAAAAAAAAAAAAAAAAAAAAAAAAAAACTGGGTGAAACGAGTGTAGCCCTGGGCAACTTGACATTGTGCGCGACAACACAGAAGGTGCTTGGCTATGAATGTATAACAAAAAGAAAATAATATAAAAAACGAGAAAAAAAAAATGAATAAAAGGTGGATTTTGCAAAATCTCTGACAACCAATACGATACCGTAAATCAAAAAAAAAAAATCTTATTGATGTGGTGTATACATGTTTAAATATATGAGCACATATTGAGAAAGTCATCGATCTTGTGGTGAAAAGAAAAGTGTGAGTGACGGCATTAAAGACCGGCCACCGTCAGAAATTATTATTCTTTGGGTTGGTCGCTTCTATCGACGTCGTTGCTTATCGCCATACCTGTAGATAAATATATTTATATATATATATATGTGTGTTCGTTTCAGTATACTGGATCGGACGGCTTCAGTAGCTTAGCTGTCATTCTTTTAGTTTTCCATTTGTAGGTCACTCGGTTGGATAACGTGTCATGTTCAAGTCTAGATATTGACGGAAAATTCTGTTGGTAAAAAAAATAAGCAAATTTCAATGGCACATGACGAGGCGCTTTGGAATTTGTATTGAAAGTTTGGTAACGCTGCGATATTTATTTGTATGTGTAGAGGTTGAGTTATATTTAATATTTATTTGATATTTGGTTTTGATGAATTTTGTTTTTAGTTTTGAATTTTTTTGTTGGTTATTTAGATTGTTATTGAGGTGTTTTTTTTATTGAGCTTAATATTAAGCACAGATGGGTAAATTAGTAGAGACAAATTTTCAACCACGATGGATAATAATTTTACTGAATAATTGAGGGTTTAATTTTTTACTAGACAATATGATATAATGGTTTTGTAGTTTTTATAGACTGGCTCTTAACTTTGGAACCCTCATCTTCGGTTTTGGCATTCATTAACCCTACACAAGGGTCACACATGTTTATGGCATATTGGGTGACCTTATTACTCACGAATAAATACTGTTGAGAGAATTTCTAAATGGGAGCTTGGGTATATAAAGCTGAACTTGTATAATTTACTTATTAGATTATTTTCCAGTCATTTTTTGGTAAAATTATCACATTGAGAACGTAAAAATTTATTTACTTGACAAAATGAGTAGGATTTCTAGTTTTATTACAAGATGAATGTTTTATGAGTAGTTTGAATATATAATTGAACTTAGTTGATGATATTGGATAAGATTACAAAATTTTAGTAACAATTTTGCGAATTGTGAAAAGTTTCCTCAGTGTCTTTATCACCCAACATTTCAATATGTGAATACATCTTCACTAAATTTTCAATATGAGAAATAGTTCGACTTATTTTCCCATGCAATAAGAACTTTATGTATAAAAAATCAAATGGGTTAATTATCAATTCATTTTCCTGATTTATGACAAGCCATAACACGAAGCCGCTGCTTGTCACATGCTGTAGTGTTTGAAGTTTAGAAACCCTTCACATTTTCACTAAAACAGAAAATTATTTAGTGTATGGGAATATTGTTCAATAATGAATTGATTAACAAAGATGTATGTCGAAGGTTTTTAATATGAAGAAATTTCCCTTTGTCTTATAACAATTAATATGATTATATTTTTTACGAAAAGAAAATTATAATTGAACTTGAAAGTGATTCCTTTTATAATTATCATTGATATAACCTCACAAGAATGCTTTGATGTATAGAATATTAAATTATCAATAAATTTTCAAACATATTTTTGTTCATGCTAACAAGAAAAAAAAAATACAATCATATCGGAATTATATTTCGTAAAATAATGTTATCGATAATATTTTTCTATCTGAAAGGAGAAAGACTATTGAAAATAAGTAAAACTTCTTATCGTGACCTATTTTTCTCCCCAACGTTAATATTAAGTACATCGATATTTAGCAGTTGAAGATGTGTACCTATATACTCAAAGAAATTCATTTTTATCGCAGTAATTACCCTTGATAATAGAAAAATGAATTCCAATACAGCAAATAGAAATATTTTTTATTACCAAAGATTAAATTTTCAATTGGGACTTTTTCCATTTATTTCAATGACCCATTTATTACGTGACGAAACATAAAATAAACAAAAAAAAACCAGACAAAATATGTCGTGCAATGACATTGAATGATCGTAAAAATATTTTAACACATCAAAAACAGGAAATAAAGACAGTGGGTGGTAGGTAAAAGAAGAGAAATGAAGTAAACAAATAAAAGTTTTTGAATACCAATGAAATAGAGTTAGTATGTTGTGGGAATGTTTAGCATGTTCTTCAACAATTTCGGCGTGCGTGAGAGGACTGTCTTGCTCTTACTATCAAGCTTATAACTGTAATTCTCAACGCTTGGCGTTTAGTATACATAAAAACAAATATATGCCGACCAAGCACTTACTCTAGAGTAATTTCATCCAAGTAAAAAAAAAAAAAAGACATTTTATGTCTACGATGCGCTACGAGCTTTATTATAGGTGGTTAAAATTGCACGTGACAAAATTGTTAATGTTAAGCCAGAAGCGTGACTTCTCCCATAAACTGGTTAATTCCTAAGAAAAAAAAAATAAATAAAGAATAAAACATATTTTCATGTACAGTTATTATTATTCATTTCAAATAATTACACTGTCAATGTTTTAGATAATATAAATATGAAATTTTTTAATTTATTTATACAATTTTGATTGGATATCACACGGAAATAATTTTGTTTAATAAAGAATGTTAGAAGTGAATGAAAAAAAATGTTGTCAACTCTGCGACAATACAACAAGTGAATATTCGTTATTCAGATATCCTGACAAAATTAATTTCAAGAGATGAATATTACACGAACAACTTGCCATTCTTCTCATGGAACGTTGCGTCGAGTAATAAGCATCAGCATTTTACCAAAAATTCTTCAGTATTCTCGTTTCATATTATGTCACTCAACACACATGCATACAATAAATTTTGTCCTCCATATATCAAATTTTTGCTTTCACCTCAGAAAATTTATCATTCTAATTTGTCTAGTATATATTCCCATAGCTTTAGTAATATACAATTTGATATTTACTTCACTTATTCACTTTGTAACATGTGAAAAAAATGAATCAACATTAATTTATGAATACCAAAATTGACCTCTACACTGTTACCTACGCTGGTAGAAATTGAATTCGTAATTCAGCGGACATTTCAGTTAATGCTATCTATACATGTAGACGCTATTACGCTTTTCAATCAAATTTACTGTCAATTATATTGCATGACCATGATATTAATTTTCTCATCACGATTTTGACATCATGAAAACACCAGAATATGTGACGTGGATGATAAACTTAATTATTTTACATGTTGTGGGATATTTCCAATTAAAATACATATTTATACATTGCTAATTGTTATAGTTCAATTATTACACAACTCAATTGATTATGTAAACACAAAAACTAATATAAAATGATACAATTTTGAGTTTTATTTTTATTTTTTTTAAATTGTAATCTTATTTGTCTATGTGATTCTAAGTAACTCATGTCAAGGACAATAGAAGACACTTCAGATGAATAACTGAAGCACACGTGCATATGACTTAGTATATGCATGCATGCGTTCAAAATATATAGATGGACATTCAGCAGTGGACGGAAGTTATGTATGCTTCAACTATACGGCACTGCCCTAACCAATATTATTACTAACAACATATACGTGGACAGAGTTGACGAACTGTGAGAGGCTGACGTTTGCAATAGTAGTAACATAGCGTATATATACACATATATATGTACAGTTAGTTATTCCCTTGAGTGGTTTGCTAATAAATATTATTCAACTATCATGATGGATGGCGCAGCTAACGTTTCCATTAACTTTTCGATATTACTTGTTGGTATTTTTTTAGCATTTTTGGGGCTTGAATAGTTTCTTTTTTCAGTTTGATATTTTGATAGTTTTTTTTGCTTCGTAAAAATGGCAGAGTGAGGCGCAGTGTAGGTTTAGCTATTTTTTCGTATTTTATTATCTCTAGTAATTTAGGGAAATTCATGTCAAAAATATTTTGATTAAATATTAAAATCAAATTTTGAAAACTAATGGTTAGTTTTAAGTTACTTTTCAGTTTTTTTTTGAGAAATTTTTGAGTAGAATTGATAGAAGTCACTTCTGATATTGATTTTTGTAGATTCCTTTTTACGAAAAATTCTTATTTTTTATATTTGTTTTTTAGTTGATAATAAAATTTGATTATATTGTTTTGAAAATCACCATTTGGATGAAGATTGAAATATCGAAAAACTATTACACTCCACAAGGATTACATCCTTGCACACTGTAATTTCAAGACTTTTATTTTATAGCCACTTTTTGATCTCTTGAAACGTTTTATATGTTAATCACGTAGTAAAAAAAAGAATAAAATAAATAAATAAAGCGTTTCAGAGTGATTAAAAACTAGCTACAGTTTCTGCCATTCTAAAGATAAAGAATGAAACGTTGTGAACACATCCCAACTCTATTGTTATTCACACCAAGAATTAAAACCTGTTTGAAACAGATCTTTTCACCGAATTACAAATTTCCAGACTCTGTAATAATTAAAAATAAATCTTCATTCATATTCCAACCGACAGAACACAAAACTGAGCCTCCAAATTTATTTTCTCGTGTCACAACAATAAAAATTTTAATTCATCAATAAATAAATTCATCTAATCTACTCTCAGAAATATTTCCATTTCAACAATTCACTAAACTTATGTAACAATTATCATTTTAGATAAAATTTCGATTCATAACCTCACAAAAAATCTATCAAATTTGATACAAAAAGCCTAACTTTTCCCTACAACAATTCATATTATTATGCGGACATGGATAATATCAATGAAAATAAATTGAAGTCTCTTTATTCAATTTTATAGATTCATTCATGTATCAAAATTCGTAATACCACCTCTGGTAAGACTATATACATATATACGTATACTCAGCAACTTATGTTGTGATATACCGAGCGACGAAACAGATCGTTGAGCAAAGACTCGTCACAGTATATTGTCCACAAGTTGCTCGAGTGGTCCAAGATGAATACCTACCACCACATCAAGTGTACTCAACGAACTTCTCGTCCTGCTGGTTTTTCTCCATCTTCCATTCTATTCCATTCCATCTATACGATTGCATATCTATATACATTTTATATACATAGGACGTGTCGAGAGATGATGCACTACAAAATACAAGTGCAGTGATTATTTTATATTTCTTGTTATATTCCAAGCGAGAAGAAAATGATGAATAAAAGGATATGAAAAGTATAAAAGAATAAATATTACAAAAGACAAAAATGGTTCCAATATTCTAATCTTCCAATTTTACATATCAATTTTAATATTTAATAATAAAATTTGTTTTTCTTTTTTCTCAACAATCGTATACACAAATTTAAGTCTCGAAGAATTATTAACGTTCATACATTGTCGTACACTTACCCATGTAATAATGCAAGGCGTTACATATATATATATATATATTCACTGACCTATATTTATAATCCAAGGGGTTGGAGCGTGCATTATGTCAGACAGGCATTTCATTCCCTTGTATATACAGTCAGAAAAAGAAATATGAGGGGAAAAACAAACGGAATAAAGAAATGAAAACAAACCATAAAGGAACAGAGGAAAGAAGAGAAAAAATAAAAGGGGAATATAAACAGTGTGTCAACGTGAGTGTTTGTGGGTTCGTGTACTTCAGTTTAATATGATTTGAATGAGCTTTTTTGCTGGGTTTGTCGATGCACATTTGTGTTCAGTTTGTATCTTGGGTTCAACGAGTTTAATCCACCCTAAATACTCATGTGTCTTATGAACTGAATTTCAATAAACACGAGAATGAAGTAGGGACAAAAACTAAAAAATAAAAATATATAGATGAAGAGGTCTCACAAGAAAGAAAAATAATGAGCATATGACAGAGTTATGCTCTTGTGACAATGCTATACAAATGATTTCCGGCTTGGTACAATGATGCAATTCAAAAGGAATTTTAAACAATGGAAAAACTATTGAAAATTGTGATGCGCTTTCATCACTGAACAATACAACTTAGGTGTATATAATACATTGGTATATGTACATTTATATACATATTCATTCAAGGGACTTGAAATTTGCATCCATTCTTGTCTACTAAAAGCATACACGACCTAGAGAGGACATGAAGTAGTTGCTCAAGTAGTGACAAATGAGGATACGAAAATGGTTCTCTGCAATGTCATCTAACTTTGTGGTAAATTTATTGATATTCGTTGAGAGAATTTTTTTTTGAATATTTAATTTCATTTCAAATGTCATTGGAAAATTTTGTGGTGATTTTCTTTCTGTTTCAATTTATTAACTATTATTTGGAATATTTAGAGAGATTATAAAATATTGAAACAGATGAGATTGAGCAGATGAAATTATGAAGGAATTCGCTGAGTTTTTTAACTGTATTTTTCTTTGGAAGTTGATTATTTGTAGAGTTATTCAATGTTTTGGGATGAGTTATTTGAATATATAGAATCGAATCATTAAATTTCTAGGTCAGATAGAAGAAATTTAAAATACTGTTTTTAATTGTAGAGGCATATTAAATGTCTTCGTAGTGCAGTAGACAATTTGATATTTATAAGATAAGTCGAAGCTTTTTTAAATTGTGTTCAAGGTGAATTAACCCTTTCAGCTGATGCATTGTATGTTTATTTTATGATAAAACTTTGAAGCTTATAACAAACTGAATGTGAAGTAAAGCATTTTAAATTAAAACTGAGTGATAAAAATTTGTTTTTACCACAATACCTCTTGATATTTTATTCTGAGTATGTGCAATATTCATTCACATCCTTTTCAATATTTCATTTTATGCTATTCAACTTTTGTGAATTTTCACAATGAAACCGCTCTCTTTCTGTTTTTTTTTTCTTTTTCTTTCTTTATTCAACTTGAATATTAAATTGGTGAATTTAAAACGGTAATTATTGATCATATGTGAATACGTGAAACTTTATTTCATCGTATATTATTTCAGATCATTAAAATACAAACTGAACTAAAATATCATTTCAATTATTCCACAAATTCTATTTAACATCAAATAACACATGTGACAATGTTGAATATTTCGATGAAAAAAAAAGAAAATGACGTCGTTTCAGATATCATTGTGGTATATTCAATCATACCCATTGACTGATACATTTTCATCAATATTTTCCAAAACAATAATAATTATTTGTAGTGTATTTGAATTCAGTTTCAGAAATGAGATACAAATCCGTCATAACCACTGGCAAAAAGTAAATATTCATAATTTTACTGTTGCAAAACCGCACATGCCGATTAATTATTCATCTTTACGAATATTAACAAACAGAGATATTCACACATTGTTATGAAAATTGATATATCAAATTTTTCAAGTGCAAAACAATATTCAAAAATTTCTGGTTATTTTTATTATGAAATATATATGAAACGAGATATTTTGTATGAATAATTAAAACTAGAAATGTTATGCGATGTTATATAATATAAAATATAAAATTATGTGACATCGTTGAAGGCTTGTTAGAAAAGCTCATAATTAAGCTGCAATACAGTAACATCATCAATATTATATAGATAAATTTTTTCTTAAAACTGTATTTTCGTATCCACAGCTGGATATAAACACGTATACACACAATGTCACGTATTTAGCTATAGTGAGTTTATAAATTAAAGTGAACTGACGTTTACCGTAAAGTCGGCGCCGCCACGCTTCGTTTCGGGACGTCGTTATTCTTACAACATTACTTTTCCGAAGTCATAATTACAATTTATTGCGATTCTAGTAAAGAAGGAGAAGAACGACAACGAAAACGACACAACGCGCGTCCATATCAAATTCCAAGAGAGAAAAAGATAGAAAAGACTGACGTTGAAACAAGCGCAGAATTTTCATCTACGAGAATTCACTTATTGTTAATTCGATTTATCAAATTTCACATGAAATATATTCCCATAAAAGTACACATCGAGTATGCATTGTTTTGTGAATAATTTAGAATTATCCAATAAGAATCGAACTCACTGCAAGAGCTTTTTTCTCTTCTACTCTTCGTTACACAATAATATATCACCCCCAAAAAAACTAACATGAAAAGAAAATAAATAAACAATACAACACACAAATAATAGAAATCAAATGTATAAACAAAATTCATCTACAATGCCATCGTATCAATATACTCGACCCAATGAATTCCAATTAAAGCTTCACAATCTCTACAAATAATAATTGAAACAATTTAAAAATCCAGTAAATTCACTACAAAATACGACTAAATTAACAACAACAAAAATCCACGTAAAGATTGGCTTTCACAAGATCGTAACATATTCGATTAAGTTAGTTCATCTTTTAACTACATCAGATAAGAAGTACAGATCAAAAAATAAAACAAACCAAAAAAAAAAAATCAAAGAAAAGTAACAACCCTTCAGAAAAGTTATGCAGAATCCTTTTTGAACATTGATAATTCTCTATCTGAGCTGGCTTTTGCTGCAACCCACCACCTTCTTCTCCCTTCGTTGGCTTTCAATATATACCTGTGAACCAAAAGTGAATTATGACTAGCCCGAGGCTTGCACAACTCTCCAAGTTGCTTTCCGGTTTCTATACGCACCCATTGCACAGTAAAAGAGGAAGTAATAGCTTTCTCGTTCAAACATATATACATAGTGAGCTTTGGACTTTAACTTGGGTCCCTGACGATCGTTCATTGGTATAATATCGATTCCCTACAACATACAAACCGTGGCGGAAAGAAATAGAAAATTGGATTGTGTGTCAGTATCTTTTTTTTCCCCCTTTTTCCTTTTCTCTTTTTCTTGTTTTTTTCTTTTTCAATGCGATAAGCATTGGCCCGTGGGCAAATACCATTTGTTTTGAGTCTATTGGACATGCACTAGTGAATTTACTATGTGTATACTCCCCAAATCAAAGAGTGAACTATACCTCACTGTTATATACTTTTTTTCTTCTTCTCAATTTGCGTTTATTTCCTTCGAATATATACAAACGTTTCAGTACTAATTTACCTCTGTGAATTCGACGCACAATATACATATATATATATATGTATCTGTGTACACACAAAGTGAATTTTCTCTCCATGGTATTCACGAAGCGCAACTGCGATGCCAACATTTCAATCCGTGTGACCTGGAATAGAGCAGCGCTACCTACAATCAACAGTTCATTCATGCTTGCTACTTTGCGTTTTACTTGAAATGATTTATTATTTTCATATATATATATATATATATATATATATATATAGATATATAAATATAACTGTGAAGTAAAGTAGATGAAGAAAAATGAAAAACTGCTCAATCAAACGTTTGTTAACTTATTTAGTTTATATTTTATGATTTTGTATTTACTGCACTTATACGTACAGGATGAGAGAACAGAAAATAAGAATAATTACAACGGAAAAACAGAAGAAAAAACGAGGATCAGAAAGAGTTTTATTTGAAAACAACCTGACGGTTGTGAGATATTCACAATTGGATCCTTTCACGAACGTTTACGTTAAAACAAGAAATAAAAAAAAAAGGAAAACGCAAAAAAAAACACAGTTCTGATCGTGGATGCTCGTTTAGTGTAAGCGTTAATTAACCATGTTTTTTTCCTTGCCACGGAGGTAGTGATGAAAAATGAAAATAAAACAAATATGTAGAAGTCCTTTTTTTGTTCAGTTTGTGTTCTTTTTTAAAATTTTTTTTTGTTTTATCATTTTTATTTCACTTGGAGTGAAAACACACCAAAGTCACTTCAAGTTGAGAAGCATAAAAGGAAGAAAGGCCAGGGGGAGCAAACGACTCATAGCCTCGTATATTTCTCCGGTGACCCTCGAGAGATTCGCATGTAAATTGCACATCTTGAATGTATGTATATATGTGTATGTATATGGATGTATAACGGACACATATTTCATATGAGTCAACGTGTATGCGAGCCCATTTTGAATATTTTGGTTTTCTTGGACGGTATATGAGTGGACAAGGCGTACAATTGTAACACATTTATGTAACATATGGGGCCAGAAAAGCTATAACGTCTGCTTGTAATATATCAAATGTAATGCACGTAAATGTAGAGGGTGAATTGCTTTGAGGTTACATACATAATTGATTATAAATTGTCTTCATAGCATTAATTATTATAGTGATATACATAATTGATTGTAAATTGTCTGGAACTATTCATTAAATGTTTCAATTGTTGATACAAACCAGCGTTGATTAATCAGATGAACGTTACATGCTTTATTGCTTGTAATACTCGTGGAAATTATATATTCAACGTATGCCAGTGGATAATCCGCAGTATTGTCGATGGAGATCGTATTGGAAAAGTAATTTTGTTGATGTTATTGTTTTAGTGTTGGATAAATACACGGAAATTTATTTTGATTTTGGGTATCGATTATTGATGTTGATTGTGAGAGAGAGATTGTGACGTTGGTGATGTGGAATTTTAATTTTGATATTTAGTTGGGATATTTGAAGGAGGAATTAATTGTGTGGAATTTTTATTGTAGTTTTTTTAGGTGTTTCTGGAATTGTTGTAATTTTGAAGAATTTATTGTAATTATGATGAGAATAGAAAAATTACAGTCTAATTTTGGACTTTAGAATTGTTCTGTTTTTGTAATAAAATTCAGTTTTTCATCATGATTTACTGTAGCCTTTTTTTTTCTTCATCAATTTTTACTTGTCTATAAATTTTATGAATAACGAGAATTTGTCGTTGACACTTCTAAATCTGTGGCGCCAGAATGTCGGGAAGTTTTTTTTTTTTCTGGTAGACAATTGGGCACGAGACTGGACAGATGTAGACAATTGACTCTGTTCAATTACTCGGTTCTTTTTGTTTTTTCCAAGCCCGCATTTCAAACTTTTATAAAATTTTGTTCTAATTTATCATACAATTCAGCTTATTGACCAAAAGTTTTTAAAAAAAAAACTGAGCAATTAAAATTTATAATAATGATTGTGTAATTTTATTTTTCAAACTATATCCGAATGTTTTATTAAAAATTTTGCGGATAATTTTTTGCTGAGTAATTAAACTAAGAATGAAAGTTACAAGTTATAACCACATATGGAATTACATTCTCTGTAGTGAGGTTTGCAAATTTTTCAGATAATTCAATTAAACCTCACACGATAACAAGATAAATATTTTAATTTTTAATATCAATGTGTACATTTTGGCTAAACTCAGAGATATGAAATTCAAACAAGTGAGTCTACACCGTTGAATATAATTTAAAGTTTCCGCAACTAGTTTTAGCTTGATTATAAATGTATTCTCTTCCTGTCAGACATTATCAAGCTTCGAGAGGTTTGTGCTTGGACGTTGTCAGGTTCTGTTTCGTCCCTTGCCAAACGACGACAAGAGATAGGGGAACCACCATGCATTTTTAGTGTGTCTGAAAGCAACTCATGGAAACTCATGTATGAACTGGGGAAAACTGTGCATATACGTATATATAAATTTAGATATTTATATAAATACATATTCGTGAACATTGAAGTTGGCCAGGTAAATTTATCATCAGCTTGAGTGACGACTTTGCACGTTATAGTGATCCAAAACTTTGCAATTATATATACATACTCTATCTATGCAATTTCACTTCCAACTTATGTATTTACCATTTCACGCAAACATTTTTGATGGATATTAACCTTCCAGCCTCGTCGGTTGTATTTTTTTTTTCTATTTTCTTCAACTCCCAACTTTTGCCAGTTAACGTGTATAAATTTATATTACATTTGAATTAAACTTCATTCTCACTCGTGGATTAAATTACATAGGTGAAATGATAAAGGTCATGGAGCGAGTTGCTGTGAGAAATGAAAAATAGGATAAATAAAAATAAAATTGATAAAAATTCCATTCGACAAATAGAAATAGCTGTGGATATATGAACTGAAAATAATGAAAGATGAATACAGAAATGATAAAAAATAATAAAGGGACGGCAAAAAAAAACACACACACAAATGGATTCCTACAGGGAAACAAAAAAATGTTGAATTCTGTTTTCAGTACAGGAAAAAACATGTCGACCAATTCTTTCTAGGATTTTTGACTGTATATCATCTCAACCCGGTTTCGTCAATGCAATATTTTATTTTCATTGTTCGACCATCTGGAAAATTGGAATGCAACTCGGGTATTGGTTTGCGTGGGTATACCAATAATTTTTACAACTGTCTCGCAATGTAAAAAAGACGCAAGCCACAAGAATGAACAACAGAAATAAAAATAGGATAGAAAACACAACGTAAATAAATACACAACAGAAGAATAATAACCTGAATCTACATCTGATGAAAAGGACGTAGGTAACTGTGACAGAATGAAAATGACGTGAAATAATTTACAAATTCTGTTCTTTCCAAACTCTTTTTTTTTCCTCGACAGATCGTAAAAACCTGCAACGAATTTATATTGGCAAACGCATTTACATCGTCGATGCGCGAACGCCAATATGCACAATTGATGGGCATTCAGCAAGATAAACATACACATATATATATATATATACATATATACAGAGTGAATGCGCATGTCCAACTCAAGGTGAAGAGTAACCAGTAAATTTTTAGTTGGTATTGGAGTGCATCATGCGGAAGCTGAGCATGGGGAAAATGGAAGGATTCGTATATATAGATGTACGTGTACAAAGTGTACGAGGATTTACAAAAAAAAAAAAATATGGTGGAAGTGACTATATTCTCTTGCAGTTATTCGAATAGTTCCACAGGTGTCAAAGCTTTATTTAGAATGCCAAATGTTCATGCGCTATTGATACGTTATATAAAAGAACAGGGTTTATTCTGTTCGATTTTTACTATTTTATATTTCTGTTCATTTAGATATTTATTGTTCTTCCTCGTTTTATTTTATTAAATGATTTTTTAAACTGTTTTAAATTCAATTGAAGTTTCGGGTGCGTTGGTAATCTCTGATAACGAAATTCGATCATTTTGAATTGAATGAAATGGAAAAAAATCTTTTTATATTTTTTTGTGTAGGGTGTCTAGGGTATTTGGTTTTTTTTTATCTATCATTGTTTATTTGTCATAGGTTTATTATGGTATTTTGTTGATTATGAAATGGGTGAGAATTATAAAGAATCGACGATTAGATTGGAATTATTGACTTTAGATAATAAAATTGAGTTGTTAATGCTCAGGTGGATGATAAATTGATGGGATGTAATTGAAAATGATTTTGATTAGATATCGATTGGAAAATGTATACCTAGGAGCTTTACGAATTTGTTGAAATGAATTTGAATTGTGAAGTGAAAACAAAAAAATTGTTAGATCGAAGTGGCGACATAGAAAAAATCTTCAACAAATTTTTAATGATTTCGTTAAACTTAAATTTGTTAAATGTTGAAGAAGAGAAGAAAAAAAAAGCTTGGAAGATTACAAATTTTTGTTGATATTTAACAAGAATTTTCTTGCAGATTTGTTTCTATTTATCCGATATAATTAAAATTATTCTACTAAAAATATTAATGCCTTTAAAAATGTCATAATTTATAAATGGTAAATCTTGAATAATTTATTTAAACAAAAAACCAGAATGACCAAGAAAGATAAATTCTTGTGTAGTTCACAAGCCATAACTGTGCTTGAAAATGACATTTTATTCCATGAAAAATCACATGAATCTCTGTCAAAGTTACGTGAGTGTTTATAACTTCTACTGTAATTTCATACAAAATGTGAACGAGTTTCTGTAACGATTACACCCAGTTGTGTAAGTTTCACACAGATTCATGAAACTTCAATTAAAATCACAAGTCAACCTTGTAGTTACAGATACTGCAATCACGTGGAAATTTGAAGAAGTTAAATCGAGACTTTGCTCTCATTTGAATAATTTCCTTTCTACATTTTTCTCCAAAATAATTCTGATGCAAAAAGTAAATGAATTATTCAATTGACTTCTCAATGAAAAAAAAAGTTACAAACTTAAAACAATGGAATAAAACAAATATTAATTATTATCCCAGAATAATAAACACCATAACATTTCATTAAATAATGAATTCTTATTTGTGTCTTTGTAAGAAAATTATTATCAAATCAGAAATATTTTCTTTTTACATTTTTCATGCAACAATCAATTTAGTAAATTTCCCCTATCTCCAAAATTCTTTTACAAATTCGAATCATATACTTCAACGTGACAATATTTTTATTTTAATAATATCCAAGAAAAAATTAAATTTTTCAAAAATTCTATCTCGACGTTTCTCTTTAAATTGGTGATAAATTCATGCATCTTTTTCTCTGTGCAATATCTGTCGACATATTAGAATAATAAATAGAAAAAAAGACAAAAAAGCTAAAAAAATACAACGAATTTTTCCATAACACATGATCCATCCCAAGTTATTCGCCCAACGCTCATCTCCATTTTATATAAACGTGAAATTTTCTCCACAAAAGGCAAAAACCATTCTTTTATGTCTCAACTTGTTTATTTGCCATTTGACATTTCTGAAGAGTTTCTTCATCCCCTGACTTCTTTCCTCTTTATACAGAAACTCCATTACGTTCCACCACCATCGCGAACCATGAAGACGTCGGGCGTCACCTCACTACGAACAACATAACAATGTCACAATTACAGTTAGAGAATGGATGCCACAGGGAAAGAAAAAATCAGGTCGTATGACATAAGAGGTGTTGCAATTTTCTATTACGCTCTACTTACTGGTGAAACACAAACTGCCTGAGATAGATTTCGCTGATAAGTTGGAATGAAGAATTAAAAAAAGAAAACAAAAGAAAATTGGTGAATCAAATAAATAAAATAAAGTTGAAAATAAAAATGTCAATTCATTTGTTCTCAATCACGTTGAGGTAATATTGATAATAATAAATAGAACGACAATTAAAACTCCGTGAGATGAATTATTTGCATTTTTTTTCTGTCCACATCAATCGTCATAATTGCTTCCTCATTCTCATGTTCCACAATTGAATTGCAATGATGAATCCTATTGTTTTGTTGTTGCTCAATCACAAGTCTCACATTAACTGTACTTTTCCACCATCTGTACCATGGCGTCAGTTGTTCCTGTGGGGAAAAAAAATGAAGAAAAAGAAAAAAAAGTGAATTGAAGTGGACAAGTGAAGTGATCGTTCTATTACTCGACCAAAGTGATAATCGAACTACTTCAAAACTGCACAACGCGGTTTTTTATATTGCTTCGATATCGGTAAATACTTTTCACTTAATTGCGTACTCGTTCTAAAACTTTGTGCAGTTTTATACAGAATAAGACTGAAAATTTTATAATTACACAGATTAACGATAATGTCGAGCGAAACAATTTCTTAGTCACTACTCAGGCGTCACAATTTAATGGAAAAAAATAAAAAATAAAAAAATTTGTTGGATGTTGGAAAGTACGTAAAAAAGTTTTGTCAGAAGAATCCAATGGAATACAAAGAGAGAAAATAAAAAAAAAACGGAATCGTAGAACTTGTCACACGGCTCTATTAAACTCGTCCATGAGGATCCGACAATCTTGCTTCGTGAGCAGATTTACCGTCACCCTCCTCTTTGTCTCCTTCTATGTTGCGACCTCTTTCTAGCTGCCTATCTCCCAACTTCGCATGTCAACCCACTCACTATTCTCGTTGTCCGTACCAGCGCTGTTCGTGTCTTCCACTCTTTTACTCGATCAAGTTACCCTCTCGTTTCACATAGAATGAAAAAAAAAAAAGGAAGGGTGGAGAAAGAAAATAGAAGAGAAAAGCCTTTGGGTCTAAATTTGTTCCAGCTCATGTATCCGCAACCATCCTGTTAATTTTACACCTACTCTTACACGATTCATCACTATTCACATTTGTTTTCTATACTGTTAAATGGATATACATGAAATGTGTAATGGAATATACTGTCGAACATCTGAGTGATGAATTCAAGAAATTTGGATTTGTTAGTTGGAACTTTTATATTGTGGAAGTGTAAGAAACTCAAGTAAAAACTCTTTGAGTCATCATTTAGTTGATGAATCAATTTGGAGAATTTTTAATAGTCAAAGATTAAGAATCCAAAACTGAAATATTAAAATAGACGAAACTCTAATTAAATATTCCGTTTTTTTTTTCAAGATTATCAATATCCATTCTGTGACAACAACAAACAATACCAATGAAGAAAATTATTGATTAATTCATTCATTTATATTTCACACACAAATTCAATCCATTCTCTCCACCAAAAAAAAAACAAACCTTCTTCGACTTACAAAATTTCATCTATCTCATCATTGTCTACATGCCCAAAATAATGAGAACCCAAAGACAAACAGAATAGGCAAAAACTCAAAAAAAAAATTCTCCACGATAAAAAAGTTACTCCACCAAGTAGACTCCATCACCAAAACAAATCAGTAAAATCCCCATTAATTTCCCCGTTTCCCAATACAATGTTTTAATCCCATCATTTCAAAAGCTCTCACTTCAAAATAAACCCTAACAAGTACTAACATAATCCCTCAAAAATAACACTCAAGTCTTTTCCAAAGACATAAAATCATCCTAACAAACCCAAACGCAACAAATAAATAAATTCATATATTCATATACCTTTATAAGGAAATATGCAGTGGTAAAATATCCAACGACTACAATCATAAGGAAGAAGATTATGGCTCTTTCAGTCCAGACTCGGGAAACACCAATTTTTTCTCCCTCGATGATAAAGTACCTCATACCTAAAAAACAAAAAAAAAAGCAAAAAAAAACAGAAAAGAATGAAGAAGAAAAAAAAGAAAGATGGTGAAACATAAATGATATTCCACTTCTATATATTTATTTATCATCCCATTATTTTCATCCTCACCCAACATTTTTCCATTTTATTTCACTAATACTTTTCATTCCCGCCCTCTTTTTTCTTTTTTTTCTCTTTTTTTCCCATTCCCACATTTGATTGCAATAGCTACGTATTTATGTCTATATTTGCGTGTGGTATTGCCTAGTAATAGTCATTGTACTGAAGCCAACCCCCCTGAACAACGTTGTGTGCCTCGTTTACCCATTGTCTGACAATACATCGTGTGACCAATATATGTATAGGATATCACTCGATCATGGAATCCCGAATATTGAACTGGAATAGTAATACAATGCGGTGCGAGTGTTTCGTTGCATTGATCACAAGCAACGGTGAGAGTCCAATCAAACGATTTCAATACTCAATCGGTAAATACGTGACATGGTTAACTGGCTGCAAAATCATCGGGTGACAGAGTAGAATGGTGATCGATAAATAAATTAGAAAGAAAAAAAAAATTACCCAGTACACAAACCGTGACCAGACCCATAGTTACAAAAGTAAGTAGAACAAGTATGAACATGTCAGACTGAACGTATCGTCGATTTTGTGGATGACTCATCCATATTCTCAATGACTCCGACCTGTAAAAACATAAGATTGAGTTGATATGTGTTTATAAAATGACAAAATGCAGTAAATGTGTAGATGAATAAATGAGAACAAGTAGAGCTGCAATGAATGATAGAAGACAAATTAAGTTCCGGTTTTATCCTTCCATCATTCCCGCCACCTCTCGTTTCTCTTTACTATCGTCGAGGTGCTAAACTCGTTCTATACTCCGATCAATCTTCCATGTGAACCACACCGTACGGTTCCGTTCACCGCTTAACGGAGCACGAACCCAAGTCTGATGGTCTGGCAGATTCCATTGAGCTTCAAAATCTCCGAGAGCTAAGACTTTCACATGCGATGAATTGCCATTCGACAAATTGCCTTTCGCTTCATGTACAAGCAGAATATACACTGTCTTCATTTACTGCATATATAGAGCTTTGCTAGTTGCCCTTTTCCTCTCTTCTCTCTACTCTTCTCTCATCATATGTGTGTATGTATATCTCAATGTGCCTTCAGAAATGCATTTAATTACTCACCAACGGTAACGTCGAGTCTCAACGGCATTGAAACGAAAACGACAGAGCTCGCACCGATTACGACATGATTGATTCAACCAATGTTCAAGGCATGACATGTGCACGTATGCCAATGTACCTTTGCACCTGAAAAAAAAATCATAATATGAGAAAGTATTTTTTTGAGGGAAGAATTTTATGATTTAAATGTTTGTAGAGAGAATGAAAGTTGTTGATGATTAAAGAGATACTTTGTGGGAGATAATTTTTTCATTATTATCTCTAAATTCAAGATGTCAGGAGATTCAGTCGAGTTTTGTCTGTTTATTTTTAGGGGATGATTGTGAAAGTGGAATAAATGGAGACAAATGAGGTTTTTTAATTGTTTCCTTGAAAATTGTATGTCAGTTCTCTGTGAGAATTCAGTTGGACGAAAATATTTCAAAGTTTAATTTATAGAGCAATTATTTTTCTTTTTGTCTGTAAACATTTTTATCATTGATATAAATCTCACTGGAATTTTGATTATTATAAAAAAGATATTTTGAAAATTCAATAACAGACAGTTAACTTTTGGATTGAACCAATCACTTTTACATATTTCTGATATATTTCCAAGTAGACACAATTTTACGTGAAAAGCTTGAAGCTTTTGCAAGTGAATTGAAAATACATAAAACACTCCAATTAAAGAAGCCCACAAACTACCCTTGTACTACCCCTGAATTCACAAATATTTGTATAATATTCACAAAGTGTTTACAGATTTCCTTCATACCTACTCCCAATTCAAACATTCAAATTTTTCTAAATTCACGCATTTGATACTTGATAATGTAAAATACTTTTGAATATTTCATAAATATTAAATTGAAAACAGATTTTCTTCTTTTTATATTCAACTTTTCAAACGTTCGCGACAATCTTTCAACACAATTCAAATTATCGTACTCGGTTTGTTACGTAAGCATGAAATGTGCGAAACCTGAAATGAGACGCAAACCATTGAAATGAATTTGTGTATAAAGTACGTTGTGGCGCGCATGTAATCGCACCTGTGTCGACAATTGTACAACATGTGTATATGTATATACATATATATATTAATTCGTATCAGGCTTTTGGGCGTGTGTTAGTCGTGCTGAAGGTGTAATAGAGGTTTTGTACGTCACGAGAATATGTTAGATGTATAATATTAGACGAGACGAAACTGACGCTAAAGAAGAAAAGGGGAAATATCTTTATTACACATATATGTCAGTTATGTTCACAGGAAACGAAGTAACCATGCATATATAAATTTACTGATATATAAGTTTGTACGTACATACGTACGTACTCGACAACGGTGCACAAGATTAAAATTGCATGGCGCCTCACTTAATTTTATTAAACCAACCAGTGATGTAAATATAATATAACATAAGTTCTAAATTTTGTACTTTAGTTGCAACTTTGTAACTGTGTATGATTTTTTATTATATCCAATTAGTTTAATATCGTGTAAAAAATAGCAAGACATTAATGTTAAATGATTTTTTAAATATTTTTTAGATTTTTGAAAGAAAGATTTGTGATTTATTTTTCTTTTTTTTTTCACTTTTTGTTTAGTGATTATTTGTTGAGAGTCGGAATTTATGAGAGAGTTTTTTCACAAGTGTGGAGAACTATGGGAGTTATAAAGGATTATGGTTGAATGTGTGAAAGTTGAAAAATGGTTGCAGAGAACTTTGAACATAATTCTATTGATAATATTTTTTTGTTGCACACTGGCGATCTTGATATGTTGTGAAATAATTCGTGGATTAGAATAAGCCAAAAATCATTCGATTTGCGTTCGCTTTTTTTCTAGTCCTAACTAAAATTATGGGTATCCATTCTCAATTTATATTTTTCAATAAATTGGAATTGAAATTTGATATTTTTGTCTTTTACTACATCATATTTATTCTTTCGTTATTTGTTGTTTTTGAATCCGACAATTTTAAAAAGCACCAAAGCGATAATTTTTTTCAGGTTATGATTTTCTTCCAGTTCATAATTTCTACATAATTTAAAGAACACAATCACGACAAAAGTTTTTGTTCAGTTCTGAATATTGTGTCATTTCTATCGTTAATTATCTCTCGAGTAAAAACTCCAAAACGCAATTACTACCTTCATCATATCATACATACATTGTGAAAAGAATATGACTGTTATATACTAGCATTGTTGTGAAACAGCAAAAAAAAGTCCTCCAATTAAAAAACTATTTAAATATCCTATTCCACACCAATCAGATGACTGGAAACAGAAAATTCTCAACTTTCTAATTCCCTATAGAACTAAAGAAAAATATACATCACATTTTAATACTAATTCTGAAAAAAAGAGAAAAAAAAATCCCATAATGAGACGTACATAGACCTCTCATGTGAAGAGTTTTTTTATGTAACCTCAATCGTTTGAACTATTACCGCAAGAATGAATATGAAAAATCGTTTGTCAGACTGGACTCTTTCATTCATTTCAACATCTACAAAAGAAATTCTCATACATCTCTATTCACGTTTGACTATCTTCATACTTTCATTCCTAGTGATAAAAGGAATTCACTATACAGAACTAATCAATAATCCATTAGGATTGATTACAAATTTATGGTTGAATAATTCCAAAATTTACCTACAGGGTGTGACAAGAGCTTCACCGATAGCACTTGGATGATGACAAATCCGACAGACGCAAGATCCCACGGAAACGAGACTGTGGCTCATGACAAAATTCTGTCGGATTGAATCATTCGAGCTGTGATTATCAGTCCCATGAGATGGAAGATGAGTCTCTAAATAAATTGCAGTGCAGACATTATATAAAAAAAAAAAACTTTATATCTTTATCTATATTTTCTACGAAGAAACAAAGAGGAAATAACAAAGAAAGTCAATGTTTTTACCCGCTGCTGTCTCGATCATATCAAGATTAAATTACAAACACTCTTTACGTTCACTCCTGTTACTTTGTTTCCACTTTCAAAGAATTTCCAAGCATTAGTTGCATTTTACTACACCAATAGAAATAAAAAGGCTGTGTAACATTGGTGAATGCATACAGACATATGTACAGATGTATACGCAAACAAATTTGAAGACGTGGAGAGAAAATGAGGAATACTCGAGAGAGTTGAGACACCGCGACACAGGCACACACCATGTGTACGCGAAATAGCAACGGAAAACTGATGAGCATGACAGCTCTCCGGTGACTCGAGCATTTTGTTTCAACATGAAAAGATGCCACGTATATAAAAATGAAAACAAGTGAAAAGCACGTCGCTGCTTCTGTCTACACTATATTTCCTCATAATTTTATTTTATTCTTTTGGTATTTATTATTTTTTCCATTTCATTATTATTTTCGTAAGTTGATGACTATTTAATTATCAAAGTGTAGATAAAAATTATTCGAGTTGATTTAAATATAATTTATCATATAACTCAATATGAAAAAAAATTGTTGCATTGATGAATGAATTGGTGAAATATTCAAAAATATGAGATAAATTTTGATGGAATAAAAAATTGAAACTTGAACAACTCTAATCCCATGGATTATAGATATTAATCGAATAGAAAAATGCGATAGGAATAGACGTTGGTTTGTGTGGATATGACTGTCTGTACGTGGAAAAGTTCGTGTAGTACAGCAGTTGGAAAAAGGAAATTGAATTTGTTGAATTGAATGAGAATTCAGTTTAATCATCGGAAGCCAATTCTTAATTAAATTGATCGAAAGATTTGCTTTTGGCATCAGTATTGGATAGTCTTCGTTATATATGAACTTCCGTTTAAGCTCTACTTATTTCTCAACATTTCAGATTTACTAAACTACTGATTGATATCAATTGTGATGTATCTCTAAGTTGACAATTAGTGACCCATTCATTTCTTTTCTACATCACTTTCGACGTATGAACTGTCTCTTGATGAAGCTTTCATTGGATTTTAATTGTTCCTAAAAAATTGACAATTTTGTCGATAAAAAAATTGGATTGTATCTATTTCTCTTAACAATTCTGAATTATTCGGATAGTTAGTGAAAATGTTTTAACTATTTATATTGAAACGTTTGAATTCACTTTGATTACAAAAATATAATCCTATATTTATAAATTATTTTTTATTCATAAAATTGAATCTTTCATCGGAATTGAAATCATCGCTATAATTATTCGATGCTTTGCATAATATTTTATGCTTCTCTTTTTTGTTCTTCCTTTCAAAGAATCGTTCGATAAACTCACAATGATTGACTGTATGAAAATATTCTTTGAGATGCAACTATCAGTTTTGTAACAATCTCTATTTGATGTTTCCAATAAAATGTTTGTTCATTACTCGAAATTGCAAAGTAGTTCTTATCATATTATGAGTCGCTGTAGAATTGACTCGAGTCCCTCGTTCAAAACAGTCGTGACTCGCTCAAACATCGTATGGCTTCCACTTTCGTCAAAGAAAATTTTTTTGTTTAGCTTGCAGAATTTTCCTATTGAAAAACCGCTTTTCATATCAATATACTGATGTTTTCATCGTGCATGCCAACGTTTGACGTTTACGATACGGAAAAAATAATAATAAAAATAATAATAATATGATGAAAAATATTTATTCGTCGAAATATTTTTATTATAAACTCAATTCCTTCTCATCACATTAGCCCAGAGGAATTGGTTGCATTTGATGAGAAATATCTTCATAATTATCAATCAAATGAGAAGAGTGGTGGGAATCAATTCGAAGTAAAATCGAATTTCCAATAAAATTGAACTCAACAACTTTCAACGTAGGATCAATAGATTCTTCGCTATTAACAATAGTATAAAGTCACTTGTAACAAGCAGAACATTCTCTGTTTATGAATGTGTAGGATTTTCTCAAGACCACCTGCCAAACGTAGAACTCTAAAAATATCTCAGACATAAAAAAAAACCTCCATGAATTTCCCCATTCCCTTGAAAACACCGACTGGACAACTAGACCTGACCGTTCGACCATACGGAGGCATAATTCCGGCATTTGTACGGATTTCGTAATAAAACTTCGTGAACGTATTCTCGAGGCGTAAGCTGGGGAAGGAGTTTGGTCATATTGAACAATCGTGATGATTTATCGTACAACAAGACATATTTATGTATTAGAAATAAATTTATGGGCCACGAATCAATATTATACGATACCTTTAACATCATTTTAATATCAAAAACATTGAACATACACAAATAATTTTTTTTATTTCATTTATTTATTAAAACTCTATTCATTACAATATTTCAATTCAGTTATTCAATAATTACAAAGAGGCTAATTATTACGTAGTTATAATCAAATAATATAATGACATGATTTTGATTTATATTAATTTGATAATAATAAACAAATTGTCATACTTTCCACACTTAGAAATTTATTCATTGGCAATAAATAACCTGTTAATGAATAAAAAAAGATCATTTGCCTGTCAAAAAATGGCAGAAATATTCATTTCCTTCAGTGTAAATAAAAAAATTATTAGTCGTATTGCAACGGTTAATTTAATTTATCATAAGAAATATTTTTTGACATAAAAATTCAATTTTACTACAAACATGAATTGAGGCAGGAACGAATAAACATTTTCACTATCAAATAATCCCCCAATGAACAATTTTTCATCCTTATTGTTGCTCACTCACTACAGATTGTCCTTCTGTTCCAACTATTTATCCTCATAATGAACAAAAAAATAGAAAAAATTGTAAATAAAATATATCTACACCTTGAGAATGGTGCTCGTCTAATTGGCAATTGTATGCTTTGTTTTTTTGTTTTTGTCACAGTGACAGAGGTACTTATTTATGCCTTTGCACGTGTGCACAGACATATAGAGAGAATGAACGTTAGTATAAAACGGGTGCAAGAGAGATAGCACCATGAGAGCAACTACTAGCTAATTACAGAGAGAACAGTGCACAGAGGTAGGATAATCACAGACACGAGCCGCTTCCTAACGAGCTGCTACTTTGCTGGTCCTGATCTCTTTTCACCCAGATCGATAGCGCAGACTCTTCAGCATCGTTACTACTTGCTCGTAAGCTCAAGCGCGATTAACCAATTGACGATATTCTCTATGGATTTGCTCTCTTTCACTGTATAACGATTCTGTATTTACTCCAACCCCTTATTTTTTTCTTCTCTTCACCAATTTATCGACTTATTTATAACCCATTTATTATAAATTTCATATCTATTAACAATGATATCCACTAATGACAATGTTTTCAATAACATTTCCATTTAAAACCAATATTTAAAGTTATCTACCAATTTGAATTATTTATCGTAATAGATGTCAGAATAATAATCCATAAACCATTCAGTCTATGTCACATTTAAAATTAATATGTAGATATGTCCATTCATGAAATATATATACATATAAATGTGGATTAAAATTCATTATTCATTCCCAATAATTGATAATTGAAATATAGGTACAAACAAAACTAAATTATTTCACCATCAAAATGAAATTGATAACGAATAATCGCGATATTATTATTTATCTCAATTTTTTCTTTTGATTTAAATTTTTTATCATATACAATTAATTTATACGTATGAATAATTTACAATGTAGTATTGTGAACGATGAATTTGAATGGTTGTTACATTCACACCTGAACATTAGCCAGAGAATGAAAATAATTTTGAGAAAAAATAAAAAATAGAACGTTCATTGCCATTAGTGCTTACGTAAGTATTTGAGATACGCGAGTCGGACGTGCTCGAGAGTGGAGAGCTAAAGCATAAGTGGAACGGATGCTGGAAACGGAGTATAGGTGGATAAGAAAACGAGAGAGTGAGACACTCTATATGGATGTATATATATATATATATACATGTACATACGTGTTGGTGATTCCAAGAGAGTTTGAAGCTTGTAGGTTGGTTCTAAATACCAGCGAACGCAGCAATACTGCTCAAGTCAACGAGCAACTCACATTCTCTTACCCCGATATGTATAATGTAGAATGTTTATTCTCTTCTCGTTTATACGCCATGTCATCCCCTAGTTTCCGATAATATAATTCTGTCTCACATATTTGCAAACAAAAAGTGCCGATACAGTGATATATATTCATGTTTACTATTGTGATATCATCTGGAATGAGTGACCTTAAACTACTTGTGTTTGAAGTTTCGGTTTGTAAGTCGTGGTAGATAGTGAATGGTTTGTTAGAAGCAAAGCTCTTGTGATATATTTTGAGATGTTGAGAGAATTTTGTAGAGAGAGAGATGGAGAGAAAGTGGAATATGAGAAATATTGCTGACGATTTTGAGATTTCTATTTTTATTTTGTGATCTAATTTTTTCAAGTTTTATCTTGTGTGTGAGTTTTTTTTTTTTGTATGGAATAGATGAAAAAGTGAAGAAGATTTGAGAGTTGGAAGATTATTTTTTTGAAGTTTGGAAGATTTACAAATTGGTTTGGTTCATTTAAAGTCATCTTAATTTTTCAGGTTCTTTAACATTCACAAATCTGTTAATATTTGATGGTGATTAATGAAAAAGTTCTGTTGAAGGTTTAATTACTTACTTTAATTTTCCCTCGAGACAAAAATATTTATTTAGATTCTCATTCACATTTCATTTATTCCTTGTGTGCTCTCGCTATTCTTTCTGTTATTATTCCTATCCTGGAAAAAGAACCAAATGAAAATGTCATTGACGTTTTTCTTGATATCATTATGAATCCCTATCAACATAATTCCAACTGTTCCATCACTTTTTCGAATTCAAATATTAATTATGAATTCTGGTAAAATAGAAAATAAAACCACAGAAAAAGTCCTTATGATTTTGTTGAATGCCAGATAATTCAGTTAACAAGAGAAATAAAAATACCTGACCCAACTTTTTCTAAAAGTCTAAATGAATTCACTGATATCATTAAATTCCAATAAATATTCCTACTTATCAACAAGTATCGTGATTATGCTTAGATCCCCTCTTCATTTCTAAAGGGTAGAATAAATAAGTAGAATTATCCTAAGTGCTTCGATGGAGTGGCAAAGATGATGGATATTGAAACGTGGACGTTATAGGTATAAATTAGTTAGTTGATGACCATGCCCAGTGTTCTAGCTGTCCAAGTGCATATGGTCATGTCGAACCCATCTCCAAGATAATACGTGACTAGCCAGACATATGTACCTCGTAGGTTATACATGTGAGCTTATATGTATATCGCTTGTAGTTCAACGCAACAAAGTTGATTTCAGCATGAGTGAACATAGAATTAACATCTATACAACCAAAGTCCTGTCTCGGCCATAGGTACGATGTGTTCATGGATCAATTATTCAACCAGCTTCATATTGTGATACTGTATTTGTTCATGTAAATATTCAGCTTGCTATGAAATATGAGATTGATGTAATGGAGATGGTGAATCATTGTTGGCTTTTATGCCAACTGCAGTCGATGTGTCTAATTATACAGATGAATTCATTTGTATAAAACGATTGAAATAAAAATTGAGTTTAATCAATTTAAAGTGGATAAACTCCAAGGCAGAATTCACATAAATTCATCATCACTGATGATATTTTACACATCAAGTTTTTATGAGTAGCAAATATTTTCTCAGTTTCCTAATTTGAATCTGCTTAAGTAGAAGTTTTGAATGATAAAACCTACCTTGATAGAGCTTGTAGTGATATCGTTTTTTCTATTTCTTTCATAGATAAAACAATTTTTTTTTTTTAAGGATGAGATGATTCTTCATATTCGATAACATGTTAAGTAATTGGTAGAACGATGGTGGAAGTTGTTAATTGTAAGGATACGTGGATATTTGATGAACATGAAGCAGAACTTTGACAGTTGTTTTAGAGACTTATAAGGTTTAACATCAGAGGGATTACAATGTGCTTCTATAGACTGATGAGTCTGTTAAATTCGTTCTGATGAGAAAGGAAGTTTCTTTTTGCAAATATTAATATTAGAGTTGTTCATGTAGTATCAGGATTACTTTAAATAAATCATATTTCCAATCGAATAAAGGTCACACTTCAATCATTTGTAATAATGGAATAGGATAGGGAATAACTTTATAAATGAAAAATTCTTCTTTATCAGTAACGATAGAAAATTAATTTTGACATGAAACTTTTCATCTATAACCTTCATGAAACTCTTACGAATTATAATTATCATGAAAACAAGACTATAAGAAATTTATTTCTTCATAAACTAGAGGTAAACAGTTAACAACATTATTGAATTAAGAATTTATTGAAGCGCTGAAACTTACTGAGTATCAACGTAGTAATAATCTCATTCAATTTTTTTTCAAATATCTGACGATGAAAACAAATAATGATGAAAGCCAGTTAATCAGTCAGTGTAATCTCCAGTTCTCTATAATATAAAATGTCCTAACGAATCCATCCTATGTCTTCTTCTTTTTCAATTCAGCCACTGTAGATGCACTCGGTAATAATGTGAAGGTTGATTCTCTTGTTGATCAAAGACTTGATTATTCCGCTTCGTTATAATTAATTTCCACATTTGTAGATTCTCAAAAACTTCGTATCTAAACTGCCAATTACTTTACTTGCATATCTTATTTCTATTTCATTTATTAATTAAAAGAGAAAACATAAAGCTTCAAGTGATAATCAATATCATATTATATTATATAATTATTACAAGAGTATCGTTAGCAATTGTTGGAAATAGTTTCAACAAGTTTTCAATTTTCAACGCATGTACTAATTTATCTAAACATTTATATATATATATTAGATCAAAAGTTGATAATTAACAGATGTATTTGTTCGTTAGTTGAGTTTGCGCGTGAGTTGTAAATCAATCCAATTATGAATGGTGCCAATAAGTTCTCTAATGATAATACATTTCGTGAAGTGTATTATTATTATAATGAAAGTAGTTGAACTACAATTTGAATTTCAGAATAGTTAAATCAAACACATTAGCAAATATAATAATTAGATATGAATCCATTTATACATTTCCCATTGGAATTGAAAATGGAAATAGAAAGTCAAATTCAACTGGGTGAAAAACGCGCGCAAGTTAATTCCACCCAACAATTATCGATTAGTTTTCGATTCAACTGCGTTCTCAGCCTTCTCTCAATCTCATTCTGTTTTCTGCAAAAGAGAAGAAAATATGTGTGTGTATATGTGTATGGAGCGTAACTAAATTCAAAACTTTGGAGCTGCAGAAGTGATGCAGAAAACTCTTAGTACTGATACTCATACAGTAGTTGTGAACAAGATGTGCGAAAGTAAATTAACGATAAAGTTAAATAATGAAATGATAAAATAAATGAAAAATGGAATTTTTTAAAGTAGTTTATATGAGAAAATATTTTTATAATTAAATTTTGTTTATATATCATAATTTTTAATTTATAATGAATGATCCTTTTGACTATGATTTTTTATGCAGTGAGCTTTGTACAGGAGAGAAATTCCAACAGCTCACAAATATATGACAAGCTTTGTAGAGTAATTTGTATCAATAGGTAAAACAGGTTTGGAGTGGTGCTTTGAAGAAAGTTGGAGTGCCATTCATGCAATGTTTAGTTTTGTGTCCACAGGATTGAAATTTAAACTAATATGAAATTGAAGCTCATGTTGATAAGTTGATTTGAATGAATTTAAATTGTTTTCACAATATATTTCCTGGATTTTATAATTTCAGAAAATTTGTTATATTCCTTTTATAATACATAACAATTTTTTTTAAAATTATTAAGCTCTTTATTCAATCAAACTTGTAATACGATACTCAACATTGCAGAATATGAATTGAAAATGTCTCTCAGATTTTATATTTTATATTCTAATTCTGTAGTAATAATAAATAAGCAACATCACTTCATTTAAATAATTAAAACAACCAATATAAATTTGTGAATAAATAATGGACAATTCATAAGAATTATTTTACATTTCAAAACAAAAAAGAAGACAATGAAAATGCGTGAACATGATGGAACGAATAAGTAAACGCGAATCGACACTATTTGCATTTTAGTACAGGCGAGCTATTCAGATTGCAATGGGTTTGCATTCGTTCATGTCGCGTTTCTTCCTTATTTCTTACCATACACACCATGCTCGCGACCGTCCATGTCTTCACACTTTCAAGCCGCTTCCACCTTTATCCTATAAAAGTGTGACGGCGATGTAGTATTTCCTACGTAGCTAAATTGGATTGGCTCTTTATTGGCAATATTCGTTTGCTCAGCAAAGCACCAGGGATTTGACACGCAACGTATATATATATTCTTTTCTTCTTTTTTGGTATAATAATAGAAAGAATGATTACTTTAATATATCACAGGGACAATTTGATTATGTGAATAGAGTTTTCTATTATCATAGGACATTTTAAGATTCATTTCGTTTTTTTTTCTTCCTTTTTCTTTACAACAAGTTAACAATCCGCATTATTAAGATTTCAACTCATTACTTCAAGGCTTTCAATATGCACTGAAGTTACGTAGAAATTCTAATTATTTCCATTGATTGCAGAAGCCATGAAGTTCTTTGTTGTCTGAAATTCCGGAGTAAGTTGCGTCAAACTTTCTGACGTTTCTGTTTATTGAATATCAATTATTTCATTCATTTTGTAATTGTTAAACATTTACAACTATCATTATAGTCTTTAAGTTGCTTTGAATGTTTTTGAATTCACAATTGTTTTTCTCTTATTTACAGTAATTGTCAAGTAAATTAAATAATTTCAAGTGAATGAAATTGATGAAGTTTACAGAATAAAAATATTATTCTCACAAGACAATGAAAAATTTTATGGCTTCTTTAACTTTTACAGATTCATTGAACTTCTATTTTACAACATTTATTTAATTTTCAGAATTAAATAAAATTATTTTATCAAATTTTTATTGAAACATTTATCATTTCAATTGTAAATTGAAATAAAATCTTTATAAAGAACTAGGAAAAAATATTTTATTCAATTTATTGTGTGTTGACTAAGCAAAAAATTTAATAAATAAAATTTTGAATATTCACCCTTGACATAGTCCCCTAATTTTCATTTATCCATCTCTGTTGCATTAATTCTTCTCTTTATTTGTTTCCATTCATTTTTCAAGCTAATAATAAGCTCGAGTCGAAAAATGGTATGCGCCATATTTGCACATTTTTTTTCTAGCAATGAGAGACAAGGGAATGGATTTTTTTTCCACTTTTTCCACTCACCCTGCATTTCTGTACGTGAAAATACGCACAAGCCCTCGTGCTCCACACTTTTATGCTTCTACTGAGTGTAAAATGCTCGAAACGAAACGCAGAATTTTTTATACTCTTCTCATCGTGACAAAATCCCATAGGAGTATTCATAAATACATACAGATATCTCTCTATTTATCGAAACGTTTTATGAGTTCTTTTCTGGACTGCTGTCCGCGCGTGTAATTCAAGCAATGTATTTATAATGCCTGTATTTTTCATCTTATGCTTGAATAGTATTTTCATTTCTATACCCTCTCCATATATTATTCTCCATTGAGATTTTATTTTCCGTAATTTTTTTATCTTCACTTCATCACATTTAATAAATAAAGAGATGAAGAGAGATTTGATGAAAAAAATGTGAAAAGAACGGGGAAATATAATTAAAATAATTCAACTATTCACATTCATCGCGTTTTCACTATCATCCATTGTGAACTATCGACCGAATTACTCGAATGTCTGCGTATATGTTAGTGTGTCTATGTGTATTGCATGGAATTTGGTTAACGCGATATATACCACTCAATAATTATACCAACGGAGCCAATCAATTCGCTTAATTCGAAGCGAACTGGTGGGTTTGTGTATCACTGACCCCAGGCTACCACGAGATGCTACTGCTGTATTGTATTTACCTACACATATACAAAATTGAGCCTGGTCTATTCCTGTGAAATTTGCGTATGACCTGGAAACACAATAAATTCGTTACTTTTATCAATTTATAGTATTGCATATTTGCATGTGTGCACATAACATTTTTTGATAACATGTCAATATCAACCATATTTTACCATCAAATTATCGTCAATTAGTTTCGTGAGTTTATATCAGATACGAACGCATCATTTCTGTTTTTAATAATATAAATAGGATTTGTTTATCGCAAAAATGTGGAATATTTTTAGTTTTTATTATTTTGACGATATATCGATGTGAATTTTTGGTTTCATCGAAAATTATTGCCAATTTATTCAATGAAATTATTTATTGGTATATTGGTGGATAAATTTTTTAGTTAATTTGATGAATGTTGGGGATATATCGATGTGAATTTTTTGAAAATGGTTTTATAGACCGCGAATTATTCTGAGTATTTAATGGAAAAATTGTGAGATTTGAATTATAAAATTTAGTTTTATATAAAAACTTTGTGGCTATTTTCCAATTTATGTTGCTAATCTCAATTTTGTTATCTTTAATCTCTAAATTCTTTGTACGAACGTTCAATTAGTGATCTCAATCAATTTTGAAAATATATATTGGCATTTTTTAAGTATTATATTTCAACTATCCATCAATCATATATGAAAACAATCTCTGTTCTTATATTTCCTAAATTTCATACGAGCAAAAAAATTCCATATCAATTCACATAAATAACATTTTGATTCATGTCGAGTGGTCGAAAAATAAAAATAGAACACCAAATGCCCAAAAAAATAAATATGAATTATTCAACGTTTCTTCTTTTTATCTTCCTCACTCGACAAATAAAGAAAACAACAAAACGACAATGAAAAAATATTAAGAAAATGGCGTTCAAAATTCAAAGAATAAACCAAACTTTTATTTTAAACAACGAAAACTTGGATATCAATTCAAATTTTTGTAATCAAATTTTGAGTTTACATTCACAGTTTTATTTCAATCGCAAAAAAAAAACATAATGAAATCAAATTTCCTCGCCTCACAAATCAGATTTTCATCCCTCTCAACTTTCACACTTATTCTCTCTTTATATTCGATGTTATTTGAACTAATGTGAATTGTCGAGGTCCAAATCATCAAGCACCACACATATCTATATAAACATATATGAACAGACCTAATCTATTTCCGCAAAAATATCTCTCGAGTGAATTTCGAATTCTCACAGGCTCTTTGTCCACTCCAAGCTAAAAACGGATCCAATTTGCGAAGGTAAGGCTCCCTCAGGGAGATTCACGCTCTGGCCCCTTTTATCAGCCTCTCCTTCATTCTCTCTCGTTTTTCTTCCTTCTACCCTTTCCCACCTTCTTCTCATCCCTTATTCGCCATACATAACTGACGTCGCCGTTTTTTTTTTCCTCTATTTTCCATTCTGGTATTCCACGACCAAGACAAAGTTGGCTTGCAATTTATCATTTTATGTTATGTATCATTTTGTGATAGAAGAAAGAAAGAAAAAGTTCAGGAAGATCAGGCAATAGTGAACGCATTTTATTCTATATATCTGGGTTAATATGGTCTCATGAGTCATGATTGCGCTGATAAATTTCCTTGATGAATCGATTCAATTTTAGGTTATGCATTCATAGATTCAACGTAATAAAAAAGAATTGATTTTACTTTATAAGTATATACATGGACAGACACACAAAATAAATCTGTATGTGTTCTCTTATTTTTTTCTTCTTTTCTCATTGATAGGTCTCGTGGATGCGGCAACGAGACATGCACATACTCAGTGCTGGCATATCGACATACACATCTGACCTCAGGTTTCAAGTAATCCATCCGGACAAGTCTGAGAATTGGACGCTGCAAATAAAATCACCTCAGGAGCGAGATTCTGGCGTCTACGAATGTCAAGTCAGCACTGAACCCAAGATGTCGCTCAACTATACCCTCAATGTGGTCGGTGAGTGTGTACTTTTAATGATTAAAATCTTCACCGACTGAAATAACGAGTGACGAGTATAAAATGTATATAAAATTCACGAGGGAAATGATGACGTCAAAGGGAATGTTGACATTTATAATAAATCCATAGCGGCTATCAGTATCAGTATTTTTTTACGCTTCTTTTAATTCATAATTGTATACTCCTGATGAAACATAAATACAACTATTGACACAAGTATGAAATATTTATTCATAGAAATGATTGATGGTGAAAAAAAAAATACACAGAAGAATAAACAGATGATAAATAAGTGAAAAATATTGGATTGAATATTTTTCTCTCTGAATTAAAATTTATCATTTTAATTTGTTCAATTAAAACGATATGAATAATTATAATACATGTCCAACAGTATAAACCAACCGGGAGCCATACATAAATGTCATGTTCTCGCATATATTAAATTAAATTTTGCATTGGTTAATTACATATAATATGTCATCATTTTATGCCGCATAGAGACACACGACTTGTTATCCACATTCTCCAACTAACCGAAGTATATACATCATATATGTCTCGCGAATATTCCCCATATAGGACTTGTTTCTCAACTCATCAACTTGGCACTCGTCCACACTTGTCTTCGCGCGCCAACTATATTTCTCATCCAACGTTATACTTCTCTACGCGCACATACATGCAACTCACTTCTTCAGCAATTCTACTCAGCTCTTTTCACTTTTATTTTTCTTATTTTTTCTTTACTTTCTTCTTTCCTTCCAAGTATGTAACAGAACCTGGCGTCTATCTCATTACAGTCGAAACCCGATGATCCTACCATTCCAACGTATAATCTAGTAAAGAATGAGTATAACGGAACGCTCGATAATAGACGACTTTCCATTAAGGCCCTCACGTGTCTGGACTCTGAGTTGCACTTTCGTATATCTATATACACAGATATATATATATATATTTGAAATCCAGATGTCGTCGCGCATATTTTTCATCATGGATAAAAACATTTGAAAAAATATTACATCAAAGTTCGGAGAATTTTTATGGATTTATGAGTGTAGATAATCTTATTGATATGGAGAATGAGAATGATTATGGTGATTATGGAGAAGACAATTGTGTATTGGAGATAGGGGAGAAAAAAAATTCATCATGGTAGTTTGATAAATTAGAATTAGAAGGAGGATAAATTGGATAAAAATTTTTATATTGAAGATATTTATTTATTTTCCAGTTGGTTTTCTTTTAATATTTTTAAAATCCTTTTTTGCATCACTTCTGATAATGAGTTGATTTAGTTTAGTTAATTTTACAATATTTATTTACAAAGTTGTTAGGAAAAAAACAAATTATAAGACAAGGTATTCATTAGTGTCTGTTTAATATTGAATGAAAAAAAAAAAATGTTGGCTGAGTCAATTTTTAGTTGAACTACATTTCCGCTAAACTGGTGCAACAGTGATCCAATTAATCTGACCTGTTCGATTGATTGAACCCTTCCAACTATTTTGATTATTGTGGTGACAGTATTGGAGACTTTATGATATTCGTCATGAATCTAAATTTGTTAGGGAGATAGTTCGAAGTTTATTTATATCATTCGGTCACGTAAATTGAGTCAATAGTTTGGTTGTAATAGTATTTGTTCCTTAAGGGGTGCGAATTAACTAAGGAGCCTACCTCCCTTGTTAGTAGACTCCAACTAGAACTTATAACAGTCTGTGATTTCACTTCAATAATACCAATAGGATAATTGTGATGAATTGAAAGTAAAATTCTGTTTGTATAAATTAAATTGTTGAGGAAAAATTGATAAACAAATCATTAGTCATGAAAATTTAACAAGGAATGAACTGTGAGAATATTCTTAAATAAAATGTCTGAATGTAATCAAGAATTAAACTTACGTCGCACTTCTCCAATCAATAAGTACCTTGATTGGAAAATTAATTGATTGACTGTAAAAAATAAATGAAAAGACTTTACTATTACAAGTTCATTGTTGTGGAAAATTGTAATGAACATATATTTATCATTTTCAGAAATATTTTTTAATTATATTGTTTAATTAAGTGTGAAGAAAAAATGGTAGCTATTTATTGTCAAAATAATTTCTCTTCACGAGAACAAATTATGTCCAATAATCTCACAAATTAAATTGTACATTAAAGGTTCGTTTGATTGAAACAATTCAGTTATATTCTCTCTTATAATAACTCACGAATCTGTTCTCTGATATTCCATATTAATATAAATACTAATAATGCTTGAATTTCAGTTTGATTGAATCTGATTTCTCCCATATATAAATGAAATTCAATCATTATTGAATTTCTCATTGAATATGATTGAATAATAATTCAAATTCAAAACAATACGTCAAACAATGCTGTCAATCAAAATGTGTAAATGGTATCGTTAAAATTTTCAATAAATAGTTGACATATAGAAACACATCACAAGTAATTAAATTAAAATAATTGTAACAATAGTAAAAATAATCCTATGTTTACATTCTTCATCTCAAGAACAGATTCATCACAAAACTTTCATCAACAATTGTATTTCCACATGTGAATTTCTCTTAATGATACAAAAATTTAATTCAGATCTGTTACTGCATTCAGTATATAATTAAGTAATGAACAGACAATAGTATCTCACGGGATCTACTTCATCTTCCTGAATAAAAAACAAATCTCTCTCTCCAAATTCAGTTTAACAAATTGTGTTTACAAACACTTGCATTCAAATCTATTATACCATCAAGATATTATTGCATGAAGAATAAATAAATCTACAGATATTTTTTATCAGTTAAATATTAACACAGAACAATAATAACAATAAGAATGTCAGTACTTTTGTTTTCAAGAGTGTTGTATGATCCAATACACTTTAAAATATGCAAGTAATTTTATAAAGTGCATATGAATATCATCTTATCATCATAAGAATATTCCATTAACCTTCTATATAGTATTCATGTAAAAAAAAAAACAATATAATATATCGTGATGTATACTATACACACATACAATCCAGTATTTGAGCGACACGATGGATATTTACGTCGTCATAGCTAGCCCAGACCATTTCCCTGGGAAATAACGCCGATGCGCTTCAGCGCTTTCGGCAAAGAGTTTTTGGTCGAGAGTGGTATATAGTGAATGAGAAAAGATATAAGGAAAGAGGAAGAAAGTGAAAGATGGAACACGGACGGAGATAGAAGTGGAAGGGAATATGTCGTACGGGCACAAACACCAGCCGGAACTCGGATATTCCCGATTTTAAGATCAGGTCGAAGCATAACTTTTCGTTTTCCTCGGGTAAAAGTTCCGACAGTCCGACGCATGGTCTGAGACCTGAGTGCACACTATATTGGACGCTCGAGAGATTGCGAAAACAAAGTCCTTTGGTGCAGTTACTTTTGCTGATTCGTTGATCGTTGTTCAGGATATAGGTACATATGTGGACATATATGAAAGCAAAATGGTGAACGAGGGAAAATTTATTGTTTGCTATCATTGGTAATTATTGATGATTGAAGGGTAATATATTTTATTGATGAAGTATGTACAGTGTTATAATTAATGTCTATCAATTTTGTGGATATGTGGCACACGCGATGTGATAATGAGGGTTGTCTGAATTCGATCCCTTATAAGAGGGTAATTTGCAATCATTTTTTTGTTCTGCTTGAGGATAGAGAAGGATTTATTTGATATGGATATTCTCATTTATATGAAATATCGTGTTGTGAACTTGTGAAATAACTCTCTCTGATTTTTGGTGGAATTGAGCAGTGAAAGAGAAGATACTTCACGATTTGAGAATTATATTTATTCATTTGGAATAGAAACAGTGTTTTTATCTAATTATTTTTTGCATTGGGAAAATATTTTTATTAATTGGAGATGAAAATTGGACGATATGAAACGAATTTCTTTTTTTACTTTTTACTAATGACATTTTTCATAGGATCATTTATACTGGAAATTTTTTTTCAGATCACTGATTACGAATAAATGAATAAAATAAAACAAAAAAAAATGGCAATGGTGTAGCAACATTTTCACCTGCCATCCAAACGATTAATAACTATTTTGTTGATTGAGATTAACACATATGACAGAGATAAAAAATCGCTGGTAATAAACAAGTTAACTACAAATATCTGACAGAATGATAGTGGTTATGTGAGTGTGTAATAAAAAATATTAACACTACGAGTCATATAAAATTTAATGTCCATGTGAATGTGAATAATCACTTCAACAGATATTATCCCATAACTAAAACGAGCGTTTTAAGCTCGGATGTGGATCATACCAATAATCTCTCAAATATCGAAGGATTATATCAGCATAAACGTAATTTGCGACTATTGAGCAATACAATTATTCGTTAAATGTTTATTCCAAATCAATGGAGTGAAACATTATCAGTTTCATTTATTTAGATGTTACAGTGCAAATAGTTCATGCGAATTGCTGGATATTGATTCATAATATTGGGAGTGTGTTGAATTTCTCTGAGGGATACGAACTTTGTATTCATGTTAGCTGAACTAATAATATACTAATATTATGTAATTAGTATCTGTATATGTGTGTATGACTACATGTTAGAATTACATTGAAGAGCAAATATTCATTATGATAGTGAAATATCAGCTCAAAAATTCAGAGCTGAGTAAAATTACGTGGAATTAATTAGTGAGAAATCATTCGGGTTTTTTCATATATTTGAGTGGTTGTAGATGAAATATTATTTCTTTCAAGTTTTATATAATGCAAAGGAAAAAATTGCTTCCACTTTTTATATATTTCTGTAATGTTTGATGAATAATATCAATAGGTAAAAAAATATTTTTAATAAAAAACTGATGTCTAATTTTTTATAATTATCGGATATATATATCAGAGTTTTATTTATTTAATTATTCATTTTACATAGAAAATTTTCTTTCGCATTAATAGAGAAAAAATCAGCAGCTAACTCAAGTACTTTTTTTAGTGATCGTGTCAACGAGTTAGAGTGATGCTGTTTTGAGAATAACGCATTTAAAGTTTCAAGTGCAGTTAAGTTATACCTGTGCACCAGTTCACTTTAATGTTCATTGCCCCGATATTTCCGTAAGTTTTGACTCGACATAAAAAGAAAGAACATTTTTATACCGCAAATGTCAAAATTTCAGAAAAAATATTGCACCCTCTGATTTAAAGTAAAATATTTTCAGTTTGATTTTGATATGAAATAATTTTCACACAAATAATAAAATCCATCAGTGAATTTAATAAATAAAAATTAACTTTATTATAATTTAGTATTAAATAATCTTTGAATTCTTCAATTTCATATCAAACTAATAAACATACCTAGGAAAATGCAAAAACAACATCAAAGAATAACAACAAAATCGAAATATTCATATATTCAAAACTAATTAATAGTTAATTAAAATTTTCCAATAAAAACAGTTCGAAATTTAATGTCACTAATTACGTCACGCGTTTCAATTCCAAAAATATATCCAAGCAAACCTAACTCAATGTCAATCAGTTTCAATACAAAATATAATTTCGAATCGAAACCCTCCAAACTTTCCTCTATAACGTTTCTAGTAATTTCATATATCAAATCCATATCGAATTCCCACCAAAATTACCATGCGCCACATCATAATGTCGAGTATTATTTCCTTCAGTGAAAATATCCAGCGTATAAAAAATTGAAATAAATGGCATCAACACTGGAATATGCATTATCAATAACCAAGAATAATGAAAAGAGAGTAGAACTTCTAAAGTAAATAAAAAGTACTCGAACACATAAAAAAAATATTCTCTTCAATGCGTCTATATCGAGTAATATTATACAACGAACTCATTCAATCGCAGAAATAATCTATGTATATATATATTCATTTAAATACCTATACATTTACATATATATCTTTCAACCAGAAAGGGAACGATCCGAATAAATATTCGATGCAAACTCGGTAAAATTTATGCCGAGTATGAACGCATTTTCATCTGAAGTCTAAGAAATGAGAGATAAACAGACATCTTCAATTTTTTCAATATATATATTCGTTAATTTTCATCTTTTTTTTTATTTTTATGCAAAAGAGTAAAATGAAATAAATTTATTGCTGGATTTTACATATTTATTTGAAATTCAATGAAAGAGTAGATTGAAGGCAGATGTATTTTCTGTTTTATTTGTTTAACGCTTTCGTTATATTCCACTCAATTGTTAGATCGACTGACGATATTCTTAGGCCACTTTGAGGTGTCAATGATTCTTTCGTGACACACATCCAAAGTCTATTCTGAAATGGTAGTAGTCATTGAGATGGCACACCAACGACGACTAGTAGATTGAGTGCTACCAAAGCCTTCTCCTATCCATTACTTTCGTATGAGAATAGACGACGAAGAGACGACAATACAGACGAAGGGAAAACGATTGTTGCTTCACTGAGCACACGATCCGATACTCAAAGGAATGTCTGACGAATCCAAGCGAAGTATACGTATTACGGATATCGATTTGTCTTGATTCCGAGTTACAACTTTGACGCCGAACGATTCGTATGTCTTGAATTTCTTCGCTATGGCGCGCGACGTTGCACACATTCAACTAAATTAAGTCTTTTCAAACGATTCTGTTAGCTGGTGCATCATTATCAGTGTAAAGAAAAATGTTTGGATGGGGGGGAAAGAAATGTAAAGAAAAAAATGAAGAGCTTAATTCAACAAATAACACGCGAATATTAGTTTAGAAAATTGAATATAAACAATGTTTATTGAAAGTAGGTAGGTTATTTGGATAGTAAATTTTTTATTAAAAATTCGTAATTTATAGGTTATTAATTTATTCCCGAAGATTAATTAGCTCTGTGTTTCAGTTGATTAAACATGTTTGGACAGGTTAGTTTATGATGAATAAATTACTTGAAATTTAATTGAATTTTTAGTCTGTAATGAAGACTGATGTTCAGTGAATTGAGAATAATTTTTAAGCATAGAATGGATTATGTTGTTTCAACGTACTTCATAGAGTTTGGGTAGATACGTTCGCTCGAGTGATGAAATACAATATCAGAGTGGAGTTAAGTGGTCTGTCAAATACCTGGGTAGATATTCCTAGCAAAAACGTTATAGGAGAATCAAAGTTCAGATTGGCAATTACATTATTTAGCACAAATTGAAATTTTGCTGGTTTTAATGAAAAAGCTTTTGATTTGTATTTGATGATATGTAATTGATCTTTTGAATGTATCTAGGATTTTTCTTTCTATTGTATTCATAATGAATTATGTTTCGGAATTGTTTCAAGAAGAGACTAATTTAAAGTGGAAGTCTGAGTGATTAAAGAACAATAGATAAAACGAAAATGTAGGTAAAACAAGATGCGCTGATATAAATTTTTAATGAGTAGAAAAGGTTAGTATGAATATATATGAGACTTCTATGGTAATTTTTAGAAAACTTATAAATACGATGAAAAATGTATAATATTTCAGACTGTATTGCAGAATTTTTTTATTTTCTCAAAAAGAGCACAAAGACTAAGAACTATTTTAACAAAATAAAGTGATAATTATACTTAGCAAACCAATGCGAAAATATTCCAGTTTTTAATTTAAAAATAAATTCATATTCAAAATGATAATTTTGTTTTGTTGATTATGATGTTTCATGATATGAAAAAACAATTATTAAAAAATAAATTTATTCAAAGTCTACTTACATTATAAATTTATTTTGTTTACCAAATAATTTATCATCTCTCCTCAAAAAGTTTTGTCGTCTAAAGTGGATAGTGACTTATAGCTTTTTGTTAATATTTACAATTTTACAAACTAAAATTTCTTCATTTGTATTTTTCAACCGAGTACATATACACATATGTCAAAATATTGGTTACGCAGAAAGCTAAAGTGACAGAAATTGCGAACAATATCGTATGTGTACAGTTTATTCAGACCATAAATCTGTCAGGTAGAATGAGTGTTTTTATTTTTTGTTTTTTTACCCTCTTTTTTTTTTATGCTATTCCATTTCAGTTATTCGTGTGTCCTATTCCTTTCGGTCGATACACCACAGATTTATGTTTGTATTGTATATCTGTGTGCTCAATGTTTTTGACCAAATTTACCTCAACTTTCTTCACTTTTGGATTGAATTTGTATACCAATGAAAAGAATTTTACAAGCTTGCTCAACGTGAAATTTGAGCTTTCACATGAATTTATTATATTCTAAAGTTCACATAGAATTTAATTGGTGAATAAAATCTCTCTGACCTCATTTTACTGCAATTGAATACAGATTTATCTTTTCTCATTTCTTTATTTTTTTCAAAAATGTGTCTTCAAGCTTGCGCCAGACATCAAAAGAGAACAAAGAAATTTATATATACGTATATAAAAAAAAACAAAGAGAAGTAAGATAGTATGAGAAAGAACGAATTGAGGCAAAGCGTGCCATCAGGAACAAACTGGAAAAAAAAAATCCACACACAAACTTTATGATATACATTCAACCCTGGCTTAATATATATATTTTTTTGTTTTATACATACACATTGCTTTCCCCTGGCTCGTGTTTTTATGTCGAACTTTACGAGCTAGCGAGATCATGTTCGACGCGAAGTCTTGTAGAGTTTTTAAAAAAATTCTTGGCATTCAGAATGCGGCACAGTATCTCATGGCTATATTTTTTTTTGTATATCAAAACAGAAAATGAAATGGAAGAAATATGTCTTGTTTGGATTTTATTTGTTTATCAAATTTGATGAATCTGCATTGTTGGTGTGCAATATCATTGTTGAAAATTTTATCTGATTCATCATCAAAGATGATAACGTCACATAACAATGATACATGAAAACAGAAAAAAAAACGAAAATGAGTGAAAAGTGATAACGGATTTACTGTACAGAATGGGAGGAAAAGCTTCGCGTTTTTCCCATCAATCATGGATCATATCAATAATTGATGTAGAGGTATTCTTTAAATCACGATGAGCATATTTTTATGGCGTGAGCATGTGGGTTCGAATAAAAACTGTATCAAAAAATTCTACAAAAATCCGTGTGATTTTTAACCGAAATTTTCATCTGGATTGAAAAGAATCGAGTTGAAAACTATATTTACTCCGAGCAAACACTGCAGGGAAAATCGCCCAATATTATTATTTGAATGTAATATGATGAGAAAAGTGGTGAATGTGGTGGTCCAAATGGTAGAAACGAGATTGAACGTTTTGGAGAATTTTCTGATGCATAAATTCGGGTATAAAACCTGTTCTAAATTATAGTGAAACGTTGACATCGAAACAAAACAAAATTGAATCCATTTTTCTACCAAAAATAAAAAGCACAAACAAACAAAAGGCAACAGACGACTGTGCGAATGATGAACTGAATAAACAAACTGACAAATCCACCCACAAGCCCCTTAGTTCAGTGTATATATACAGGTGAATATCGTTTTGTTGTTGTTATTCGATATTTTTCATTAAATAAACAAATTTTGTTTGATACCGATGATATTCTCTTACACGAAGCATAAACTCATTGTTTTCTTGTACGTTCGTCAAAAATATGAACAACTTTTCACGATTTTTTTCAATAATTCATAAGGAAAAAATTCGAGTACAATTTGCAAACTTGCAACCAGTAAATTTGTGCTCAATATTTATTTTCATATCTGTATATTATGCGATGGTGTGAAAACACTCAAAACATTCAGTTGTACTTTTTGTAGCTGGCTGAAAGTGCACAGTCTTTTCACTTTGAGGGGATTTCTTTTGTCAGAAAGCACGAAAGAACCCGACGATAAAGAATATTTGTCTTAGATTGGCGTTCAAGATTTCTGTGTCAAGTTATTGTCAAGGACACAAAGCCAATTCCTCTATCTCAGTGACAACTAGAATACGCGATAAATGAATTTATATAACAAGTAAAAATTTTCATCGTAGAAAGCTTGGAATTTACTATGCTTAACAAGGGAATTCTTTAACTAATTCCCATTAACTCATTGAATTTCTCAAAAGCATTTCAGAAATCTCTAACCAAATCATATCAACACTGTTCCTTTTGGACAAGAATTTTTCATTCATAAATTAACATGAATTTTCAGGATCACTTCACATTCTGATGAGCTTTGTAAAATATTCTGCATTGTAAATTTAACGCAATATCTTTTTTTTGTTCTTATATAATAGTTGATTCAACAATTCACACAGACAAAATTGATTTCCAAAATTAATCAAAGTTATAAGATGAATAACAGCAAAGAATTCTGGAAATAAACTGAAATTGAAATTAAATTCTTTACATTGACGATCTCATTGAACTGAAGTATTTTTGATGAAATTCAACAAAAGAAACAGAACGATAGAAAGTCCTTAGTAGAATACGAATTCTAGTATTGTCTTCTTCACAATGATAATGAGTTAATATCCCTTTCTCAATTTCAATAGAAGATAGTAATTGAAAATTAATTGATCTTCAAGTTACTGCATTGAACTGAACATCACCAATAGAAGTATCATATTAAACACCACAATATGTAACAATTATCGATAAAACAATTTCAATATAATAATATCTCTCAATAATTGCCAAAATTACAAAAGGTAAACTAATTCCAATAAAATAAACAGTCCATGTCAATTATGATGACTCTCGAGTTTTAAAACTCTGGCCACTATCCAATACAATGAAAAGCATTGAAATTCACACTCAATATATTGTTCAACACCCGGAAATACCAAATCAATTAATGACTATTCCAAATATTGAAATTCACCTGGCAAATAATTTTCGAGCTCCAATAAGTTAATCAACTAACACATCAGCTCTTCACAATGCTCATTGAATCAATTTCACAAATTGAGCATCTGTTTCATTCAATATTCAAACCAAGTGTGAACACAATGTACATCCTTGATCGATCCTCATAACATATCCATACATAAGTACAATAATGTTTAATGGTGCGGTATACAAAGGTGAATACCACATGCACATATATGGTGTGCCATGCATATACATGGTGAATGTAATGCTTTTGGGTTGTGGTACTAAACGAGCCAGAGCTAATAGGAACTTGGGTAACCCGATGCTCGCGTTAACCAACTCGTTAGGGCGAATTAGTTGAAAACAGTTCGGTGAAACAGTGTAGCAACCGTTGACTTCTGGAGACAAAGGCAAATCCTACCTTATACACAACCTGTACATTCAATGGGGACGTTCATTTCTGTCTTTCATCATGAAATCCGTGTCAATCTCTAACTTAGGCATGTTGGCTTTTGTATATGTCCAAACATCCATTAATTAATACAACTTCCACAATGAAATCGATTAACTGGTGCCAATACTGTAGAAAGTCATTCCAATTCCGCAAATTGACACGAAAATCATTGAGTTTAATCCACTGTAGTTTTCCATTTGTTATCACAAATGGAAATTGTGCATATTCATTAAACTCAATAAATAATTGAGTGTTTTTGATTGTTAGCTGTTTCGTAATTAATGTTGCCAGTGTGTCATATGTATGTCAATTATTTGAAGAATACTCGATTAGCAATTGGCCAATTGGTGAAATAATAATTAACATGATAATTGTTGAACTATATAATAGAGTACAATCGATGAATTTTGCAGTAGTGATGTTGAACTGCGGTCAGACTGAGTTTATATCGAGTAACTAAGTGCTATAGTACACATGCTGAGGTTTTACTTGGATCACGTTCGTGTTTGCTGAACTGAGAGTGAAACCAATAGCGACTTTTAGTGAGAATGGAGTTGAAGCAAAGGGGAATATAGCAATAAGGCTATAGAGAATAATTTATATAGCATTAGTGGAGGGAGGTAAAATTGGTGTGATAGTGATAGTTATATTGGTGGTGTTGGTGGTATACAGTAGAGCAACTGTGCGAATGCTATCGTATTAGCATTGAAACAAGTTTCGAAGAACGGCCAACATGCAAATGCACACGCGGGCATGATCCTGCCGATAATTGGAGAATCGCCAAGATGAAGTGGGAAAGAGGAGAAGGCGCACAGGCAAAGTCTGCGGCAAAACGAATTACTGCTGACATCATGCGAAGAAGTAGTGGCTATGGAGAAAGCGATGGGATGAAAAACAAGAAAAGCGAATGAAAAGATAGGAGAAAAAAAAAAGGGAGAGATGAAAGGAAAAAAAATGTATTGGAAAAGAAAATGAAGAGAGGAATAAAAGGAGGATGGAAAAAATTAAAGGGCAAGTAAAATGGTGGCATTCATATAGCACAATGATGAGCGTACATAGCATTGGCTATTCACCCTCGCTGAACTTTTCGGAGTATAATAGAGCTCAGAAATATTTTGATACCCATAGGAGTGTATGAATGTGTGTGAATGTTCAAGAGAACTTTCGAGTTTTTCGAGATGGAGAGCAAACTTTTTTGGTAGATTGAAAGGAAGAAAAAAAAAGTAGCTGACCATTTTCAAACTCTGAATTTTTTGTTGTGTATTCCAGTTGTTGTTGATTTTCATTCAATCTTATCAGCAGATGAATATATATTTATTTCGTTGTCTCGAGCATTTCTTGTTCGATGAACGACATTAGATATATTTTTTGTAGTTATTCCAATTTATAGTAACGACGCTTGCTGAGTTCTAATTATTCATGATTTTTTGTATGATGGACAATACGATGAAGAAGATTTATTTCGACTTTGAAGTCACAGGAATTTCCTTTTTGCATCAATTTTAAAAAAGAACTAATTAATAAAATGAATTAGTTCGTTATCTTGTGCGATAATGTAAAATAGGTTATTATAAGTAGATAATTCAGAAGACAATGCCTGAATATATGAAAGAAAAATGAGCATTCAGATATTAGATTGGAATCAACTCTTATTATAATCCCAATCGCTATTTTCTCTTTCCAATTTAAAGTGAAGAATTTGACAATGAGAAGATTTCATAAAAGAAAAATTTTGTACAGTAAAAATATCTACAACTTTTCAATCTTTTATAAAATATTTATAGCCTAATTCGCAAATGCTACAAAAAAATCAATAATCCCCATAAAGTTCTAACGTGTAGTAATATTTAACATTCAACCATAGCGGTATCAATGAATGTTCCAAAATACCAAAGCTGTACAGTATCAGAACTTTATCAAAAAAATCCACATCATTGCACGTCACTGATAACAATAGTTAGTGCTCTAATTGGCAAAAAACAAAAGGATCCTCGCAATTAAAAGAATTTATATCACATCACAAAAAAACCTGAACAATTCATCAACAATGATAACAAACATTTCGTTCACATGATGCTATTAGTAAAATTGACAAAAAATCTCACTATTTCTCGTCACAATAATCACAACAAAAAATCACTCTCATCATTTCTCCAACATTTTCTCTTTCTCTATTTGTGTAGTCTGTTAATCCGCATAAAATCTTCCATCAATATTATATATATAAATGTCTACATACATAGAAAAATACATAGATCTTACGATTCGTAAAGTTTATTTTGAGCTAAGATTTAGAGATGAAGGCTTTGAGTTTAGTGAAGAGTAAAGTATATTGAGAAAAGAGAGAAATCGATATAAATGGCCAGTAATTTTACTTGGCAAAGTTGGAGCTAGACAGACAGCTCTGAACACTTTTCTCTGAACAACTCTATCCTTATCCGACTTTAGTAAAGTCTTTTCGAGATTTACTTATACACTACACTTTTTGACATTAATGATTTCCACAGTTTCAACTTGCAATTTTGTTATACATATCGCACACTTGCTTAATATATTCAACTGGATTTGTCTGAAGCGAATGGGAATAGATGAATAGCATTCTCGGTGTACATCAAACGACTTTGCATTGCATACATAGTCACTTCACCATCATAGATGTGTGCATCGAATCTTGAATAAAAGCTCACGTGTATGTTACACCTACGAGAATTATAACGCTGTTTCTCTCTGTATTTGTGTATATCGTAGTTTCTCCTCACCAGTGTAATTCTCTCAGGGAATACGGAATGAACTTCAACTCCAACACTGACAGCTTATAAATTTTTCATCAACAAAACTCACCACTGCCACTGCTCATATACTGCTCGCAACCAATGTCCACAAGTCGCGGTGTGGAATATAAATTTTTGCTCTTCATTTTCTTTTTTCTTTCTTTTTTTTTTTTACTATTATCATTGTGGATGTTGGCACATAGTCGACAGTATGAAATCAAATGCATTAAAGCAATAATATCACTGTAATAGAGATTCATCTCGTTATTTTTCTTTTCATGATTTAGTTTTTTGCTTTATGAGCTTTTTGAAATGAATGACCGACGTGAAAATTCTTTTGGTTTTTGTTTTTATATTTTTACTAACTATGTAATAATTTCAGGATATTTTTATCAGTTTTTTTTATGTTGCGTTTATTTTTCAAAGAGAGAAAATTAATTCGTTAGTATCTTCAATATTTGTAATTTCAACAGAATGGAATATTTTGTGGACAATAGTTATTTTACTCTCTGTATGAAGGCTGAATGGAAAGGAAAATATTACACATGATTTAATATTCAAGAAGATAGTTTATATAGAACCGAGCAAAATGATTTGAATATTAGAAAGTAAAATGAACGTTAAAATCTACACAAAAATTATGTATTTTCTTGTATTTATTGACATTTATCCTCTGGGAATAAGAAAATGGAAGTTATTTCAAGATTATTTTCGCGCTAGTTCAAACCATAGAAAATCCAAATACGAATTAAATAAACTTTATCCGACTTCAAATGCTCTATTAGTTTTCAAGATATCACGTTAGCCAGCGTTAAAAATAGTTTTCTAGAAAATACCCTTCTAACTTTTCAATGTACATTTGTTGATGGTTGTGTTTACCCAACTATGAAGCTGCATAAATTCTTGGATATCAAAACTCTCAGGAGTATTTTTCCTCTTCACCATCACCGTAAAATCATAAGTAAATAAAACGTAGAAAAAAAAGTAAAAATCAATTTTTTCTTCAATTCAATATGAAAACTCTTGAAATATCTTGAAGTTTTTGACGCCTCAAATATCATCTGTGCACATGTCCTAAGTACACGGACTTATTATCCACTCATATAAGAGCATATATAAATGTAGTAGTGTACATCGTCTCCGCAGCCGTAACCGAATACATCCGGTAAGGAAGCGTCAATGCGAAACATCGGCTCGACCTAGCGTGTATTACGAGCTGACTCCGGCAATGGTTACGAAATGGTTTGGGAAATGTTGAATCAGCGCACACCCGGAAATCCGGGAATCCAACTATCCAACGAGTAAGTACCGCTCAGCGGGCTTTCGTGGATATATACATACGACGTCTCTCTATCTCATCACAGTGCACATGGCCCACCCTCATGGATATTTCTCTTCATCTCTTTTTTTTTCATCGCTATATTCCCGAGTTTCTTTGCAAAAATGTTGGTTAATTGCCAGCTGTATGTATATATATATGTAGAATAAGTGAGATAAAATTACATTACACGATAAATTTGAATATTTTTAATTTTACCATCAATTTTATTGTATTCATTTGTATTACAAAATTCGAGGAAGTTTGTGGAAAATTAAGTTTTCTGATATTGATGAGAGTGTTTGTATTAATATGGAGTGTAATTAGTGGAACTGTTATTATAATGGGAATGTGAATGGATATAATTAGAGGTGATTTGAAAGATGATACGATTTGATGTGATGGAAAAGAGGAGAATTTTTGTGGGAGTTTTCGTTCTTGGAAAGATTGAGAATTTTTTGTTATTTGTGGTGTAGATTTGTGTGGAATATGAAAACCTTGAGAGTTTTTTTGAAAACACTCCATTGACATGAAAGAGAAGGATTTTTCATTCTTATATAAGAAAAATATCATTGTTGGACCTCTCAGTTTTTTGATATTTTAACACTTTATAATATGATGACCTTTAGATCAATTCGTCTGTGCTTTTTAATATCAGGGTAAAGATAAAAAATAAAATCCATAAGGAAGTACAAAGTGGTGTACACTGATATTTCATTAAAAATATTGATCCAACAACAAAAAAAAACAGCGATGGTTTATAATTTTTTGGTTTAATGACACAAACAGATATTATTATAAAGCTCTGAAGCAAAGTCTCTCACTAAGATTGGATGTCATAATTTTAATGAAATAGTCACTGAAGAAATATTTAATTCTTTCATTGAACTGACGTTAAAAAAAAGTTTGAAAGCAGGTCATATTATCCGAGCAAAAGTAACGTTTATAGAAATAAAATAATTAACCGAAATGATGATGATGATGCTGTCTGAATAAAGGAGTGACATTCCAAACTTCAGTTGATGGTAATATTTCATCTGCTCTCCCACCCACTTTCTCCCTATAATTTTACTTTTGAATTTTGAAAGTATAACTGACGCTTTCATTATTCTGACAAAAGGAAATGAAAGCTCAACTTTGAAGTGAATATATAGAGCATTCTGCAGATTATTTACTTGTCCTATCAATTTTTAAATTCTCATTATTATGTCCCTTACGGAAGTTCCTTCTTTTCCACTTGTAATTATCTCTTTGCTTGACTAAAAGGTGGACATCACTCGGTTTCAATCAAATTTAATTGCAGGATTAAATATTCATTCAACAAAGAGAATTGTGAAAGATTCAACTATTCCCACGTGAACTAACGTCGAGTATTGTCTGTGGAAACAATCAAGTCTGAAAAGCTTAAGAAAAATATTTCTCATCACTTGTTAACATTATCCCAGCTTATGCTCAGAGCAATTTCACGATATTCATAAATTTACAGAAGTTATAGAGATGTGAGAGACTTCGGCATCATGGAGAGTGCATGAATATAATAAACTTTCAAAACGTATTTCACGAAACTTCTTCCTTTAATCCATTCCCAAGCTTTTCGTAAAGATGACTCGACCCGTTTTTTTTTTCTATTTTTTTCCCTACACTTCTTCATCCCTTCCTTCCACTAGTCAACAAAATAAATTATAAATAAAAAGTCCATAGTTCATTCTACGATACCACGACTGTGTTTTCAGTTTAACATTTCAATTAGAATATGAATTAACTACACTTTAAGATGTCAATGAACATAAATTATAGAAAGTAGACGGAATCTCCAATTCTCCTTTTGAGTCTTGATAATTTTCAAATGATTCTGTTCAGTAATTATTCATAAAGTAACAATAGTTACACATAATTTCTCTTACCACAAAAAGCATTTTAAGTCTTCATTGCAATTAGTTTGATAATTAAAATAAATATTTTCATAGATGGAATAATTTCTTTGATATTTCTGTATTTATCAAGTACCAATGCCTTTCAAAGACACGTCAGTACGATTATTTACCCTACAGCACCACCAAGTTTGAGCTTTTTCAGCAGTAAAATATATAAAAAATAGCGGAATAATCTACACAGAAGAGACATAAAGCATAAAATTTCCCACGACAACAATTCTACACAGAAAAAAAAACAAGAATCATTAAATTCCATCATTATTTCCTTCCTATCCAAAAAATTCAAAATCTTATGTCAAAGCTGCCAAAATACACTTCAGCACAATTTTTCAAAAAGTAAATTTCTTTCAACTATTTAAATAAATTATTCGCAATATTACAAAGCTTCATTAACCAAAATTTAACAATTTCCTATTTCTTTATATAAAATAAAAAATACAATAAAACTTTCCTAAATCATCCCTATTTTCTTTTTTGATTTGTCTCCTGTCAACAATCCTATTATCTTCCTCGAGAGAATTGAAAACGTCATCTATAGAGCAAGGAACAGTTGTTGAACAATATAAATCATTGTTGGCGCATCGGGAGGCAAATCGAAACCCCACAATTGCACTTGGGTAATTGTCAGACGACGATGGACATACCAAGCAAACAGAGTAGGACCCATGGAGTTCTACTATGAGCAGAGTATGATCCGATCTAGTTAGTAAACACTGCGCTTATGTCCAAGCTTGATAGCTATATAATAGATGCTTCATCAAACTTAGTTGCTTGAAGTTCCTTTGAGGCCCTTGTGATCAAACCTCCTGTTCTGCTTCTCCATTTTTCTTAATCCCAAGTGGCTGAAGATATTATACATCAATATAACAAAATTTGCTTTTGTTCTCAACTATTATACAACATGGAATCAGCCGTTTGAAATATCATCCTGATATATCTGGTTTCTCATTGCCATACATCAATACCAAACTTGATTGATGCCTGACTGTAAACCATAATTAGTAAACAGGTAGTTTAAAATTTCCAATCTTTAAAAGTAAAAATTGTCCTGGGATATTTTTCAATATTGATCAAATATGATTTTCATGAGATAATTAGTTTTATCGAATAGAATGACATTGAAAAGGGCAATTTAAATACCCACTCTGAGCTTTTTTGCGGGAATTCATATCACCCATCATCCCTTCACTTTGTTTTTTCCTTTCAATTCTCTGACGTTTAAAATCCAGGTATTCATGTAACATCCAATCAAACTGAACTTCATTTATCCTTCCCCATGTATCAAAAAAGAAAGATTTCATTATTTAGTATTTCACTTTTCGTTTTATTCTGTTTTATAACTTGCATTATTACTTATCACAGTGATCACTGATGCTTTGCTTCCCTCATGGATATAAAAGTTGTATTGAAAGCCAGAATACAATGCGCTATATATTTATTTCGAAACAAGAATTTCATGCGGATCGCTAACACTTCTCAAAACCTAACAATTGTTTGATATATAAATAGCAGAGAAAAAAAAAATCTACACATATACGAAATTCATGTTTGCAAAAAACTAGAAAGAACTTCAGTCTGTCGATTTTTCTTCGATGGATATCGCAAATGGATCCATAAGTCCCTGAAGTAGACAAAAGTAGAGAGAGAAAGAATAAAAAAAAAAAAGAAATAAACACACAAAGACAAAACAATGAAAAGAAGCATAAAAGCAGAAAGAAAGGACAAGAGTTGGAATTTATTTCACTTGAAAACAATTTTTTACCTCATTTTTATTTCTTGTTTTTTCACCTTCCTCTTCAAATATAACAAAATCCTTTGCACTGAGTATTATACTCCAGTCTATTTGTTACATCAATTTATATAATTGGTCGAGGAAACTAGCGGAGAATGATATAGTGAATGTATAGTATTCACTCTTTCCTCTGTGACTTTTACTTGAGGTCAGTGAGACATGACAATGGACAACTCGTTCACCATTGCTGTACCATACGAATATGTTGAACCAAGCGTGGATGCAAGTTGCAATTTATCCGGGGTCAACCAATGGCTTTGTAGGTATTGGGTAGGTGTCATTCTATCCCAACCTTTCACCCATATTTTTTCGACAGAAGCGGGCACACAGAATAATGAAACCGGGAATAGGTCCACTATCCAATATTGGTTGGTCACTCTACATATCCAATACATATACAGCATATAATATACATTTATAAATATACATATATGTAATATCTTTTCCAACAAACAATGTAACAGTCCAACACAATAAATATATAAATCTGACAGGGTATTTTTTTCTTGTTTTATTGTTTTATTTTCCTTTTCCATTTTTTGTTTTTCTCTTTCTTTCATTTATTTCTCATTTTATTTCCATCTACCATTTGTATATTTGAAATATGAAAAAAAGCTTTTACTAAAAATATAATACAAACCATTACAACGTCAAGTGAGATAACAATAAAACCATTTACGAGTAAAGTTTTGCTTTATCCATACGTTTAACAAGACGGAGTTAAAATTAGTCTGGGGACTTTGGTGGGAAAAAAAAGTTGGAGAAAAAAAAACAGCATTAGAAGAAATGAGTAAGAAAACAATTAAAAACAAACAAACATTTCTTGGAGTTAATGAAAAGAGTTTTAATGTGCAGTCGGTGGTTATAAATAAACAAACTTACCAATATATTCTGGTCTGATACAATGCAATTGAATTTTATGATTGAGAATGTATTTGAGGTTATGATATCATGAGAGATTGGAGTTTCATTGGTATATGAGAAGGGATTGATTGAATTAGTTGGGAATAATTTTTCCATTGTTCATAATATATCAGATGGGTCACGCTAAGAGCACGCGAGAATAAATGACTGTAATAAATGAGTAATTAACTGTTCTATAGATATCTATCATCAATATTAATAGATTCTATACCACTCTGATTATGGATTCTTTGGCAATATGAAAATTCCAATGTTGATATTGTATACGAATTTTATTAGACATGGAAATTTTATTATGGAAATTATTTAAAGCTCTGTAAAAAATAGAGAGAAGTATTTTTACACCATTCCAATATTATGAATAATCAATAGATTGTTTATATTAAATAAATTCTTTGTGTTATATTGAAATTCTGATTTTTGCATTTTCTTTTATTGTTAATTGTCATTTTTCATTTATGATTGATTTCAGGATTGTTTAACTGAATTAATTATTTTTCATTCTTTTGTTTGCATCTCTTTTGTTAGATTAATGTGTTGAATGTAAAATTATGCTAAAATTATATGGAATTGATGATAATTTTCTCGGTTATTAAAACCTCAATATGGATTTGAAAAAAAAAAAACACGAAAAAATTGGAGTGTCTGAATATTTATTCTTTAATTATTGAGAATTAATTTTTTTGCTATAAATACATTAAGCCACTCATATTATGCTCATAATTATTGGTGCGGTAGTTTTATAATGATAAATTTTCGAGTTCCATTTAGTGACTTTATTTTATAAAAAAATATCTCGTTGGTAAAGCTGCGCCTCTTTTTATATCAAATTAATAAACCGTTTACGGAATATATCAGACCATTTTTATCATAAATCCTCAGCACGTATATCATAAAAGTATGAAGATTAAAATCCAATTGCACGTTTTCATCCTATGCAGCATTGCTTGAGAGAACATTTCTAATTCAATTTCACTAGCGCAAATTGTCGATAACCTACTAAAAAATGTTCTCTCAAAAAAATATTAATGTGAAAGCCACTACTTCAAATAATATATCTCACTTAAAATTCTGAATTAACTAAAGTGACTTCTTATTTTTTTGCCATTATACCACCGTCAATGAATTGAAGAACAAAGAAAAAAATAATAATCCAACCTTAAACGATAGTGAATGACACAAAAAATAACATGAATAAATTTCTATACAATCGGTTGGTTAGTTTTTTCTTTTACCTCCATCATTTGAAAAATAAAACACGCACTCAGAGAAACGTGACTGTAGCTTAAGTATTCACTGTTTCAAGTCCATACTAAAGCACTTTGCAATGTAACTGTGGTAGAATGAAATATTTCGAATTCCATTGTAAACAGTTGACATTTACAAGTTCAATATTGACATTTTTAAAACACAATTATTCTTTTGTTATTTTATTTTTAAAATCAGTTTAAAGATAAATTAAACAAATTACTCTTCGCCTAAATTTGTCAATAAAAAAGAAATAATTTTCAATGTAAATATTAAATCAATCAAAATAATAACAAAAGTCAAAATTAACTTCCAACGTTTCATTTACTAATGGAACTACCTCAAATATATCAGGTAGATCTAATAGAATTACATGAACGCACGTACAAATTTGCCAGTGAGAACCCAAAGACGGATCATCGTTTCTCATAGCGTCCAGTTAGACTGAGTGGCCGGGTCTAACATTGCACGTTTGTATACGTGACAGATATCCACATATGACCACATCATCACTGCTACCAACCTTTACCACCCTTCACATCTACCATTTTTTCACTTGACTCTTTTCTCATGGGCTTCTCAAACATACACGGAAAACACTTGCACTCAACAGTCACCCGAGAAATCCGTGAGTGTTGTCGTGATGTCACACCTAACGACTCAGCTCCCAGACGTTTTTTGGAGCGTTGCCAGTGTCATTGCAATTAGTACAATAATAATTTCCCCTAATTCTCAACATTAACCCAGTTGCCATAAAAAAAGAAGGGTAGAAAAAAACAAGAAAAGATTACACAAAAAAAGGAAACACATAAAAGTGAAATATTTTTTTTTTTACTTTTAATCGTAAAATTTTACTAGATAAATTGAGAACTTCAATTAATTATAAAATTCCACAACTCTATTTCACTAAACATAATTTCGATGCTTTAATTAATTAAAATAATAATATACTTATTGTAATGGAAATGAAATAGGTGAAATGATATGGTGAAATTATGTCTGGATTTCATTTCACAATACGAAGCCAAATTACTTCACCACATCATTAAAAAAAACGTATCCATACCATTGTGAAGTACTTTCTTTCTTATTCAACTCTCTCACAGTATATTTCTCAACATTGAAATTGATATTGTATCCAATGTACATTTCATGATGCCGTATAAAAAATTTCTCAACGACACCAGATATATTATACACACATTTATACGATACACAAACGTTTTTCGACCATATATTTTTTTTCGTGTCACATAATACACCTCTCTCATTCTTCTTGTTACCCCAAACCTTCACTTCGTTCAACCACTCTCTCACTAACATACCAACCCTATAGAAAAAAAATAAAAACGTGAGGGAATCCAACCAAAACCAAACGTATATAAACCATAGAAGTCAAACAATATAACGAATGATCTTAATAATAGCTGTACATATTACATGAAAGGGAACATTAATCACAAAGGCAATACATTCAAACGACGTGTTGTCATAGAACGACGAATGCGGATGGAAACGTTCAACTCGCTGCTATCTCCCTGTTGAAGCTTTAGTCTCGTTGCTAATCGCTACTCGTATATATACCAATGCCGCGAGGTAGAATCCCCCGATTATAACCAGTAGAATCCAAGCGCTTGGCATTGAGCTCCTACCTATACATATACATGCAACATTATCAAACAGATACATATATATATATGTATATTCATATATACATTAAATATCGGAGCACTAGAGAAAGGAATGAGAGGAACAAAGGCACTGAAGCAGGGTGGAGAATTGTGCTGGTAATGGTGATATTTGAATGTATAGAAGTAAAAAGAAATGTCTTCCTATAGGGGCATAGTTGTATATATATATTATCATCACATAGAGCAAACGAAGAGCTCGATACATAGTGAATAGTTTGTAGAAATACGAGTTTAGATAGTTGCAGAGTGGGGTTGCAACAAAAATGAGAATATAGTGACATTTACTGCGAAATGAAAAATTTACGAAATTGTTCAGTAACTTTTTAACATTTTTAGTTTTGTTTGAATTAAAAAAAATTCGGAGAAATGTTTATATTGGGGAATGTAATGATATTTGGAGTTGTAAAAATTAAAAAGTTTTTTTTGATTTGGCAATTAAGGTTATGGGTTTTTGTAGATTGATAGCGAATTTTTGGTTTTTTTTCATGTGATGAATTGTGGGGAAAATGAGAAAAGGTTTTTTTGAACTGTTGTTTAATTTTTTTGAAGATAAAATTGAGATGTTTATAACATTATGTTTTATACTGCAATAATATCCTGAATATCATTCTAAATATCTTTAAAAAAAGTTTACTTTTTGTTTTTTTTTTGGTTTAGGGGTAAAATATCCTTGTGAAAATACATCGAAAGATATCAAATTTCATAATCGCAAATGGTCTAATGATAACATTATGGAGAGAATATATCCTTACAAAACTATCTCATATAAACATGAAAATAAATTAATATATATACTGAGACGTCTAAATTTCCACTTCTTACATTACTTAGAAATGAATTGTAATACAAAATATTTACTAAACATAATCGCTTATTTGATACAATTACGATTTATTCTTTCAAATTCAAGTAAAAGAATAATAAAATCAATTTACTCCATGAAACATATAAACAAAATAAATCACCCGTTAATTATATTTCAAAACATAAAAAAACCAAATTCATCTCTTTTATAAACCAGACTCAATTAAACCAAAATTGAAAACAAATCTGAAAAATTCAGCATAATTTTATCCCATTTCAAAATTAACTCAACAATCTCCAACATTCCCTAAAACGATTATAATTCTCACTCTACCATTATCAATCATCCCCCTTTCACAAATGGGACATACACACAATAAACCTGATCATACATTCCACAAAACACAGCCCTATATATAAACCATGAACCCAAAAAAACCAATGAATGATATCTAAAATCGCACGAAATCCAAAACAAAAACAAAAAAAAACCCTCATCTACAATTTCTCAAGTGATACCATCACTTGCGGCATCATTTTGATCACACTAAACATGCACATGAACAAAACGAAAACGTGAGTAAATGGGTGGTGAATGAGTGAGGACACAAGAGAGAAAATAAGAGAGAGAGCAATGAAAATATAGGTATGAAACTGGTTCCAATGTAAAGGGGGCGAGAAAAGCGAGAGATTAACAACGGGTAGAGCGTCGTGCACACGATAGTCGAAGCAGCGGTCTGCATAAATTACATAGACGAGAGAAAGGGGGATGAGATGAGGATGAAGGGACGAGGGCAAGAGAGAAGTGCATGAAACGCGTCGCGTAACGAGACAATTAATACACGGACGGCCGCGCTGGACCCCTCTCTGTATATTGTACGCGAGGAGTACAGGCTACCGAAACGCGACAACGCCCTCTCAAGTATCTGTGTGTCAATGTGAATGTGTGTGATGTATATATGTGTGGGGTGGTTGGAGGTTGGTTCGTGTTGTACTACTGCTCAACGAATAGTTGGTGACTACGTGGTTGAGCGCGAATTAGCGAGACACTAACCGCATGCGCGCACCCTTGTACATGAATGTATATATGAATTTCAGTGTGAATGTACGTGTGGGTTTATATATATATGTATATATATGTCAAAGGTATAATAGCCGACGTTGTTTGGCCGATTCTCTTGTTAGAATGGACAATCTATATGTACTTGATATATATGTAAACGTGTATAGTACGGTCATTGTTGAAAACTCTTGGCTTTTGTTTCAAATTTAATTTCAATTGAGATTATTTGTAAGGGGTTGTACTGGATGTGGTTTGGAAATTAATATTTGAATATTATTTTATGAGTGATGATTGAATTTAAATATAATTGCAAATGTGAGTTTAATTATGTGTGAAGTTGATTTGGGTTTATTGTTATATGTGCAAAGTGAGGATTGGTTGTTTTGGAAGTTTGATGGTTGGATAATGGTTATGGTGAGTAGAGGTGAGTGAGGTGTGTGTGAATGACGTGGATAAATTAGATGTGCGATTGAGAATTTAGTGTGGTAGTTTGTGAGAATTTTTTCAGGTAGAATTGCAATTATAATTATTTTAATGAGTTTGTGTTTATTTTTGTTTGGTGTTTATTTGTGTATTTGTGTTGTGGGGTTGATATGACATTTTTAAATTGTGGGGGTGTTTAATTTAGTTTGAAAGGATTGGGAGAAGTTTTGTGTTGAATTGGAATTATTAATTTGTTGTTTTGTTTTGTGGATTGATTTGTATTACGATTTGTGTGCATTCAATTTATTATTTTTTTTTGTGATGAGATGAGTTGGAATTTTATTTTCGAATAAATGGAAGTTTGTGATAAAATGTAGAGTTCGAATGTCGATATGAAAATATAGATAACGAAGGAAAGAAAATCTAGTGCAACGAAATGAATTTCCTGGAGTTTATCGATGATTGCACTGATACATATGAATCTGGGTTTCATTCAATTATATATTTTGTGAATATTTGTCCGTTATATTCAAACGTATCTATTTCTTTGCCTCATATATCATCTCACATGTGAAAATAAATTTGAGGATTTATGATATTTTCCACATGGATAAATGGGAAATTTTCTCGGAATTTTCGTTCGTTTAAGAAACTGAAATAATCGATTTTTTACCTACATGAATCATTTTTTTCCCATATCGAGTGGCAATAAATCCACACATTCCACCATAAAAAAACACCCCATATTTATCATTCGATAGTATAGATAAATAAATAACATCAAAGTAGAGAGTAGAAAAATATAAATTAAATTCCTGTAGTAACACAAAAACACAAAATGAACTTAAAAAGAATTATAACCAGAAAAAAAAATTTTGAAAAACTTGAAATACAGAGAAAATAAAGAAAAAAAAATCGGAATAAATCCAAGATAATGATTTGTTTATTCTGCAAATAAATATTTATTCATGTCAACACAAATCCTTTTGTTGAAATTTAGCACAAAATTGATGAGAATTTTTTTTATACTAAAATCTGGGGTGAATTGTTACACAAAATTTTCAACTGTGTACGAACGCAACGAGAGGGAATGAATGAGAATGAGAGAATGTGTGCACAACGACGAGAAACGACAGCGAGACGAATTGTGATGAGAGAGACCGATGACTGAGCGCGCGTGTGCTCACTCGTATATATATTTTAGCACAAACGAATCTCCATATAATCGGGTGACAACTCTCTTGCCGCGATCGCGGCGTATACGCGCATCCATTTTTCACTGTACAATTTGCCCATATAGTATATAACGTCGCACGACAATTCGCGTACGAGCCGCCGCATAGATATATAGACCGGAAAATTTTCTGAAGCGCGAGAATGGTCTGCTACTACTGCGCGTAACGTCACGAAACCGTTTTCCAGTTGGACGTGCTGGCTATTGTTCGCCACACGAACCGAGTCATTTTCATCACCCAACGATTGTTCCTTTCTTAGGCAGCTACCTTCGCTGCAGTATTCGCCCCATTAGCACATATATTTTCACAAGATTTATCCAACAAAATACTTGTTCTTCTTCTCCACCGGCCAATCATTATTTTATTTAATATAAAAATATACAAAATATTCTCAACTATTTTATATGCAAAGTTAAAGTGGAGAAACTGAAGATAAAACACCTTCCTCATTTCCTTGTAAAATAATTATTGATTATGAATTATCAATTTCAAAAATCTGAAATTTTATATTTTTCAATAAACAATGTGAAAATTTTCATGCTAGAAATTTTAGTTTTAAAAATATTTCAATAAATTCTCACCATGAATAAAATTATTAAGAATTTATGACATTGAAACTGAACGCTCGAGGTAGTCGGCAGTAGTAAAGAAAAATAATGGTCAGACGAGTTTGAGCTTGTTTGTTGATACTCAAAAACGAAAATTTAATATCGAGATTATTTTTATACAAAATTTTCAATAATACTCAAAATTCTCACAAACTATAATTTCAACACAATATTTTTATCTCTATTCCAAATCACAAAGGGCTAAAAAATTGAATTCAATTAATTAATTCATCATTCAAAAATAATTATCTATCACGTTAAATACACTTTAGAATTAAAAATTAATACCCACCGCAATCCTTTTTTTTTATAAATAAAAAATCCTTTTTCATTCTCAAGACAAATCATCAACACCAACCACAATTTTTTCAAAAAACCCCCAAAACCATTAGGAACAAATTCCCCAAGTAATCACTCAAAAAATTTCAACCATCTCAACATTGATGAGTTGATGTACACAAAAACACCAAAAAAAAAGACATGCAAAAAAATACTGCATACATTCTTTTGCTTTTAGTCACGCCATATCCGTATTATATTTCACCTTGGCTTATTTTTTCACTTTATTTGGAATAAAATGCGCGCTATGACTTGGCCAAAGTTTTCCAAGTAATTCGCGCGCACACGTCTTTATATTATAGAAGGGCAAAGAGAGTTGAGTTTGTTTTCACCCTGTTATATCTATCTGCAGTTCGCAGCGTGGTTTACTCATGCTTTTTTTCTTTTCTATTTTTCATTTCCTCTCTCCTTTTATCTTTCATTGACTTCCTTTTTCCATCCTCTCTCTATTTCTCCATCCGCTATATACTGTCCGCCGTTCATCTCAGCAGCAACTCATCTCGAACTTGATTAAAGTCACCGGCCGGGTGATAGGAACTTCAGCTCACTCGGACATTTCGTTCAACTTGCAGAATGCAATAAATCTGTTTTAGTATAACGCCCGGTACATATTAGCGTTGAAAAATGAAAGAAAAAATGTCAAAAAAAAAACTGAAAGAAAAAGGAAAAATGAAAAAAAGGAAATCAAAACGAACTAATGTAAACCCTTTCTCCATTTAATCAATTCCTTTCAGTACATATTCATATATATTTGTCTCTATCTACTTCTCTGTTATCAATTCACATTATTTATATCCCCAAGCGTTCTATTTTGTGTTTGCTCTGCATTTTTAAAGTGTATATCTACACGTATTCCACTTCCATATACTCTAACGCTATCTCTTAATAACATTTCGTGAGCAATAAAGTCAAGTTATATGAGCAAATAGTGACCACGAATGAAAAAGTCATAAAAAAAATAGACATAAAGTTATATGTATACATACGTAGGTTTATTTTATGTGTACTTCGAGATTGCAGCAAAGCAAGTATATTATTTGAATTGCGAATATTATATATGTGTGAGTAAGGAGATACTGACTAAAGCAAATAGAGATATTCCGTTTCTTCTTTATTTTTTTTTATCACGGATATAAGTGCAGACTGGGCTATGTCATTTTTCATTCATACGTCGAGTGCACGACGATAATATTTGAAATCTATTTGTGAAATATAACATCTATATTTCATATGTGTGAATTCAATTTTTCTCTTTTTTTTCATCATTTTCTAAAATATTTTATTGCAACTGATCGATTTAATATCACCTGTGACCTTTTGTGTGTCATTAAATGGCTTGTGGGATAAACTCAAGTGGTCCACTCACGCTGTGAATATGAACTTGTTTTTATTTTACCTCTTTTCAGTCTTGACAACGTCATATGTGTTGTACCTGTAGTTATATGTGTAGGTAATGTAGGATATTTTTGATATATGGGTTAGTAATATGGATACTGTATGGAGGTGATTTTGTCACAATGTAATTTATTGATGTGTGTGCAAAATGTTTAATTAAAATTGATATCTTGATCGTGGATGTAGGATTTTTTTGTATTTTTTTGTTTGTTGTTTAATTTAGTTTTGAATGACATGTAATGACGGTTTGTTTTTGGAATTTATCTGTTTATTGGAATATTTTAGTTATTTTTTATGATTTATGATAAATTAACAGAATTTCTCGTGACATTTTTGTGATTTGTATATCAAAAGTTGAATTTTGAATTATTAATATGCAATGAAAGATTTTTTTGAGTTTTAAATTCGAACATTGTGATGATTAACTATATTGAAATTTAAATATAGAGATATATCGTTGAAAAAGAAAAAAAGATGGAATTTGGGAAAATGAAAAACTGGACAAAAATTGATTTTGAAAATAATAGACTGAAAATTTGCTAGATGACGTTATAATAGAAAATAAATTGGCTATCAAAAAATGGAGATATTGACAGTCACTAACTTTTATTTTTATTTAATTTCTATCTTCATTGCATGGCAGAATGTGAAAAATAAAAAGAATATTGTTGAAAATTCAACGTTGAATGCCACAATTCATCAGATAGGTTGAGCTTTTTTCCACGTTCTATTGTTTGCACAATGCATTTTTTTTCCGCAATCTAGTTTTCCTGGACTGTGTTGTGCGGAACTAATTTTCGGTTACAACAATACTTTTCACTGAAAATTTGTTAAATATTTATCATGGCTAATAAAAAATTGAATGGGAACTCGAAATAAATAATTTTGATTGCTTCTCATAAAAAAATAGACATCAAAGCATAAATTTTTGAGTTATATTAATAAAATATATTCATTTATTTATAACTTAAATAAAATTAATCATCGAAAATTTCTTGTCTCACTTTCATTTAATCGACAAATTAATTTAATCGAATGTCACAATTTCATATTTCTTTTCTCATGCGAAAAACTGCGCTCAGCATATTGAGTTGAAGTGTTGCTGTGCTGATTAACATACATGACTTCCTTTACTACAATGAAAATTCTTGAACGAGAAAAGGGAAATGGTCGGAATAAGTCCCCACCGTGCGATAAAAGATAATGACATTGACGTGGCGCAACCTTACGTAGAGTCGTAAAAGGTGGTTAGGTATCTTCTTCATCATTTACCAAAGAAAATGACACGGTCATTCTCTAACAAATATTATTATACCCAACACTTTCCACTGTATGAAATATACCCACCACATATTATACATACAGACACATCATAACCACTTCATAAAATTTATCCAAGAAAACAACAAAATTATTGAGATGAAAATTCATGGCCTTAATTCAAGACAATTTTCACAGTTGAAATAACAAATAAAAAAATTGATTGATCACTTTATTTTTATCCAATTCATAAAAAATAATTTACTATAAAATTTCAAGTTTAATTTAACACTTGAAAATATTCTTAAACATAAATTTTATCTCTCATTTTATTTTAACAATTCATTAAGTAAATTTCATAGCAATCCCTTTAAATTTATCAATTGTAGATTAATATAAATAAATTAATTAATTAGTTAACATTGATCAAGTGTGATTTAAATATAATAAAATTAATAGAATACTTAAAAATAAATGGACTGATAAAATTAGCTTGAAGTTGAGAAAATAAATGCGAATGGATAACTATAAAAGTGAATGAGTTGTTCAGTGTTTTGTGATGTCTACCAAGTGGACATTTCTGCGGTCCGTACTTTCCTTAGAAAAACCTCTATAAACGCCTAATATACCTTAACAATGGAAGCTTAGAGTAATATTGTTATCCATTCACTATTATTCCGCTCCATTTGAGCATTGTGAATCAGTGTAACTAATGTTTGGTAGATATCTCCGCAAAAAAACATTCAAACAATTATCTATATCACCTAAAAAAATTATGTACCAACGATCCTAATCATTAATAATTATTGATTCTATCAATATGAAAAACAATTCTAGAATCGAATGATTTCATTATAAATCAAAGTCTTATTACCATTCAGGATAAAATCCAATATTTTTTTTTTCCCCCTGAAAAGACTTGAGATCAACAAGAAACTTTAACTCGGATCATAACTATTTCAATTCAAACTATTTTAACACCAACTTGTTTTCTTCGAATTGAAATTATTTCATTCTTATAAATCCCAGTTTTATCTTCTAACTACTGGAGGGGAAAAAAAAAAAAAACAGGAATATCTTTTGAATTAATATAAAATAAAAGAATCAATTGTTAAATTTCATATCTATATTTCACATAAAATTTTGTTGTTTTTCAGAGCCACGTGCAAAAATTCAGGGTTTACCAGATATATACGTGAAAACTGGAAGTTTATTAACATTAATTTGCCTGATGTCACAAGGTCCTCATGATTTGGGTACAGTGGCTTGGTACAGGGATAACCATCCAGTTGTGACGTCTACAAGGAATGAAAATGACGTGAATTTTGAGCCAAGGATTACAGTTGAAACTGAATGGAGTGATGCTCTTACCTCAAGGTTAGTTTTATCATTTTATTACAGCATAAAAAAAAAGAAAAAAAGATAATTCGTAAAGAAATTTTGAGAAAGTGTGATAAAAAAAGGGAAGAGAATTGGAAGGAAAAAAAGAAAAGAAAAATGATAAAAAGAAATGAATTATATGGCAACGTGAATAGTCCCGTCCACGTCTGTTCTATTATTAATTCTGTCTAAAATGCCCTTTATCCACCTTATCCTTGTGCTCGCGTATTCTCTGTATACTGTCACGCACACCACCACCATCCTCCTCTATAATGACTTACTCAATTTGTTTCTTTACAACGAGAATATATATATAAGCTTTGTCTCATTTCTTTGCTTTTAGATTAAGGATTACCTCGGCAAGAATGAGTGACTCTGGAAATTACAGCTGTGTGCCAACCGTAGCAAAAAGAGCCAGCGTCAATGTTCATGTGATTAATGGTAATTTATATATTCAATTTTTATTTCATTTTATTTGCTCATTTTTCAACTATTTTTTTTTCTTTTATTTAACCTTTGACTTTTCAATGCATCTCTAAGTATGAAAAATTAAATCCTATCAAAAACAAAACAGTGAAATAATGGAATTGTCTTGTGAATAGCTAAGAGAAAAAGGAGCACATGAAATTAAGGAATAGAATGGAAAATATGAGGAGAAATGGAGACAAATAAAAGTGACATAGTATGATTGTGTAACAAAAATCTCTTTAGATTATATATATCTACTCGCATCGTATATGAACTCACATCTACACGTTTATGTATAGATGTAGAATAAAACTGAAAAACAGGGGAAAAAAAAAGTGCTTTACACGTGAAAGCCTTTCGCGTTTTATGGAATTCTGTGGTTCGATGTTACGCTCCGTCTGGGCAGCCATGAAAGAGTATGTAGTCCCCTTTACTAGTGTCCGCATATACGTCCCCAACCTTTTTCTGTCGTTAGTTAAAGAGTGGGGGGAGAGACAGCTATGCAATGTTGAGTCGCACGCGCATAGCACTGGAAGAAGGCTTCATCAAAACTGGTTTACGCCTGGTGGAAAGTCGTGAATGGATGGAATTAGACGAAAATCACCAACACGCTACAGTGAGCTTTAACTATTGCAAATTTCACTTTGCTACTATTTCTGAGTATTCTACCAAGCAACTTTATGCGCATTTTTTTCATACCCAATTCACAGGTGTGTTCGGTGGTGAATATTTATATATTGAAATTATCCATCAAATCTAAATATTCATATACAAAATAACAAATTTGCTTCACTGTTACAAGTTCAATAGTTCAGAGATAGGTGAAATTGAGTAAATTATTGGGAGCTTTTAAATACTGTAGAAGTATTTGGCTTAATTTATTTAAAATAACGTGATTAAACATTCAATTTATTTTTCGAAGAATAATCAAAGTCTAAGATTATTTTTAAATTATCAATAAATAATTAATGTATTTAAACTATATTGTTAATTGTGAGAGTTTTGTTTAATTCATAACTTCAAAGTATCTTAAAAAAAATTACAGACTTACTAATTTAATTGTGAATTACAAATTTCAATGTTTTTTCTTATTTTATTTTGCAAATAAGATTAATAATAAAATGCATTGAATTAAAAGAATGGTCATTATTGAAAATAATGTCAAACTTATTTCAACAATAGTTTCTACGTCTATTATAAAAATAGCTGCATAAATTTCAATAAAGTTCTAAAACTTGCAGAAGTTTCTCTATTTGTTTTTGATCATCAGTCAAAGTATTAGCGTAGTAACATTGAATAAAAGCAATGCCTGTGCTCTCACCGTTATCGTTCGCAACTCTTAAATCCATTACAACCTGAAGGCTATTCTGATAGCTGATATTTAATTCCCATTCATCTGGATGATATAGGAGTAAACTTTGATCGATATTCAATATCGAAGAATTTTTTTTGTACTTTCTTTCTTTATTTTTTCTTCTTTTTTTTTTTGTTACGAAGCCAGCTATCGAACTATTCACACATTCTTCAGGCTTTTTCAATATATTTCCCTTTGGAGGGTTGTCGTCACCTTTTTTACCGTTAAGCTTTGCCAATATGGCTTATTCGTTTTTTCATAGTAAATGCAAGAATAGAAAAGAGCAAGATCGTGAAATGCTCATTAAAATGCCATACATAAACTGAGAATTTATTAACTATCGTTAAGCTAAATTTATGCTCATATATATTTTTTTCATTATCACCAACCCTATGAGCAGTTTAAAATTCAATAAATTCCCAATGTATTTGCATTTATAAATCATTATTTCAAGCCACACTGTAAACCAATAACGAAAATATAATAAATAAAATAAAATCCACAAGCAAAAATAAGATAATAATCGATATAAACATTTATGAAAGGTAGAGAATTTTACGCGAGTTATTTTGTTACGTAATGTGAAAAATTCAATTGTGTTGCGTTGTAACAGAGGATTATTCCAACGTCATTCAGGATTTTCACCATGGTTACCGCTGAAAAAGTCAGTAGCTACATAGTAAAAATAACACCATTCTCTACCGCATGTTTCAATGTTTTATTATGTTCTTTGAAAAAGAGTAGAGAAAAAAAAAACACCACTCCTAATATGTTGCAAGTACAATCTATGGAAAGTGCACAATAGAAGAGGTAGAAATAGACAGAATAAATGCTGGTTCTACACAATGAAACACACGTATTCTTTGAGTTTCTATCGGACAAAACGTGACTGATGCAACTGCATAAAATAAAATAAAAAAAAAAAAGCTTACTAAACTTGTCGATTTTATCAGAAATAAAATATTGCGTTTGAAGTTTACAATGTTTCATTTGAAAATGTCATTCATCATAATACTCAACGACAATCTAAAGAAAGAACCAATATATTTTCTTACGTTCTAAAGTAAAATGTCAGTGTTTCAATATTACACATTACTTGATCCGACAGTAGAGTTCAAAATTGTATCTTCTTCTGTAGTTGTCAGTTAAATTATTATACAATTCAGAACATTCACAAACTATATTTTCATCACTTTCATATTACTACATCAATTTCTAACCCACTGTTGATCAATTGATTTTATTGATTGTTTATAAAATTTATTTCAAATATATTTTATTCTTACTTCAATTCTGTCATATTATTTTTCTTCATTGCAATTTGTTGAACAATTGATAAAAAAGATTTTTTTCTTTTTATGATAAAAAGAAAACAATGATTCAATAAAATAATGTTTGTTATTCTTCTGTTTGTATTATCTTCTTCATATAAATGTTTCATTTGTATTCTAACTGATTCCCTTGTGTAATATGAAACAAATTAGGATTCACACGTTGAATAGTTTCCATAACTACTTCAACAAGTTATTGGTCACAATAATACTTGCTCTGTTAATTCAAGTGTGTTAGCAATTACAAAAGTAGAATTGTATTTAGAAAGTGAATACACTTTCAAGTGTGTTAGAAATAACAAGAAGTCTTGAAGAAAGCAAATAACGTACTTGAATTTTCACAGTATAGTTATAAATATTTCTCTTCAAAACATTCCATAGCGTCGTATTGAATTCTTCTGTTTCCTATCCAATTCCTCATGCGAAATACCAATTCACCCGTGGGGATTCCTACATCATCTCTATTGGATCAATGGAATTTTTTTTTCTCAGGATGTATACAAATACAAAATACAACTTCAAGTAGCATTCACATATTCTAAAAATATATACATGAATGAATGAGTATTGATATTGGTATTGGTATAGAAATCAAAGACTTGGTGTCGAAAAACACCTCAGTCAAAGACCTACAAAGTCAAAAAACCTTACAGAGTCGTGACCTGTGTTTGTATTCAGTCTATGTGAGAAACAGATCCGTTGCCATGGGCTATAAATTCTTACCAAGTATACAGACACAAATTGTTGCTACGAATCATCTTTGATACTCACTGAATATGTAAAAGAAAGTATTTTATGAAACATTGATTGTTCAGAAGTGATTGAAGTAATAAAAGAAAAAATTACTGTGATGTACTTATGTTACAATAAATTCATATTAACATTTTTATGGTAAAGAGAAATTCTAACTCATTGAGTTTATCTTCATCTTATTTTTTTTTATTCTGATAAATATAAATTATAAATTATTGTCGTACCTTAAATCGGAACAGGTGTAAAATTAAAAATGAGGATTAAAAAAAAACCAATGACACTAACATAAATAAAACCTGAAGTAAATGTTGTTTTTTGTTCACAAATATTCACACAAATGTCTATGAATTATAAAATTATGAAATATTTCTAGTTTATTTCATATGTCAATAAATAAATCATTCATCAATATTGAACGTTAATATAATTAATTATGGAAAACTATGACAGGGTGATGGACAAATATACACATCTGCAGATATGCATGTTTACAGGAAACGAGATTTTCCCAATGTACATTTTACTCAGTTAGTCCGCGTTCGTGCATCGACTGCAACACTTTTCGCAAATATTGATGGAACGTGAGCATTCCATTCACATGTATATTTCTCACTCTTTTTCTATCAGTCTCTTTCTCTTTTGCTCTTTACTCCCTTCTCACACACCCCGCTCAATTCCCACCTTTATGCCTTTTCACATTGCACTATCTGAATAATATTTCACACACCATTCGATTTGTTCGCGGATGCTCTGTGAGAATTGCAGCAAAAGTGGAAACAAAAAAACATACAACGAATAATAAAATACGTAAATAATAGGAACAAAAAAAAAATCAATATTAATACACAAATGTATATACATATCCATAAACACGTACGATAAAAATTCAAATTGTTAAACAGTGTGTGGTGATAACAACAGCAAATACCGTTAGAATGTATTGGCACGATTTATCGTGTGATCGATTGCCAAAATGTTGGATCAATTTATAGAAAAATTTGGCATGAAAGTGAAATAATAAAAATAAGAAGGAAAAAAATAAATAGAGGGGATAAGGCATACTAAAATTAATCATGGAAATAGGCGCATAAATTCGAGGGATGAAACGCATAAGGGTGCTTTATAACATTGAAGATAAAAGAGTGAATAAATTTACGATATAGCACAGTGAAATATTTTCAACCACGTATAGTAGATTTGAGCTTTTCATGAACGAGACAACGTGACCATATAATAAGACGTGCAATGACATCACATATATTTACCACACAGCCCACAAAGAATTCATTAAAGACACACAAATTCAATGCTGTCGAAAAATCCACTGCTTCATACTCACAAGTTTTTTTTTTCTCTCCCCAATTTTTTTCCATCAAAAAAATTCACTCCCTCATTCAATATACCAACCATAAGTCTGTCTGAAGAGCTTACAGCTTTATTTATTTATATTTTTATTTATATACATTCATATGTATGGAATTTTCATACAATTTCTAACGTTACTGTTTTGCCTGAAGGTGTTGCTGTATAAAAGCGAACACAAATACATTTTTATTGATAAAAAAATTTACGAGAGATATCATATGGAAAAATAAGTTTCATCAATAAACTGACAGTTGTGTTTGTCAATGACTGGTGATACCGAAATGAAATCAGTGCCAAGTAGACATGCTGAACACAACTTGGATTGGATGAAACGATAGAACTTGCGGACAAATCGTTTAGGTTATATATCTATATGTGAATATAGAGTTGCTCTAGCGCATTACTGATTGAGTCCCGACAACGTTTCCTTACATTTTCACCAGCTATGGAATATATAACATCGTACATACAAACCGTTGCATTCTGCCTTCGTCTATCAAACTGCCGCCCATTCCACTTGCAAGTCTTCACCCTTCGTGTATTCTCTCTCTTGCATTCACTGTAGCAGTTTCCCGCTGACTTCGACAATTATAATAACAATGCTGTCCGTACGTGAGCTATTATGTTGCCACACAAACCACAGACTCTGGAGAATGTTCATGATAATAGAAGCGGTAGAAACAAATAACTCACAAGGTTACATGTGGAAAATAGTTTTGTTCCTTCAGTAAATTATCTTGGAATTATAATTGCCGATGAATTTCAAAACTATCTAATATTATTCAAGCAAATACTAATGTGTGGTTTTACTTGCGAGTGCATTCTGTTACATGGCGAAGATGAAGCGATCATATGGACTTTGTGTTATGTACTTTTAGCATTGGAATAAGGAAATTGGGGTATGAAGGAAGGGGAATTTTTTCTTTTACAAGTTTGGAAATGTGTTTAGATTCGTTGGAGTTGATATGTTGTATTTTATGGTGGTTATGGAACTGATTTATCTTGAAGTTATATCAGATATTATCAATTATTAATTTTCACTTTTACAGAAAAATTTTTTATGTTGTTCAAGTGATTTTATGTTGAATAATATTTTTTAAAAGGAAATGTAAAATGTGGATTGACGATAGAATAATTGGTTACGTATTTTTTTTTCCTGTTTTACTTAATAATTTTTTTATTCTCCATTTTCTTATTTATCACGTTATATTATATTTTTTTTTTTGTCTTGGTTTATTTACTATTTGCGTCAGATGTTTTTTCTAGTTATGACCTGACGGTTTTTATAACATTCCATGGAACATTCCAGCGCTCGTGATTTTGTTTTTTTTCTGAATCGTTTTATTATTTTTTTTTTATTATTTATCTGTCAATCATGAAATGATGAATAAATTGTTTGAATGCTTGAACGAAATAGGATTGGACTTTTTTGTACATTTTGTAAATTAATTTGTATAAAAATAAAACGTCCACTCTGCTGCTACAGCTTTCAAGTTATTCTATTGATCAACTAATTGATATTCTGATGCTAGCTTGTAATTAATTAAAAATGTTTGTAAAATAAAACTGGATGAGATAATGGAAAAATGATTTTAATATTTTTCTTTCTGCTTTTTTTTCTTTGAATCATAAAGAATGAGCCTGTGAATACGATATGTGAATATCCATCAATAATCCAAACCAAGAGATGATGTGAATGAAAAGAAATGATAATTCAAAAAATGAAAACTCCATTGATATTGAAAATGGATTTCAAACAATTTGACTACGCTTTTTATATATTATAACATTGAATTCTTCAACAAAAGTTTCCATTTGCAGAATCCAATTAACCTAATTATCAGATTTTGCTTGACAGCATATCAAAATTATTATTTTACCTCAGCAATTTTATATAATTAATAAAATGATGAAGTATCATCATGAATATTTCAACATGTGTGTATGCATACAATTGTTTTAATGTAAAGTAGAATTGGTGAAGTAGACGCCATTATCACAAGTATTTTCAGATACCCCATCAACCTCCTGAAAGTACTAATTTACCTGGCACCTTAATGACTTGATGAACAATTCTAACTTGTTAAAATGCACTTCACGCCACCTTTTCGTGCATATTAACAATTGTATGAATATTTTTGTAGATGAAATGCAACTACAAAATTTATCATGTTGAATTGGCAAAGAAAATTTATGAACTTAACAGTGTAGGGTAATTGTTGTTCATTTTGGATTATTTTTGATGTTTTCATTTGTTCATAAATCAATTTATTTGATTGGATAGTCCAGTTCGATGCGTTTAAAGCTGTTTCATCATAATTGTAGTTGACTTTGACGATGTCATAAAATATTTTGATTATGGTTTGGATTATAAAAGTTATTGGAGTTATTGAAATTGTAGAGCTGCGAGTTTGAGTGCTGGTAAAGAATCTCAATGATGGATTAAGAGGTCTAAAGAACATGGAATAATTTTTTCTTTTTTGCTATGAAGAATGTTGTTATCAGTAAGTGTGATGGGTTCTTAAAATTCCCATTAGTTAAGAAGACAAATGGTGTCATTGATGAATTCAATTAGTCTTGCGAATATTGGAATTGCTTTCATGAATCAAAGTTTCAAGAATGAGCGAGACAAGTAGAATAAAACGCATAAAAACAAAATAATTTAAGAATATAAAAATTTGATAACAAAACAATTTTTTATTTGGTGCATTAATGAAAATAATTCAAAATTTAAATAAGAATTTCATATTTTTGTTTAAGCGAATCAAAATTGATGTTCTTTTTTCGTTCAGAAATTACTCACACGTCATGAAATAATTAATTGACACTATCAATGTGTTATTCTTCTTCTTTTTTATAACAGCGAATTTTTTGTGTCAAATGCGACAAAAAAATCTTCAGCTATTCATTTCAATCGCCCAATCACAACGTATCATGTTCAGGAATTTTCCGATTGATTGATACAATATGACATTCTTTCTACTGCAACGATAAATATCTCTCCATTTTCACATTTTGTACATTCTATTCCCTATTAATTAATTCGTATTAAATTCGCTCCGAGGAATTGGAACAAAATCAAATAACACGCTCACTCAATTTCAATATCAAAATTCTTCAATTATAACAAAACAATTCACAATTTTAATTATGTCATATATAAACCTCCAAACATCACAAATTCCAATCAAAATAACCTCAACAATTACAAAAATCTATACATTATTTTTTATTTTACAGGTGAACATCCAGCAGCAATGCAACATGGCAACACTGCAGTTGGAATGCCAATATCGGGCGCTTATCTACTGCTTGCACTCATTCTTGGTCAGTTCAGATAATATGACGCGGTACGCCGTTGTTGATGAGAAGCACATGAAAAAATAAAACAAAAGAATAATGGAACGATAGAGAGCGAGCGAGAGAGAGAGAGAGTGAGAGTGAACGAGAGCGAATTTATAAAAGTATACCAAAAGTAATTTATCAATGCGCGAGTGTGTTTGCATATAAAAATATGTGCGAAAATAATTTTGAATTATTACCAACGACAAATGTGATTATATTCTTCCCAGTTCCTCATCTCCTCAACGTCACCACTATCTTTCCAAGCGTTGACTTTCCTATTTATCCTTAAAACCACCTCGTCCCAATTCCCCAAATTAAATCCTCGTGCATTCATAAGCCGTGGAATATTCAATATGTATCATAAGTATTTTTTTTTCTCCTCTCATGGCCCAGTCGTCATTTTGCTCAAACGTCCAATAAAACTTTGGGATCCATCAAAACCAAAAAAAAAAACATCATTATAAAAACAAACAACAAATATAAAAATCAACAACAAAAATAACAAAAAAAAAACAAATGAAAATTTAAAATAAAAAACGAATGAAATACAAATAACTCGAAGCGTAAAGAAACTTTATTTGATTATTAATTTTACTTTACATCAGCTGGGCATTGGAAACGTATGCATAGCGAAAAGGAAAAAAAAAAGTAAAAAAAGCCAAAAACAAATTGAAAGAATTGAAATAAATAAAAAAAAAATAGAAGAGAGGGAAGGAACAAATACCGCCCGAATTAACTCTGTAAATTAATAATGATAATAATAACATTTGTGTGTAGATAAAAAAAAAACAATTCGAGCTTTTGTAGAATTATTCTGTTATTATATTCAACAATGTGCGTCTGGTTCATGTTTTGAGTGTCATTCAGTTATCAATTACTCATTTTCCTATACATGTAAATTGTTCATTAGTGGCCCATTGTCCAGTCTTTCCGGATGAGATTTGAAATTAATGCCAGCTGTTCCTCATTGTCATTGCTTTTATAGCAAGTAACATATTGAAGAGGAAAAGAAAAAAATAATACAGAAGTAAAAGAGACAGAAAAAAAAATAAAAAAAAAAATAAACAATGAAATAAAAATTATTATTATCCAAAGAAATGAAACATACAAAAGGGACGTCCAGAATATCACTATTTATTTATCATTTTAATGTAATAATCCAACAATTCCTCATCTTAAATACCACATTCCTCTCCTATATAAATACCTAATTCATATACATATATATATGTGTACATATATATAGTTCCCCATTCTTTGACATTACATAGTTTCGCACAGTGGTGAATGTCAAGAATATGCGTCAGACGCGTAATAGATCAGTCAAAGAAGAGAGTAAAAAAAAAAACCAAGAACAAGACAAAACAAAAAACAAAAGAGAGAATGAAAGTGAAAAAGAATAGTAAGAGAAAAAAAATAATAATAAAAACGTATAGACAAAACGTCAACAATTGTAATTGAATTGATTGAAACTAACACTCGAGCAAACACACAGACACTCTACACAATCATAAAAAAAAAAAATTATTTGTGCTCTCCTCTGAAAAATTACCCGCCATATATAATGTCAATGTCAAAACAAAAGGAAAAAAAATACCTTTAAATGAGATACACTCATAAAACTAAGAAAAAAAAATGATATAAATAATTATTTATCAAAGAATGGTAGAAGTAAAAAGGGAATCAAAGAGAAATATTGAAAAATAAAAAAAGAAAAATTATAATACTAATTGATTAATGAAAAGAAGAAAACAGAATAATATTAATTATAAGTAATAAGAAATAAGAAAAAAAAAAGAGAAAACAAAAAACAACAACCTCAACCCATTTTTATTTCAGCAAATTATGCTCGGCTGTTTTCCAATTTGTCATATTGTTTTTCAACACCCCCTAATTCTTAACCTTGTATATAATATTTTACTCTTGTAAATAAATTTATCCACTGAAGAAGAGAAAAAAAACAAAACCAAAAGAAAAAAAAAAAACACATCTTGTCAATCATTCTTTCATATTTTTATTCGCCCAATTTTTTTCTTCTCCATCACCCCCTATCAACACCACTACGTCTTCCTTCAATGATTTCAGGAGTTTCAGGAGTGACGAAGCAATATATGTCATGAAATACAAATATAGATTGGGGGTAGAAATATATACACGAGTGTGATGTCTAGCAGAAGTGTCGAAGAGTAAGAAAGGAGAAAAAAAAAAGAGGAAACCGAACAGAAAAAAAAAAGCTGAAGGAAAAGAAAAAATAGAGAGAAAGATATTGGACACTTTTACAACCCCTTATATCGGGGGCTGCAATCGAGACTTTAATACATTGATGGCGGTATAGGGTGACTTACACAGAGACTTTCCCTCACGTGTATACTCACAGGCAAAAATTTGGCAAAGTCGTGTGTACGCTTGGAGCCCTACTAAATAACCGTGTGAAAACCACGTTGGAAACGCATTGAGGTCACGGGTATCGATTACGTCTCTATCGTTCTTTCTCTCACTATATCCTTTTGTGTCTACATGTCTATCTATACATGTATAATATAGACATATAGGCGTAAAAGACACAGGCAGAACTTCTTCTGCGCCAGTGAATTCGTTGTGCTGGTGCCATTGCTCTGTTATAGTTAACATACATTGGCTCCAGATATGTAACATCAGATACGTTCAATTGTCTCACGTTCAAGACATCTCTTATTTCTCAAATGACATTGATAAAGAAGACTTTTTAAACAAAACAAAAAAAAACACCACAAGAATTTAGATAAAATATTTTATTGATAGATAAAGAAATGTTATCTGCAATGTGCTCAACTGCCAGAAGATGATTCCAAGTACTTTATTGCATCATCAGAATGTCGATAGTGGACAAATCAACACGAACATTCAACGGAACTTTCAGGTAAATAAATAAATATTTGATTATCTTGTTGTACATAATTTCCTGTTTCAAGTATTACTAGATATATTTTGGCTATTACAACTTTATATTTATTGCTAAATTGCACTGAATTTACAAATATAAACATAATAAATTGCCAGTATGTAAAGTAAGCTTATTTGACAGTTGATTAAGTAATTTTAGTTCGATTATTTGAACTTTATAAATTTTATTTAAATACTTCAAGCAAATGCTTATTTACACATAAAATATTTATACTATTTGTAGAATCTAATAGTCTTCATTTCTTTTTAATTCATTTTTTTTTTCCTATACAATAATTGGTTGAACGTTCAGATAAATGAAATCGGATTTCGAATCCGTGTATAAAATTTCCGGGAGAATCGTTGGGAATATTCGAAATTGGTCGGTTTAAATGTTAACCGGAAAAATGAGAGGCAATATCGTTGTTTCACTATGCGCACCAAAGCGAATAGCAGCAAAAGAGTAAGAGTAAAAGAGTATAAAAGAGTGAAAGGATGAGAGAGAGAAAAAGAGTAGGGAGAAAAATAAAAGAGGAAAAAGACAAAAAAAAAAGGGAAGAAAGGAACAGAGAGAGAAAAAAAAAGAGAATATAAATGTGGAAAAAGAGCGGAGAAAAATAGGGAAATAGAGAAAGAGAAATTGAGAGATGGTGAATGTGAATGGGGAAAAATAAAAAGAAAATGCGAATGCGCACGGCCCCGATACCCGAAGCCATTGCGCCGACAATGAGTAACGGGGGGGCTTCCATAAGTATCGAAAAAACATCGATGCCCGGGCAGCTATCTTGTAGCACGGGCCATAATAATGCTGGCAGGCTCCAATTTGTATTTTTTTTTTTCATCTTCTTCTCATTCTCGTTTCATGCTGTGTGCTCAAACATTTTCATTTTTTCTGTCTACTTTATTATTATATTTTTTTTACAGTTTCCTGCTTTGTACCACTTTTTTTTATACGGTAAACCGACTGTACATTCATACAAATCGTTGAATAACACACAAATTATGGATATATTTGCTCATGAACTCTCCTCGTTATTCGCTATCGTGTTTGGAGGGAAAAAAATAAAAAAAAAAGGGGGATAAATAAATGTATCCGGATGTACAATAAAATGCATATAAAAAACAAGATTGTTTCAACATGCAGGTGCTGGACGTATACTGCTCTAACCTCAAACCCATTTTCAAAACACATACACACACATATATATGTATATAACTCTCTACCATCCCTTCGAGTCGTCGCGTTTCTCAGCAACTTGACGACTTGGCGCAAAATACAGTTGCAGTTACAGTTACAGTTGGAGTTGCGGAGTTGAAGTTTTATAGCTACACCAAAGGTGGAAAAGGCACTTGTCCAAACGTGAATTGAATCGATAATATATGTACATTGATATGTGTGTATAAACACAAGTATAAACAATATATAAACACATATATATATATATATGAGTAGTGATATTTATTTCATGTGAACAAATATATTGAAAACGATGAAAATACACGAATATTTTATAGATATTGCTGATTTTTCTTTTTGTTCCTGGGATTATTCTGGAATTGTTATCAGAAAAATTCATCTACCACTGCAATCAGTAAATGAGGGGGGTGGGTACATATGTATATCTGAATATAATATGTATAGATAAAATTTATTTATATACAGGTATGTTTGTATATGTATATTGGAGAGGAGAGATGAATGGAATAGAACGAAATGGCGCGTGGGTCGAATGGGTCAACTTGACCAGCCAACAATTCCAATGTATATTTATATATATATGTATTTGCTATTTCACGAATGTGAACGAAAAGGAAATTGATTCGTATGAGGGTTTGAATACACACGGTCGTCGGCATTTTAAATAAAATGATAAATAAATTTATATATAGATATATTTATGTGATGTGAATGGTTTATGGTATAAAGGAAGGTTGGAGTATCTTGATAGTCTTTTTTTTTTTGGCGTTTCACACAACTTTGAATTTCAATGTCACCGGAAATAAAATTAATTTCCGTTAAATTCCAGACTTGACTGCGGTTTTTGTGAAATTTATATGAACTGTCATATGAGTTTATGTTTGGATTGAAGTTATGGGTTTGGGTGTATGGGGACAAGGAGTGGGTATGGCTCTTGGGGAAGATTAGATTCGATTGAGAAGTCGGGGAATATTGATTGACAGAAAAAATAGTTTTGTTGTGATTTTTTGATGAATTGTTATTTCAATCTGTGTTTTTTGTTAATCTACTTTTTATTTAAATTCTTGAAGAATTTTCGTATTTTCTCTGGCTAATTTTGAAGCTTTGGTTGGTTGGATTGAAATTTATAATTTTTTTGACAGATTTTCTTCTTTTCTTCGTCAATGGTTTGATAAGACACACAAGTTCACTTCAAGATGAATTCTTTGTTCTTCTTTTTTACATAAAAGTAATTAGTGAAGAGTGTAGAAAAATATTTGGAATTTTCATTTGAATTCTGTTTCTGTTTCTGTTACTTTTCGTCTTTATTATGTGTTATGTATCATCATAAATCTGTAATTCACTGTTATGGTTAGTTACTCATTCAGTGACATTAACTACATGAGATTAATTCGAATTTGAATATGTTTTACAATTTTCAATTGGCCATTCATGATTTATCAATATTAACTTCAGTTGCAGATGCGGATTACAGCATGTTTCGATTATTCGTACGCTTGGATGTTCGTTCATTTCTCGATTGGATACGAAGCAGATGATTGAGGTCACACAGCGTAGTATGAAACTGGATGTGAGATTGAAACGAGAGAAATAAATTGGAAAAGCTCGTAACGTAATGTGTAGAATGACCGATCTTAAATTTTTAATACTTCGTACCTGAATGGACATTCACAATTTTTACACAAATTGAGGAATAGGATTCATTCCTACTTCAAAAGAAGAGAATGCATTACAGTGAATGTAATCTGTAATAGAAATTTAATTATATACAAAAATACTAAATTTTTTCTGTATCATTAAACTAATTTACTAAAATACATTGAATTATTGAACCCAAAAAAACTTTCGTGTATTTTAATTCCATTCAAAAAATATCAGCAAAATTGTAAAAATCATAAAAAAATTTTTTTCACTAACGATATTTCTTAAATTAGTGATAAAAATATCGTGAAATTTTTCACATTAATTCGTCCTAAATGTTGCATAGTCATTACAAACCAAAATAAACATTCGTTCAACCCTAAAATTCTCCCTTATAAACTTCCCACAACAATCCTATTCAAACGAATGATTCACTACTGTAAATTGCAATTCAAACAGTTCTCACTTTTAATCTTTGTCCCTAATCAAATTCCCAACAATCCTGTGTTCAATCACTTCAACCTCCCAATACATTGCACAAATCTTTTTCACCAAGTCATTTCACATGCTCTAAAACAGTCCAACCAGTGATTACACAAAAAATTGTCTTTCCCCAAAAAAACCAAAAACAAACTAAACAAAAACTTCAAAGAGAATAGCAAAAAAGTAACGATATCGCCGCTTAAAAAATATCGTTAAAACTCCAGAGAAAAAAAAAATCACAATTCAATCCTATTGATAGTCAATAGTAGTTTGCATACTATTTTCACCAAGTAAATGACATTTTCCAACGTGGGCGGTGGCCATTTCAACTCTCATATGAATAAAACTAAAAATCAATACCATTAAATGGACATGCGGCTTATTTTTTCCATATCAATTTAATGAATATAAATAATCTCTTGTGAGTTCACCCCCTTTTTTTTTCCTCTCTTTGCTATAAGTTTGCTTTGAAGTCAACTGCTGTGTAACATGCATAACAGCTTCGCAATAATTATAAACGTCGCTTCGATAGATATCATGAATGTAAAGGCCTGTGATGATTTGCAATATGATTCATCTATATATACACACATTTCACCAAGTGTAGTTGACAGAACCATAATTGGTACATTATATCCAATGTCCTTCATCGATGCAATCAAAGCGAAAATTCATATACCGTCAATTTACCCAACATTTAATCAACGGAGATATTACAGAAGCACAACCGATTACCTACACATACAAATATCTACTAATCATCCTTATGAACGTATATGAATGTCGATGATTGTGGTAACTTATGCTTTACTAATTGAACGCTTCATTGCTGTTTTCTCTCTGCAATTACGGTTTGTACCATCCATACACCATACAAAATAAATATCACCAACTGAATTTGCTGTTGCATAAAGCAAGGTAACAAATATGAAATCCACAAATGACCTAATTTACCAAATGAACTTCGCGCATTTGGATTCGTTGCATTAAATACTCCCACTAGAATAATAAAACCCACAGAGTTATTTCGTTCGATGAAATATTACGCACTGCTTGCGGCATTTTTTATTTTATTTTATTTTTGTTATTTATTTTTTTACGGATAAGCACGACAAGTAATTAATGTTTAATATATAGTCATTAATGTCATTAAAATCGTCACTCATTAATTATTTACTCAGAGAAAAATATAATACTGTTTTACAGATATAAATGAGCCTAAAGTGATAATTAGATAATTAATCAAAATGACGTTTCTATGTATCAAATGATATTTTATTTTAAATAATAAATGAGTTCCTAGATAAAATGAGTTGAATTTTTTTTGGTTTTTCCTGCTATTTTCCATTGACTTTATTTAAATGTGATAATAATTAAAATGTTGAAAGAATGACATCTAACAATAAATATCAATCAAAGTTAATTGATTCTGTCAATGTATGATTTTATTGATATTCATTTATTCTGGATATAAATTACAGTTCAATTTGAAAATGCGAAATACTGTGAATACTAAAATTTTAAATTGCATTTCACGTACTAGTTAATGAAAATGTTGTCAGTTGTACAATGTAAACAATTGAAGCACGAAAAATAAAACAGATGTGAATGATAAAATAATACTTTGTGTATAAATACAATAAAATAGTCGATAAAATTCTCAATGATGAACTAAATTAGTTTATATATAAATATAGTGAATAACAAACGTTCCATCAAAGTACTCTGTCTATAGAATGCGTTAGTCAGTTACGTATTATCTTACAACGGATTACTAGCAGTAATAAATATTGATTGCTAACTATGTAGTGAGCCAGCACATGAGAGAGAAGAACAAGAGCTGAATACGGTTGTGAGAAGAAACGAGATTAGGGTCGAGAAATTTTGGTCCCGGGTGACCGAAACTCAGGCTCATCGGCTACACCCTTAAGTAAGACAAACGATCTCTATGCGATGGCCCCACTTCCGCCTATACTCCACACCCAACATTCGTTTTGTGGATGGCCTCTTGGCTAAGCTATACATGCATCATCTGCCTTGCCCTTTTTGCCTTACTTTCAATATCATGCAGTGAGAAAAATGTCCAGTTCATTTTAATAAATTTATTTTTTCTTCACTATGTAGGTAAATGGATAAAGTAAAATAATTCATAGAAAAACGATCTTTTTTTTTGTGCTCCGGATGGTTTTATCTAGAGTTTAGTCAACTATGACAAATTTATTTTAATAATAATGGCGATTTTATCATATAATTTGTAATTATGGGAATTTGTGAATTTTTATTCATGAGATTAAATTGATTTTCATTGTCAACTTTTAACACATCAAGATTTATTTTTATGAATATTGAAAATAATATTTTACATTTTTTTTTACGTTATTTTTTGTATAATAAAAATTGAGACCTGTCAACGATTATATTTATCAAATTTTTATCAGAATTTTGATAGAAATGTCAGTTATTTGTTGGATTAATTAAATAATTTCTCTGGATAATAAATTGTTGTAGAATTTGTATTCATAATATGTAAATTTATTATTCATATACTTCATAATTAAATCAATCGAGTTGAAAGCTAATGAACTATCTCTAAATTTCATACAATCTAACTTTGAATCTCATACGAAATTTCGTTATATTTAAAACTATGAAAGTGCTGAAGACTGGGAAATTAAATTTGGTTATTTTGTTATCGATCTTTTTTTTCCAAATATGAATGAAACGATAGATATACAATGAATTTATTTCAATAGCGATGTTAATAATGACGTGCATGCATGTGACGTGCAGCTTTATTACTATTTGCTGATAGAAAGCCATTCACACGTTTCTGCAAATATACATTTTCACGTGTCATTACCATGAAGGTGGCACGTTTTTATTCACGAATGAATATCACATGCATTAATGAACGTATGTAAATATAAGAGAAGGTTTTGATATCAAAATGTTACATAAATTTATTGTTTATATTCATATGTAAAGATTTTATTTATATATGAATGTATGCAAATATTGAAGAATTACTACAGAGAATTTTGAATGTTTATCATCATCTACATTTATATTGCAAATTGTTTCATTCAATGAATTTAGAATTGAAAGTGTCATTCGATAATATTTTGTCATAAAATATTTGACTTAATATTCACAAAATATTCCTTCGAATAAAATTGGTTTTTAATTGAATAATAACGTTTTTTTATTTTTTCAATGAAGAAATCAAAGATAAAGAATGCATGTTTTCATTGAAAACACAATATTTTAGTTGGCTTTGAAAAAAACAATGTCGAGTACAGGTATCGAATCGCGTTTGTCAAAAAATTGATAAAATAAATGACAGTGTAAAATATCAAATGAAAATTATTTTATCGTGACTTGAGTGATTGCATGTCAGTTAAACGTAACGAAAATATTAAAAGAATAAAACGAGATAAAATTGAATAATTATAATTGGAATATTGAAAAGTAAAAAAGATATTTAATAATTCTGCAAGAACTTTTTCAGTGGAACGATAATTTTCATTGTGAGTTTTGTGTTATTGTTATTGGATTTATTTTTCTTTCTCTCGACATTTAGAAAAAGTGAAGAATTTCTCGTATGATACATTAATCAATCACAACATTTATAAAACGATTAAACAACTTAATAAATAATGACGTTTGGAATAAGATAAAATGATTAGCAATACGTGAAGTTAACTAGTTTTTATCAGTTGATAAATTTTATTTGGAATAATTTCTACATTATCTACCGTGGCTGTTTGTCGTCAATTTAATATACACAAATAAATAAAAGATATACATTGATATATATAACATAAATAGTAAATCTATAGATGTAACATTATAAAAGTTTAATTCAATTATATTATTGAAAGTCTTAGAGTTTCGATGCGACATATTTAAGTAGTCACGTTATTGAAGACACAGACATTCATAATCCAATATGAACTGATAAACACAAGAGTTTCACATCGCGCATGCGTTATATTTGAGCCTACTATGGCCTTTAGGCGACACGTGCGTTCGCACAATCCAACTCTATACAAAGAGAAATTTAATCATTTCAAAACGAGGTGCTCAGTGTATCAGTTATCTCAGTTTCGTACTCTAAATTCTTCCGGAGCTGAAATTTCTTACAATTTCTTTAGCAATTAACATTTTAATTTTTTTTTTCTGTGTATTTCATTGAGGTGAGTAATTTTAATTCAAACAATATTAAATAAATGAATATTTTATTCATTGGGTGCGGCTGCAATACCGGTGGTGGCCACGTGTGTCCGTTTTATTTTCTATATATGTAAAATATATTCCTTTTTTTTCGTTCTCTTTGCCTTTATCTACGTGCGATAAGCCAAATAACTGTAAATTATGTTTATTACCACTTTAAAAAAAGTTTACTGTACTTAATTATTTATTTTTCTTTACATTTTTCACCTGCGTTTCGGATTTTTCATTTATAAAATATATTTATCCCTTATACGATACAATACACAGTAATAAATAAATTTTATTTATTGTTTACTGTAAAATTCACTATTGAATTGTTGCGTAGATAATTCATAATTAAAATGTAAAAATACCATTATGAATTTTGATTCAAAGGAAAGAATTCTGAAAAGAAATAAATTCGGTGGGCTATTTGTTTTCATTTTTTTTTCTTCTTGTATCAGATTTGAAAGTACAAAGCGAACGAAAAAAAAATGAAAACAAATATCGTGGCATGGCAACACAATCTATTGTGTAGAGCAAATTATCATCACTGTTACAATGTCAATAAGTATTTATGGAATGTTTCTAGAAAACAATTCTGCTACGATATTATTATTATTTGTACGTCCTCCAAACTTGATAATCCGCATATCTACAATTTTAATTCTTATTTGCTGAAGTAATAGAAGAAGAATAAATATATATTGAAATTATTATACTATATTATTTACTTTATTCATCAAAATTCATTACAGATATCCAAAGAATTAATTAATTAATTAATTAATTAATTAACCATGGTGGTTTCAACTAATCCGGAAAATGGTGAACCATCACCTCTCATCAAAGTGTCACATGCTGAAGGTATTTCTTTGGGTGATTATCAGCTTGTTGGATGGGACATGGATGCTACTGGAAGAAAATTAGTTGATGAAATTTGTCAAATTGCTGCTTATACACCAAATTCAACATTTGCTCAATATGTTATGCCATTTAAAAATTTAACACCACCAGCACGAAAACGACATAATTTGAGAGTGGTAACTATTGGAAAGTATCGAATGTTGAAAAATAGCAAAACAAATAAGGTAAAATGATTATTTTTCATTGACTTTTCATTTGCTAATAATGAAATGAATAATGAAGTTTTTTTTTGGTTCTAATTTCATTGATATTTTATAGGTGATAAAAACAAAGAGTGAAATATCTGCTATAATAGATTTTCTCGATTGGTTAGAGACAATCAAAGGCGATGCTAAAGATGGAATTATTTTAGTACATCATGAATCACGAAAAGTCAACCCACCAATGCTTTTAGATGCATTAATAAAATACAATCTTTTAGACAGATTCAAGAAAACTGTCAAAGGCTTTGTGAATGGTTTTGATATTGCTAATAATAAATGTGCCAGCACTTTGCGCGCTTTTTCACTTCGAACTTTATCACGCATTTTATTAAATCAGGTGAATAATTGATCACATAAGAAAAGAAAACAAACAAAAGAAAATTCTGATTAAGAACAGAAATCTCCTTTGTCAATTAATAATTCTCAATATTTATTACAAGAAATCTTTCCCTTTTTTTTTTTTCATATCTATTTTATCATTTTCAGGAAGAAGAATGGGACAATGCAGCGAATCGTGCACGTTTAGCTTTGCAAATAATTCAACATTTGAGTAATAACGAAGAAAATACTGAATTGAAAAAGAGCATAGAGAACACTGATATGACATCAAAAGCAACCATTGAATTTATTCGTGAATTCGTTCAACCAACTGATGCTGAAGAGAGAGACTACAAAGTATTAAAGCTCGTGCTCGAACGTCAGGACAGCTTGAAACCTCTTTTTAAATCTCTTTTACAAATGACACGTCGTGAACGACAGCACGCAAGTCCACTACGACGATTGCTCGCTGAAGCCAACCTCGACTATATTCAACTAAAGGTAAAAAAAAAATACGTTCAATACACGTACACTCATTTTTCATTTTCCTTCAATCATCATTTTTAAAAAGAATTTTTCATATTGTTCACCATCAACAGAATGCATGGTCCGTTGGCGAAGAGGTAGCTTTAACAAAATTGATCAAGGAACATGTGGATAAAGCAACAGAAAAAGAAATAGAAGATCTATTAATTATTATTGAAAGTCACTTTGATCCAACAAAAAAACTCGAAGTCAAAGTTGACGATGAACATAGAAGAAGAGGTTCAAAGAAACCACGAGATAAACCAAAAAGTCCAAATACTTCTGATGCCAGTCCAGATACCACAACTCTATGCTCACCAATCAAAGAAATTAATGTTGATTAATTAACATTTGAAGTCAAAGCAAAATCAGGGTTCTAATTATTCATATTATCATTAGTATTATTACTATTATCATTATCATTATAATTATTATTACTATAGTTTGCTTTTCGTTTTATCAGTGGTATCAGTGTCATGGATTGCCACTCACTATACAAAGACAAAACAATTCAATTTGAATTATATTTGTCTTTGTTATGTTTATTCTTTTCTCTATTTTTTTCTTTTTTCGTCAGATAAAACCTTCGAATTTCGAGGAAAAATGCAATTATGAAAGAAGAAATAATGCAGAAGTGAGAATTAGTTTTTAAGATTGATCGATTGCTATTTTTTTTTCCCTTTTTTTGGTTTTCATCAATATACGGACAAGTATTTTGTAGTCATGGAGACTGTACTCTGTTCGTTTAATATTATTAGATATATGTGATCTATCAAAATATGAAATGAATTTATTTTTTCTATACTGAAGGAGTTATATATATATATATATATATGGATAGATATATATATTTATATAGAGATATGATATTGATGTTATTATTAATGTTACAATTTATTTTTTCTGCTTCTTTAACAGTAGAGTTTATCATTTATTTATATTTTCATTGAATTTATTTGAGAATTAATTATATAGATGATAATAATGTTCATGAGATAGTTAAATTTTGTGATTTGAAAATGAGAATTTTGTTTAATCTCAAATTGCATTGATGCAAAATAGAAGATGGATTAAATAAAACTTTAGCAAAAGAAATAGAAGGGAAAGTAAATTAATATTTTATTTTTGTTTATATTTACTTTAGTATTGCGATTTCATATTTTATCGCCACTGTTTATTTTATTATTATCAATTGGGATTAAAATTGTATTATTAGTTAAATTAAGAAAAATACGTCGTATGAAAGAAGGAAAATACCTCAAACTGTTAATTATTGCAGTAAATTTGAGCAATAGTTTTATTCTTAAATGAATAATCTAATTGTATTTAAAATTCGATTGTTTATAAATAAACAAGAATTGAAAATATACCAAAAAATAAATTAATGTTGTTTATCTTAATTGTGACTTTTAATCAATTGAGATTATGTTTTGTAAACAGCTGATACATTTTATCAATAATTCACTATCAACTTCAAAGTATTCATCATTAATACGTCATAATGCACGTCTAACGGATATTACATATGAAATAAAATTTGTGAAACGCAAAAGTCACGATCATCATTACTAATTATCTTTAATAGTTCTAAATGATTTCTTCTTTTCTTCTTTTTTTTTTCGTAATGACATGAACATACTGCACGCGAGGATCCATCAGTGAATGCAGTGGTGGTGGTGATGGAGGGGAACTAAAAGTATATGTGTGGAAGGATAAGAAGTTGGTGAGAAGCAATAAAAACATACGTCTCGTTGTGACTGATGAATGAACGCGTTTAAATAAATTCGTTGCAAAGAATTTAAAGAAATAAAATAATTAAACAATTTATAATAATTTACTCTTTTCTCATCTTTCACGTAAATTGTGTTATCTGTAAAGCGAGTATTGGAAATTGTAATTTTATTATATTTATTGGTCGTGAAAAGGAAAAGACATAACACTAAAATTTATAATGGGACAGGGTTCGTATGCGTATGGTGGGTAAGTACATTTTATTGTTTCCCGGTTTCATCTTTAATTATTCCCATAGTGTAACCAGATTTCAACTGTTACTCGAGTTTATTGTTTCTAACACGAATATAAATTCACATATATATTCATTGCAAATATTCCAATTGAATATCTGTACAATATTGTATATGTATTTGTGTATATGTGGTGCATTTAATCTGTTGAGTTGTATGCAACCACAGAAGCAGTTTAACGAGGTGCAACGACCCATTCCGTTTGGTACAGTGAAAGCTATTCGCATTCAACATTCTTCAATATTTTATTACCATCAATTTTGTTTTATCCTTCGGATAGTTTCTCAATAAAAATATCTTGGTAGATATTTCTGTTTTTTGTTAACAAAATTTCTTTTTAATACTAAATTTAGATTTAATCCTCTTGAATATTTATTACTACAATAATAAAAACAAAGTTGAGAATATTTATAGTATTTTGTTATTATTTTTGCTTTATTTAATTCTATTTTTTAATTTATAGTGAACCAGTAAAAAGCGCCGTGGAATTTACCATTAACGACGTCACTTATACAGGTAAATACAAAATTGTAAACAAGGTGAAAAAAAATTGCATGTCATATAATGTAACAAGTAAATGAGATGTTATCGGTTTTTTTTTATCTCTCTTATTATTTCATTCTAACGATGCAATGACAACGTTACTTGTGGAAAATATGTGACTACGTTTGGAGGTAACCAGGTGTAACAAGAAGGAAACATTCATTAGATACGAATAAATAACAAAGCAATGGAAGGAAGAATGCATTACAAAATTACTATTTAAGCTATAAGCCTATAAAATGATTGATAATCAGACACTTCCTGTTGAAATATACAGCCAACAATCTGTAACATCCAATCAATTCACTATTCAATTATCAATCAAGCTGATATATTGTTACCAAACTAATTTGCTAATTGATTTGATATGTATCAACAGTATTTCAACATTCTTTGTTGATCCACAACATTGAAAACCCTTTTTTATCTCTCTGCAATTGATTGATCATCAAAAGGATGACGTATGAACAATTGCTTTTGAAGTTTGCATTTGACATGGCTGATAATATATTATTTAATATTCCATTTTAACATTCTCGCCATACAGTTTGCAATATAATATAATATCCAATTAGGTCGCTGTTTCATTATCAATGAAATTGATACGAAATAATGAAAATTATCAAATGATTTATTTGATGTGTTGTTATTAATTGGGCAAGTCATTTATGTGTTTGATTTATCATGAGGAAAAAATTATTCTTGTTTGCAGTAGCATGAATTTGTTGTTTTTCAATGTTGGAAAAATAATTGATAGCATTTACAATGTTTTCATTAATTGTACATGATCAATAATGGATTATATTCCAGTCACAATACTTTAGCAACAATTCGTAATATCCAATCAATTCACTATTCAATTATTAATCAAACCGATACGTGACAATTATTGTAATCTAATGATTGATGCCAATTCATCAGCAACATGATTTCATTTTTTTTATTCAGACAATGTAATTGGATAATTCTATTGCTAATTTTCAATCGTTCATTTGATATTTATTTGAATACATTGTTAATGAATTGAGTGAATGGAAAGTTCATGAAAGGAAAGCAACACGTGTTGATTTTTTTTTTGTTTGTTTTTATTTTCAAGTGCAAGATGAGATACCACCAGAGACGTCGCTCAACGTTTTTATCAGGGATCACGCGAAGTTAAGAGGCACAAAGTCAATGTGCCATGAGGGTGGTTGTGGCGTGTGCATAATTGCAGCGGAGATTCGTGGCGAGACCTTAGCAGTAAACTCATGTCTAGTGCCAGTGCTCATTTGCAATGGGTAAGCCGGCATCATTAAAGTGACTGAGTGCTATATCGGCTAAGCCGAGTGAAAACGCACAGCGAAAATAATCAACGAGAGCACAAACGTTTGATGTGCAGGTTCATTTAATTGAATGATGCAAATCCACATTAATTCACAGTGCCCTATTAAACATTCCTATTTTTTTCTTGTTGGATGAAATTATTTGATGCGATGTACACAGGTGGAAAATCAAAACAGTCGAGGGAATTGGTAACAAAAAAATGGGTTATCATCGGATTCAAACTGCGCTCGCGGGAATGAACGGCTCTCAATGTGGCTATTGCTCACCAGGAATGGTCATGAATATGTACAGGTTCGTTTTGCTAATCAATATCGTACAAACAATTTTTGTTGTGAACAAGAAAAATTGGATGTGAAATAATATTTGGTTTTTTTGTTTGGACTATTTATGTAGTTTGATGGAATCACAAAATACATTGACGATGAAAAAAATTGAGAACTCTTTTGGCAGTAATATTTGTCGTTGCACGGGTTATCGTCCAATTCTTGATGCATTTAAAGGCTTAGCAAGTGATGCTGACCCACAATTGTCACGAAGAATTCAGGACATTGAGGTGAATCGATAATTCATTTGGAATAGAAAATATGGGGAAAGAATTATGAAATAATTCATTTTCATTAAATGATAGAGGACAAAATATTTTTCAATTATTTATTATTTATTTCAGAACTAGGTCGAGTCTATAAAAAATTATGAGTTATTGATATATAATTAAATAATATTAAATTAATGTTTCAAATTATTTTTGACAATTGAATAACTCATTTTATAACTCTGCAAACTTTAATAACAATAATTGACAGGGTCGCGAATTTATTTAAAGAAAAATATAAAAAAGAACCAAATCAACCATGATATTACCATTATTAATGTCCTCGTTGAATATTAATATTCTTTCATTAATTATGAACGATTCATAACCCAATTGAATGCAATCTTGAATATTTTATGATCAATCAGATCCCAAAGATTGATGAAGGAAAAAAAAAAATCCTTTTCACTTTACCTACTTCTTCTGAATGATAAATAACTTTCTCTAGATTTAGCAATAAAATTCGACCTTTTTCCATATGTATGAATGTATATATTACTTGGAATTATGTCAATGATTGATACAATACTTCCATCACTTGATTATGATGAACGTCATTTATAATGAACGATTTCAACGTTCAGCTTATAATTGATTTATGGAAGACGCGAAGCGCAAACGAGCGACTCGGAGTAATACAGAATTCAATCTGGCATACATAATGAACTTGACTTTGCAATACAGTCTGTAGTTGTATGACATTTATATCATCTGCACATATACATGCAAATCTGGATATGAACTCAAGATACGTCATTAGTACCTCAAAATAGTTTATTGATTATTCTCCAGCTAAAATTATCAAGCCATGAATAATTTTTAATATCTAAAATCTTTTGTATTTTTAGGAAGTATACAAAATGAAAACTTGTCCAAAATCTGGTGAACCTTGCAAAGGAAAATGTGAAACAGTAAAAGAAGAGGAAAAAGTCGAAGTGATAACAATGCCTGAACAGATTCACATGATAATGAACGATGTTCAGTTCCACAAGATTCTCTCAGTTGAAAAGCTTTTCAATGTCTTTACCAGCAATCCAAAAGCAACTTATGTTTTGAATGGCGGCAATACTGCACATGGTAAGGGATTGCATGAACGATATCGTGATCAAGACAACAATTGACCCAGCCCACAAGGTTTGGCAAACGTTACATGCGGGCTGGCGTTGATAACGGTCATCGCGTCAATGTAATGGTAATGAGCAATCGATATATAGTGTATATGTGTAACCATAGAATTGTTTGTTCGCAGGCGTTTATCGCTCAGAGCGACCACAAATATATTTGGACATCAATGACATCAGTGACCTACATAGAGTAGAGTATGATAGCAACGGTCTGATCCTTGGTGGTAATGTTACTTTGACGGTAGTCAAACGTACATTCAAAAAGTATTCTAAAAATCCTGGCTTTCAACATCTAAAGTACATGGCCAATCATGTTGACCTTATTGCTAGTGTGGCTGTCCGCAATGTGAGTCTAAAAGAAAAAGACAAATTGAGTAAAAACAAATTTACAACTTTACAAAAAAATAGAATATAATTTATTTATAAATATTTCAGATTGGAACTATAGCTGGAAATCTTATGATAAAACATCAACATCATGAATTTCCATCGGATCTATTTCTCATATTGGAAACCGTTGGAGCGCAGATACATATCTGTATATAAGATTTTAAAAAAGATATTTTTTACTCACATTTCATTGTATATTGTTTTATTCAGTCAGTTGTATAATAATATTTTATTTTATTTCCGTTTCTTACTGTTTTTCCTACAGTGGAATCACCTGGACAAAAAGTGACCGTTAACTTCATGGAATTCCTGACAACAGACATGAATCATAAAATTATATATAGCATAATAGTACCGCGACTTCAACCAGAACATGTTTATAGATCTTACAAGGTGAGTTGAGTTGAAGGAAAAAAAAAAATTGTTGCATTTCATTGGAAAGTTAAATAAGAAATTAATAGAAAGTATCTTTGTGATTTTATTTTTGGATAAAGATTATGCCGAGAGCACAAAATTCTCATGCTCATGTCAATGCTGGATTTCTTTTCAAATTTGATAGCAAAGGAATGATAGTAGAAAAACCAAACATCATTTTTGGTGGTATCAGACATGATTTTGTAAGTATTCATGGATTATCCGTACAGTACTTGTACGACAGTTATGACTAGAAATAAAATGGAATAATACTTTGAAATAAAAAATGGAAAAAAAATAAGAAAGAAAATATCCATGGAACAGCCATGCCCATAAAAATCGTTGTAATATAAAAGAGAAAATGTCGACGTTTTACTATCGGAATGACGTCCATATTCCTACGAAAACCATTTCTGGTTTGATATTACCTTCACGCATTAAATTATTTCCAATGTTTCTTTTCACAGTTGCATGCTGAGGCAATGCAAAATTTTCTGAATGGCAAATCTCTTACCGATAAGGCTACATTCAAACAGGCTATGGATATTCTTGATTCTGAACTAAAACCTGATCGTGTATTGCCAGATTATTCACCAGAATTCAGAAAATTACTTGCAGAGGGAATTTTTTATAAGGTAATACAGGAAATAAAAAAATTAGGAAAGACAAGAAAGTTTAACAGATTTTTCTATGTCCATTTACTTCAACAAACAATTATTGTTACAGTTTGTTCTCGATATGATGTCAGACACCGTGAACGAAAAATATCGTAGTGGTGGCCACATGCTGAAACGTGATCTCTCATCTGGAAAACACGATTATGACACGGACAAAAAACTTTGGCCATATAACAAACCCGTACCAAAGATGGAGTCTATTTATCAAACCGCTGGTGAAGCTCAGTATGTCAATGACATTCCACCTCAACCCTATGAAGTATTCTGTGCTTTTGTATACACAGAATTTGCAAATGGCAAAGTTGAAAGTGTTGATCCAAAAGATGCTTTGGTATTAATCACCAACCATAATTCTCTTTCTTCAATTGAATTGTCTTATCAATAAATAATTGATCATTATTTCAAGGCAATGGATGGTGTTCATGCATTTTTTTCGGCCAAAGATGTTCCTGGAAGTAATACATTTATAAATGCATCACATAAAGAGATGTTATTAGATTTCGATGAAATGGTGAACATTAATTATTCATTCATAATATATACAATTATAATCATAAGATTATTTTTTATTTTATATTCTTTTAGCTATTTGTCGAAAAAGACATTCAATATGCTGGTCAACCAATTGGTGTGATAGCAGCGATTACTCATACACGAGCAAATGAAGCAGCGAAAAAAGTAAAAGTTACTTATTCGGATGTGATGAAAGCAAAGCCAGTTCTGACTTTGAAGGACGTTATTGCCTCGGCAGACAATAGCAGGATATTGCCGTTGGTAAACGTACCAGCTAAACGAAAAGGTTTTTCTATTATCATACAATGTCATATATATATATATATATCCTACATATAACACGATAAAATTCTTCCTTTATTCTTTGTCTCATTCTTCTTCTTTTCTCTTCATCATCAAACAATTTATTTCAGGAAGTAACATTGCTCAAGTAATTAAGGGTGAATTCATGAATGGCAGTCAATATCATTTCACAATGGAACCACAAAGTTGTGTTTGCATTCCAACTGAGGATGGACTTGAAGTTTACCCAACATCACAATTCATTGATCTCACACAAGTGTCAATAGCTGCCTGCCTTGGAATTCCAAATAATCGGTGAATAAATTATCCACCATTACTTTATGATAGTAAATTCTTTTTGAACAATCACTGAATCACTATTTATCATTGTAGAGTTAACGTGAGCGTACGAAGATTGGGTGGTGGATATGGCGCAAAGATATCACGTAATGCTTTAGTATCTTGTGCTTGCGCCCTCGTATCTCATTTATTGAATTGTCCAGCACGTTTTATCATGTCTATTGAAAGCAACATGATATCAATGGGGAAACGACCTGCCGGGAGACAGGAGTACGAAGTAGGAGTTGATTCCAATGGTGTCATTCAATATCTCAATAGCAAAACTTGGCACAATAACGGATGTTCATATAATGAATACGTTGCACCGTTTGTTCATTTACACATGGATTCATGCTACGATTCTTCAACATGGAATATAGAAGGAAGTGATGCAAAAACTGATACTCCATCGAACACTTTTTGTCGTGCGCCAGGTAATATAATCCCTTTTATAACTTTTTTTCCTTTTTACAAAGTTTTCATCTGGAAGATTTTTTCAATTTAATGTACTACGTTCAATGGAAATGTTTCAGGTTCAACAGAGGGAATAGCAATGACAGAAAATATTATGGATCATATATCACGAGCATTAGATAAAGATCCAGTCGAGGTACGGTTGAATAATATAGATTCACCTCACAAGGAAGTACTGATGTCAATGATTGATCAGTTGAAAGTATCATCGGATTATGATGCACGCGTGCGAAGTATCAGACTTTTTAATAATGTAAGACATTATGAATGAAGAAAAGCAATTCTATATCAGGATTTCTTGACAATTAGTAGAATTAACAATTAATTAATATAATTAGGAAAATCGATGGATGAAACGTGGGATTTCTCTGATACCTATTAAGTACCCTCTACATCTATGGGGTCAATTTAACGCGACAGTATCAATATACGCTCGTGATGGCACAGTAGCAATTGTCCATGGTGGCATTGAGATGGGTCAGGGCATTCACACGAAAGTATAACAATCACAATTATTATATAAACAATAAATCAAGAATAAGCTTGCAAGTACAATCATTTATATTATTGCACAGGTGGCTCAAGTAGCAGCTCACATACTTGGTATTGATCTTGATATGATCAATGTGAAACCTAGCAATAATATGGTTGCACCAAATAATAGCGTGACTGGAGGTAGCCTGACCAGCGAGTCATGCTCACATGTAAAGAGATATATATTTATAGCTTCCCAATTACTTTTATTTTATATGGTTTCATTGTAATGATTTCTTCCTTCTACATCTAGGCAACAATGAAAGCTTGTAAAGAGCTTTTGGATCGACTGGAACCAATTAAAAAGGAATTGGGAAATCCGACATGGCAAGAATTGGTGCTCGCTGCTCACATGAAAAATATCGACTTGAGCGCAAAGTGCATGTGGGTTCAAACAAATTCTACGCACTCTTTAATGAAGACTTTAAACAAATGTCAATCACATTTGGATTAATAATTATTTTTAAACAGGTTGGCAAATGATCCACAAAAAATGTATCCAATTTATGGTGTTACTGTGACAGAGGTTGAAGTTGACATGTTGACAGGACAAAATTTAATCCGACGTGTTGATATAATGGAGGATGTGGGAATAAGCATGAATCCTGAAATAGATCTGGGACAAGTTGAAGGTGCATTCATGATGGGGGTTGGATTTTGGACCAGTGAAGATCTTATGTATGACCCAAACACTGGACTTCTAGCCAACAATCGAACTTGGGTTTGCAGCCAATTTTCAAAATTATTAACAACAAATTTTCACATACAATCATAACATAATGAATAAGACCAATTAGTTCTTCCATCAGCCTCACAAATCTATAGAATCTTTATTAAATGTATTGATTGAAATCACTGCGATCAAATTTTTGAAAGCCATTCCCAGAAATATTCAGAATTGGAATGGTAATCGTAGCTCTGATTTAGACTTATCTATAGCCTGATATAAAACTTTTGATCATTATCATTAATTGATGAAAGAAGTTGAAAAGTTCTATTCGATAAAATAAACTTCACAAAATGATAATAAATCTGTTATCCATATTATAATATTTTACAGAATTACAAACCACCGGGTGCTAGAGATATTCCTATTGATTTCCGTGTTTCATTTCTACGTAATGCACCAAATCCTATTGGTGTACTCCGATCTAAAGGTATGTGTATGGATAATATTCTTAAATACGATATCATAAACAAAAATTAATATCAAAACTCTCTACATCCAATTCATTATTGAATATAATCAGCTGTTGGTGAACCACCGCTTTGTATGAGTTATGGGGTACTAATGGCCTTACGTGACGCATTACATTCAGCGAGAAGAGATGCTGGTAATACCGATAACTGGTTCCAATTGGGTCGGTATAATAATTCTATACATAGTTCTACTTTCAGCTCTAGAAGTCTGCAATAATAAAACATCATTTTTGTTTCACTCTTACAGACGGACCAGTCACTAACGAAAAAATTTTAATGCAGAGTCTCACCAATAAAGAATTGATGAAATATTAATCAACTACAACCACTGAAATAAAAATAAAACTACCTAATTTCCACATATATATCTCTACCCGACGAATGAATTCTACTCAATGAATAAAAAAAAATTCAATCAGACAGCGATTCAACGAAATCAACAAAACAACCCGGCGACTAAAAGTATTCTAAAATACTTCTCGACACAATTTCATTCAATTAATAATCCCATCAGAATGCAGACCAGCAATGATAACAATAATGATAGGTCGATCTAGATACGACCAATATAATTCTTACATTATCTAATCAACATCAGAATGTATATTAATTATTATAGTTTTGTCCCTGGTGAATAATGATGGAGTAGCACCAGTTCTATCTTCCAAGTATTAATAAATATTACATAATACAATTCAACTGATGGAATTTATTACCATACTATAGAGTACATACGATATAAATACTCATATACATACACGCATTTATAGAAAAACACACACAGAATATTTACATACACCAACAGCAAATGCTTGTAGTGTGCACCCCTAATCTATCTCTGTCTTCATCAACACATTTCCATTCATATACACCGGCCAAAACGCATGCGCGTGATTTTCTGAGTATTTACGCGCATATATTCAGAAAAATAAAGTCATTCATTCATACACACACATGTATACATTCACACACATATACATACATGACTAAACACGATAAAAATAGGTTTAGTCACATTAATTGTAACTTAAAAAACAATTAATACACTTATAGGTTATGGACTATATATTTAAAAGAAACATGTCTATATAAATGAAATAATGGATTGACTACGCACAATGTCAATTATTATTCATCAATGATAAAAAAAAAAGAAAAAGAAAATAAACCTTAACCCCGTCATCCATTTTGCCAGTTAGCAAAGATGGCCGTCCAACACGAGTTTTTCTATTATTTTTAATAAAAATATGACATTATTGGTATTTTAAGTGACGTTTTTTTTCTTTGTGTGTGAAAATAATATACAGGGATTAATAATATATTAATATTCGTTAATATTACAACGACAATGATGTTTATTGTGAGAGTTTTCACGATATTGCGTGTTGAGCGTGACACTTAACCTCGAAATTCAGTTTTGTTCTATACTCATGTATACTCATTTGGTTATCAAAATTGTTCATTATCAAACTGTGCCATAGATAACATTGATTTTAATTACATGACACCATTTAATTGACGATTTGTAGGTTATTTTGTATTTTTTTTACTCATAGTTTGGTTATGTTACACGGGCGAGTGTTGGAATGATAAATACATGTAATTACGCTGTTGTACTATTTACGATTTGCATGTTGTGCGAGAAATGGTGTGAGAATAAGGGTGCGAAATGATTTCAATGTTGACAAGGACGTGAATGTTTGTTTATTTAACAAATGAGGAAGACGTGAAGATTCGTTTATTTAACAAATATTGAGACTGTTTCATAATTAATATGTTTCTCGACTATGTGCATGGGCATTTTCATCTTTTTCGCAATTGCAAATTCATGGTTTGAATTTTTGTTAAAGTCACTACGAAGAGATTGATGAGTTTATAATTTTCACTTGGGTGCATGCACAAATTATTGGCTTTGTCCTGGTGACGCGTCCTCCAGTTATTGGTATTTTACTCATTGCTCACAGCATGAAATGATATTGGAGGGAAGAGAAGCTTTAATTATATTAAAAACTATTTAAGAAGGGAATAACAATTCATAACGAATTAAATATACATTTGAATGTGGATGTGTGTTGAATATGGGAATTTATCTCATTTGTACAGGATGTTGGGCAGATAAAATAGACTCAAGTGCAGCAAGGATATCAAAGTATTAGATATTATTATCAACACTTTGTGTTAATGAACAATCATTAATGTTTGTATTAAAATGCTTGATGCATCAATTAATTACGTTTAAAGAGTTATATTTTCGTAAATATTGACATTGTGAGATACAAAAATAACAGTTATGATGGATGAGAGACGGGTAGCAGACTATTTTGTGGTGGCTGGTCTACCAGGCCAAAATGAAGACTTTAGTAGTGATAGTGAAATGGAAAAGTTGGAGGATTGGTGTCAAGAAGGAACACATCTCAAAGATATGAATATGCAAGCACCTATAACTGATTTGGCTGTTATATTTCCTATTCTGGGCGAATCTTGTCCTGAAGGTTACACACTTTTGAGCCATACAGTGTCTGGGATTCCAGCAGATCTCAATCATGGAAGTTTAAGGACAAATGAGTGTTATTTGTGTTATCGACGAGGCAGAGACAAACCACCACTCGTTGATATAGGTAAATTAATCATTTGTTGAGTCATGGATTGCTCCAATCAAGAAATTCTTTGTTATTAATTCTTTGTTTTTTCCTTTCTCTAGGAATTATATACGATGGAAAGGAACGTATAATGGAAGATGCAAAAATAATATTGGAAACACCAAATGGTCATCCTGCAAACGTAAATAATTCGACACCGAGAATATTCGTTACATACAGACGTGCAAGTAAAAAAATGCCATGCAATTCGCTTGTTGTCACTGATTTATGTGTGATATTGACAAACAAAGGTGAAACAGCGCCACAAGCATTTTGCACAATACCTAAAAATTTGAATAAAGGCATGCTCGGCAGCGATGTATTTTTGTGTTATAAGAAATCGATGAATCGCACGAATTTAATATCATTCAAACCATCAATAATATACAAATATCCAATGGCAGACTATCGTAGTTTTAGTTTTCCAAATTCAGTAGCCATGTTTTGTTTGCCAATGGGTGCAACAATTGAATGCTGGCCAAAAGTTGCAAGTAAACCTAAGCCTGTATTTTCCACCTTCGTATTGACTGTTGCTGATGCTGCCCAAAAAATTTATGGCTCAGCTATAACTTTCTATGAAGAATTAGTACCAGAGCCAAACATTCCAAAGAACAATGAACAAATTGATTTGGATAAAGCAAATAATACAATTGACGATGGTGAACATACATCAGATGACAAACCACAAGTTAAAATGAAACTATTTAAAAAATTTAGTATTCTGAAGAAATTAAGTTTTGCACAATTAGAAAAATTGCGTTATACTGATCCTGAAAATGAATCATTAAATATCAGTAAATCCATATGTATTCTATCACATTGGCCATTTTTCGACACGTTTGAAAAATTTCTAGGATTTTTGCATAGTATGGTGAATGGGCAACCGCAAACTATACCAATAGAAAAATATATATCTTATTTTTTGTGTGATATACCATTCCCGAGTCCGCAGAGACCGAGAATTCTTGTACAACTCAGTGCTACTGATCGACTAATATTAACGCAACCTGAGGACTTGGCATTGCCACGTTCTGGCGCGAGTTTTCGCCAATTGCTGGCCAATCTCGGCTCAGAAAATTGTATGCTGATATTATTATTGATACTTACAGAACAAAAAATATTAGTTCATTCATTGCGTCCCGATGTTTTAACATCAGTGAGTGAAGCAATCGCAATGATATTATTTCCATTCAAATGGCAATGTCCATACATACCATTGTGCCCATTGGGATTGGCTGAAGTGTTACACGCACCATTACCTTTTCTCATTGGTGTTGATTCACGATTTTTCGATTTATATGATCCACCGTCCGATGTCAACTGTGTTAATTTGGATACCAATAACATAATATTGTGCGAGGATAAACGTTATTTAAATATAAAATTGTTGCCGAAAAAACCAGTTAGACTGCTCAAAAGTGGACTCGAACATATATATATGAAATTGAATCACTCAGGAAAAAATCATTCACATCGTGAAAAGGCTGATGATGAAGATTTTAGTGTTGACAAAGAATTTCAATTAAAACGTAAAGAGCAAGCGCTTGAATTGGAAATACAGGATAGTTTCTTACGTTTCATGGCTTTAATATTGAAAGGATATCGAAGTTATCTTTTACCAATAACAAAAGCACCAACGGTTGGATCAACCGATCCAACGAGTCTATTCAACATTCAGGCATTTTTACGTAGTCGTGATAAAGCACATGCAAAATTTTATAGCATGCTCGTACGAACACAAATGTTTATACGATTTATTGAAGAGAGGAGCTTTGTTTCGGATATGGATATGGCGGGATTGGCATTCTTTGACGAATGCACTGAACGAATTGAAGAGGAAAATGTCACGTTTTTAGAGCTTGATGAATCTCAGCACAGTGAACGTACAGTATTTATTCCACCACCTGATCCAGGACCGACTCAACAACCACTTGTATATAAAACATTTAAATTAAATCCGGATATAATGAGACCGCAAAAGAATTTTAGTTTAAAAAATCCAGCACTGAGTGCATTTGGAATTACACCAGGTAGTCCAATGGCACGACGAACAAAACATGAAATAAAAGTAGCTCAACGAATGGCTAGAAAACAAGTATGTATGAACAAGGACACCTAGATCCATTTTAATTCAGTTTCTGCTTTGAAATCATGTATAAATCATTTTAATATTTATTCCAGGCTGCACTGCCTGATAGATGGGGCCGCTGTTTATTAGGCACATGTAACAGTCTATGGTTTCTTCACTTACCGGGAATGCTTCAAGTATCCAGTCAACCAGCTGCAATACTCCATCAGGCATATGAATTACTCGTAAAACTGCAAAAATTACGACTGGATCCGATGGAAGAGGTCAATAAACTTCGACAATTTAATAGCACAATTACGCTTCTCTCAAAATTGATATATTTACATATATACAATAATCCATAATTATTTTTTCGTATACTGTTCAGGTGTGTTATAGAGCTATGATGCAACTTTGCGGCGTTTATGGTCAACCAGTATTGGCAGTAAAATTATTATTTCATATGAAACGAAGTGGAGTACAACCAAATGCTTTGACATATGGATTCTACAATAAGGTAATTGAACTATGTTTATATTATCTCTTGAAAAACTTATTATTCTATGAAATTCTTGCACGAATAATAATTCATAAATATTTGATGATGCGATTTGAAATTCTATAATTAAACCAACAGGCAGTACTTGAAGCTACATGGCCATCGGATATGACAAATTCAAGCCAACTCATGTGGAACAAACTGCGTAATGTGATTGTTGGCGCAGCACTATTCAAAAAAGCTGGAATTAAAAGTGCTAGAAGGAAAATTAGCTGTAATGCTGAAGTGCTCAGTATAGATATGCTTAAAAGAGAGAGTCTGGGACATTTAGCTGCATCCAGATCTAGTCTTGATAGTTCGCATTCACATGACGCTGAAGTTCTGCACAATAATAGTAAGTTTAGTCTGAAAGATAAAAAAATTTGACTCATTCTCTCATGCATTATCCCTCTTTATTATTTGTAATTTCAGTGGCCTTGAATGGCAGTTCAGTTCCTGATTTACCAGGTTTTGGGTTTGGGGAAATGAAAATGAAAGCCAAATTCCGACGTCAAGATAGTATTGTCAAAGATAGAACGGCGTTATCAGCGTCACAGCCAGAAGCACTGGATGATTCACCGACCGATGTTCGGTAATTACTTTTGTGTTCTATATCGTGAAATCAATTAATACCATTCAATCAAAATTTCTCGAATTCATTACTTCATGATTACATTATTTATCAATAACTTTTCATGGCAGGCTAATTCGAAGTCCTGATTCACCGTTGAAGAGTCCAACCCGAACGCCTGTGACTGAAAATGATCCGCTTGGAGCATTGGTTAACGATGAAACTCCTATTGTATCACCTTCTGATGAAAATGATTCGAATTGTTCAACAAGTACGCTCACAGTGGTTAACAATACGATTGGAGAAAGGCCCGGTGGACCTGTCCTATTTCGAGGGTATTTAAACATTTAACATTGATTGAAAGAATACAAGAATTGAATATCATATTCACATTCATTCATGCAATCAGCAGTTCCAATACAATGCCACGAAGTGCAACATTTCACGATGCAGCTGATGATGCTGGAGCAACTGTGAGTAGTCACTTGCAGAGAAGTGAAACGATGCCTCATTCAGTTGCGCAGCAAGGTGATCATGAACGAGAACGCGATAAATTGGAAATAAGCAGTTTGTGGTCAAATAAAGACAGCGTTACGTCAAGTTTATCCAGTTTAGGCTCTAGTATCAAGCTGAGTTTTGGGTAAATACAATTTTTATATTATCTCAATATCAATTATTCAGACAAAATTATCTGCGAGTTATTAGACATTGTTGGTTGGTCCAGGTATAATTTTTTGTTTAGAAAATAGTTTCATTATTATTTATTAGAATGAATTTTTTTATATTTTTGTTTGAGAGTTTTTTTTCTTTTTTTTGTCTTGCGCATGTTAATGTAGACGCTACTCTTCCGGCGGACTGACACTTGGTAAAAATAAAGATTTTATAACATCAAACATGTTCATAGAATCTCTTAGTCTCTCCAATTATATCAGGTGTGTATGTTGTTTATTATTTTTCATTTTGTTCTTTCAATGCGCAATTTTACATTTTGATGAATGGCCAAGTCTAAAAGTATCGTAATAGAGAGTTGTCATGATTATATTCATACATTTGTATACAGTGAGTAAATATAAAGCTTTCAATTTGATAATGTAGTGAATTTGATGAAATTATATTTTACAGCCCGGCCAGTTTGACGGGGAAAAAATCGAATGAAATTATTCTCGGTGGCCTAAATAGTCTAAAATCAGCTGCAACGAGCGTTGCAAAAAAGTTTGATGAAATAAAAGAGGCAATTTCAGCAACAAGTACACCAGTAAAGGTTAAAGAACGTGAACAAAGATTGGGTTATGGACTCTCACACGAATCTTTAGATTCATTGACTGATGGATCGCAACAGGATCGCAATGAAATGTCTGCGAGAATGTCGGGTACATAAATCCATCGAATGAACATCACTCATTGATTAATCATAATTCGCATTGGACAAAATTATCAATTTTATTATTCGTCTGTGTTTTTAGGTGATTCTGGTACTGATGCAATGGGTTCACTGTATGAGCTCGCTGAATGTATGTATCCAAAGGGTTCACGAGAGTTTGAAGGCCGTCCGGCAGTGGAACTTATAATTTCTAGTGCCAGTAGGTGTCATAATTGTTCTGCGATACTTTATGATGAAGAAATAATGGCGGGATGGCAACCAGAAGACTCAAATTTGAATACAGTCTGTCAATTCTGTGATAAAGCTACTGTACCACTTCTCACTATCACAATTCTAGATTACCGGTAATGATTCCATTCTTTTAAATCCTTTTATATATATACAATTAATAATTATTAAGATACTTTTTATTATTGTAAACAACTATTCACATAATTTATGTGTACAGATGTGATGAAGGTGAAAAATCAAATGATCCATTGACGGGTGCATTGATTGAATTAATGGAACAACCAAAAGAATTGCCAGAACCAATAACAGCACCGTATTTGAATCCATTGGTGTTGCGCAAAGAACTGGAAAATGTATTGAGCCAAGAAGGCGATACATGTTTAACTAAACACCGTTTTATTCAAGAGCATCCTATAGTCTATTGGAATTTAATTTGGTACTTTGAGAGGATAAATTTAAGTAGTCACTTACCAGAACTTTGGCTTAATAATGATAAAGTGAAGGATTTACACTGTAATACAAATCTCGTTGGTGTTCGAACAATGTGGGACAATGAGAAGCTTCACATGAATCGACATCCTATGTATCTTCAATGGAGGCAAAATTCCACCGAGGATCGATCGTATGTGTAATTAATTTGTACATGTATTGTACTTCATCTATTCAATATTGAAATTTCAAACTATTGATATCAATATTCTATCCTGATAAATATGAAATGACAAAGATTTGTAATTTTATTTTTTCTTTCTATCAATTTCAGGTTCATGCAAAATGTAATAGCATACGTCCGTTGTAATAACTTGTCAGAACCAATAAAAAAAGTGGCCTTAGAGAGGAGTAAAGCTCAATCGACGGAACAATCACGATTTTCTATTTACAGAGATATTTTGTTTTTGGCGTTTACTGTGTTAGGAAGGGGCAATATTGATCAAGGTACATCAAAACAATTTTTTATGTTGAGACATTTTTGATTTTATTTTACGAAGACATAAAATATCTGGTAAACATATTTTTCACTATTTTCTAACTTTTGTTTTTCTTCGTAGGTGAATTTGATCGGCAATATGGAACAGCGTTAGAATCTTTGACCGATAGTGAAGAGGAATTGTTACAGAATGTGGACGCCCCACCGTCACCAATGACATTATATTGTAGACATTACTTCAAGCAGTTAAATGTATAATAATTCATGATTGATAGAAACAGCCATTGATGTTCTTTTTTTTTTGCTAATGCGATAGTGCAAATGATGAAGGAAATTCCAAGATTTCTGCTCCATTTGTCACGCTAAATGGTTTGCCACTAATATTGCATTGTTTGCAATTTATTGCATCCAATTGCAAACAGAAAGAAAAGAAGAAAGAGAGATAGAGAAGAAAAAAAAACAACAATAATGAGCTGATATATATGATCAATAATTTTTAATTATTAAGGTAAACAATAATTGAGTATTAATTAGTTAAAGTGCAATAGGAATGAAGAAAGGAAAAAAATTTTGACGAATTGTGTACCATATATTTTTCTGAATTATTGTGTTTGCACACACACATACATACACACACACACACACACACGCACATAAACACAGAGCCACACAAAAACACACAGACAGACACATTAAAACAAAAACAGGTTTGTGCCACGGCCGTTCCTCAAATTTCATCTGTTTTATTCTATTTATAGATATTTTTCACCCCTATATATCAGTAGTAATTGTAATTAGGGATGATTTATCATCATTCACGCATATGTGAGAAGATATGCAACGAAACAATGAATGATAAAAAAAATTACTGATTATCAATAATTTAAATGTGACATTGAGATTTTTCGTTGTTTGTTAAAATCCACGTTCAATATTTATAGATCCCCGCATGCTTTTTACAAAATATAATTGAAAATGATAAATGCAATCTGAATATACATATTACCAGCAATAAATGTATCTATTATCAGTCATTGTAGAAGGGAATTTGATTGTTGGGTCAATATTCGCTTTTGTAGAAACAAATTTCAATAATTATAGATTGATGTTGCTTCTGCCAACGTCGAGTGTATATAATCATCATCAATTCATGTCTTCATGGGGAAATAAACAGAAAATAGAATAGCAGCAATAAAACACTGGAGGCAAAACAATGAGGTACTATAAACGCGTGTTGCATATTCAAATACTCTGATCACTGAACTCACCAAATTCATCCACTATTTACAAACGAGTAGGGAGAGAAGCAGCGAAAAAAATTTCTTCATGCATCGATTTATCATAAGTCAAGGTTATATAACACGTAATATTATTCGAATAATAATAGATGATTGCAGTATATTTTTATACATAAAACAAAACTTAAGAAAAGATTTTATAATCATCGTCTGCTTTGTCTGATTTGTTATCGAACAAACGTTGATTGTTCTCTCTATATAAATTCATTTTAATTTAATCTTACAATAACTTATATCTCTATTTACAAATTCATTATGTCAGTTTAATATGTTATCAGAGGCGCTGATGGAATACGATACTTCATACATTATCAATAAGGAAGAAAAAAAAGCAGAAGAAACAAAAATGGAAGAAAAAATCAACTTTCCCAAGTTTCATTACTATTACATAACAAAAATATTGTTTAAGTACATACACTGCCGTTTCTGCTGCTGCTACATCATATACCTACATACAGTAGACATACCTTACAATGTATATGAATGCGCGCGTGGATTAACCCAGGCTGTCGCGCGTGAAATCGGGGTCGAGGTGGTATTTCGTCGATATGAAGATTGCAAACGCACGCGGTAGAAATAGAAATTTTTGTCGATTGCCAAGTGTAATGTAGGGAAAATAATAGAAACGAACAAGTAATAAAAGAAAAAAAGAAACAAGTACGAATAATATTGTTAAACAAGATGGATTAAATGAAAAAGGAATTTTGATACAGATGTAATAAATCAAAGAAAAAAAGCTCTGATGAAATGATAAAATGACAGATGCGAATGATGAGTGCGTGTTGGCACAGATGAGAGAATTAATAGCTAAGGGCTTTGGAATTAGGTATAACAGTCCATTTTCTTGTCTCTGGTCTGTGGTCTCTCATCATCAGGGTCAATAAATGCAGTTTCACAGAATTGTTCAGTAGAAAACAACGCCATCTCTGAGTCTATTCCAACTTGGAGCTTTTCAATATGACCATGGCTTTACTCCCCACCAATATTCGCTCTTCGTATACGCTGTTTCCGTCTTGGTGACGTTCGGTGGTCGCTTCTCAGTATCTATTCTCAATGAGGAGAGTGCGCACGAGGATAGAGGGTGAGTGCGGACCGGGTTCGTGGCGGTGATTGTATTAACACTTGGGGGCTGGTTAAAACCGTCGTCCCATAAATATATCAACGCATCATTACACAAAATATAATTAAACTGTATATAAAAATGTATTGGAAATTAATTGTCTGTTATTAAAACACGACAAAACGCGTGATTGTCGGGATATTTCGGCAAAAGGAAAAAATAAGAGAAGAAAAAAAAACGGGGAACGGCACGGACGGCCGGCAAACGCCAACAAAAGCCCAACATAAACCCAACGAAGGCACAATTATATAGGGTGTATATATGTGTGTGTTTATTAAAGAGCGTCCTATATGACTGCCAGTGATTTGATAGTGTTTAACATCAAGTTGTGGAAGAATAATCAACGGCGACGACGGCGGCACCACCATCAAATTACAAAATTATTCAATAGCAAAAGTATCCGCAGAACAACGAAAAATACGAGAATACTTAAGGGACGTAATTGCAAAGATAGAACAATTAAATTTATCAATTGTTTATCATTGTCAACGTCATTACATTACTATGCCGGTTTGAATAAGGATTACTGTTATAATTTGGGTTACATAAAAAAGTGTCAAGTTACATCGTTTAGGTGGAAATATATTTGGGGAGTGGCGACGGCGGCGGGCGTGCGTGACCGGGTCAACCAGACAGGGGTGGAAATTGAAGAGTGAATGATACTAAACGGAACATTGAACGTGTATAGATCGTTATTAAAATTATAATAAACAAATTGTTTTTCAATTCAATTTTTTTGTTCTATATAAAACAGCTCTATTATTATTATTATTATTTTTAATTCATCAGTACTATTATCATTCTCATTATTATTCGTATTATCATTATTGCGATAATTGCACTGGGCGCGTGCAACAACGAGCGTGTTTTTATTTTTTATTTGACACGCCTGAAACGGCGCATCGCGTGTCCGCAACAAGAAACGCCAACGGCGACAACGACGGCAGCTAACGAAAGTGCTACTATCACCGCCGCCACCACCTCCACCACCGCCAACATCAATTCAATATCCTCTTTGAATCTACCGGCATCACTACACTACAAAGTAAGTATTGAAAAAAAAATTTATTTCACTTACTGAACAATTAACTAAAAAAAGTCTTTCATTGTCTTTCAATAAATTAAAAGTAAAATACATCAAAAAATGAAATTAAAAATGTCATGTAAATCCCATTAGGATACGGCAATGTAGGGGTTGTTTAACAGAGTACAATTTTACATTTACCGCACATTAAATACTACAGTTTAATATATATATCTCTATATATATATATATATATATAAATTTCGCATGCGCGGGAATCCCCACGAACTCCACCTATGACAAAAATCATCATCGTTGATGTCGTTGTCGAACCCGTGCAATTTTCTTGCCTTCAGCCGCCAGCAGCTGCCAGCAGTGGCGTACTTGGCTGTGCTACTCTCGACCATATCCACTACCTACCTTACCCCCAAGTATTTCCCTCTGTATAGACACTCGCTGCGCGCCTGTAGCTAAACTATATACACGAATATGTTGTATATAACGTCTACTATATAGAGCCAACCCGGCTAGTAGCTAGTTCCCGTTTTGCTCCGTGCTTATCCCGATCAATACCCACGACCACCACGCAAAGTGGTATATGTGCATCTTGGCTCTTTATAAACCAATACAAAAGGCAGAGTAGAGTTCTATTTGCTTCGCGCACTTGTATACTTCAATAAACTTTTTATTCTTGTTTCTTTTTTTTTTTTTTACCATCTTTCATTCTAATCGACACTTCACGCATATTTTTTTTTTTTCTTTTAGATTAAATACCTTTTATGTATGTACATTTTATCAAAGAGTTGAGGATGCAATTACGAAACTTGTGATTACTATGATGATTGTTAAATAATATAGCAAAGAAAACGTTTTAATACTTGTCGATACTATTTTGTATTCATCTATTATTATTGTAGAGAGAAAAAAAAGAAAGAATGCTGATTTCATAATCACTTCTGTTCTATATATGAATGTGTGTATGTATTTATTTAGTTCGATAAATATATGACGCACCTATAGGAACAAAAAAAAATTGTTGGGTTCTATATCTGATCAATGATATCACACACGCGAGTGTATAATTCACAAAATGTTAATTTTTATAAAATTCAACGAGTCATTCATGTCAATTTTTTTTTATTCCTTCTACTCATTCTTCCGTTTTTCTTTCTTTTTTTTTCTTCTTTTGAATCTATTTATTTAAAAGTCACACGCACACACCTACGCTCAACATTAACTTTGAAGTTTTGTAGATAATTGACTCAAGTCTCGCGCCCTTATGTATGAATGTGTATATATATATATGGATTGTGCATATATAAGTAGTTATGTATAATTTCATTCGACCACAAAAACTCATCAGCATTGTTAGAGAGTCGTTAATAAATTTTTGCACTTTGACTTTTTGATGGAATTATTTGAAGGTGGAATAAATTAAAGCAAATGAATGGTATATTTATGTGTGAAATAATTTGTAAGACCACGTGTGTATTGAATGAATATTTAAGACAATGATAAAAAATGGAGAAAGAAAAAAAAGGTGATAGGGTTAATAATTATTTTCTGCTTTTGGTTATTTAGTAGGTTTTTTTTTTATCGATTGTACGAATTGTATCAAGGGGAATAAAAATGTTATAGTAGAATTGACACAAACAGTGGGCGTGTCAATAGTGAAATCAATTTCTTTCGAAAAATACGTTTTGCATGAGCAATTGTGAGTGGGTTGAAATTGAGCTTGTGTGGTTTTATGGAGAAAGGTATTTGTATTAGTACAATCAAAGCGCATCTCAGTATTTGGGTATTTGTCAGATGTTTTTTTTTTATTTTACTGTTTGATTTGTCATTGTGTACAAGGACGTGTTAAACTTTGGATTTTAGATTTATTTGATGTTTCTTTTTGGTTGGTAAATTTGAGGGAAAAGAAAGTGATTATTATAGTGAAAGGGATTAAATTACGTTTGAATTTTTGGTGAAGATTAAATGGGGAGTTTGAATAGTTTTGTGTGTTTGATAGAGATATAATTTTAGAAGTTTTGTAAGTTGCGGATGAGCTGGTGAAAATTGGAATGAAAAGAAAATGAGAAGACGATGATATAGTTTGTCAAATAGACAAACGTTTAGTGGTATTAATTTATTAAAGTTTTATTGCTAGATGAAAGAAAATTAATTTTAATTTTTGATGTATTTGTTCTTTGGATTAATTATTGGATTAATTAGTAGGGGAAGAATAAAAAAAATAAATTGAAAGAGGATTTTTGTTCATTTTTATAAGAGAAATTGGATTAAATATTAGGTAGAGAGGACAAGAGAGTACTCTTAGGTTTTAATCTTCATAATTCTGTGAGTTATGTTGCTGGATATTTTTTATGGGAATCTTTCGAGATATTTATGAGATGACTTTTTGAATTTAATATGAAGAAATGAGAAGATGTTAGTGAGCGATTAAGTACGAAGGAAATGGTACGAATTTGTTGATCTTTGAGATATGAATGATAAATTGAAGCTGCTGTTTGTTTTTCGAATGTTTATGGATAATGAGGGGAAATATTGCTGAAGAAATTTTGTGAAATTAATGATCCCTTGTAGTTGATGAATAAACAAAAGAAAATAAAATTCTAATTTTTTTTTTCCTTTTTGTTATGTTCACTTTCTGAAAGTTTTACTTCAGATTTTTAATTGGAAAAATAAACGATAAATTCTCGTTGATGTTTTTTTTTTTTCAACTTTAATTGTTCTAAGAGTGGTAATGAAAATACTTTGTGTGTCATTTTGAAATTATAAAATTGAAAAAATTCTTGAATAATATTATTGCAGTTTTTTATACTTATAATTTTTTGTTCATTAAAAAGGGTTAATTAGGTCAATAATTTTTCAGTGTTAATTATCATTTTTATTTCAGTCATTTATTAAGGGAAATGAATGAAAAATAATTCGTGTGGTTGAGCACAGCCACTTTTATACCATTTGTGAATCTTTCTCATTTTTTAATTTCAAATCACTACAAAGAAACTTATTGAAGCCGCTAGCAGAAAGGAAATAATTTGGGCACGACAAAGCCGTTGAAAGCCACAGAATTTTTTTCTCTTTTTTTAATCTATCATGAATCGAATATAAGAACTTAATAAGCTAGAAAAATGAAAGAAAAATTGATATTAAATTTGTTATTCTATTTTACGAATTCCTGAAAAAAAGGAAAGAAGAAAAGATGATGTTTTCTCTTTAATTTATCAAAGAATAAATACTAATATATTCTTCTCATTTATATCTTCATTTTTTTTTATTGAACACAACTATGATGTCAACATGTTTAGAAAAACTAGAACAAACTTGACATACTCAATATTTATTTATTTATTTCCCAGATGTGTCATTAACATTTGGTTTCCTTTCAAACACTTTTTAATATTATCTAAAACTTGTTCAAACACGAAAAAATAATTGACAGCAACGACATTTACCATAACAACTAAAAAATTCTTATCTCAAAGTAGTCCATTTTCATATCTCAAAGATATTAAATTCTCTATTATAATTTTAATAAAATAAAATACTGACAATCAGCCAGAAAATAAATTTCCTCAAGAAAATTCAGCGAATTCAAATTAACTCCATTTCCTATATATTATTCAACATTTTCCACATAATTCCAATAATAAACCGTCTCTATTGCAAACTTTACGGATTTCAAAGCCCCCAACATTTTCCAAATGCCTATAAATTCTAAAACATTTTCCTTCAACATTTCAATCAACTCCATTTTATGCACCCACCAATTACATTCCCACACGACAATACAACCCAGAATTAAATACTCCACGCACTAGTTGACATGTAAAAAATAAAATCCAACAATCAATCAAAAACGAACAAAAAAAAAAATAAATAAAGACCCCAACATTATTCACAAAATTTCAAGTGACTAAAATTGTTTCATGATATTTATACAAATGTCAAGATAAAAATTAAATATTACCCAACAAACTTTCTTACATAATAAATCTACTATTAATTCTCATAAATTTATATAAGTCATCTCAATAATATATTACATTATTTTTTTCCAAAAAATGTGATGCACATAAAAACATGAATATCAATATTGATAAAGAATGATGAAGAAAAAAAATAAAATAATATGATAACATGTGGGTCAGAAATATCGTTGTTACAGGAATAGTTCGCCGTGACCGTTAAACCAATCGATTTACAGACAAATTATTAAACGTTGATCCTATACTATATATCTTGGAACACGACAACGTTGTGCGGTGTCCGATTATGCGCGGCGGCACCTCGTCAGTGGGTATCGGTACACAAGACAAGGTCGCTGCCATCGTCGATTTCCCCACGCTTGTTCAATTCTCAATACGCCTATAGACTACAAACTTTGCTGTATTTTTTTCCATGTCTACATTATTTTTTTTTTCTTCGTTTCATTCATTTTCCTTTTTCTTTTCGTTCACCCACTGCCAATTTAAACAATTGGATTTTATTATTTCTTTAATTTCTTATTGAAATTTATTGATGATTCAAATTAACAGTTAAATAATGTTTGACGTCAGAAAGTAAAGAAAAATGATAATTAATTAAATGTAAATTATTTTTATACTTGTATAGAAATGTAAAATAGTTATCAAGGTCATATATGACACATTTACGGAACAGAGTAATCGAATTCTCAGTAATAATTATTTATTCTTATTTATTCTATTTTTATTCCAGCAATGACGAATGAATATGATTAACAATATTAAATACAACCAGGATGTTTTCACACTTATACTAAGAAAATCACAAAATTTATTGTTAAGTTATTTTTTTTACATTTTTATTATTTTTGATTCCATTGCAATTTTACAGGTTTTATTAAACTGAATAGAAATAATAACCCGACAGATTTAAAAATTTACGAAGCGTATGATAAATTTAGCAAATGGTACAACAATTTTTAAATATGACATTGAAGTTTTATTGTTTTATAATATTGTGAATGGTTGAAACACAATCACAAGTGTTCACTTTGATTCATAAAATAGAATAGAAAATAATTACGATCTCGATAATATCATATTATACATTGCAATAACATTTCAAATATTATTATCATAAAAATTAAAATGTTCAACTTTAAATTTTTATATTTATTGTCAAATTTTATATCTCCACAGAATTTTTAACTAAATTGTTAATACTATTTTATAAAAATAAATTAAAGATTTAATTTCGTTTTATTTCCCATTAAATTATATTGTAAATTACTTGTCAATTGTATTAATATAAATATAGATATGATGTACTTCAATATCTTCACTGTTATCAATAACATAATTGAATGACTTTGAAATTAATATACAGGGGTGTGGAAAAGCAAAAAAAAAACAGATATATGTGTAGATATCAGTAGTTGAATAAAGAGGTGTGTAAGAGCCACTGTCATTTAAAGATATTGGATTAGCTAAATACGTTTGGTGTCAGAGAGGGAAAGGAAGTACTTTCCTCAACATATATTGGATTTCTATCGTGCCGTTCTAATTAGCCGTTGCCCCTTCGCGCCCCATTTCCGAGGTCGGCCAGGTTGAAAATAGAATAAAATTCTCACGGTCGCACGTTGACGAAGGACGAGTTGTTTTCATATAAGTAATCATTTTTTTCCCCTTCATTCTCTTGCTTGGTAAATTTTTTTTCTACTTATCTTTTGTTATGGTTTTTTTTTTTTTACTATTTTTCGTTTTTCCATTATCGACAATTTTTTTTTCAGTCGATTCTGACGTTTATTGAATTATTTATACTCAAATGCAGTTACAAGAATAATCGATTTTTATTTTTATTCGTTCTGTTGCATTTTATCAGTTTTTTTTTTGAGGGATTTCTTTTTTGTTTGTTTTGTGATTTTTTTATTGATGTATGAGGATGTGATTCATCAAAGATGTAATTGATTGATGATGGGTATTGAATAAATTATCTGACAATTTAGTTTAGTATTTAAGATGGAAGATTGGATGAAAGTAGAATTATTTTGTGAGGGAAAAAAATGTACAGACTTAGTTGAAAAACAAAACAAAAGTTTTGAAAAGTTTTTTTTACTTAGACGAGGTTGGAAGGCCATTTCACTTGACTTTTTACTTGGTAGTGAAGTCTTTTTGTGTGTTTGTATGTAACGGTATGTGCCCTTCATTGGTGATTTCACACACCGACTTCTTTATTCTTTTATCAGGCCGATCGAGTGTGTGGTCGCACCCCTGATGTCTGACCATCTGTCAATTCATCCTCATGTAGTGGTTAGAAATAGCCATCAATAATAATATACAAATGCGTAAGATGTTAAGAAAAAAAGTCCATGTACTGACTAAACATCTTTTTAACAAAAAAAGAAAAATCATGAAAAAAAAAGGAAGAGACGAAGACTGAGAAAAAAAATAAAAGCAGATATAGAAGAAAATGAGCGCGGGGTTCAAGACACTGGATCGATGAGTATTCTTTCGGCCAAGTTGAAATGGATGTAGGTCAAAGAGTTTCGTAAACGAGAACGCACGCAAGAGATAAGAATTTCAACTGGACTAAATTTCGACATATACGGGAATTGTAAAAGAAATTATTCATTTTTCGTTTAATTACAATTTTACATATAAAGAATATTCGTTACATTTCATTTTATTACAAACATTAAACTTTGTTAACTTTATGTTTAATTTATTTCATTAGATAATTATATTAAACTGTTAAACAACCGAAATTCAATTAAATATTAATAATAAATAATTTCGTGAAGTTTATTAGTCTCGTTAACTACAAAAGAATAATCAAACAAATATCTCAGTCATTGCCAAATTTCTATGATTAAATTATTCATAAATATTTTATTCTTACACCTTCAATTATATTAAAATAATTGTACTTAAATATAAGTGAAGACTAAACAAATATAATAATTAGTTCAACCCTAATGAAAAAATAAATACTTTTGCAGTATTTTAATAATAAAATATTTATTCCCAAACTGAACATTAAAAAAAAAATTCTAAACACAATTCTAAAAAAATCTCATTCACAATATTCAATACAATAATTTTCTAACACATTTAACATTCCCCCATCCCTTAATTCCCTCCCCACCACATTCACCCAGCATTCTCAACCCAATTATTACTCCATCAAACCCTAAAATCCAAACTTCCATCCCACAATAATCCTCAACCTGTAACATAAAACTGTCTCTGATTTCCATTTGTCACATAAGCGCATAAAAATAAAATCCATTGAAGGCAAGACCAAAAAAAAAAACAAAAAAAAGTAAAAACGAGAGAACGAATAAAAAAAAGATTCAGTTCAGTGATTCTACAAACGAAATAATTCCACACATACATTTAGCAAAACGTACATATAAAAAAGTATAGATTATATGTGAAAAGAATAAGCTCATAAGTGAAGCCGCGCCCGTGACCCGTTATATGCGCACACATACACCTACATATGACTGACGGATAGGTTGTTGGATATAGAGAAGAGTGATTGAGGCAATGAAAAAAAAAAAAAAGCAAGAAAAGAAAGAGAGTGGTATTACCAGTGGGGAAGTCAGATGGTTATACGAATGTGGGCGAGGCGCGCGCCACCCTCATTCTCTCCTTCACTCTCCCTTACATATATATTATCCTCTCTCTCTCTCTCTCTATCACCTTTTCTCTCATACACACAGAATATACACGATCAGCGCGACGACGCGATCGATCAGCGTGATTTAGGACTTACATGGACGCTGCCACGTGCGCGCTTTCAGGACCGTACATGCGCGCGTCACCCGTGTGCTGGCTATCGAGCGAGAGCTAATTATGGAAATATCAACGTTCGCGACTCTGGCAATTCTCGTGAGCATAAACGCGCAAGACATTCAAGTCCAATTTATAAAAGAACATTTTTTGTTAATAAAATAAAGAATGAAAAAATTTGTTATATGAATTTTTATTATTAATCAATAAATTTAATTGTTTTTTAAAGATCATTTTTAATGGATTAGTTTTTTTCTTTTGTTTATATTGTTTTTAGATTGAGGACATTGTTCATTGGGATTATAAATTATTGGTATGATAAAAGAATTATTTACATAAAGTGTTGTATGATATATTGATAGAATAATTATTATTATTGCGATCCCCTGATGGGCTCGATGTGCAAGCGGCCTTCTACTGCCGTACATCACTCTGCTCGTCCCTCCTGGGCTCACCCGTAACGATGACGATTCCATGACGTCAGTGTCGACGCTGCAGTCAAACATGCGCCGACGCAAACTTCGCGGCCCCATGCCCTCTCCTCATTTGCTTTTACAACGATTACGTCATCGTTGGAATTCATTGCGCGCGCATAGAGTAAATTTTCTTTATATATTTTTTTGCAATAATGGGGGAAAGGAAGAAAAAAAAAATACCAAGATAATATAATACTATGTGACGTGTTCATACTCGTTCAAATAATTCATAATATAAATAACAATTATTTTATAAACTTATGTCAATGGTTGATTAATTTAAATTCGATTGTATAATTGTTTTTTGTGTAATGAAGAATAAATTATTTTCTCTTCTTTTTTATTGTTAAAAGGAAATGAAACAATTGAAATAGCGCAAGTGACAAAATTCAATTGTCTATATATTTCTATATGTATAGAACATCTAGAATTAAGTGGATTTCTTCGAACGGATGACGACAAAGTACAATAAAAATGTTGTGTTTATAGACGGCAGGCGAAATCAATAAAATTTAGTCATCGTCGTTGTCTCCCTATTCCTTGAGTTTTTCTACTTTTTTTTCTTTTCTCTTTTCTTTCACTCTTTTTCTTATCTACTTTCACAATCTCTATTTACCATCTTACGTTTATTTATTTATTTATCTTCCCTTCCACCTACAGTTTTTTTTTTTTTATTATTTCTCCCTCTTGTATCTCACGTGTTGACTTTATACTCAAGGGGAAATGCATATCTTTACTTGAGAATTGATGGAAGAAAAGAGGATGAAAGTAAGATAAACATGCAGGATGAAACATTCAATTAAAAATCATGAAATACTGGTAGAAAAAATAAGAACAAAAAAAAAGGACAAATAGTTTTGTATAATACTTTAGTTAATGTGAAGGATATTTTTTTATTCTTCAATATGTCATTTTATTGATTACTTCACTGATGCTGCCAACTGATTGGGTCAATGATGGTATTACTATGCAGCATCTAAAGTCTCGTATTGTATCCTAATCTCTATGGTGGTGGTTTGACACACAGCTATAGAGACACTTCGAGGAAGTAATCGGGCATTGAGCTCTTGTCGGTTACTCATCCTATTCACCTTGTGTCACTCACATTATTATATGTGTGCAATGTAATAATATCTTTACCATCCATGCATACAGCCACCATTTTTTTTTCTACTTCACTGAGTATTTAAATGCATGACGTCATTTGTGACATATATAAAATATCAGGTATCCATATACTCAACTCGCATCACATAACTACTAGGAATTATGATGAAACAACGTTTAACACGTTTTAACACGTTTTATTATTAGATTATGAACCACAACTTTATCGCTGTGTATATAAATTATTTTTCCTTCGCACTACTGACACGAAGAGAAACGAATTAGTTATTATATATTGGAATTTATATGTTTATGTGTGTGTGTGTGTGTGTAGGTGTGTGTGTGGTCCATTAAAACTGTGTTATTCTATCAATATTCATTTCAAACAGATCTGTTTTTTAACATTAACAATTTTTGTGTATTTATTTTTTTAATATTTTGTGTTTTCTTTTTTTCGGTTGAGTTTTAATTTAGCGAATGTGAACACAATTGAGTGAGAAAAATGGGGATGTGATGATGGTGAATGACAGTTTAAGTCAATAGTTGTTGTGTTTCTGGAAGGTTGATGGATAAAAAACGAGTTATCGAGACGAGCAATCAAGATAGAGCACACGATTTCTTTTTTGCCTGGGAGCCATTCAAGATGGTTATATATATATATATATGGTGTGGAAGGGATGGTGAACAAGATGAACCCCTTTAGGTAGCTGAGATTTAACGAAATATTTCGTTGTATGTTTTTAATGTTAATTAATATTTCTTTTGAATGAGATGAGCTGCTATGATTATTTATAATAATAATTTAATCGATCGGACTATTTTTTATGGTGTTGTTTTATTATTTATTTGTTTATTAATTATTTGTTGGTTGTTGTTGTATGAAATTAGTTGCAATTGTAGCGATGAAAATATAAATTGAAATTTGGAGAAATCGTTTGGTTGATCTTGAGATGAATCGATTTTTGTTTATTTAGACAGAGAAAATTTTTTCATTCGATTGATGGTTTAATATAAATAGTCAGTTGATTTATTGATTTTTTTCGCCTTCTCCATCTTGTAGTTATTCCCATGATTGAATGTTTACAAAAAGTGTGTATGTTATTGTTAGTGAAGAATCAGAAAAAAAATGTTAACAATATTTATTTTGCTACTGGTGAAGTATTTCCACAGGTCATAAAATCATTTCGTATCTCACAGTTCATAAATTGAGATAATAATTTAACAAATATGAAATAGTGAGAATAAAAATGTTGATGAAAAAATAATATTTGTTATCCTTAAGGTTTATTCATTTCCCTTTTTACACTTGAACCGAGGATAAACTTCATTCTCAAGTCGTCTGTAAACTTTGGAACTTTGTTCAAGATTAGAATATGAAAAAATAAAAAAGAATTGGAGTTTTGATAGTTTTATATGATTGGTAATAGAATTTTTGAAATTTTGTTTCAATTTTCTATTCAATTTTTTTTATTCTGAAAAAATATAATTTATAAACTTCTTGAGTTGATAATTATTTTTATATAAAGTAAAAGTGAATTTTTTATTCAATCGTTGATGGTTAATTATCTCCAAATTATTTATCTGAATTAATATTCCCAGACAAATACAGACAAATTCTGAGATATCAATAAACAAAAAAAAAGAAGACAAACTAAAGTTAACAATCAAAAATAGCAAACAAATGTAATAAAATCCTATTAAAAATCACAAAATATTCCACAAACAAATCAAAAACATTCCAATAAATAAACCAAGAAATCGTCAATCAAAGTAAATTACATTCAATAAAATTTTTCCTCATCACAACAAAGACCATCACTGAACATTCAATCAACAAATCTAATAAAAAATAAATCATAAAAATAAAACAGAAAAAAATCCACAAATTCATCATAACCAAATAAAACTCCAACTCCAAAATAACCAAAAAAATATTTATATATAAAAATGAACAAATTAAGAATTTTCCTCTTCGATTATTTCCACAGTGGTTTCTCTTGCCCAAGGGGGCCTTTGCCCGAGTTGGCCCAATCCACACACATCTCTAAACATTCCTCCCCTCAAACCTCCCACTCGTTCTACATTTCCTCTCATAAAGGAATATCATCCCAAAGTTTGGTTGGTGCATGATTGTGCGCTGCTGCTATACACTATCGTTTGGATCCCAGTCTGATTCAATTCACTATATCAGGGGCAGTATGGGATATTCTATATACACCAATATATATATCATGAAGTACATAGAATCCACTGCAACCGCAGCCTTGTAATATGGCACACAAAACTACATGAATTGGGGTCAAAGCTTCTTCCCTTATGTCAAAGCCGAGAAAATAACTAAATAAAGTAACGACATCAGAGAGTAAATTACAACATAAGTTGTATATATTGTTGTATAGTGCAAGAGTGTTACGTTATTGTCGGAAGCATTAAAGGTCTCTAGAGTCTACTGTAAAGGTTAAAAAAAAAAACTAACATGAAGTATGATGAAGGAAAGGAGAGATGAAAGGGAAAAAAAACGAGCATATGAAACTGAAGATAATGGAAAAATATATATCGAAGGAATATGAGAAACTCTTGACAATTTTTTTCCTCGCAATTCAATACTTGATTTCGTCAATATATAATATCATTATCTATCTTATGTATACATAGTTTTATATATGTATAAGAAAATGGTATTGGTATGGTGTAGGAAGTTTTTGCGAAACGTAACACGCCCACATTACTTGACACACACTTGTCCCTGTCATTTTATACATTGACTTATGTACTCTGTGTAACTTTGTCTTCTTTTATATTTTTTTTTTATCTTTCCTATTTATTTTTTACATTCACACAAGTCATAACATTCTTTGTGTTGCACGTCTTGTGACTATTTTTATAACATTTAAAACCACGTGGTAACGTATGAGAATGAATTGTATACGTGTGGGTATGTAAATGTCTAAGTTAATAGTTGTTCAAGGTCTGTATGCATTTAATAGTTTTTTAGGATTTAATTAAAAGACTTTAGTGAATAGGTATTAAGAGAAGACATTATGGAATTTAATCAATGTTCATACACGGTATGGGGTATTGAGTTGGTATTTTTTTTTTTTCATTTAGATTAAGTTAATTGAGATAATGGATGGAATTAATTGAGAATTAATTTATATATTAAAGATTAAATTTGTATTGAAAGAAAAGTTTTGGGATTGATGAAGGTTTGGGATTTTATATCAAGATTGAGATAAATATTTGGAAAAGTTTGGAATAGTGTTGTACTCTTTTAGTAGATTGTAAACTAATTATGTGTGATAAATTTGGATATTTAGTATTTTGGGGGAGATTTATCAGGCAGAAGGTGATTTAAAAGGGTTTGAAAAAATAAAAGGGCTGATTGAATTAGATGTAGATAAAAAAAATTTTATCATTAATTATAGATAACACTTGATGAATTTGAGAATGAATGAAAATTTTTTCGATTAATTTTTCTGCTAATTTATTCAATGATAATTAAATATACTAAAGGTTATATTAATTTATTTTAGGCTACCACAAGTTTAAAATAGTTTTTTATAACAAATTGTGTAATTAAGATCTTTCATTATGTTTTTATTTAATTTTCTCTGGTTGATTTGGAACTTTTCTGTCCTAAATGTTCAGGTTATTTTAAATTGTACATTTTTTCAATTTAGTTTTAGCTGATTAAATTAATTAGTAAGGGATGAATCTGAAAAAAAATTCCAACTTTTGTGAAGTTAGAATTGTTTTATGATGATTTTTCGTATTGGACAATTCATGTTTATTTGTAAATGAATGAAAAAAATATCAGGGAAGTAAAGTTAAAGCATCTGATGAAGTCCTTATGCAATCCGATAAATGCATAATCTCACTGATGCCCCGGCCACATCGACCAGGGGAATGTTTCGGCTAATTTTAATCCCACAGTCTTCCGATTTTGTGGAGCCTACGTTGATGCATTATTGTACACTCACCTTATACAAAATCAATTAATATTAAACTTTTTGCTTCTCTTACAACTGAAAACATCAACTTATTCATCGAACAATAAAAAAAATATCAACAAACTCTATTTTAAATACTGAGAAATTAACTAAAATATTAAATTGTCTTCCTACTTTTTTATAGATAACTGAATAGTCAGACATTGTTATAAAGTTAAACTTTGAAACAAACCGCATAGAAATTTAATTAAAAATAATATTTAACAATTGATAAATTATTTTTGATTTAATATTATTATTTTATCTTTCTCCGTAATAATAAAATATAAAATAAAAATGATCGTTGCTGGAACGCACTTGCCCATGATATGGCGGCATTTCAGGCGAATGTTTCCACCGAGGACGACGTTATTTTTGTTCACCCCCCATTATATCTACGTATTTAAATCGGGCATTGCCTAGACGCTCGTTTGCTCTCGTGTTGGCACAAGACGTTTGGTCGTTTTCTTGGCAAGCTACTTCATCTCTCGTTGCTCTTCATACTCAACATACAGCCTTCGTCGCTGCAGACGCGTTGCGTCACTATACGCATTTTTTTTATTTCACAAAATTTATAAATCATTCGATATGGATTCAAGAAATATATAAAGTCGATTATTCATCATAATTCTCATGATTTAGGATAGTTCTATCACCATATTTACTAATATTCAAGTAATAATTCAAGAATATATACAGGAATTTTTATTTTTTATCAAATAATGAAATAATAAATATCAAAATTCGATTTTCGTACATTTTATTGCCTATTTTGGCAAATAAAGTGACAATCAATTTGTTATTTTCATAATGAGATGAAGAAAAGTTTATGAATTTTATAGAATTCAATTGATATCAAGCCAAATTATGTTCTATTGTACTAATTTAGAAATTTTTTAGTAATTCGTGGTCCCAATTTTGTAGATTTAAATTCCAAGTCATAAAGAATTACAAAAAGCTGAGATATTAAAAAAAAAAAATAGTGTATTTAAGTGTACAACTAAAATTAGGATTTATAAAAATATTAGTCAAAAATTTCAAACAAAACGAATGAAGTTCGTTGCTATCTTTTCCAATTCAAAATAATATTAAAAATAGAAAAAAAATTGTATTTCTTCTCAATGAAGAGAACTGACACTGACATCATATCCCTAAATCAACCATCATCATCATATCTAAATAATTGTCATCTTCACTATAGTCCAGACCACTCTATTCCCTCCATATTGAATTATCTATCGTGTGACGTGCATTAACATGCACTCAGCATTCTCCAAATCGCACAAATACATATCTCGTAGTTACATACAAACCAAAATATAGATCTAACCGAAAATTACCTAAACTAGAAACAGAAATTAACAAAAAAAAATGATAAACAATTTGGGGGCAAAAAATATCGACGCAAATTAAAAATTTAATTAATTATTTTGCAGGTCATTGTTCCAGTCGTTCAACGTGAGTTGTGTTGTTGTCACCTTGAGCCACGACACATCGCATGCTTCGCAGAGTAAAATTGAACAAGTTGGCAATATCCGATAGAAGGAGGCGCTACTTTAGGATAATATGCGGTAAAGTCCGTGACCCACGACGAGTGGCAGGTAAATTTAAATGCTAAATTAAAAATTATTACATTTTATCATTGTACCACATCTGTATATAAATTAAATATTCATTCTCACATCATCACAAATTAATTTACATGATTTACCTCTATGTATATGTTTACACCAACTTCTCTACAAACCATTATATCAATTGACATTCATACACTTATATCTGTTAACTTGATGTCTACATAGACATATTCACATACATACACAATAAATACGAAGATGTCTAGCATAAGATAATTGAATAATCGATTTGAGTTAATCGAATTCGTACAGGCCCAAAAGTATTGTGCGGACGTATTTTAATAAACTCCTTCACTTTATTTTAATACATTTATAAATCAAAAATTCACACACAGTCCAATATATTTTTTGTTTTTTTTTTCCAATCCTTCACATTTTTATTTTAATCCTCTCTATCGACATGGAACATATGGACTGAGCCACGCAAGTGCAATGAGATTTTATTTAATCCTTTTTATATGTTTGTGACTTCATTTCCTTTAACTCAATATTGATGCGTACCGTGATGATATTCAGTGTCCATTTTGATGTATAGTAATAACAAAATAGAATGAACAAGAGAGACAAACTCGACCTACCCAATTTTGCGACGTCCCAGTTACTCGACTATCAAGCCGATTCGACTCCGCCTGTTCATGCTCCTTCGTCCGGATAACTAGGTTACGAGAACTATACGTTGTCCAGTTAGTTAACAGATATATATCAACATTATTAATTCTATAAAGTTAAATGGATCATACACACTTTGGATATCTAACGTCTATTCATCACAAATCTCTATGGACAATATTAGTAATCCATAAAGTTCATTTAATCTCTTTGACAGTAGTTGGGATTATTTTACAGATAACCTGCAATTGATATCCTTTGTCTGCAATTTTTTATTTTATCTTCTTCGCTATTATTGTGTGTGTGTGTGGGTGTGTTATTTTTTTTTGTGTATCAACGAGTGTCAGAAAAATCCAAAGTCGATTTCTTGTCAGCGATATCGTTTCATCTAAACTCCAAAAGTGTAGAGATAGGTTATAGGGGTGAAGAAGGGTTTTTTCAGTGAGCATGTGGGTTGGTAAAACTGGTCGCGAGGTGCACTGTCCGATCAATACAGAATATATCGCACACATTTACTGTTCACGCTTTAAATCGCATCTCTGAGGATATCTTCATTTTTTTTAGTTGAAAGAGATATTTATTGTTTTGTGTTCTTTTTTTATTTTGTGTGTCATTTGCAGAATGAGGGTTAAAATGAGAGACTGTGGTAAATTTATATTCGTGTGTGTGTATGTGTTGAGGTATTGTGGAATTAAATGGAAAGAAAAGTGTGTGAAAAGCTCTTGGGAATACTTCCGGAATATTTACGTTAAAAATTCAAGCAGATTTTCTTGGAACGTATTTCATTCTATATCAGAACATCACTAAAACACCAACATTATTTTCCATGCTCTCGAAAATCGTGAATATAACACCTCAATATTCAAGTCTGTAAGTGATGGATGTAAAAGAGAGTATAAATAAAAATAAAAATGAAAATAAAATTGAATATCAAGTGAATTATATTGGAATTATTGTTGAAATATTTATCAATATTGAAGTAAAACTATTTTTTTTTTCTTAATGAAATTTCATAGGTGCAAATGAGATATCAGCATTGATGTTTATATGTATATATAAACTATTTATATGTTTAAATTTGAATTGATCATTCATTCATTGATTTATTTATTTATTCTATCGATAGAAATAAATTTTTAGTACTTAAGCTGTTGAAATTACTTTGGAATAATCAATTAATATTCATATGTGAAGTAATTCATATTAAAAGTATTATTAAACTATTTGGATTGTGTAAAATAATATTAATTTGAATTTCTAATTTATCCATAAATTCATTCGATAATAATAATAAATTCCTCGCCTGCAAAGCTATTAGAATAATTTTTAAATATTTAAAAATACTAAATAAAAATATCATTTTCGTATAAAAGAATTATTTTAATACACAGAAAATTATTTACATTCATTACACATTTATTGATTATAATTTATTTATAGATCCATTAAATTTACAAAATAAAAAACACACTCATTCACTTCATAAACAATTGAAATTACTTTGTAATATTTATATTCACTCTAAATAATATTCGTACATAGAACAATTTAGTATTAAAAAATTTCAATATAATTTTAGATTATCAACATATAATAATGTTCAATTTAATGAAATTTATTAATCTATTTATTTACTTATTAACATTTTTTTCTTCATGCATATTTTCAAACGTGGATGTTTCACATCCTATGAGACACTTGTGATCTCGTAAATGTAAACATTTACGTGCCAAAATATATAATGAATAGATAGTTTACTCTCTTCACGCTCTACATATTTTTCAAAGCACACATACACGCACCATTTTTTTTTTTTATTTATATTCTTACTCTATATATCAAACCCATTTATCCTCCATGTATTTTACTATACACATACAATAATCCATGTCGTGTTGCGCGCGCGTTATTATCATCAACGCAAAGTATTTGCCCGTGAAGAATAACATTTCAGGGATAGTTTAACGGACATATAACAGATCTATTTTTATAACACTGCAACAACAACATACACACATCAAAAACACCACAGAGCTTTTCAGTTATACTGGATTATAAAGTGTAAGAAGGTCCTCACTGATGTATATAAAAAAAATTCCAGGGAATCCTCTTCGTACATTTAGTCTTGTTCATAAAAGTAAGTACGTGTATATTGCGCTAGTTATGCACAATGTTTTCACCACCCACTTCGTCACTAACAAAAAAAAGATATATATATATATATACATATGTAATGTTGAGTATAAAAAAAAGACTGAGATAAGGAAAAAAAAAAAACAAAGCCAAAGCAAAAATGGAAATGGTTTAAGGATGAAAAGGAGATGGAAAAAAAAGAGGGAAAGAAGCGGAAAAAGAAAATGAAACTTCCACCACGTACGATCGCACGAGGGGGACTCACGATATATAGGTCTTCATATCGCCTACGTGGCGCCTACGATTCGCCGATCGATAAAGCCGACCAACCCAGCCAGACACGCTCTCGCTCTTGCATTCTCTCTCTCTGCTCTCTCTACTCCTGTTCTTTCACTCTACTGCTCACACTTTTCCTCCTATAATTTTATTTTTTTTTCTCTCCTTTTTTTTTTTTATACATCATTTATATATTGTTTCTTCTTCTCTGTCACACTTTAGTCCCTCGTTTATATTCCTCTGTTCATTCCTGTTTTTCTCGGTTTATCGATAATCTCCGTTGACTGACCACTATTGTAAAATAAAATAATGTCAAACATGTTAACTTGTATATGAGAACTCACACACATAAATTTATCGTGATTGGTATCGATATTGGTTTGTGTGTATTGTTTTGATGATGAAATTGATATGGAAAAGAAAAAATGTTATTTAACTTATGATTTGATTATTTATATTTATGGATTTTAGTAGAAATTATTATTTGATTGTGTTTGTTGATGAAGTAAGAATTTTTTTTGTGATTAAATAAATGAATAAATATAAATTTATTTCAATTTAAAATTATAAACTCATTTATATTACATTGTGAATATATTTTATCAATCGTTGAAATTTTTTTTCCAACACTATATTCATATGTGTCCATATTTATAAAAGAATTGAGAACTGCAACTCTCTGTACCATTGACATCCGACTTTAATTGAATTTCTGCTCGCCTGGACAATGTCAATCATGTTCATTAAAATTGAAATTCACAACGAGCTCAACATAAAAAAAAAAGAGTGATGTAATTATAGTAGCACTAGGGATTTGTAGCTGATAAAGTTCATAAGAAAAGTCGCGAGAAAAAGAAATGTAAAACATCAATAAAACTCGTGTAATATTAAATTTTTTTTTTTTTTCTTTATTTACAAGTGGAAATAAATTTTCTTTTTCTGATCTACAATACGCTCTGAATACATCAGTTATAAAAATTAAATAATAACATGACAAATAAATAAACAACAAAGTTGCAGTGTCAATGTTTTACATTGTAGAAAATAAAATAATAAAATGATATAATAAAAGTTTGTGGATGTTTTTCACGAGGCCGAGTGACGTTGGCGCGAGCGAATTGGACAGATCTGGTTGTTGGCCAGACACAAAGCCTGGTACAAAATTAAAAATGTTCTCACATCACTACGTAATGATATTCACATTTATATATATATATATAAATATATATGTATTCCACAATTGCCAATGTCGAATCATTTACGTAACTTGAAGCCCTTTAATGAATCATCAGAAATTAACTCCACCACCTACAGCAATCACAGATAAATAAAACAAACAATATACGTACACATAAAAGCTTTGACGTCATTACATGAACGTTAACTTAGAAGTCAACGCGATAAGAGGTTTATATATTTGAATGAAAAATAAAAAAATAAAACGAGATACCAATCAATTGTTGAAATATATCGGGCATCCAATAATGTAACAGAAATTAACTGCAATGATCTCTGATTAAACGATCAACAGTGAATCACGTGATAAATTTTAGAATCAAGTATTAACAACCGTGTGCAATGTCGATCGTGTGTCACGTATCTGTATAATCTCATTAACGATTTAATTACTCAACAGTGAATTTGTATTATAAATTAAACTTTGGAGTGTCTTCATTTTTTTTACATATTTATTTTCATCTCCAATGATTTATCAATTTAGAACAAAATAATAATTGTGATATCTTAACTCGTTGATATGAAAATGTTATCTTTAGTTGATGTACTCGTTTGATAGAATTCGAATTGTTATATCACAATGATAATTCTTAGAGTAAATTCATAAAACGTATTTTGTCATGATGATAAATTTGATGTATCTCATGTGGTGTTTTTTTTCTTCTATTTTTTTTTGTATATAAAATTGTGAAATTTAATTATATTTGAAAAAAGCTATGCAAAGACTATGGTGTAATAATTTTGAATAAATTGTGTTGTTATTTTATGAAAATAATTAAGACGATAAAAATTATCACGTGAATATCAATTTGTGCAATCAACACAACAATTTCGTTAATTGACAAAACTTTATTTTGAATTAAGTTTAAATTAATATATCCGTTGTAAGGAATTTAGTGTGTACACCCAATTTTATTATTCAAGATGTTAAATTATATTCGAATAATATATCAAATAAATAATAATCAGTTCATATGACTATATGATAATGAGAATAAATAATAAATCCACATCGCGAATGTGTAACGTGTTAGAACCTGATTATGTTTCAAAAATTATTACAACTCTTTGTAATTTACTTCTACTTCAATTAAAACATATGTATATATCTATATATATATCAATGACGTGTGCATGAAATAAATATAATTAATCAAATGAATGAATAATTAATTAAATAAAATAATTAATGTATAGCAATGAGCATTTACTCCATACTCATAATTAAAATCTACATTAGTAATATAAAATATTATATATGACAAATGATATTATAAATTAATGTTCAACTACAATTTTACTGATATCAAAAAAAAAAAACATTAATTATAAATCAATCTTCAACAAAATAATATATAAAATTAATTTTTTTTTACTCACACCAAATTTTCTTTGATAAATAAATTTAAAAAATTCTTTTTCTTTCATCAATTTCTCTTTTAAAAAATTCTATTGAATTATTTAAAAAATAGAAAGGCAAAAATTATTTATCCAATATTAACATCGATTTATTTCTATTTTTACACTATCCCCACGACGATATTTTGATGATCATATATATATATATATGTATGTGTGTGTGTGTAATAGTGTTAATACTGTGTTGTCATGTTGGAACAAGTTGCAGTTAGTTAGGGTGGCAATATTCGTAGAAAAGTCTGCGATTGTCGTGCAAACAATTTATCATCATTGTACAAAGATAAAAAAAAAACATTATATACACACCCACTCGAAGGACAGAGCAGATTTATTGGTCAATATTGAATGACGTTATACATACTTTGAAATAACAAATCGATTATTGGCATTAACTGTGGCAAATAAGCTCACACGAAAATTCGATTCATACTAACAAAATAATATATATATATATATATATATGTATGTACGTACAATAATTGTCACTGTGAAATAACGACGAATGAGGGTTGATAGAAAGTAGGATAATAATGAGAAGGGTGATACATGTGAATTAGCATTTATATTGCTCATTAAAATGTATTAAAAGTTTTTTTATTTTATTCTATTTCTCTTTTCAAAGTGAAAAATAAAATTATTCTCGAGAGGATATTTATTGCTTTAACTTGTGTAATGTACGATGAAAGTTCAAAATTTCTTGATTTGCTATTGTTGCATGTTTTTTTTAATAATAATTTATTGAGGAAATTTTTCTGTTTGATTATTTTTGTTTTCGTTTGTGGTTGGGATGTTTAATGTTATTGGTTTTATATGATGGTTTAATACACTTGATTGATTAGTTTGTATGTTGAATAATGGTGTTTGTTTCAATTAATTATGTGTCTCGTTTACTAAAATCGAAGCTTAAGGTGACAATCAGACGATTAAAATCGACAGAGTTAACTATGTTGACCTGATACGCAACTTACGTGAATATATTCGTTGATGTATTATGTATACACTCTCTGGAGTGGTGTTTCATTATCGAAAATTGTCTCAGTTCTATGTATGTGATTATTATCAGTACATGGAATCTATGTAATGAACTGTGTAGATAGCAACTGATTATTGTATCGATATCGGTGCAGTTACATATGTGAAAAGATGATTGGAAATAAAAATATATTTTTATTTGTTTAAGATGAGTCGAATCAAAACTAACAATTTTAATTTACAGCAGTTTAAAGACAAGTGTTTTTTTTATTTCTTTATCATTTTTCACACCTGGATAATTTTATGATTTTATTATATCTCATTCATGGATTGAAGTAAATGGAAAAGAAAAAAATTATTTCAAGTGTTTGATGAGTTACTACGGCGATTGAAATAGCAAAAAAATAAATGAGAAATTAAAATTGTTGAAAGTAGTTGAACTGAGTGGAGTTGATAATGCGGTGGAAATTTTTATTCTCAACTTGAATTTAAATGAATTATTGAATTGTGGTAAATAATATTGAATGATATCAAGTTGAATATTTAATGTGAAAAAGTTTTTGTATCTGGCAGAAATAACAAAAATTCTTTACATATGAAATCTTTCGCATATGTTTTTATTATTTGGGCAATATATTAATCTGATAATTTTGATTCTCCTTTTATTTATCTTCATTAAAGAATAATCAGATGAATGAAGTCAACAAGTGTCTGATCAAACTGCAGTGAGAATTTTTTTTTTCATAATTAAATCAGGTGAATTTTTTAAATTCTTGTCTAATTCATTTCATTCAATGCCATTGCCAATGTAAATAATAGTAAAACAAGAAGTTAATTCGAATAAAAAGAAATTTATTCACAACTATACATATATACATGTATATATATATATTTTTAATACAAAAATTGAATGTGACATTCAAAAATATAATTGAAGACTGACAATGATAAATAATTTCACCCAAATTTTTATTTACTGCATATCAAACACTAAAATTATTTCCACATCTCAATTAAATCATCGAATTCATCAATCAAATTAAAAAATTCTCATATTATTCTACGAGTATCAAAACTGCTGTAAATAAAATTCTCAAAATGTCATCAATATCTTCATTTCTTCATATCAATCACGCAACATCAAAATTTCGGATAAATTATGTAATTGACCTTATTCTATAATCGGAAATACATCAAACAATTGAATAAAAAATTCAATAAATGTTAGAAAAAAAGAGGAAAAAAAAATGGGAAATGACCTTATTTTTTCAAATTCAATTAATTGAAGGATTAAATTCTTCAGCAGTACATAACGTGTTTCGCTCACGATTTCTCACGGCACTTCTTTTCATATATATATATACATATACATATTTACTATTATATGTATATTCTTTAACCTCGAGTAGCAATGACAAACCACATGGCGATTCGCGCGATGTAATGCGCGAATCCGCACGACAATGCCGTCAGAAATATTCTTTTGTTATGCAATTGTTGGTCTAGTTACATTACAAAGTTGTTCAGGATTCAGTTGACGTATGAACAAATAAGAACGTGACATTTAACGCCAAAAATTTTATCTGAAAAATTAAAAACTTTATTTAAATTTATTCCAAAATTTACACTTAAATAATTATAAAAATCGTCACAATTTTCCAAGTATTATCTCATTCTCATTTCTATATTCTTTATTTCACACATTTTTGACAATCATTTATTTCCATTTTTTTATTTATTCATTTCACTTCATTCCATTCCATTATTATTATTTCTACCATAAATATATTCATTTTTTTGCATCGTACAATTAAAATTTCATGAACTTCAAGGTAAATTAAACTCGTATTTTCATAATTGAATCGTGTGAATATTTTTCTACTGGGAATTATGCCCATGAGAGAGAAAGCCAGAATAAAACCATCGAACGAGTCACAAACACACAGAAAAAGAGAAAAAGATAGCACGAGAATAATGAACAAAACAAATTGCAGAATGAATTCATTACATAAGCTTTGTTACATATAAAATAAACCCAACTAATTTAAATGCCTACATAAATAAAAAATACGATACCTAAAAACCCATCCACAAAGACTTCTTCAGTCTCACAACATCAACCTCAATTTACAGTGACAATTTAATCAATTTCCCCACCAACTTCCTCTTTATTTTATTCTTAAAATGTTACATCACACTCTCACTCTATTCAATCGCAAACATTAAATTAACAAATACAAAAACATTCTCACTATTTATCAATATAACATTTAATATCAACCATAACCACAAAAAAATTCTAACAAAATAACTTCATTATTTTTTTATTCCATAAAAATTTCTCTTCACCCCCTTAATCGAATTCCCATCACTTCTACCTAATCTGTCGTACAACATTGAAAATATCACAATCCATATTTACCTGATAATTTACTAACAAGTGAAAATGATCAAATAATGATTGAGTATGCTGTCGTTTGACATGAAACTCAATAGGAATAATAGTTCCCCTCTCGACCCACAACTCTGACTGACCCAGTACACTGCCATCTACTCACATACATATACTCATGCATAAATATATACATACACATGCATATATATACAGATAAACATATATCATGTAGTTATATATTTTTGTAGTCTCCTAGTTTCTGGGTTGAGTCACTTCGTTCGATCCTGTCTCGTCATGTCCATAAAACCGTCCGAGCGTGGGGAAACCAAGTGCGATAAATAAGTTCTGATTGCTATTCGTAGTTGGAATCGCCATTTCGAGATTTCTATTTACTAAATAAAAACTTAAACTCTACGTATTTATTATACTTATCCAATACTGAATTATTTATGTATACTTTTATCGTAATATTACTATTTAATAAACGTAATATAGGAAATTAATAAAATAATACTACTGCTGATAATATAAAGACAAGGTGTTTAATGAATATATCTCATTCGTTTAATACTAGAAATATATATATATATATTTTTTTTTTATTGTGGATATAAACGTAATTAAAATGTCTTTCAATGGGTTTGATGAAATTTCAATTGCAGTGTCGAGGAAAACATGGCTGCATATATATTTATTGAATAGTAGAGAGAAAAGAAAATATCTCGTGCCCCAATGTGGTAGCACATTTGTATGTATATATATATATTTATATTTATGTATTTATATATATATGTATGTGTATGTTTATGTGAAAAGGTTGAGATATATATAAAAGATAAAGAAAAAAGAATGAAAGAAAAAAATAAGAGAAACATCCCCAAGGAACAATATATATTTGAAAATGCAGACGAAAATATGAGTTGTTATCAAATATTGAGAATACGAACATTTCCTGGTCCTTTTATTATAATCGAGACATTGGTTATTATTATTTCGTTAAATTGGGATCTATAGAAATTTATTTTCGTCAGGTACGAAAATAATTTGAAATTGATTTCCTCGTATTTTTTTTTTCTTATTCTCTTCTTCATTCACTGAATAATTGAATTCTATATTGATGCAGATATTCTAAATTTAGCTTAATTTATGCGCGTATACAAAAACACTGTCTATTTATCAAGAAAGAAAATGTTAATAATAAATAGTATAATATGCAAAAAATTTAATAATTTTTTTTTTTTTTTTGTAAATAAAGATTTCACATATAATCCACCAAGAACGAAAAGAAAAAAAAAATAATAACGACACATAAATAAATTTCCCCTACAAAGTGTTTTTATAAAGCACAATAAATATTCACCTACGTTATAAAATATATTTATCTCTTTTCCACATAAGCATTAGGCTTGAAAATTTGATCTGAAAAAAACCGAGGAAAAAAAAAAGAAAAGGAAATTTCGCGGTGAAACGAATATCATACGAAAATGAGTCCATGCACTGGCTACATTCACAGAGAGAGAAAGATATATAGAGCAAAAGAAAGGAAAGGAAAAAAAAAGAAACGAGGAAAAAAAAAAGGAGAAAGAATAAAAAAGCAGTGGAAAAAGGAGCGGTTGTCTCATTTAGCCGCGAGGGTGGTGCAAGGGCGCATGCGAAGCGCGTGCGCGTGAGCCCCAGCCTTTTCTCACTCTCTTCCTCCCTCTCTTGGCCCATTGCCTCTCCCTCTTTTTCTTGCCCTCTCACTTGGCATAGAGCTACATTATATACCGAATGCCTAACCAACGCCAGTTCGTCGGAGACAGTGGGAGTCGGTGATAATCGGAGGCCGTATAACAGTGTCGCATTCACCGTTTACGTCAAGGCATCAACGACCTCGCCATCATCCGCATCAGCATCCACCTGTCTCTGTCAACCTCGTTCACCTCCATTCGAATCAAAAAACAAGAATAAAAAACATCTCTCTCATGTGTGCAAACGGATTATTTTAACACACATATGAACATATAATTAAATTGAACAAACAAAAGTTGAAAAGTAACACCGACAAATAATTGAGTGCAAAAAAAAAAGGATAACGACATTTCGACAAATCTTGAAATTGAAAGAGGACACAAGCAACATTTTGTGGAAAGAAAAAAATATATTCACATAGTCACACACACACACGAAGGCAGACATACAAAAGAGCAAAAATTTAATCCAAACTCTCGGAATATAGTGAAATAAATAACACAAATATTTTTTGCGCAAGAGAAAAAATTCCTCTACTGATGCTTTCTATAAATATATATCTCATTCCACTCTGTGGTATGTAAAAAAAAAAAGACGAAGAAAAAAAAGTGTGCGACGAGATAAAAAATGTGTTCCGACGTGACATTGTACAGTAGATGATCAACAATCTACTCGAATAACCCAATAAAAATTCATAATATTAAATATTTCAATTGAGTAAATTAATGAGAAAACCGAGGGAAAATCAAAATTATCACTTCGATATATATTTTGATGATGTGAGAGTTGTTGAACGCGCTGTGCGTTAATATGCCTACAACATTAGTAGGTTTAAACGTTGAGCGAGACGAGTGAAGCGACGATACGACTTTGAGTGCTGCGATCCGGGAATATACCCAGAAAAATATCTCTTTCTCTCACTGAGTAATTCTGGCCGGCAGCTGCAGAGTGTGTAGTGACTCTCTTGTGTGTGCGGTTTTTGCGGTGCTGCGACGACGGATAGCGGCTAGTTGATCAGAATTGTGCCGCGAGTGCGTACCGACACCGTGGATAAATGTGTCGGTCACGATACAAAACGTGAGGGCGTTAAAGGGACGGTGGAAGAAGCGGGTGAGGCCGTGGTGGTGTTGGAAGTGGCAAAGGAAGAAGAGGAAACGCGATTAAGGTGGAAAAGGACGAGGAGTTAGCGTTAGTGCAAGCTTTGTGTTTCTGTATTGGTGCTTTTTGGTTCATCGTACACATATACATATATATATTAAATATCACACGGTGCTTTTAACAACACATATAGAGAGCAGGCAAATATCGCGTGTGCCTGTGTAAAATTGCATGCAAGCGAGAGGTGAAGAGACGAAAGCACACACACACACACACAAGGGGGGTAACTGTGGAAAGGCCGACTATACGAGAGTCGATTTTATTTTTAGTGCGCATCGAAAGGTAGAGTGGCAGCGGCACACAGCCGCCCGCGGATCGGCAGACGTATGTCACATCGAAATTATATTTTCTCGCCTATCTTTTTCGTGTGACCACCAAGCTTAAACACACATAGCACAGGGATACGCCTCGCGCGACAAACGCCAGTGAGTATTTCCGAGCTTTTTCTGCCCCTCCATACACAACACATACACACATGCATACAGACACAGGCACACGTACCTTAATTCGTTATCTCTCTTTTATTTCTCTTCCTCATTCTCTCACTGTTATATCTCTGTTCATCAATCTCAGTGAACTTGTTTTTATTTCGTTTACATTTTTGTCTATTTAAGTTATTTCAAGTGAATTTTATTTGATATCCAGTTTGGGATGTTAATTTTGTCGGTTTAAAGTTTATAGTGGAAATGATGAAAATATTATGTAACAAGCTATCGTCTCGTCGAGCAGTCACGGATAACTTCGGATACATACGGCTGTTGCCTGGGCCGACGCATTTTCCACCGCCACATACGCGCGCATTTAAACATTATTTCGGGAGTACCAGCCAGTTAGCCAGCCACTACAGTATACACCAGACCTCGAGACACTGGTGGTATAGAGTGGGAATAGAATGATATGCTTTTTGCCCGTCCGGGAACTCACACACCCGTCGGCATTTTCTTCTTCTAATTCTTCTTCACCCGTCACTACCGCCGCCGCCGCCGTCTTCTTCTTCTTCTTCTTCTTCACTTCGTGCATGAAACATGACTCGCTACCCAAATTCGTCGCGTGAACGTAAAGGGCGAGAGACTTCTTACCAAAAACAATTTAAACACGATGTCATCATCAATATTTTATGTGACGAAAGAAGGAGGAGAAATAAATAATTCACATTCACAATTTTTTTTTCTTTCCTTGTTTCTCTTTTCTTTAAGTTATTTTGCATTTATAATGAAGGTTAGATCGATAACTTTGTGATATTAATACACATTATGTTATCTATAATAAAAGTATTATACATCTATGTAGAAAAAAAAAACGTAAGAAGAAAATAATCAATGTTGTAGTCTACAATTACATTTATAGATTTAATTAAATTTCGTATTCTCTTTATATGTAACAAATTTAATGTCTTTTGATAGTGGCCCTGAAAATATAGGAATCATTTTTTTTACCTACAGTTCTTTTGAATATAAATTTATCTCAACATCAGATTGTAGTTAAAAAAAAACTTGAAATTCACGTTTTTCATCTGCACGTTGGCGCTATTGACGTCATTGAGGTTTGACTGATAAATTATCCATGTTCTTTATCTATATACAGACACATACACATACAAATTTTTTTATAAATTCATTTATTTAGGTAATGATTAATTTTGTGAGTTTATTGTCTCTGACTGATGATAAGAAGAAAAATGACAAGAGGATGTGAAAAGAGAGAGACAACGGTGACCTGTGAATGTTCCATTTTAGTTCTTTTATCAGTTAAAAAAAAATATATGTATATGAAACAAACTTTTTACATATGAGTGTGACTCGTTATCGTATAGAGAAAATCTCGGTTTCTCTAACGTTTGTGCTCACGAGCACTCGTGCGCTTGATACATTACCATAGAGTAATATGTATAATTGGTAACGAGCTCATGGAATAGTAAAATGGTCGAATGAACTTCACCAAAACTTCTAAACAGAATGCAAATGTATTATAGATACGTATGAATGTATGTATTACATGTATATATAGAATGTTTGCATTGTGTTGAACTGTCACACGCAACTATTTCCACGCGCTATTCCAAACAAATGAATCTCATTTTGCTATATGAATGAAACTTGCAGTAACCTCATTCACTTTGTCCGTCAACTAATTTTAATAAATAGTTTTCGATATTTAATCATTGAAAAGTAAATTGAGAAAAGAAATATGTCAGATTTTAATCAGAATATTGATAATTTGCCAAAGTTATTTAGATTATTCATCACAATTTGATTACGTGTCAATTGATTTTATAGGAATTTATTTTACTGTAATTTGATTGACCTGATATTTTTATTCTGCATTGAATTTAATTCTCTGAAATAGTATAAGTGTAAGTTGTGTGCTGTAAGTGTACAGACATCACTACACAACACGATTCAAACATTAATTTATTATAAATTAGTGTCTTTGTCGTATTGTAGTACTCACAATGAATTTAACGCAGCGTTTCAAACGTTCAAATTATTTTATCATATGATTATGCGTGCGTCGCTACTTATTTATAGCTTGTTACCTTTCATTAGTTCATCTTGTCACTTTTCTATCTTTATATTTATTTGTTATGTACTTTGGTATTTGTGAGTGTCATTGTGCTTGCTTAAGAATGCCAATGTTGAGAAGTGGCCAGAGTTCTTATCGACCATTCACGTGTTAGTATACATTGTATAGCATTTTATAACATTGTATCCAACACACGTGTATTTATTTATCAATTTAATTCTAATTTTAAAACACAGAACTTACAACAAATAATTTCAAAACATTGCCATTTTCTCATCTTCTTTTTTCTTTAGAAACAAAATTTTTTATATTCTATTCTATTTTATAAAAGAGTTCATTGTCCTTCTTATATAATTCATTCAATGATTCATCTGCTACTGCATCAAGAACTGTTGCAGAATGAAAGACTGAAAAATAGAAGAAAAAAATACCAGATAAAATATTTTTAATGAATGTGAGATAAGAAAAAAAGTGATATAAAAATTAATTCTCAGCTGCAATATAGTTTTGTGTGATTTTAAACAATACAAAATGAGTGTGTGTATCGTGGAATAATTGTTGAAAAGAAAAAAATGAATTCTGAATGTGCCCAGAGGAGAAGAATTTTTTTTTTTTCATATATTTCATTAAATATTATCGTACGTGATAAATCTTGCGATGATTAAATGCCAAGTCTTGGGGGATTTTCGAGATAGCAATTCAAGCCTGAGGATAAATGTCGCCTGAGAATGAACGTCACTAGTCTCATATCTATTGGTAGAGGGTAAAATGGCCGAAACATTGAATACATGGGCTTTGAATGTTAGAACTGTAGATATGGGATTCTATATATACAATGATATGTGTGTGGAAAACCACGCATCCAATCTATTTTTGAGCTTGATACATTTGAAGTTTGCTCCTTGACTTTTATCAGTTTGATACTGCTTGTAATTCTTCATTTGCTTATCTTTTTAGTTGTACTGTAATAATTCATACATTGTACAGAATATTAAGGGTGTTCTTTATTTGTTGTTTTTTTCGTATCTTAATTAATTTTGTTTATGGATACTTCTATATTTTCATTTCTCTTTCTGTTGGATAATATTTCAAATAATAATTCCAAATTGTTCATCGACCCAAATAAAAGTACGAAATTATTCATCTGTTAATTTTAATTACCTGAGATATATTTTCAGTTGTTAAAATATTCTTTTATATAATGTAAGAATGAATTTTCGTGAGATTTTCCTAAAACATTTTGACTTAGTGATGAGTTTGTGTTTGGGTGTGTATCCGAGTGTCAATCAACAGAATTAATGAAGATGAGTAGTCGTCTGGTAATTTCATCTTTCATCTTCATCGAGTGTCCTTATAAATTTAGTGACATCATTTTTCACGCCATCATCTATCGTAAACATAATTAAATGAAGTCTGTATATGTTGATATATATCTGTGTATATAAAGCACATGAATATAAAATGTATACATAGAGATAGAGTAAATTATGTTCGAAGGACATACTTGTAAATGTTGAATGGAAAATTCACAGATAAAATTATGAATGAAAATGACGTCATGGAATATAGAGAAAGAAAAAAAATGTGGAAAGTATCCTTGAAACAGTTTGTGAAATGTTTGGCATCGATGAGCTTTTAATTCCTTGTTCTCTATATTCTTTCATTGCTTATTCTTCTCTTTCCTTTTTTTTTTTCTGTTTATGCTGAATGTCTCAGGACTATAATCAACATTTAATATTCATCGTCAGTGATATAAGTAGCCTATGAATACATGCGCATATATTTTCCATTAAATTCTATCGGCATTCACACAGTATATGAATGCGTCATAGTAATCATTCCAAGTAACCATATATAAAATAAAACATCAATATGACGCATTACAGTGTCATAGCAGAAATGTTATTCATTAATGATGATGACAGTCTGAGAAATTTTTTGAAAAATAAAACTGGTGAAGTGATGACAAGTGAGGAAGCCGTTGTAGAAAAATGAAATAAAAACAAGTTATTTATGTGGAATCGTACGTGACATTTTTGAGGGAGAACATCTGGGTGATGACCTGAAAAGAGTTCAACTTTTTTTTTTTTTTGTTTGTCATATTTTATCTTTCAAATGATTGGAAGCACAAAAATGAATCAGAATTCGAGATTATTGTTAAATTCTCAGTAAAAATAAAAATTAAACATTATTTATGAATTTAAATATTCAAAACTGAGTTTAACTATTTCAAAATTAGTATAAACAATTGAATAACAAAAATATTTTCCTTTATCAAATCAAATTCACTTTGATATTCAAGCAATCTATTAAAATTTATTTTTCTTCTTTATAAACTACTTGAAGTGCTCTTCAAGAATCAACTCCAAAAGCATTGCAAGTAATAAAAAAAAAGCAGTAAAAAATAGAAATCGTACCATCGTCATACAACATTCACATTCATCACATTCACATCGTCCAGTTAAATATCGGCTTATCGAATTCCCGGCGTCAATAAAAAAAATCTCGTTACTGATAAAAATAAAAAAAAAATGTGATAAGTTTTAACATTACTGACTCATCTATCGCACCTACTTCAACTGCCACATCTCCATCAAATTTCCAAATTAAAATCAGAGAAAAAAAATAAAAAATACACGCAAACTAGTAATAATAACATCTCTAAAAATCACATTAGTATTCCCCTAAAATAATTTCAACTCGAAGCATATTTTGTTGTTTTCACCCGCTCAACTAGAGGGCAATACTGGTACACATCACGCATACATCCTGTCCCAATACTATTACATTTGATATATTTTGACTGTGTTATATATCAAATACACAACATACATCCACAAATACTGATTCATCACCATATCTCACACATATTTGTATATCTGTGTACATATTTTACACAGAATAGTTTGTGGTGTGGTCACAACAACGGGATATGCCGATACTCAATGTACATTTATATGTACAACGATATCTCACAGTGTATTTAACATATTCATGTCTGCATAGGTGTGACTCTTAAATTATTCTTTCTACCTCCATTGGAAAGTAATAATTCTCGTTGCTTGCCCATCACCATTTATAGAATTAGGTAGTACAGATCCAAAATTGCATCAATAATTATTTTAACTTTCTCTCTTCCCACAAATCATTGTTATTCATTGTAACACAATGTCCCTGATTAGAAAGTAGTATTTGAAAGGATTTATTTCATAGTCAATGTCCAATATCAGTAGCATTTGGGTGTAGATTGTATTTAATAGGGTTCAAAAAAAATTAATTTCAAACTCTTCGAATGTTATTGTGTAATCAGAAATGCAACGACCTGAAACTCATTTCATTATCTACAATTGATTTGAGTGTTGAACTGAAGTAAAAGGTAACACACACACTCATCCTCACCCACACAAGAATAGAGCTCATAAGTGTGTCCTAAAATGTATTATTCTAATTATCAAATAAATAAACAACAACTGCTACAAATTTCTTTGTAATCGTGTACCTGAAGTCGTTATTTTTAACGAATTTCTGCTATTTTACCAGTAGAGAAACTGTAATGTTAGTAGTTCTGGATCAATAGATGTGTTTTTTTTGAGGTTAGGGCGGTACAATTGTCGTTGCAGATCATAGCCGGTAGTTTTGTATGGATTGTTATCTGAGTATTTAAATTGCAGTCGTAGTTCTTACGGTTTCTGTGAAATTTGTTGGTTTTCTTTTATTAATGTATGTATGTAAATTGTTGTTGTTGTTGTTGTGGTTTTGGGGATGACTTTGAGAGGAATTTTCATTGGAATATGTGACTAATTTTTATTTATTTCGTTATGACTCATTGATAAGAGTGTTGCTTTTTAGAGCAGATTGAAAAGGCGAACATAACCTCTTTGTGTGGAAAATTATATCAACGTGGTAACCCTGATTGAGAAGTAGAATTGCGACGATTTATTTTGTTAGTCGAAGCTCAATATCAAAAGCGGTTGGAGCATTTGATAGCATTAAAGATGGATTCATTTTAAATGGTTTTGTATGCTATTTTTCAATTAGAGAATGCAAAATATCGTACTGTATTGATGAATCCTTGATTATAAAGTAACATTCGAAACGATTTAAGTCAAAGCTGAATATCAGTAGTATTTAAAGTGTTTGATAGTATTTGCAGAGGATTCATTTAAAAATTTTTGAGTGCTACTTTGTCATCTGGGATATAATTTATTTATTCAATTGTTAAGGTTTCTTGTTGATATCATTGTTCTTTTGTTGGGATTCGGGATGATCTGATTTTGATTATTAGATTTTTTACTTCATACCGTTGTTGACGGTCATGTTGAATCAATTTTTCTTAATAGAGTTTCGAGATTGATTTATATTATAATAAAATGAAGAGGACATTCATCATCGTGAGGTTTACGATTATTAAGCATATCTAATAGTGAGAGAATCATTATTGCTCAACAGTTTTAATAAATTACCGGGTTCTATTTTGTTTTATTGTTGACGGCACTGCGAAAAAATTTATATTATGAACGTTTTTGCATGTGGAAGTCTGTTGAATTGGCGCAATATGCATCGAGAATTAATCAAACAGATTCCAATGTGCAAACAATTTCGAAAGTTATCACACATTGAAAACTGATTAAGGCAATTGCGGTGAAGCAAAAAACGCGAATTCGACCGTGAATATTGAGAAAAATTATCACAGATATCAAATTAATTACATCCCATACAGTTTATATTAATATACTTCTTCTAAAAGTGGTGAGAATGTAGTGTTTATGTTGGTGGAAAAAATTGTGGACTGTTGAACAACGATTTTTATGATGAGTAATGTGAAAGCAAGTGAAATGCCCCTATCGAAACATTCCGTCATAAAATATACTAGTTCCATGCACTTTGTTAATAAAACTGACCTAAGACTCTTTTGAAAAGAAATGCATTAAATTTAGTCATAACATCCACCTAAAAAATACAGAAAAAAAAGTATTGGTTCAACTCTAATTGATAGCAATTAAGAAATATCATGATAGACTTTAAACACGCAATTAAAAATTTATTCAATTAAATCATATATTTATACACATGCATGTATATATATATAACTAGTGATAACTTTTTTTCTGCAAGTTCAATCATTATAACATATATAATATGATTGAAGCGAGTTGGTATATTATAGAAAACATAATTGCCAATTATATTTTATTTATTGAACATCAAAAAACATATAGACTTTTTTTATGTTATAGCCGGTGGACCCCTGACCTCTAACGGCTCAAGAGTGTGCGAAGAAAATAGCCCAGGCCCTTGGCTTAGAGTATCAAAGTAGAGTTGGCAAAAGCCAACCAGGAAACAGAGTGAAGATATGGCGACGGTAGACGGGCGGCCAGCCCAATATGGCGTTTCACTCAAACAACTTCGCGAGCTTATGGAACATCGAGGACGAGAGGGTGTCAACAAAATTAATGCTCTTGGTGGTGTCCAAGAGATATGTAAAAAATTGTATACTTCGCCGAGCGATGGTACGTTCATGAATAGAAAGAGGAACAGAATGAAGGATTTAGACTTTATTATTCATTTTATACTTGAATATTAATATTTTCCTTTTTCTCTTTGCTGTTTGCTTTACATTGAATCTACAGGCCTCAGCGGATCAGCAGCGGATATTCAACACAGGCGAGAGGCATTTGGTTCGAACGTGATACCTCCAAAACCACCAAAAACCTTTCTAACATTAGTATGGGAAGCGCTTCAAGATGTTACTTTAATCATTCTCGAAATAGCTGCATTGGTTTCTTTAGGTCTCAGCTTCTATACACCGTCAAATTCACATAAGCCAAGTGAAGCAGGTATGAAGATAATTGCGAAGAAATTATTTGATAATGAAACTCGGTGCGCTTTTATAGTTAAATTTTGAGATTAACTGAAATTTCAATCTGTGCAGACACTACGGGTCACCTAGATGAAGATGAGACAAAATATGGTTGGATTGAGGGCCTCGCTATTTTAATTTCAGTTATTGTTGTTGTAATAGTCACTGCATTCAATGATTACTCTAAAGAACGACAATTTCGTGGATTACAAAATAGGATAGAGGGTGAACATAAATTTTCAGTGATACGACAAAGTGAAGTGAAACAAATAAATGTAGCAGATATTGTTGTTGGTGATATTTGTCAGGTACAACGCATCTTCATTCTTCAAGTTTATATTGTAGTATGTTTTATTCACATATGAATCATCAATTGAATTCTTATCCAGGTCAAATATGGAGATTTATTACCCGCCGACGGTATCCTCATTCAGAGCAACGATCTCAAGGTTGATGAATCGAGTTTGACAGGTGAATCGGACCATGTGAAGAAAGGGGAGGCGTTTGATCCCATGGTGTTGTCTGGTATATTTTATCTCACTTTTCCAATATTTTTTCCTTCCATGAAAATAGTATTTTTTTTATTGATTCAATTCTATATTCAATCTATTGTTTCATATACATAAAAGGTACGCATGTGATGGAGGGTTCAGGAAAAATGTTGGTGACTGCTGTCGGTGCTCATTCACAAGCTGGCATTATCTTTACGCTGTTAGGCGCTGCTGTGGATGAACAGCAGCAGGAAATTAAGAAAATGAAAAAAGGTATGAACTTATTAACACGGTTGACATGATTCATATGGTATTATCAACTTTAATCAGGTTTGCCTATCTTCTTGCCCGCTACTTCTTGCAATTCTCCATTTCACTCTCAAGGTTTACAGCGTTAACGAGTGTGCGTCATTATTTTTGTGTAAGAACAGAAATATCGATATTTATTTTTCACAAGTCACTCGTTATTTCCTTCTGAAAGGAGCTAGGGGAGGAAAAAGAAGTAGCGGGTATGCAAATATTATGGCATGAAAATTCCAGAATTTTTTTGAATCAAGTGTGGACCAACCAGTGGACGCATGGTTTTTTATCTCAATGTAATACATACAAATACATTTTTTATAAGGAGCTCATGAAAAGCTCTGGAATTAGGCATTTAATTAATTCAACCGTTTAAGCATGTTCTTTGCATTCGTTTTACTAGTGGATTTACCAAGAAAAAGGAAGTGCAGATTTTTGCCTGATTCCTTTCAAATCGCTCTTCCAAAGTCCATACAAACTAATGTTTTGATACATAAGATGACAAAGTTTTTGCATTTATCTGAAATGCGTTATGTCCGTGCAGTATAGAACATTTCTTTTATAGTGCTCTATATATTCACATATAGATTATTAATATCAACTACTTTCCTCTTTAGTCTCTTTGCCTGATCCCGTCAATGTCATGGCAGAAAAAAAAAGAAAGAAAAAACATTACGTACACTCACAAAATATTGTCAAAACTCGTGACTCGCAAATATAAAAATGGCAACGGTTTTAGATAATCAACATATACATCTTACATGCCACTATTTTATCAAGATTACAAATGGCCAAATTCGTCAGTTGTCGGTTTTTTACAGATGATGGAATAAAAAAATTGAGATATAGTAATGAATATTTCAAGTCAAATTATCTAAAAAGCTGAACAATTGTTGCTAATCAATTTTTTTTTGCATGCGTTTTTGTTGTCCAGAAGCTAAAAAGCAGCGGAAGAAGAAGTCTATTCCAGGTGATTAAAATTTCATTCTATTTTTTTTTATATGAAAAAATTCTATAGAAATTTCATTTTTCGTCATTCGATTATTATCATCGTTCAACTGATTATCTATTGTGTTATATAGTTTGACGAATTATTCAAACTCTACACACACATTTCATCAACAATGAACACCGTAAATTACACCTTCACGAATTTCATTGTTGATACACAACTTTCAACCCATTTTATTGTCCGTGTGACCAATGATTCATTTAACAATATATTATGCAATTAATAACGCATTATTCGCATTTGTTTTGGAGATTCTCCAAATAAACCAGCCACCATATGAATATATGAATTTTATTTTTGCACAAACTATCTTCAATACCGTTCTGATTCTCCAACCTTTGCATTTGATGACTGAAATTCCTGTATGCTATAGACAATGCAATACATAAATATTGTATAGATACCAGTTAAGAGATGTGTACACTTGATAACACTGTTGGTTTTTTTTTCATTTCCCACATTAACTAATACCCCAAAAAACTCACTGGTCTAACGTTTTTATTCATGTCACATTTTCTGATTTTGTTACTCGCGTTTATAGATAACTATGAATACTAATAATAATCAATACTTTCATCCACGAAGTTTCAAGGTTTCTATCGTCGTAATATTTCTATTTCACTCTTTCTGATGCCCTCACTCATTTTTCAACTTCAAATAGATTGCATGTGAGAATAAAAACGAATGATGAATCAATGTGTACTGATCACACAGAGAAAGATGATGTGGAAACCTTGAACGCAAATGTTTCCTCAGATAATTGAATGAACAAAACTAATAATGAATAATTTTTGGATGAAATCAAAAAAATAAACAAACAGGTGACGAAGCTGGTGAAATTAGGGGCAACAGTCATGTCGTCAGTGGTGGAAGTGTGAAACAACATGACGGTGGTGCAGAGGATCATCAACCGGCAGCGGGCGGTGGTGGTGAAAATAAAAAAGAAAAAAGTGTACTACAAGCGAAATTAACAAAACTCGCGATTCAAATTGGTTATGCTGGATCGACGATTGCCGTACTCACTGTTACCATTCTTGTCACTCGATTCTGTGTATCGAAATTCGTTGTAGAGGGTGCGAAATGGGACAGTGGCTATGTCGGTAATTTTGTACGACACTTGATTATTGGTGTAACGGTACTTGTAGTCGCTGTACCGGAAGGTCTTCCTCTAGCTGTTACATTGTCACTCGCCTATTCAGTCAAGGTTAATATTTGAAATTTAATTAATATGTCGCTAACGATTAATTCACAGAATGCAAGTACATTTGTCATTCGATTCTAATGGGAACGATGTTTTTGTTTTCTGTATCTATTCGATGCACAGAAAATGATGAAGGACAACAATTTGGTGCGTCATCTGGATGCTTGTGAGACAATGGGCAATGCGACAGCTATATGTTCTGATAAGACAGGAACACTCACGACAAATCGTATGACAGTGGTTCAGTCCTATATTTGCGAAAAATTGAATAAATCATCACCATCATTCTCGGATATTCCGAACCACGTTGGAAATCTCCTCGTTAATGGTATCGCAATTAATTCAGCGTACACGTCTAGAATTATGCCAGCGCAAGACCCTACCGATCCGCCAATGCAGGTTGGCAACAAAACCGAATGTGCCTTACTTGGATTTGTATTGGCCATTGGCCAGAGTTACCAAACAGTGCGAGATGACCAGCCAGAAGAAACATTCACGCGCGTATATACATTCAACAGTGTTAGAAAAAGCATGTCTACTGTCGTTCCAAGATCGGGCGGTGGCTACAGGCTCTTCACCAAGGGTGCTTCCGAGATCATCATGAAGAAGTAATTATTGTTCTTCCTTTTCATTTACTCTCTGTCCAAGTTTTTTTTTGTTTTTACCATCGACTAATTCTGTTTCATTTATCATTGCAGATGTGCCTTTATATACGGTCGCGATGGACATCTGGAGAAGTTTACCAGAGATATGCAAGACCGATTGGTGAAAAATGTTATTGAACCAATGGCATGCGACGGTTTACGTACAATTTCCATTGCATACCGTGATTTTGTTCCTGGCAAGGCCGAAATAAATCAAGTACACTGTGATGGCGAGCCAAATTGGGAAGACGAAGAAAATATTGTCAATAATCTAACATGTTTGGGAATTGTCGGTATTGAAGATCCTGTTCGTCCAGAAGTACCAGATGCTATCAGAAAATGTCAAAAAGCAGGAATTACCGTGCGAATGGTTACTGGTGACAATGTCAATACAGCAAGGTCAATCGCACTCAAGTGTGGTATAATTAAACCAAATGATGATTTCCTTATTTTGGAGGGTAAAGAATTTAATAAACGGATTCGTGATAGTCAAGGTGAAGTTCAACAACATTTACTCGACAAAGTATGGCCAAAATTGAGGGTATTGGCAAGATCATCGCCAACTGATAAATATACATTGGTGAAGGGTATGATTGATAGTAAAATATCGGTGGCACGTGAAGTTGTTGCTGTTACTGGTGACGGTACGAATGATGGGCCGGCACTGAAAAAAGCCGATGTTGGATTCGCTATGGGAATTGCCGGCACTGATGTTGCAAAAGAAGCTTCCGATATTATTCTCACCGATGATAATTTTTCATCAATTGTGAAAGCTGTAATGTGGGGTAGAAATGTTTATGACAGCATAGCGAAATTTTTACAGTTTCAATTGACTGTAAATATCGTTGCTGTTATTGTGGCATTCATTGGTGCGTGCGCCGTACAAGATTCTCCATTAAAAGCAGTGCAAATGTTGTGGGTTAATTTAATTATGGACACATTAGCCTCTCTTGCATTGGCTACTGAATTACCCACACCCGATCTGTTACTTCGCAAGCCTTACGGCCGTACGAAACCACTCATATCCAGGACAATGATGAAAAATATCCTGGGTCAGGGCGTTTATCAGTTGACTGTTATTTTCATGCTTCTTTTCGTCGGTAAGTAATTTTGACTCGGCCATGACAAAGTTATTTTTACATTTGGGTAGTTAATATTGAATGCTGTGCGATTTTATAATCATTATTCTAATTCACCTATCTCCGTAAATCTTCTTTTTCGCATCAGGTGATAAAATGCTCAACATCCCAACTGGTCTGTATCTTTCTGAGCAAGGTGGCGTACCCACTCAGCATTTTACAGTCATATTCAATACTTTCGTCATGATGACATTATTCAACGAATTTAACGCGAGGAAAATTCACGGTCAACGTAATGTCTTCCAGGGAATATTCACCAATCCGATCTTCTATTCAATTTGGATTGGGACGTGCTTATCCCAAGTAGGTTTTTCTTTCTTTGCCATTGAAAATGAACGTATTGAAATAACTAATGATACTAAAGAGTATCTTCCTCACCTAATTTTTTTAATTCTCTTTTTAACCTAGGTTGTTATCATTCAATATGGTAAAATGGCATTCAACACAAAAGCTCTTACACTTGAGCAGTGGATGTGGTGTATATTCTTCGGTGTTGGTACGCTGGTGTGGGGTCAGTTAGTCACGACCATTCCCACACGCAAGATTCCTAAGATTCTTTCGTAAGTCCAAATTTAAACAGTTTATATCATTGGTGTTTTTCTAATTGCAATTACAGGTGGTGTGAAATTTTATTTCATAAAAATCAATTGATTATTGATATTTTCATATTAATTTTCAATGAGAAATAATTTTTGATAGGAAATTTTTATGAGTGTTGTGGTCTAATAGAAATTTTTCACAAAATCTCACAGAATCAGAAACGCTCATACAAGTTTTCAGATAGGTACAAAAAAATTTTTCAATATTCAATTCGATGCCATTGTACATAATTTTGAAACGTAATTTGTCAATTTTTCAATCAAGTAGAGCACACCAGCAAATTAACATAGTGCTAAGAAACAAGACAAACAATCTGTGTTTTATATATGGTTTTTTATTTATCGATTGTTCGTGTAAGTGTCTAGCCACGATAATTAGTCACTCAGCTTTCGTATCCCCCTTTTAGTACGTGGTAGTGAGCCTTTGCATGCTAGAATATTAAACATTGAATCACGCTGGTGAGAATATTTAGCCCGAATTGGGTCTAGTGATAATTAACGGCTGTGTTTATCTCCCTTGAGATTTGTTCACCTACATTCCTTCCATTTGTTCGTCTTTTCCTTTTTTCTTTTTTCGTATTTACTGGGTGCAACAATTTTGCTTTGATAATTTTTTATTTCAACGTGTATTATACGTAATGAAATACTCATGTATTATCAGAACGAAATTGTTTAGACTGATCCCTTCAACCCTGTCCTTGGTGCCTGAAAATTTTGGTTCACACTGGATGTTGCATGCATACAACCGTCGTTCAAGCAAATAAACAAATAATTACTAGCTTTATCTACGTACTTGTTTGTATGTTTTATCATGAGCGACATCATACGTCAATTGTATTTCCGAATTAACAGTGCCAAAAAATATCATAATTGATATGATAAACCAAAAGAAGTGAGCAAAAAGCGGTGGATAATTATAAAAACTTCCTGGTATATATTGTAGAAATATAAATTATTATTGCTAAAATGACAAAACGGTGATTGAAGTATTAAAACTCATACGGTCGTAGCTGCTTTTTCTAGTGAAAACCGAATAATTCGAAGTACTTTAGCGGACGCGGTGTGCTGGATAAATCCACCATCCACCGAATCTCTTATTGATTCGGGAAAAGTCAGCTTGTATTCTACTCCCTTCTCCTCCGACCGTGCGCATCCTCTATTTTTCCTAGTCATTCTTGCTATTATTTTTTACCTTATCCGCTGACTCCTCTCCGTCATTAACTTGTTTATTCCTATCCAACAATTACAGTTCATACAATAATTGATCTTATTTTAATTAATCCAAATCCACCCCAGAGAAAAAGTTATTAATGATCGCTCTCAACGAGGGATTAATCTGTCAACATCAAAAATGTACGATATCGGTAAAACTTTTTTATTCCATTTGTTAAATTTTCATTTATTTATTGCTGTTATAGATTTTTTCATATAGTTTATCATCAATTATATTTCTTTTTTCTCCCTTTTTCTGTTTCGCAATATTCCACAATCCGTTTAATTTTAAGCGGAGCATACTTTTTAGGTAAAAAAATCAACATTAAAATGTATGACTGATGGAAAAATTGCGAATAGCTGATATTCTCTCAGTGTAACCTATTTTTAATTAAAATGAAACTGGTCCCAATATTCAAATTATTTCATATTGCCAATAGGCTGGCGCACGGAAATACTTTGTGGTGTGTGTCGTTTACATTTCGCGAGTGAAATCCTAATTGTCTGTAATGACATTGACAAACAAAATGGCAAAAAAAAAAATAATAAAAACAGACGTCTAACAAAACGTCGAATATTTATCCAACTAAAATTAACAAATAAGCTGCGATCAAAAGATAAATTGAATAATTCAGTTTATGCTATACATAAAAAATCTTTACGCTTGCGAATCTTCCGTATATATTCGATTATATAATATTGTATATTAACAAACAGTAGTTACGAATACAAAACGCATGTCAATATTAACAATTATTAACAAATACATAACAGATAATGTCAATATTATCTTTATCAATTCACTAATTACATGATATTACACATTATTGACACACTAATATATACTAAATCATCTTTCGGTGACGTCAACTTCAACAATTAACCACAAAAAAATATTATTCCACCTCTCCAACGTCATTCATCATTCTTCATTTTCATTGTCCTATTTCTTCCTGATTCATTCATTCATTATTCATTTGTAAATGAAGAGCAGTTTCGCATTTTCGGAGCTTCGAAGTACACTAATACCGACTATATATAATTATATATACATATATATACATATACATACATTCGTTACTTCTTCTCTCTTTTTAATTGTTATTTTAGTTCATTCGTTAAATATATATTTAACTCTTTCTACCTACTAATCCTACAACGCTTACTTTTATTCTATTTCTTGTCTCGATTTTTCAATCTTTCACATTTTTCTTCTTTTAATATTTTCTTCTTCAATAATTCTTCTTTATAACATTCAATTTATTAACGCCTATGTAATAATCGATGCATAAAGCAATTAATTGTGCCTTAAAAGTGAGGGATACGAAGGGGGAACGGAAATTTGAGTGCAGTACATCGAGGAACCGTCTACAAAAAAAAAATACGAAAGTGTCGGAAATAACTTGAGAAAAAAATAAATTAACAAAACAAAAGAAAAAATGAAGCTTGAACAAACAAAAAAAAACACAACAAAAAAAATTGCTTTAACACAGGGACCGAGTTATGAAGAACTGGTTTAATGTTTTTTAAAAACAGATGGGGCCGCGGCCAGCCGGATGATATCGGTGCTATCAATCTAGGAGATGAGAAATTCGACCCAGACTCGGATAAAAAGCCGCGTGCAGGACAAATTCTATGGATCCGTGGTCTAACACGGCTACAGACTCAGGTAACTATCCTCATGTCACTCTCATAATCACTTTTCAATATCAAAACACTCTCAGATCCTCTCACAAAAAGGTTACTTACACCAAAAAGAAAAAGAAAGAAAAGCAACCGGTATTACAAAATAATAAGAGACCAAATGAAAGAAAAAATAAAAGTATACGAACGATTAATTATCACTCGGGAAGAAAAAAAAGGGAGGAAATTAAAAAAAAATACGTCGGGGATTGAGTAAACGATGCTTCGCTCCATTAATTTTATAGGTGACATGGGAATACGCGTTCAACCACATTCGATCGGTATAGTAAAAAAGAGAAATATCAGAAGAACCATCACATATCATCCGTTTGTCCCTTTTTTATTTCATTTCCATTTATTTATTCATTTTAGTTTTTACAACTTGCCTCTGTGTTCAATTTAAATATTCATCAAAAAATTATTGTGTTGACACTGATATCTTTACTTGAAACATATTGACTCGAATAATGAAAAGCGTTTAATATCAACAACATTGTTGCAAGCTCACAAGTTATTTCATTAAATTAAATAGGGCATTGGTACACTGTGAAAACTATTCAGGTTGCGTTTTGTATGCTACGTTGTCTATAGGTCAGTGGCACGTACCCACGTTTCTTTCTATTTCAAATAGGTAAATTTAATTGATCAATGAATTTAAAAACAATTCCCCAATCCCCAATCTTCAATGGTTCTATCTGAAGATATGGAGATAGTGTATAGGTATATCTCAAGTTTGATGTAGAATGAAAATTAATGCCGCAAAAGATGAAGTACAAGCATGTCACAATTCCGCGTGATTAGTTTGTTTCCGATAATTGGTAATTGTTCCGATAACCGACCTCGTATGTCAATATATTTAGATATATTGCAAGGTCTTACAATACATTGTCCAACCTCACCTCATGTCGATATAATACGAGATTATCCTCTAAACTCGCCACTCCTACGATTAATCCGTAACACACAATTATTAAAATATATATATTTAACAATTTATTTATCAATTTTATCCAGATAAAAAAATTATTATTTATCCGATTATTTCCCACGTAAATTTTATTTCAACATATTTATACAATCAAACCTTTATCAAAGCGCCTGAACAACAAGCACAACAACATCAACAACTACTACAATAACAACAAGAAATGAATAATTAAAAAACAAAAGGAACGAATTTGCGCAAAATATTATTGTCGAATATATTAAAATGTTAGAGTCGATCAATTGTAATTTCCCTTTGTAAATATTCGTAGCGCGTAGCAATCCGGTAATAGTGCTTGAGCCTGGTCCAATATGTAGATAATTGTAGACCAGAATATTAACGATGTAAATAAATGAAGAAATGAAGAGGAAAAAAATTTTATACATTTAAAAATGATTGGTCGATAAACCAACATTTATCTCAAACATTTCTTTATATTTTAATCGCGTGGGATTGGAAATTTGTAAATTTTCCAAAACATTTTTCCATTTTTTATTTCTATTTTTCATTCAACGGAAATATTTTTTAAATTGCGAATTATTTTTTACAAGCCAGGTTAAATTGAATAGAAATGGTCCACGCAGTCCTCGAATTATACATTTGTATGAATATACATAAATTGTTAACTCGCCAGTGAGTTTACAATTAATTATAATATTATAGTTTATTATTCTTTTTTTTTTATCTTTCATATAACAATCTCATGAATATTAATATATATAAAAATATTCTTGGGCACTTGTTTCATTCTCTCTCTTATATATTCCTTCTCGTTTTTTATCCTCTCGACTTCTCTGTATATTTCTCTATATGTATCTTTCGATTCTCCTCTCTTTATTTTTCTCTGATAAAACAAACTCTCCTATCATATGTATGAATATATTTGAATACACTATTATATATTACACATTTATTCGCGCAAGCACACTGCTCACTTGGTTTCTTCAATAATGACGCCAATATTTGTGTATGTCTTAATTTATGTCATTTATTATTTTTTTCAATTGTCCATTGACAGCTGAAAGCCAAAATGAGTACAATCAAAATAATTTTCATCTATCACACAATAAAAATAATAGAAAATTCAATAACACAAAACAAAAATTCAATTGTTGAATGTACGAAAAAAAAAATCCAAGACACAAACAGGATAAAAAGATTTCTTCTTTTTTTTTCCTGGTTCTTTTTTGGATTATATAAATTTTCTTGATACATTAAACAACTGTTAATGTAAATGAAATAACGATTGATTCTGCGGCTTATGTAAATGTTATAACAGTGAGAGGTCAATAATGAATCTGTGTGTATAAGCATTTGGTTGAAAGGCCATAAAATAAAACAGATAGGTATATTATTCTTGGAGTAAGTTCAAGACCAACTAAATTGCGTGCTCTAATACATTACAACAATACGTGGAAAGTTATACATATGTAATATATGAATAATAATATTAATCATAAGGCTTTGGATCATGATTATGGCTAAGTATAGGCGAATACTAAAAGTTGATATATAATTCTATATATTCTGTTGACGAGTTTACAACATTTATCGACCAACCTGTCATACATGCGAAGCCACTATGTCCGGACACCGTAACAAAAGTATCATTCACATTCTATATATTTTATAAATATAAAACTGTTTCACTCGGTCTCTAATACACTTTATATCAATATTAATATTTAATATATTAACAATGCGTTAAATAACTTGGGTATTATTATTACTGCAAAAGTATATAAGTAGTAATAATATATATTGCGAATATTACAAAAGCAAATGTTTCTCATTTGAAGAGACTGAACACTATTAAAACGAAGTAAACTTAAGATATAAATATATATATACATATAAAACTGGATGTGTAACCTACTTTCAGACGAGCAATAGAACTCTGGTGCAGAATGTATCTGTGACAGGCAGATCCCCCTCTCAGGATTACTATATGGTTAGTCCCTTAAAAACCACTGTCCGCATTGTTTGAACGTCTTAAATGATTTTTGGTTTATCATTTTTATTTACTGAAGTTGTCAATTTTATTTTTACGCCTCGATTTTTATTTTTTTATGATTTGCACATTAGGACCGTTTTTATTTTGGTTTTTTCTGATTTCGAATGTTTTGATATTTAATAATGACTAATATATATTTTAGAAAAAAATTGCCAACAATTGATGTTTACGGAAAAATAATTATATTTTATTAATGAACAATATGCGTTGCTAGTTGAATTTTTCAAATGTTAATTTTTTTCAGTATTCATTTTTTTATGCAGATCATTTGAATTTTTTCGTGTTAGACAAGTACATTCATTTTATTCACTTTGATCTGACTAGCTGCGCTGTTCATTTTTTCTCTCATGCTTCAATCATGAATTTTTCGGTTACATCGAGATTTTTAAATTCATTATTCTGTTGTAAATATTCTCATTGAATGAGAAATAGCTCAGGAATTATTTATGAAAAAAAGAAAATTATCAAATGGGGTAATGTTAAATTTTTAGTTTACATTTATATATGAATTAATTTAAATATATTTTTTATTTTATGCCAATTTTACGAATCGATAAAATAATATCATTTGGCTGCAAAATTGTGCTTTGTCGTGAAATTCATTATGAAAATTATTTATTTATTTATTTATTTCATATCAATATTTCGGATCGGATCTAAGTTGTGTATATATATATATATATATAATAATTACAATTGAATCGAGCGTTGACGCATGTAACGCATAAACGGATCTAAATTTTAAAAAATTTCGCGTGCCGCACAAAACAATTGCTTACGTTTATATTATTTTATTCTTATCAATTGTATGGCAAAATATTATAATCAACAAATGACATTTAGTCAGTGTTCGCTTAATATTATAAACATTGTATATTTTTTTTTTATTTTATCAATTTCATATGCCTTTGAAATTGATATAATTAACCCAATGGTTAATGCAAAGTTTGGTGTTTTGCTGTGATTTATATAATTTTTATTATTAACACACAAAAAAAAAGGAACGAAAAAAAAAAGGATACTGTCAATTATAATCACCAAAAATATCTTTTGTTTGTTTTATAATTGACAATTTTCATGAGCGTATGCGCTAACGCACATTGACTAATTATATTTGCTATTAATTTCTCTTTGACATGATGCGAGCGTATAATACGTACGCGCGTGTATATGTGTGTGTATGTGTGCGTGCTGCAATAATAATGTATGCTATTTATTGAAAGCAACAGCGTAACACAATTCTAGGTCGTGTGTTGATTATTAACAACTGTTCCTGGAGATGTGAGTCGCTACAATTGGATACTTGAACTCAATTCATTGAAAAAATAATTGCAAAAGAAAAGTTGGCTGGAAAATAATATTAAAATATTTAGACAATGAAAAAGTCTTACAGTGCATTACCTCCGTCGCTCTTTTTCATCTCGCCTGCGTGATTATTTAAATTATTTTAATTTATATCGTTAGAATACGGAGGTAGTAGCATCTGTCAGCTTTAACCAACAAATGGAAGTGGAATAATTGGAAAAAATTAAATGCGACACATCGATCCAAGGAATAAAATAATCCGTGTTGGCAAATATTAAAAGCAACTATCGTGGGCAATCGGGGGAAGAAAAAACTGATGGTATAATTTGTGATTTATTAGCCAGCGGAACCCATTCGGGAGACCGAGGTATAACAGGGCGGCAGTCTTACCGGCCGCCGCCATTCTATTCCTGTCGGAGTACAAACAAGTACGTAGCTCACGTAGAACACGCATATCCTAACAATTTATATGAGTTTTGAATTGTGGTGTTGTGAAAGATCGTCGGCATACGTACGTAGGTTTTGCTCAAACTATTCCAAGCTTAGGATTATTCAAATGAATTTTACACGACGTGCAAAAAGTAATATAATTAAATAGGATTATGTGGTATGCAATATATTAAGAGATAAATAAAAACGTAGATATTTATAGGAAGGGAAAAAATATAAAAGAAAATTATATAATTAGAACATAAGTGCAGGGCCTTGTACGTATGTCGCTCGAACTTCAATTGGTATTGGATTTTTAATGGCATTGCTCGATGGTGACCGCGTGCATCGCTGCGGTAAAATTAACTAAATGGTCATATATAATTATATTTTTTGCTTCATTAATCGTGGTTAATTCCACTAATAATATCATTATTTATAATGATAATAATGATGATGATGATGATGATGATAATTATGATAAGTCGTGATGATAATAATTTTATCATGATTGATTTTTTTTTGTCTCACGAGTGTGGGATTTTGTGGATAATTTTCAATTCCAACATTGTACTGGAATACAAGACAATGCAATCATTGTTTGTGCTGTTGAACCACCAATGTTCATCCACCCACGCTCGTATTTTGAGTAGACAATAGCTGTTTTAATAAGTGTGCTGCGTGCTATATTCCATATTACATATACAGCGAACAAACATATATTCAATTATTCCAACGAAACACGATGAATCAATTTGAGGAAACAACAAAGCATATGAAAGAGATAAATATGCATTTAGATTATACGTACAAATAAAACTGATACACATTTGTCATTTTCCACATACACATTATACATTAATATTCAGTCTTTCTCTTTTATCTATTTTTCTTTCTGTCTATCTCCACTTCTTTTCAATGAACAAAAATCTTCATATACAGAACATGTCAACGAGAGCTTTTCTCTTCTGTGTTTTTCTGTATTACTTTCGTTCAAATTGCTGAGAGCGCACGCTCATGACAAAAAAAAAGTCATTCAGTTGAACGAATTCATTGTGGCTCTTCACTTTTTCTTGCATATTCTCTTTTATACTTATTCGGTTTTCATTTTTATCTGTATCTGTATTGTTCAATGAATTGATTATTCTTTTGTTCTTTTTTTCTTCTATTCTTTTCTTTGATCTAACTAAAACGCTGTTGCGTGTGAAATAAAAAATGTTGACAGAAGGAAAAGAATTTTATAAAATAAAATTAGGGAAAAGATACTGTGATGAAGTGAATAATTGTAAAACAACACTCGAATTTTTCAATGTGCCCGTTATTTCTGCCAGAGCCTGCAAATTTTTTTTTTGTCATACCAAAATATATATTGTGTTTAGCAAGAAAGATTATTTAGGAATGTAAATATATATCAGGCTTGTGTGTGCGCGTGTGTTTGTGTGCGTGTGTGTTCACACAATTTATTTTGCAATGTTAATAATTTTGAGCTTCGACTATTTCGCCTACGCTGCAAAAGTCTCAAATTTACCAAAAAAAATAATTATTATTATTAAGAAATAATGATTAATTATTATTGTGTGTGCGTATTGATGTGCGTGCACGTTTGTCCCATCATTTAAATGTTAGTTATTCAGCGAGCGAATGAATTACAATATTTACGTCTATATATATACATTTATATATATATATTTTCCAATGAAAAAGACGAGAAAAAAAAATTACTCCTGGCTGAGGCTTTCATGATGTAGATACTGAATGTTTCAATGTTTATTTGCTCAGCGCACGCGGCGTGAAAAATTTATTATTACTATTTCTATTTTATTTTTTTTATTTATCTCATTCTATAACTCTATCTCTATTTTTTTCCTGTGTGTTTTTCTCTTTCTATATACTTTAAATTTGTCTCGCACTGCTCACTATTACTATGTCTTAAATTCTATCTATCCAAAAGCAACGTCTAAATGATATAATATACATGAATATTATAAACCATAAATATAAAAAAATATTTGTTGCTGCTATCTTAAAGTTCTTTCGTTGAGGACATATATTTGTGTTTACACAGTCCCTCCTCTCTGTTACTTTCTGACTTTATCTGACTCTTATATATATATTTATATTGATTTTATATACATATATATTCTATGTGAACTTTATTCGGCATCCGCATTGCAGACTGTCAATGCGGCGAATAGACATTGATCGGGTTTTCTCTCAGGGCTGTCGCGGACCATTCCTGGCAAATAAATTAAAATTCAAAACAATTAAATGGATAAGATATAAACGAAAAATTTTCTAATGTATAAACAAAATAAGAGAGATTTAGTCAATTTAGCAACAAGAGAGGAAGGATTATATGAGGTTATATATGAAAAAGAAAAAAAAATAATTAAAACCTCTCGAAGTAATGATTTTATGATTACTCATGAAAATGAGATATAATTGGTTACGAAGTTGATGGGGCTATTGCCTGGCCATCACATTCGTTCCATCAAGTTGAAGAGGACCGATCTCGTGACAGTATACAAATCGACATTCCCCTAAATTGCGACAGGAAATTAATAATCAGGGCCGGATTTACATGTACGTCACAGGGAGAGTATATAATGGTGAAATAGAAAGACAAAATGTTTTATGGGTGTGAGGAATGGACTATTACTATCTCTCCCTGAACAGTTTATACAATGACGAAAATGAAAACGCGTATTGCATATGTAGCGATTGAAAAACAAAAAAACAAGTGAGTCTGATGATGAAGAATTATTCATAATTTCGGCGAGTGATTCCTCCCTCTTGCACTTACAACCCCTTTTTTTTTCCTTTTTTTTTTTTCGTTCAGTCAACCCAAATTATTCCACAGTTTATCGTGCGTGTGTGCCACAGTGACAATCGTTGTAGCTTGCAAATAATTCCTGCCTTACCGGTATATTAATACCGCGCGGCATTTATATGAATTACAATTTGTTGCGTGAGTATTCTATTATTTCATTCACTTGTCCCGATGTAATTTGAATATCATTCATATTTCATTTTTTCTTCTGCTTCTCAAAATATTATTTCAATAGTGAAATCAAAAAAAAAAAAAAAAGTGATGCTCTATGTTGAAGACAAAATAGCGAATGATATTGTTGAGAAATTAAAATTTATTTGGAATATTTTTCAGACATAAAAAGAAATGAAATATGAAAGAAAAATATGAAAAAGAAAAAAAATCAGCAGCGCTTGTGTGTTATCGCTGACCTCTGCCTCCTTGCCTCCTTATAGAACGCCCTTTCCCTATTTTTGCAGCTTCGAGTAATCAGAGCATTCAAGTCAACACTAGAAGATTTGGAGGAGCGTCGTTCTGTCCATAGTTTACACAGTATGCGAAGTTCACGCAGTCATACTGGGCCCAGGCCACTATCAGACTTCACATACATTGACGAAGATCCGTCAAATTTTATGATGTATATGAGAACAAATAAGCAACACGCTGATCAGGAACACGACTCAAGCTCCAAAGGCTCACGTATTACGTCAATCAACAGTCCAGCATCACCATTACTACTTAATGTACCTGGTTCCGGATCCTCAAACAATAGCCATCATCGTCATACGAACAACAATCGTAACTCGTCAAATAAAACAACAAATAGAAACTTCGACACTGGTGCACCCAATTCTCCGTCCTCTGGCTCTAGTGATCCAATCCTACCATCAGAGTTACCTAAACTCGTGCACGAGACCAGTATTTAAATGCGGCCATACAAAAAAAAAACACGCACATACACTCAAACACAAATACAAACCATTTGCATGTTCCTATGCCAATATATTTCTCATAAGTTTTATCCAATTTGCTTGCTTCTTTTTAAATTTAGAGAGGAAAAAGATAAACTTTACTTAATATTTTATTCCTTTATATAATCATGTCATTTTTCATTGTCATTATTATTTTTATTTTCATTTACAATTCTTCTTCATTTTTTTTGCAGGCATTTCTACTTTGTGTACTTATAATTGTCGGGATAAAAGAAACGATTAATATCGTGGCGGTACTCAAACGTACAATTTAACATCAAAGTTTTATTGATTTTTCTTCATTGCAAACTGGGAAAATTCACTTTTTTTCTGGTGTTTTTGTTCTTTTTGTTCTTTCTACAAGAAGAGGAATTAAAAATAATGAAGAAGTTAATAATTGGGACCAGTTTGATATTCATTTTGTGAGTACTTAATTCAAATAATGAAATGCACATAGACGTGTGGGACTTGTTGTCATATATTAATTGATGTGATTTATTGGATGATGGACGACAGTTATTTGAAAATTGATCGTGACAAAAAAAGAAATGAAAAGTGAACAAAAATTGAGGTGTACATCATATTTATGGTACTATACGTCATCTTTCTTATTAATGTACGTTTTGAATTTAAGCGCCCGATTATTACTCGATATTCATCTTCATTGTGTGGTAATATCAATTTTAACTGGTAAACATTACTGAATTGCATGAATTTTCAAGCCTGTTTTCATTATCTTTGGTGGCTTCTTTCACTGTTGCCTTTACCTACACCAAATCCCACATTGTCCTACTAAATTGTGAAATTACATACGAATGCGACTTACCCTATCACTTGGATGATTGTTATATGTGTGTCTGTTTTTTATTTTTCAATTAAAGTGAAAAAAAAAATTCGAATACATTTCATCCAGTATTTATTCATTCTTCCGCCACTATTTGCAATGAAAATTAATATTGAACATGATTTTCAAGTACTTTTGATGGTGTGCTTGGAAGTTCATTCGTTCGTTCAATATTTATGTCACTTATTATGAAATTGAAGAGAAAAAACATATTGTTAGTGTCATTGTGTACTGTACTATTGTCATGTGGCATGCACTCGATAAAATTTATCATCAAATTTATATCTGTGTTAATTTGTGCCTACAAAACAAACTCACAGGTGCAGCATACACACAATCACATAAATAATGTTATTAAATGTTGATACACATGAATTTACACATAAAACACATACACTTACACACAATTGTGCTATATAGGTTTACTGTGAAAAAAAAAAAAATGATAACTTATTGATTAATTCAGTCGAAAGTTATTAATATTAATTATTATCTTTATCTTAATCGTGCATATATAAAAATGTACTTACAACATTCTTCCGAAAATTCTGATGATCTACAATCCACTTTCATTACGGATTGATGGCAATATATTGCCTTAAAAATTTAACAATACTCACTATTTTCATTTATATTCTTTTTTGTTTTCCACAATGCATTCGATAAAAAATTGTATTTTATTCTTTTCGTGTCTCCCCATTGTTTATGGAATAATGAAAGAACTCGGAATTTTTAATTCACGAGCACAAAAATTTCGTTTCCTGACTCGTTTTGAATAACAACATTACTTTATAACTTGTTCTATTTTACTCACTCACTCTTATTCATTTATTTTATCTATTAGTGTAATTAGTCTTTATCAATATATTATTTTGTTTAAATTCTTTTTTTTTTTTCATACAGTTCATTTACCGAAGCACATTGTATTATGACCGATTGAGTTACGTTGTATTATATACCTTTTTAAGCACATATATATATCATGAATTAATATATGTATCATCTGTAAGGGTTATGCAACGATAATTATGAAATTAACTTATATATTGCAAGACATTTTTACCTTTTATTTTAATCTATATTTTTATTATCAATTAATTGGGTTATGATTTTATTGTGTTTTACTATTTTCATTTTTAGAATAATAATGTTTGAAATTGTTTCCTTTTTTTTTTTCGAATATAATTTTTACATGAATTTGTTGTAATAACATTTACACATACATACACGTACACACATTTTATCTGCAATGCACTTATTGTCCTGTCCTCAATCGAGACTACTTTTATTTTTTATTGGAATTGTCGTCAATCATTTTAGAGAACACATACAAAAAGTACTTATTATACTCATGGAAAAAGGGAAGAAATTATTTATCGAATTTCTGAGTTTATCGCGGCACTCTCGGATAAATTTATATTATTGTCTCTTGTTTTTTTTTTTTCTTTTTTCTTCTCTATTTTGTTATGAGAAGAATTGACAAACCAATAGTTTCGTATTGGGGACGAGACTGGTCCATTGATTTAGATAGTAATTGCATTATTTTTGTCGTATTGAATAAATTAAAAACAGAAAAACGAACATAAAAGTGAATAAATATAAACGCGTCAACTTATGTACAGGTGCACTTTGCCAAATTTATGGCTATTTTCTATTATTCGTAAATTACGATGATATGACGTATGAAAATAATTATTTTACAGCACTATATTTTTAAAATCAATATAAATATTGACAACTGCCAGAGTTACGTTAATGTCTGAGAGTTATCGAATTAAAAAATGAAAATTAAATAAATTTACACACATGTATATGTATATGTATACATGTATTCATGCGTGAAAATGGTGCCGCGTTTCTGATTATACATTTATATATATATATAATATATATATATATATATATATATATCTATATAAAATAAATGTAAACACGTGAGTACCACTACACATTCAAAAGATTTTTCGCGTGTTTATGTTTTAACTATTAATATCAAATATTATCTGGTGCTTGTTAGCACTAGTAAACAAATATGAATCTTGACTACCCAATTCAAATGTTATTTAAATGAATAAAATGGAAAAAAAAAAAAAAGGAAGTCCAGAATTTTTCAAATCAACATAAAAAATGTTTGAAAGGTAATAAAAATTATTTACAATTTAACAAAATATTTATTAACAGTTATCAAACTCATTTTTAAATCATTAATTATAATTTATTATAATTGTTTATGTATATAGTAGATATATAATTTTGTCTCTATAGATAAAATTTTAATAATTTTATCCAGTTGATGAGCTTTTTGTCAATTCGGTCTATATCAAACACTTTTAATATGTAATTCGTATGTGGTACAAGCGTGGTATGGGCACCCAAAGCATTTAGTGTTATTGAAAATGGGGAGAAAATTATGACGAAGGAAAAAAAAATAATAGAAAAATTATTACCACAGGTCGTATAGAGAATGTTCAATTCTAAGTTTATTACATCGATTCAAATGCTGGTATATCTTTCATTCTTTTCAGCTTGTACAAAATATTTACATATATTTAGATATATACAATTATCTAATTGAATAAGATAGGTAATGAAGCGCTAATTGAATTTGTTCGCACACCTAATTCAGGTGAAAGGTGTCATGAGTTGGGTAGAAGGGATGTGAAACTTATTTTAATTATATAAACAGCGCTGAGAACTTTTCTATTTCACACCGTAAGACAATTAATCAAAAATAAAATTCACAAATTTAATTATTGCGCTGGTCAATGTTATATTTCAAATTTTAATCTTCAAAAAAGTGAAAGATACAGGAAAGAAATAATAATTGTATGATTATATAATTGTAAATATTTCATACTCACTAGTCTTTGATTTACAAATGATTCAGTCAATTGAATTCTAATTGCGGTTACAATAACTTTTATGCGTTCGTATGTTTCATAATATATCGAGACAACTATTTGCTGTTTTTCATTCTTGATTAATGCGCCCGTGCCAAATGCAATAATAGAAGAAAAAAAATAAAACGTCAGTTTATGCGTCGAATACGCAGATAATTCACAAATAAAAGAATTGTTGCGAAGAAATTTGTTGATTGTCGTGACACTGCTGGTCAAATTTCATTTTCGGGTTTATAATGCGAAAGTCAAATAAAAAGCGGCCGACTTTTTCTTTGACAATGTTTATCACTGTCATATATATATATATATTATTAAAACAAATAAGAAAATATTAAATGATGAGAGAAAAAATAAACAAAAATAATGTTAGGTTGTTGTTGAACTAGAGGACATTCTAGACCATTGCTATTATCAATTTCTAACTGAAACAAAAAAGAAGATTAAAAAATTACTATAAAATTTAAGACACGTTATTGTAATGTTACAATACAAAGGGAAGCGTGAGTAAATAATAAAAATAGTTAAAGAACAAAATAATCTATCGATATACATTATATAATATAAATATTTAAATTTTTCCGCGTTAAGTCTGCGAGGCTTGGCTGGTCTCGGCCTGGTAAATTCGAATTTCTCTCCAGCAATTTACTATTTTCGGAGATTATAATAGGTCAAAAAAATAAATGTTAATCCATTGTAAGTGTAGTTTCATACTTAATAACGCGATTGGCTCAAAATTATTTTGGCAATAAAGCCAATTGAACCAACAACAAAAAAAAATTTGAGCAAAATATGAAAATAATCACATCCTCGTACACTTTATTATTAATCGCGATTCAATAATAAAAATATAATGTATCTTTCGTAAATGAGTGCGACTACAACAACGAAATATTTCACTGAATAATATTCAATTATTTTACACATTCTATATTCCATATATATATAACATTAAAGGAAGAAAAAATAACCTCGGGGACTGCTTTCATCGTTGACAAAACAAAATAAATAAATAAAAATGTATGAAAATTCTGGGCATCGGTGGCTTCGCTTCAGGCAATTGGCGATTTATTATTTTTTTATTCTTTCGTTCTTTATTAAGAATATTTATCGCAATAAATGTTCAATGGCAAATAAAGAGTGTGTGTGTGTGTGTGCCAATAAAAACAAAAGCCTCGAGGATTGGACCTTGAGGATCGGGTGTAGTCTGGATATTATTATTATCTTCATATGCTACATTTTAATTCATCGAAACGCGCACTAAAACCACTAAAGACTGTATACACAATTACATAAGTGGTCCCATGTCATTTTAATTTTTTTGTTCATTTTATCATTCACTTCCTTCGATTCTGTTCTATGTATTATTAATTTTCACTCTCATTCATTCATTTAACATTTAATTAACGCGCGTGCTCACTTCTAATATATTTGTAATTAATACGACGAAATTCTGCATCAACCTCTAACACTATCTCTCCTTAAACAATTCTAACTCGCTCAAAAGCAATATGTGTACATTTCTTTTTTTTTTTTTTCGTATTGTCATCGCTAACAAGTGCGTTCTGCATAATTTATCACTAACAATAGTAAGAAGATAAACTAAAAACACAGCTCCTATAAATATAAAAATTAATAACAATTGGAATAAAAAGTTATTTTTATTCTTGATGAATTGTAGAAATTAATTTTTTCTAAAAAATTCCTAATATATAATTCTGTATTATAAATTATACCATAATCCTTTCCAATATTTACATAGTAAAATGTAAATTGAAATAGTTGGTAGAAAAAAAATATAATTGAGATAAAATTCCTTCGCGATATCTATCAGCACAACACAGTGCTCTTATTCTATAACTTTTTTTCCTCTCCTACTGTCTTTCGCTCTCACAAGTTGCTCATTCCGACCCTATTATAACCATTATATTACCCTTTGCTCTTGAAGGTGATAGGTGGCGAGTTGCAGGAACGTTTGATACCAGTACCCTACAGCAAGAGCTCGACAGACCAAGCTGTAAGCGTTCCTCTCTTGCTCTCTCTATATTTTCACTTCTTTCAAATTACTTCTTCATATTTCTGCTCTTTTTACTATCAGTATACTAAATATGCTTTTTTTTGTTCTTTAAACACCTAAACGTCTCGTTACAAAACATTTACATTCCTCTACGTTAAATCTATTATTTTATTATATTATTTTATTGTAATATTTATTTCATTATATTTTTATTTCTTCCTTTGAATTAAATTTAACCAAATTGTTTTTCCCCAATTATTTCAATTTCTTTCCACAGTCCTTATTTATTTCAATTTTTTTTTTTTTCGTTTCTTCTAATGCTGTCTGTCTACTGTTGTAATATACCATTCTGTTGATTGTCACCGCTTCTGCTTTTGTGTTATTATTATGTTTAAATATAATAATCACAGCCTCAGATCTTGTGTCTCGACGCTTCAACATTTTCTTTTCTCATCATTATTGTCATTGCAATACATAATTTAATCACAAAGAAAAAAAAACACAATGGATTCGTATCGTCGTCATAGACACAGATAGAATAAATACGATTGGTATTCCGATAATTAAATCGAAGTATCATCGTATCGGCTGTATAAAAATATAATGCACGTTTGCTTTAATTTATTTTTATATTTTTTTTTGTGTTAGAAATAGCTCATTGAGCTTTTTTTCTTGCGGAATTTGAAGAGCTATTTAAAAAAAAAAAATAGTACCTTCTGCTCCACATTCATCACACTATAATTATTTAATAAACATAGATAATATTTAGACGACAAAAAGAACGAAAAAAAAAAGGTTAAACAAAACAAGCCAATTTTTGATTTATCAAAAAATTTATATTATATATAAAAATATAAATAATACAACTAAATTCAACGAATTTAAATAATAAGAATTTAGTGCCTGCTGCTTATCAAATTGCATCAGTGTTCCTAGTTCCTATATACGTTAATCGATTTATTAAATAAGAAATAAATAAATTAAAATATTTTAGAGCGGATTGCGCGATTGCATCTCTTAGCGTTTGATAAAGCGACAATTTCACCGATTTTCTATTTATTAATTTAATTCTCAATTAAACAAATGAAAAACAAAAATACGATGACTGTGACTGACGACAGCAAATGTTTAAACATTGAAATACAAAAAAAAAGCAGTCCTCGCAACGTTTTTACGTTTCACATTGGTATTTACATTTGAAAACAAAAATGTATGAGCTGATAATTCGTATGTCTGATAATATTTCCATATGATTATTAATTAAAAAATAAAAGACCAAGAACCAGAGAAAAAAAGGAAGTGAAAAAAGAAAAAGGAAGGAATAAGCCAACATTTCCAAAGTGAAAAAAAAAACGAAGAAAAAAAATTAATTACGCTACGTGCATGGTATATTATTCGCTGTATTCCTGCCAGCTCATCCATGACAAGTACCCACCACCCATCACTTGCCGAGTGTATTTGCCAGGAAGAATTGTGTGACAACGTCCATTACAAGTGCTCGTATGACAACTTTTGTAAGTATTTAAAACAAATATAAACGAGATATTATTCTCGCAAAATGAAACAAAAGAAATAAAGAGGAAGAAAAAAAAAACAAATACAAAAAGAAAAAGAAGAATTGAAGAACAAAATGAAGAAGACATTTTGTATTAATTGGGGGTGATTCGCGATTGTTAGTTATGTCAACCATTTCAGATACAAAAGGACAATGGTGGTATTTATTTTCTTCTCGTTTATATAATAAGTGTTTATATATATATAAACATACCATGTATATATATTTATATAATTAAGAATTATTGATGGCGATTTAATTCTTTTAACAATGCAGTGATATTTTAGACATTGAGAAATTATTTTAATTATTGTAAAGAGACATCGACTATGCATGCAATTCTTATTGTGAAACAGAAAAAAAGAAGATTGATGTCTTTATGAATTTACAAGTAGGTTTTTTTTTATTTATGTTGGTTTAAGTACCAATAAGTGCTCGTGTTATCCAACCCAATTTTGTTTTTTAATTTTTGTTTTTTGATTGTTGCTATTTTAGTGGCTATGAATGTTAGATATTTTCGTGATATGCTTCCGCTTGTGTATGATTAGTATTAACCATTTGGATAGTCTATAATAAAATTTTGTTGCAAATCAAAAAAAAAAAAAAAAATTGAGGAATTTTTTTTGAAATGCACAAAATTATAAATACAAAACAAATATATAAAACTATATTTATATATATATTATTATTGTGGTGAGATAGAATATAAGAATGATTGCACGCACATGGGATGTGATTGAGATATTTTTTGAAAATTAAAAATTGATTATTAATTATTAATAATTATATTTTGTATAATAATACAAAGCTTGTGATGCAATGAGCTTGTTATTTTTAATATCATCATGTGCGTGTACAGAATATTATAAAAGTGGTGTTAATATGGTTGAAAAAAAAAGAAACAGAAGTCATTTATATTCTGCACGTTTTACTTTACTCTAAAACAGACGAGGAAAAGAGAGAAAAAAATTTCATTACACCAATCCTAATGCTTTGTTGAAAAATTCCGCTCGGCAATGTTTCAATTTTTCAGCTTTATTTTGAGCTTAGATACAAATGAACTTCATATCTTTTCACTGTATTATTGTCATTATTGTGTTGATTTAATTATTTTCAGTGCCAGAAGTTCTTTGTGAAGGAGCGAATTTAAAAAATAATGAATACGTGTCATATTTGATGTTGCAATTTGTTGATGAAAAAAAAAACAATGCAAAAGAATTAAACAGTAATGAATTTTGCTGTTGATGCTTAACAATTTTGAATTATTTTATGGTATAAATTTGACCGGGGTTTTTTTCTATTTTGTTTACAGTCATTTTATTTCATATGGTAATATTGAAAAATTTATTGATGCAAAAAAAAAATTGTTTATACTCTCGACCAATTTAATTACAAATTTTGTTATGTTTTAGGGAATGGCTAAAAGAAATTAATCATTTTATGTTGATTTGCAAAGTGTGTTTGTGTTATGATCGGTGCATCATGCATTCATTGTTCTCTGATGTAAATTTCATTGAACTAAAACATCCCAACATCGTCAATATTTATTTATCAATATCTATCTACCCTTAAAACAAAAATAACCTCAAAAACCGACTGTTTTTATCTTTTCTCCAATTAAATTTTCTTTCGTTACATTTTTACTACAAATATAAACAATTGAGCATGATAAAATTGCATGAAATTCGCCATATAATTCTAATTAATCAACAAACAATTATTTTACATGTGAACAATTAATTTGTAAATTTATAACATTTATTATTTATGTTATTGCAAGGAATTTGTCCAATTCCCTACCAATTTCGTGTTTCCTCTGATTCATTGCTCGATGATGTACCGATTTAACAAACACAAAACAAAAAAATAAAAAGAAAAACGAAATGAAGTGAAATATAAATTCTATGTACTGATTTATTAATTATAAATAATTATAAATTAATCTCATCACGTATTTTCATCACATTGCCTTACAGATTCGCGTAGTGAACGCATTTCGGCAGGGCCTAGACTCGCGTTACGGCGAGCACAGCGGCTTGACCCTAGCAGAAGTACTGCGGAAGCAATCATCGCTGAGCAAACGGCATTCGCAGACGAGCAGCCTCGATTATGCGGACAACATACCGGATGAACTCACCATACCTGAGATCGATGTTGAGCGGCTTTCAAGTCACAGTCACACTGAGACTGCAGTCTAAAATTAAGGCACATTTGCAAAAATTTGTTGCCCACCACTACCAATACATCAACCACACATTAAAAATAAATAGAAGCGAATAAAATATAATCATCCATTGAATTCTAAGTGACATGAAAAAAAAATTAATAATAACAAAAAAAAAACCAAAATACAACGCTGATGACAAAAAAAAACCAATCAACTCTCTGGACCATCATCACATGTTGCTGCTCATTGTGTTCATGGTCTAAAACGTTGGAGAGATGCCACCGTCGTTGACCACCACAAAATAACAAATAATTCGCCATTATTATTTCTTGTGCACGAATAAAAAAAAACAACCAAATTCTATAAACTTTATCTTGAGGACTCTACAAATATGTGCGAATTGAAGAAAAGGAAAAAATAAAAAATGAAAAAACTCAAACTGACGACGAAACCAAAAAAAAAAAAAATAACAGAACAAATGTGCGGTAATTCAATTACAAAATTCTCTTTTTACATCTTCCTCAATCTCAAACTTTCCCTTCCTGTCTGATCCACCCCTATTTATCCCATCAACTTGTACTTCTCCTTCTCTCTATAATCTAATATCAATCTTACCAATACCAATGTCTTATACCTACGTATATAGATGAAATAAATGCGTGCGTGATTGAATGCTAGAGGAAAGGGAAAGGATGGGCGGAAGAGACCACAGATAATTCGCACACTCCAGTGTACGGAGAATATAACTTGACCAATTTGGCAAGTTACACTAAGCTAGATTACGGAAAAAAAAAAAAATGAAAAAAAAAAAAATAACAAAAACAAAAAAAAAATGCATCACTGCCTTTCTTATTTCGAACATAATTGACCATTTTTATCGTTACTATTATTACTATTGTTGTTATTATTCTTATTACTACTATTATTATTGTATTATTTATTATCTGGGTACTCACTATGTATATGTATAGCTCGTACTTTTCACAGACATAAATACACACACATATGCACACACGCATACACAAACATTCATTATTCTCTCCAACATGTGACATTATTTTTGTACGCATCATAATAATAGTTTTTTCTTCGTCAATGTCGAATTTTTTTCTTAGCCAATTGAACAATATTAATTTACATGTCTCGTGAATATAATAATATTTAATAATAAGAAACAAAAAGAAAAAAACAAAATGAAAATGAACAATTTAAAATAATAAAAAATGATTATACGTGGAGTGATAAAAGATGCGACGATGTAGCGACGATTATTATTTACATTGTTCATTATTATTAATCCATTGGAAAAATATTATATGATTGTCAATTGAATTATTTTTATTTTCTTCAAAAGAAATAGAAAGAACAAAAAAAGATAAAGGAACAAACCACTTGAGAGAATTAACTTACGAGTCATTTTAAGTCTCTTCCCGCCAAATCACTTTCTCTCTCGTTCTCGCATTAATTCATATAAAATATTATATACATATATATCTATATGTATATGTATATGTACATTTATATATATGTATATATATGTATGTATGTATGTGTAAATATATACATATGTATACGTTCTCAAACCTCTGAACCCCTGTTGATTTATATATACATATATATATGAAGGAAAAAAAAAGACTCCACTTGCCTATTCGTCGCGCAATTAAACAAAAGAATGCTACAGTGTTATGTGACTTAATTATTATCTAGTCATTCAATTTGTATCAATGTACTTCCGCGAATAACTATGCACAGGGGGTGCCTTACCGCGAAAAAAAAGAGAAGCAAATGATTGAAAAATAAAAGAGAGAAAAAAAAAACACAAAAGGAATAATTGGATACTCGTTTAATTCACGAGTGTGTATTGAATCTTTGTAAGGATTGTGAAAAAATAAAATGAAAGAATGCAAATTAAAAAATGCCAACGTGGAGAGAAATTGTAGAGTTATAAACAACAATGAAACAAAGATAACAAAATAACGAGATGATAAACAAAAAAAATACCAAATTATTCGCACGGCGTGTTTACTTGTTAATAGCTATTTACTTGGTGAAAAAAAATAAATAAATAAATAAAATAAACAATAAAAATAAATTAAGATGAATGAAAATTTGTTCGAGTGTATCTGCCGCTGGAACGCCGTTAAAATTACGCTTAGGATATAATCCACATGTACAAGTCCAAGCGCCACGGCGACGAGAGCAAAAAAAGAAGAAGAAAAAAGAAATTGGAAAAAAAAAATGAATAAAAATTAAGTATGATTGATCATTTAAGTGTTAATCATTTAAGATTTAGATTGTATTGATTATTCTTAGAATGAACAAAGGAAAAAAAGAACAAAAATTCAATTATAATTGATGAAATAAACAAATAAATAAACATAAATTACTTATACAATAAATACATAATTAAATACGATTACGTGTTGAACGTGACGTATATAAAACAGGAATACACAAACACACACATACACAATAAAGTTATTCATGAGATACATTATATAAATAAGAAAAAAAAAAATCCATGAGTATAATATGAAAAAATAACGGAAAGACAAAGACGATGTATCGGTACTGGCTACCAAAATAGTGTATAATAGATTATTATTAAAAATAATATTATAAACATGTATGAACAGGAAAAAACAAAGGAAAAACAAAAGAGTAAATGAAGACAATGAAGAAGGGGATGAATTATACACCACGTGCGAAGCGCGTGGCTGCGGCGAGGGTGCAAACACACATTATACAAACCAACAAAAAAAAAAAAAGATAAAAAAAATAAAATTCAAAAATTAACTCTATACTCAAATATTATTATTTAAAAAAATATCACATTTGTTATTTCTTTTTTTAAGTCAATGATGTGTCGAGGACACAAAACATATACACATATAAATACACATTACAGCCATCGGTTATTTATAATTAGAATTCAATTGAATAATGGAGAAACAAAACCGAGGAAAATAATTAATTAAAATAACAAATTTACAATTAGATCGCTACGCGTTGCGTTTTCATGTGTCATTACAAATTTTAGTAAACGTCGCGTCCTCGTTGCGCCTCGCTATCTTGTTATACGACTTAGGTCGATTTAGTTTCCCGAGGCTCTTTAAAAAAAAAAGTAAGATAACATTAATGATAATAATAATTATAATATTAATAATAATAACAATAATAATAATAATAATAATATATAAATTAATTAATAAAAAATATGAATTAGAGGTTTTAACTTTTAACGATGGCCATTTTACATAGTGGAAATAAATGCAGAGGATTGAAGGAAAAAAGAGGAAAATCAATAGATGAGAAATTGAATATTTAGTGGAGCTAAAAAAAAAATGAGTATAGCGAAGAAAGCATTTTTGCCGCCCTACAATAAGAAATGAATAACAAATTCGCGGCACTATTGACCCTCGCGATATTCTGAGGGAGTACCTACTTAAAACTGCCGAGACGAAAATGCATAAAAGCGTAAATATAAGCGAAGCAGTTGATGAAAAAAAAAAAAGTCATGTAATTGTGTGAGAAAAGAATAATGAGAAGATATATAGAAAATGAAAGCATTGAATGATTGTTTGCACGATGTTAATCAATTTATCTGACATTAAAATTCAGAAGAAATGCATTGTAATAGATTGATATATAAAAAAAAATGGAAGTTTAATGTAATAGTATGTGAATGAAGAGAAATGATTAAGAGACGTTAAGCTAAAGGTAAAAAAATGCAACCAGAATCATTTGGGGATTACTCGCGTGCGCGTTGGTACATTGTGCGAGTGTAATTTATTATTACGTCAAATCAACGAATTGGATCTATCGATGATTGTAAAAAAAAAAAAAGTCCAATCGACAGATCGAGCTTCGTCCCTTACTTCGCTATATCTACATACTTATTATATAATTATCAAAGCAAAACACAAAGAGAGCAAGATAAAGAAATAAAACGCAATTTGGCCTGTTATTATTCCATGTTCGAAGAAGAAAAAAAAAAGGAAGAAATGTGAAATGTTTCGTCTTCGACCAGGCGTCAAATTCGGTGGCATCGTTACAGTTATATATGAAAAAAAAAAAGTCGTATATTATTATATTAAATCGAATATTTAACAATCGGTGCGAGTGCCATCGTTATCGTGTTATTTACTGTTATTGTTACATTTTTCGTATATATTTAAATTATTAATATTATTACTGACATCCTCATCGTCGTTCATCAATAACCATTCGGATATCAGCCTCCGCCTTTCTCCTTCCTCATACTCTCTCCCATTACAATAGTCATTATCTTTGAAATAAAAAAAAAATAAAAAAAGTATACTGATAATAGTCAGTCGAGCGAACGAACTTTTTAAATCCACACGTACAATTATATAGAATTGTTAGTAATTAAATTTTTCCTTCAACCAGTGTTTTGCTTTTTATTTTTCAATTCATTATTTTTACTGGAATTTTTTTATTTGCACTAGGGAATTGAGAGATTCAATGTATATAAATATAAATATATTTTCTTTTTATTCACCTACGACGATATAATAGTCCACCTGAAACTTTTCTCTTGCTCGATTCCTCCTGTATAAATAGAACGTTAAAAAATATAAATATAAATATAATCTCATCTGTTTTCTTCTCCGTCATCAATAAGTAAGTACTCCTTCGGAATTGCATTACAATAATGTTGAAGGAAAATTCAAGAAAAAATTAAATTAATTCATTGCACGCTACTGCAATCGTTACGATGCACCACACAATATGTTAATCAATGTTGAAGCGAACAAAAAAAAAAGAAATATAAGAAATAACAGAAAATATGCGTGAATAGGGGAAAGACTGGAAAAAAAAATTTATTCACCAAGAAAGGGAGTTTAAAAAAAAAATTATAATTCACCATTATGTGTCTTGTGACTCGGTGATCGAACTAGTAAATTTATGAACAAATATAAATAAATTAATTAAAAAAAACATAAAAAAAAGAGAAAATGCAGATTATTGTAAGTATTTATATTGCTAAGGGAGATGAGAGGAACAAGGAAAAAACCCAAAGTGATTTCTATAAATCAACTTAAATGAACAAAACAAAAACTCATCACTCGCCAGTGAAAAAAGTGCGATCAAAAGAAAAAAGAAAAAAAATCTAATTAATTAATCGAATAATAATACTAAAAATTCTCTTGAATAACAGCCACTCTTGTTACTATTAATAATAACTATGGCTATCCAAAATCGTTATCAATATCTACTTAAAAATAACTAGAACAATTAATTGTACTGCTATTTTACGTCATCAATGCGCACTGTATACAATCTATTCACAATAAGTGCGCACGTACGAAACGAAAGAAACAAAAGAAAAAAAAAACAACAAAAGAATAATGAAGAATTCGAAGTAAGATAAAATACAGAAAACTCTATTATCATCCACCATTTAATTTCATTCACTCGACATTCATCAATACTTTAAAAATTAATAACAAAAAAGAAAGAAAGAAAATAATAATATTAATTATCAATAATTGATATTATTATCATGCTATAATTATTAAATATTGCAAACATGATAAAAATTCAACAGATACTTTATGGTGTTATATATTTATCACGATAAAGAAATGCATAAAAAATAAAAAAACTCGTTAATCGAGTGCACACGGGTCCAATGAGATCCCAATTTCATTTACACTTAAAAAAAAAATGAGGAATAATATTAAACAATTGTCGAGTATTTGACATTCTTTCTCTCCTTGTCTCACTCACTCTCTCTTTCTCTTTCTCTATATCTCTGTCTTCATCCTTCTTCCCAATTAAAATATACAAAAAATCACAACCCTTAACGCATGTTCGTTCGCTCGCTCACTTTCAATTCATCAACCATTACCACAATACCACCAAAGAAAAATTATCAAACTGCAAAAAAAAAATCTCACTAAAATGGCACGCAAAAACAAAAAAAATATAGAAAAAATAAATAACAATTCTAGCAATATATATATATATATATATATAAAAATCTGTCTCGCCGTGGTTGGGACCAATTGTCTCTTGTATAATTTAATTAGGCTATATTCTGTTTTTTGCAAAACTCTTCCACGATATAATATCATCTTATTTCCATCAATCGATCTATTCAAAACTGTAATTAATCTTCTCTCCAATCAGAAAAAAAAAAAAAGAAAAGAAATCATCGAAAAAACAAGAGAAAAAACAAAAATTACAAACAAATTAAGAACAATTGTTAATTATGATGATTGAATGATGAATAAATACAATAAAAAACACAAAAGAAAACACAACAACAACAACAACAACAAATAAACAAATAAGCACAGAACAAGAATGTTGCTCGCGCTTTAAATCTCAAAAAAAAAAAAAAAAAAAAAAAAAAAAAAAAAAAAAAAAAAAAAAAAAAAAAAAAAAAAAAAAAAAAAAAACTGTTAAAGAAAAATGAAAAAAAAAAAAAAAATCCAAAACCATTGATTGAAGCTAATTAAAAAGCAAGAAAAAAAATAAAGATAAAATAATAATAATACTAATAATAATATTAATAATAATATTAATGATAATACTAATAATAATAACAATAATAATAACATTCTATTTTCACTGTATCCTCGGCAATATGTACTTCATCCATTGTATATTTTAAATGAAAAAAAAAAACTAAAAAAAAAAAGTATCTATTAAGCGCGCGTTATTATTGTATTCACCAAAGGTAATAACCTGTTCTAAGGTATATTAACAACGTGAATATATATATAAATATATGTATATGCATACATATATATTTATATATATAAAAATATACATAGTTAAGTAATCATCAATTTATCACATGTGTAAATAAGACCGCGAATGCATTATATATCCAAAAGTTGGCCGTGCAAGGTGCGAGTGAATATAAAAATAAATAATTGAAATGAATAAAAATATTGCAAAATAAAAAATAAAATAAATAAAAAAAAACCACAACAACAACAACAACAACAAAGTTATAACTTATGTAGAAAGAATTTTTGCTTCATAAAAAACAAACTTGTAATTGTAAATAATAATTAATCGCTATTTATACTACTCTACACTGAGTTCATCAATGATAAATACAAGCCATGGATGTTGCCGTATCTTTATGTCTTGAATGCAAAAAAATAACAAACAAAACAAACAAACCTATCTCCAAATGCCATATTACATAAAAAAGGAAATAATAATAATGATAATGAAAAAAGAACAAAAATTATTTTCTTCATGGTTTTTCTTTGTGATTTATTGTCGTTCTTTTTTTTTCTGTCTTTCCATGTTTGTCTACGTGAGAAAGTTTTAATTTTCTTTCTCTGAATTTTGGAAGACGAATTCCAATGATTTGAATTAATGATTATGTAAATTACATAAAATTAATTAATTAAACTGCGAGAACGTTTGAATTTCTATTCACTGAACTTATTTATGTGAATCATTCTCATTGTTGCTGTTTAAATGGGAAATTTGGAAATTGTGCGCACAATTGGTGTGGAAAAAAGGGAGGGGTAAAGAAGAATTTTGATGAAATTTGTATATATAAATATTTTGAACGACAATGAAAAATTGTTCGTGACAAGAATTGACGAATTTCATTTTTTTTGTTATTTGAATAAATAATGTAGCAACATTAATCACTGCTTCTTAATGGAAAGAAAAAAAAAAAATATTCTAAATATTTGTTTATTGAAATATTAAATTGTAAACGTTTTAATGAAAATTTCGCCGATGGAAAAACAAATTTAAAAGAAATGAAAATGTTTATGGGAATATATAAGAAAGAAATAATTTGAAACGTATGATATTTTATTGTTGTACGTCACAATACATAACAAGAGAATGATCATCGTTGCTCAGAGTAAAATCATATTTTTCTGTCGTTACTGTTATTTATTACTATTTATCATAGAAATTAAAAATATATTAAATATTGAACAACAACAGGACAAACAGAAATAAATCTCCAATTAATACGGAATCAATAAACAAAATACGTAAGAGGATTTGATAAAATTAATTTGCATAATAAACAAGAGATTAACAATAATTATACTGATGAGGATAATAATAAATTGATAGAATACACCAGTTGAATGAACACTGATCCAAGTTGGTATGAAATATTTGGGAAAATTTAAACTTGTTAAAAGATATAAATTTTGTTGTCTATTAATTATTATTGATAACTTTTTATCACATTGTAAACTAAAATCAACAATTCAGGGATAACAGAATTTAATTTTCCCACATTCCCTCACTTGTCAATTTATTTTTTAATCAAACAAATAATTAGTTTAACATTCAATTTCACTTTATCCATTTTGATTTTATAAACATTTCAATTTTTCATTTCTACCCCAATTATTTTATTTTATTCGCGTTCATTCATTATAATCTCATGTCATCCAATCCCAAATATTCATGACAGTATAATAAAATAATAAATTTGCTATAAATGCACTTTCATTGAAATAGTAATAAATAAAATAAAAAATATAAACCAGTTGCTAAAATTACTTCGAAAAATAGCATCAAATACTTACTGCATGTATTTTATTCGTATCACAAAAGAATAATAATTAAACAAAATAATGAATGAGAAATATAATTATTTATGATAGTAATCATACAAGGAATAACAAATTCCATACCATCAACGTGGGATCTGTCTAAAAGAAAGAAACAAATAAAATAAATAAATAAACGACAGAAGTTTGAATTTCACGTAATTCTTGTGGTTAAATCTGCGAATATGGTGCAATTTTTCACGTTTGTATAATGATAAGCTTTTTAATTTATGTTCAGTGAATAAAAATCATAATAATAAGAAGAATAATATTAATATGAATATAATAGAAATAATAATCAATAGAAATATAAAAAAAAAAACTATTCGAACTTTATGCTACAATAGAAAATTACTATGAAAGAAATATTGAAATCACAAACAAGAAAAAAAAATTCTACTTTAATGGCATAGCAACAAAAATTCAATGTAACAATGACAAAATGCGCAATGAAAAATTCGTATTGTACAATATCGTTGAGCCACATTTCTGTTCGCATATTGTACATGAAACACTGCCCCAGATATACCTGAAAATAAATGAAAAAAAAAAGAGAAAAAATTAAATAAATAATTAAACATGCTCGACTGATTCGCAACAATTGAGAGCACATAATAATGGCAAAAAATTCAATTTTGCTTTAAATATACCACAGGAAATCCAGATAACGAAAATACTCTATGTATGTATATAGTTCTTCGCCTTCTTCTTCTATACATACTCTCTATTCTTGTGATATAATAAACTTATATATGACGTTATCAAGGATTTCCTTTCATCGACCGAAAATGAATCAGTTCAACCTTTCATTCAGCTTTTGTTAGATTTTTCTTGAGCATAAAAAGAAAGAAAGAAGGAAAAAAATCGAAAGTAAAACTCGTTTTGGCACAGAATTAAGAGAAGGAAAATTGAAAGAGGAAGAAAAAACTTTTCATGTCAATGTCCATGTCGGATAAAAATATAAATAAACATTGAAAATGAACGATAAAATTTTAAAAAACGTTCACAAACGAACATCAGCAAATGAAAATCAGAGTGTAATCTTGAAAATTGATTATATAAAAAGGAAGAGTTATAACTATTATTCATGTACTTATGAATGAATTAGATATTATTCGTATTGTTAGTAACAAAATATTATGATCATAATTTCTTCTCATATATCTCATGCATTGTTGCTATCATTCAACATTTACTATTGAATACCCATACATCGCAAACACTTTGTAGGATTTCCGAATGCTCATTGTACATTGTTTATTGTACATACACACAATTGTCAATTTGTCGTTTGAAAAAGAAAAAAACAAAATGAAGAAAAAAAATAAAAGATAAAAAGATATGAAGAAATTGTGACGCTATAAACATAACGTCTCAAATAAGATGAGACGAAGGCGATAATTTTGCAGTATACTCTAAAATTGTAGTTATTAATATTATATAATAAGGAATTAAAGACTACATAAAATCACATTATGATTAATTTATTATGGAATGATGTAATAGAAAGTGGTAATACGAATTATTGTTATGAACAATCGTGAAGCAGATGAAGCTTTGACCTGGCAGGTCTTCTCAATGACACACTGGAGCAACTGTTGGTGTGATCATCATTTTATTTTGTTTAGGTAAGTTGGAATAATTCTTATTACCTTTACAGACTTTTTCGATTCAATAACATTCAGTATTTTATCTCTATTGACTTGTTCGATTGGACATCTTGGTTAGTTGATAAAGGCAGCGATTCTAATTATATATTGTGGAATCATTAACAATTAGTGAACAATTGAGATGATAGAATTGTTGGAATCAGTTCTGAACAGACTTTCATCTCAAAGACATCTTGAATACTTGATGAAACCTAACCGAGAGGAAGGAGATTCTACAAAATTACAATAATTGAATTAATGTGACTAATACGATATTGATATGATGACACTGTGGTCCCTATAACTATTTAGTAGACTGAGAAAAGAGTTACATCGTATTGAACAATATAAACTTAGTATGACACTTTTGTTTACAGCGAGACAAATAAATTTCTTGTGAACAAATATGAATTTCATTTGTCTCCAATAAATCTCATTTGATACGAATAAAAACTCTTTTCTTAATGCAACTAATTATGAATAACATGGTATGTTACTTAATTCAATTAAATGTTACTCAATTGTAATAGAAGTTTAACTTCTTTTTTTTAAAACATTTTGTTGCGAGACATGGGTGTACTTCCATCGCTGTTCACACTGTTACCTCTAGATGATGTACCTACTGATCGTGGTAAATTCCTTGCATTGGGAATTCGAAAAATACCAACGTCTGGTGTCATAGGTGGAGTTTCAATAGTATCACTAACGCGACTACGTCCCATGGAATTCATGGAATCATCAGTCTGATATCCACCATGACAAGTATTGTTCATATTGAATCTAAAATCATCAAACATATACAGTCGTATTGGATTCACATAAATATTGATTCATTAATATTTACCGAACGGCAGTGGATCCATTTCCTATTTGATTACCCATCATTTGACTAGGACGATTAATGTTATTTCGTTGACTCATATTTGGGTGTTGATTAGCTGCAGCAAAATAACTTCGTGGAATATTAACAAAACCATGAGCAAATTGTCCTGCAGGAACATTTCGATTCAATTGTGATTCAGCTTTTTCTCGTAAATGTTTGTATGCTTTCGTTAATTCTTCATTGTGCTTTCTCAATTTCCAATAAGCCATTTTCATTCCATTGTATTTTTTCTCCTAGAATATATTGTCATGGGTATGATTTTCTTGTAAATTTACGGTTGTACTAAAAATCAAAATTAATTTCTAGGACCAGAGTCAGACAAAAAGCCACAACATTTAGTTTGTCATTGGAATATTTTCCTGCTTATTTAAAATAGAAGAAATTAATCGAATGAATATATTTTACAATTTCTCCAAAACGACGTAATGAAATCATCATCTGAGCATGTTGAAATTTGAATGTAAACAATGCTTGCTCAAAAACATCAGCAGTAGGAACAAATAATGAAGCAACCCGATCAGGTAGTGGCTGTGTCATTGGTAAAGATTCAACTCCAGTTGATTTACATTCAAAGCATTGTTTATCTATAAGAAAAGGATTTATTATCATTATTTATTTTGTAATGATGAAATGAAATCGGTTATTCATCCATGTGAATTCTTCGTACCTTTACCAATACATTTATTACAAAATAAATGTCCACATTGAGTAAGACAGAATGGAGGATCAGACAATTTGAAAGGTTCATAACATTTGTTGCATCGAAAAAAATTCATTTTCACTTGCTTATTCCAACAATTTGTCGTCGACCACAGGTTGCCCTTTTCTGTATTTTCCCCTGCTTCACTCAAATTCAATGAAAGAAATTCAAAAATTCATCATCGAATATGGCGAGTCGATCGTTACAATCGAACAGACCAATGAAATTCAAGTCATTTCGTGATTTGTTCGTTCAAACCAGAATCCTTGATGGCGACTGAATCGCAATAATTGTCCGAGGAAATAAAATACACGAAAGACTTTATTATAATAACATTTTGAAATAATTCAAACGAAATTTTCTGAATTAAAACAAAAATGAATTTCAAATGCGTTCTACGGAGAAGTCACACCAACAGAGAGCGCATCGATAAAAATTCCGGCGTACATAACCAAAAAAACTACCCAGTGCATCTCGCGGCAAAGTTCTCGATTAAACCGTCGATAAGACAGATTTCTACACAACATAACATTTATGCAAACTACTGTATATTTATATATATGAGTCTAATGATGTTTGAATAGCCATAAAACAACTCTGATGGTGTTACAGTCGAATTAGACAAAGAATTCCCTTCGGATGTTGGTTCGACTCAAATATCTTCACTCTTATCTCACTCATGTGCGCATGTGTATTACCACTTGTTTTGATAGCTGCACTCCACAGCTGGCGTAAAACTACGCCACTAGAAAGTAGTGCTTACTCACTAAAGATTGCTTATTTTATTCAATTATATCCAATCGCCTCTCCTTTAAATTCCAATTGATAATAATTAATCATATTCAAGATTCATTTTCTCATATTATAAAACTGGAGACGCTTCATCTCATTGAACTAAATCGAGCTTTTAGGTTATCTTTTTCACAATAATTTTTCTTAACTAATTGTATCAATTTATTCCCTTCTGCTTATAAATGCTGCAAAAAATCCTAATCCAAAGTAGAGTAGTGATCGAGGACTCATAACGTTAGTCTCATAATTAAATTGGCATAAACTTTAATGAATAGAAGAGGTTATGAAAATTCAAAGCAAAAATTTCTCAGAGCTAATATCAAACACAACTTTATCAAATTTCTCCATTTTCCATAATCATTCAAATACAATAACTAATTAAACAAATTTTCTTCATAAAGAAATGAATACAAATGTTAATTATCTATCACAGAATAAATATTTTCCTATTCAAATTTAAATCCACTTTCACCGGCGTAGGAATACATGAGAATACATCCATACGCATGCGTAATTAAACTTGTGATTTCAATATAAAGTGGGGGAATCCGAGTCGAGTCAAAATCCGAAGGAAACTCTCAGTTCAATAAAACTCTATCTGGATACATAACGGTAACGATAAAGGGCACGAGAAAAGTCCAACACAGGATTGGCTGCTAATTCTCCTGACGTTTTTCCACGCAGTCGAAGGGTGGCGCGGTAAAGGGAAGGTGAAGTGGTAAAACGCTTCAGACCGGCTTCGTTGGAGTGACCGGCTGGTGCCTGTGAGTGCTCGTCAGTCGAGAATACTCTCGACATTAATTTAATAAAAATTCTGTTTTAATCTTTCACAATTAATAATTCACCATATTTATCCACAGGCCCATACAATTTCAATAATCATTAACAATAAATAAATAGAGACAAAACAAGAATAAAAAAAAAGGAAAAAAAGTCTCGAAGGCTTACGCGCTTTTCCATGTCAACGACACGCGGTATCCATCCAAGGCCAGCGTGCTCCGCCCTGTGTACCTACAATCACGTTGTTTCTAATTGCACGGTACACCAGTGGTGCAAATTACATTTGTGTAATAACGTGGTGATAAATAACAATATCATCACCACCAACAACAAAACTACCACCACCACCACCACTGGTAATAGTGGTGGAGGAGGTTACATACGTCGTGGAAAACGACAACAACAGTTGAAACAACGCCAAAGGTTAACATTCATTTCAGCTGAAATAGTTGGAGTGAGATGAGTGACCATGGGTGTATACACTTGAATAATTTTAAAGCTGCAAAGGGAATTCAACCGTATAAAGTCATACACTCGTATTTTGTTACAAGCACATCTGCAGAGGCAAGAATAAGAAAGGTGCGATATGACATTCTGGGTTTTTTTCTCATTGTTATTCATTGAAGTTTGTATTTTTCGGAGCATTTTGTAGTGTGAGTAATGGTTGCATTGTCATGCTGATGATATAATAGAGACTGAAATATAAATGGAGTAATTTATCATTTGGTGATTGTACTGGTGATTGGAAATGTAATTCATTTAAATGTTTGTTATTCGAGATTGCTTTATTGAAAGTGAAGTGGTTCCGCTTCTGTTTTTCTTCTTACTGAACTTTACATTATTTTTTTCTATTCGATGAGTAAATTCTTTCATGTGACAGACTCAATCACTATTTACTTCACTGTCCTGGAGAAACATTATTTGATTTGCTTGTATAGTGGACTCTTGATGATATTAAGATTATCTCTGAATTTCTGGTACAATTGTTAGGATGATAGTTGATAAGGATTGATAGGGGTTGTTTTGAATGAGACAGGACATGAGCGCCCTGTATTTACTCACACACAAGTGGAGTCAACGCTGTACGTAATGGAATACACATTGACGATTCATTCATGTTGTCAGGGTCGAGTGTTTGCACTTTTGTGCCCTGTACTTGTTCCGACGTCAAATTGTGTCATGTTTCCAGTAATATTCAAAAAATATGCTTCACTCGCTAATTTGCATTGTCTCTTGTGTTTTTCTTACAGGCAGTGAGCTGCTTATGCCATACATGCAAAACATACAAGGATCGTTTACATTCTTGTTTACACTGCATTTTTTTTGGTTGCTATGTGAAAGGACATATACAGGAACATGCTAAGACGAAAAAACATTTTCTAGGTAGTTCTTTTTCCTTAAAATACTTCAAATTGCAATACATGAGTAAACATGAATTGAAATTTATACCGACATTTATGAGATATTTAATTTGATGGATATACTTGCAGCTGTTGACTTATGTTATGGAAATATTTTGTGCTTCCAATGTGGCGATTACGTTTACGATCGAGAATTGTTGGCAGTAGCAAAAACCCAATGGAGCGAATCAGCAAAGTCTTTGAGTTTAGGAGAATTCTATCGGGCATGGGAACCAACGCAAGTTGAAGCTGAATTATTACGAAAACATCCACGACGACGGCGTGTCGTAGAGAATTCAACGATTGGTAAAGAAAAAATTAAAAACTAGCATATAACAATGGCAGAACAATCTCAATTTTTAGTCAGTGATTTGATTGATATTATGTTATTATCGCAGGTTTACGGGGTTTAATCAATTTAGGCAGTACGTGTTTCATGAACTGTATCGTTCAAGCATTGACACATACGCCATTATTACGAGATTATTTCCTTGCTGATCGTCATCACTGCCCGCAACCAAGTCGTTGTCTTGTTTGCGAAGTATCACATCTATTTCAAGAATTTTATTCTGGTAGTAAAGCACCTCTGACATTACATAAATTATTACATTTAATATGGACACATGCGCGGCATTTAGCTGGTTATGAACAGCAAGACGCCCATGAATTTTTTATTGCAACACTGGATGTTTTACATCGACATTGTGAGGCAGCACCAATTTTGGTGAAAGATAATCCTCATCATTGCAATTGTATAATCGATCAGATATTCACTGGTGGCTTGCAGAGCGATGTCGTTTGCCAATCTTGCAAGTAAGATGTATAAAAATAAGAAATATTTATTATTAATTGTAACATTTTTGGTTGAATTAAAAGAATCTCTTACCTTCATATCTTTTAGTGGAGTTTCAACGACCATCGATCCATTTTGGGACATATCGTTGGACCTTGGTCCTACTGCTGGTGCTTCCGCATCAGACACTAATGGAGCACCAACATCATTGCTCGATTGTTTAGAGCGTTTCACACGTGCTGAACATTTAGGATCGAGTGCCAAAATAAAATGCAGCAAATGTCAAACTTATCAAGAGAGTACCAAACAATTAACGATGAAACAATTGCCAATAGTTGCGAGTTTTCATTTGAAACGTTTCGAACACTCCAGTATTCAGGATAAAAAAATATCCACATTCATTTCATTCCCGGAACAACTTGATATGACACCATTTATGTCACATAAACGTAACGGCAATAATAATAGCACGTCTATTGATCGTTTGCCAAAGAAAAATGGCGAAGAAATGGCATTTAGTGACAATAGATATTCATTATTTGCCGTTATAAATCACGAAGGATCACTTGAAACTGGTCATTATACTGCGTTTATTAGACAACAAAGAGATCAATGGTTCAAATGTGATGACCACTCTATCACAAGAGCCAAATTGAAAGATGTGTTGACGAGCGAAGGGTTAGTATTTTTTATTCCTTCAATTTCTGTCTTCTCTACGTTTCTTAGATAACATTATTAACAATTGATATTCATACTCCTTTCAGATATCTCTTATTTTACCACAAGCAAATTCTTGAATATGGTCGTAATAGTAAAGTATGAGTTACTCCTATTCCGTGATTAATTTATTTATTTTGTGTATATTAATAACATTTTCTTCGTAAAAGAAAATTGATACTTTATAAAATTGAAGCGCCAATGATTGCTTACCACTGAACGCCGTATTTAGTTACTGCCGATTATGATGAACTATATATAGACATATATATATACGGATTTTTTGAATGCTTAAATGACATGACGATTGTGTTTTTGTATAATCATGTGTGAGCGTGATGCGAATAACAAGCGAGTGAAAGTTAAATGTGATCCATTATTGTCAGATTCAGCCACAAATGTATTTTAATATTACTCTTACTATTATTATTATCAATAATAATTAGACACATTTTCGTTTATTACCAAATGAAAAAGGAAGTAATGATAATAATAATAAACGATAGTCGGAAGCAATCACTCTTCTCATGCTCGCAACCATGAATATGTAATCAACATAATTAGTATTTAAGATTAGCTCAATTTTTAAATATGAAAGACTCCGATTTTTTCCTTTTGTTTTTTTCTTTTTTAATGATCGCTGGATAAAACATTGCTCGTTCTCATATAAAAATTAAATGTTCAATGAATTTTTTTTTTCTCAATGTAAGACTGCAACAAACAAAAAGATACAATGACGAGGGTAAAACAAAAAAAAAAGAATACCATGAATAGATAAGACTTTTTTGTCTTTATCGGATAGGCTGTGTGTTGCCATCCTTGGTCAGATCATTTTTATACGAAAACAAAAAATAATGCAAATAAACAATATATATAATGTGAATGATAAGGAAAAGAAATGTTATATGTCCATATAAAATACCGATGCGATTTACGTCGCCTGACTGTACAATAAATTACCGTATAAAGATATTTATTGTATTTTCCAAATTTTATTATCCCGAAATTGTAGAAAATAATTTTTAATAATCCCGCCAATGAATGTTTAATAAATTATTTTGTGGTTGTAGTAAATGTGAGTGTGTGCGCATTGACAAATGTATTGATAAAAAATACAGGGGGAAGCATCCGTCAGTATCACGTGGTAATGGAACAAAGATGGACGACGTGACATTCGGTTCGCACAGGTAAACAAATAATACTGCGCATTTGACAGATTGAATATAAATAATCACAACGACATGTTATGAGAATAATTTTTCTTCAATTTAGATTAGTTCATCTTGATTTGAAAGGAGCACCGCCGCGAGTTTCTTACTTTGAAAAGGTAAAAAATATTTGTTAAGTAAATAATTATTTATCTTAATTATTTAATAACTGTTTGGTACATCAATTTGTATTTAATATCAACACATGAACCGAGTTTTATTACAATGACTTTACTGAATTTTTCTATTCACAAGTCAAGCACATGTTCAGGTGAATTTATTTTTTAATACGTTACTTCAAGGGACTGTGTGATAGAAACAGGAAAGAAAGGATTCTTAGTTTTGTATGTTTGTCTTCCTTAAGTTTGTTTTACTTAGAAGAACAATTAATGTGTTGTTAAAGAGAACTGCAAACCTCTTAAATTCTTCATAGAGGCTAGAAAACATTGAAAATTGTCATTCTGTGCAGTTGGATCTTGGAATTGATCTGCTTTCTATGAGAAAATTTTGTTGAGACAGTTCAATTCCTTAAAATTCTTAATCGTCTTTAACAAAATAGTTATGGGTAATGATAGTTATGTCTTTTTAATTATTATAATACATTGACATCCTTTTTTATCAAATTTGTCAACTCGAAATTGCTGACAACAACACAATTTGATTCATAATTTTGTTCAATCTATTTCATTCATCATTTTCTGATCTTGATGTATATTTTTTTATGCCAACAGTTATTCCCATTGTTGAGAACATGGGGTGCAACAGGACTTTTATTAGAATGGGAAGACACATTCCCATATAATCGTGAGCTCTTCACAATTGGAAGTAATGGCCCAGGCGCAATTGGTAGTGGATATACCACACAGGAAGCACATCAGATATTGCAAATTGCTGGTGACTGTGGACTAGCTGTTGTACCTTTAGTACAAACTTTTGGTCATCTAGAAGTAAATATTGATAGCATTTTAAGCTGTTTTTCCATTTGATTTCATCAAAAAAACCATGATCGCTACAGTGAAAATTTAATTTTTATAGTTTGTATTGAAGCATGAAGAATGGAGATCGCTGAGAGAAGTGGAGAACTTCCCAAGTTCAATATGCCCATCAAATCCAGGAACTTTACCACTTATCAAATCCTTGATAAGACAAATCGTATCATTTCATCCTGACATTCAGTATTTGCACATCGGAGCCGATGAAGTTTGGCATCTTGGTCTTTGCACTGTATGTGCAAAGCGAGCAAGTTCAAGCAAATATGGAAAATACTCACTCTACCTTGAACACGTATTAGCGATAGCTCAGTATATTAAAGAATTGTATCCTTGTTTGCGGATCATCATATGGGATGATATGATGAGATCAATAGATTTACAGGCTTTGAACGGTACCATATTAAAGAGAATTATCAAATCAATATTCACTGATGACTGTCTCATAACCAAATATATTTCTATTCTAATTTCAGAACATTACGTAGGAAAATATGTTGAACCAATGATATGGCATTATAATTCTCGAGAGACATTCTCTCTCACACAAGGTAATGGATTATTGAAAAAGATATGTAAAAGTTGTGACATTTGTTATTAACCTTTACAATTTTCTAATATGTTTATGTTCAATTCCAGAACTTTGGACGAAATTCAGTGCAGTATTTCCAAATATTTGGGCTGCAACAGCGTTCAAAGGCGCTACTGGTTCATCTCGACAAATACCAATAATAAGCCATCACATTAGCAATCATGAAAAATGGTTAGAAGAATTAGGCACACATGTAAATAAAATAAATGAATTTCGTGGCACTGCTTTTACTGGATGGTCACGATACGATCATTATGCAATGTTATGTGAATTGTTACCAACAGCATTGCCATCATTGGCATTGTGCTTAAGAGTATGGTTTCACGGTTATTCAGAACAAACGCACATGCAAGTTGCTAAAAGTTTGGGCTACATTGATCATCCATTACACATTAATCCACAAATACGGCCAGCACCCATTCCAAGTAATTTATCATATCCAGGATGGCAATTGACCAGTGGAATTGAATGGTTTTTGAATTTTAAACTTAAATATGACAATACAGTCAACAGTGAACAGTTAGCATCTATTTATTTTCCTTCAATTAATTAATAACAATTTCCATTTATTCATTGATAATATAGCAATATGCTACGCTGTTTTATCTATACTTATTCTTATAAATAATTTTTATTATTCAGAATACAAACATGGATGAATCCTTGGCAAGTTGCAAATAACTATACGAATCCAATGCAGTTAGAAAGTCTTGTACCTGCATTTACTGAGTGAGTAAAAATTAATTGATTACTATGTTCATGTCTGAGAATCTACACTTAATGAAAACAATGCAATATTATTACATCTGATTATTTTAGTTTATTACTCGAGCTATCGTCCTTGGAGTCTTATCTAAAAATACAAATGGAAGCTATATTTTTTCCACCTACAATTGATGAGTGGACAGGCGTCCATATTCATCCGATTAAGAATAAATTGATGGAGTTGAAGCAAACAGCTGAGAATCAGATTAAAATAAATAGTCGATGAGATTAGAATAAATATCGCTGAAGTTTACAATAAAAAGGATAGATATAAAGACGACAAAAGATGAGATAATATAAATTGCCTATCATGTAATCTATGTATTTTTGGCAATCCAGTGAGTAAGTGAACTATTGTATTCATTGGATCAAGATTTATTTTCACACAGTAATGAAATAATATTGGAAAACAATTAACCTTACTGAATTGATAAATTAATCAATAGTACAATATTTTTCAAATTTATGACAATATTTAGTTTACCATTAGATGTAGCAAGAAATTATTAACTTGTCTATTTGTTTATAATAGAAATTTGTATCAAAAAACTACCAAGCATTCTCTCAACTTACATTTTCCCGCTCTTTTGGATTATAGATGGCGTGATTACGCACATGAAATATTTAGAATGGAAAGCATGTTTTATTATCTTGACATTCGTTTGTTATCAAAAACGTGGTTGATCTAGACGAGATTCAACCAAAGAAGTGTTGATAGGAATTGATTTCCATTTACACATTTCTCTATTGATTTCTTCATTAATATTTTCATTCTAATCTGATCAAATTGTCAGTTTCATACAATGTCTCCAACTAAAAGAACTTCTCCAAATATTCTCATCACAGGTAAAATAAAGTTCATCAAAAATTTGAAGAAGTTGCAGAGTGGATGAAATCTATAAACAAATATCATAATTATAGATTGAAAGTCAGTGAATAATTTTAAAATAATTCGTAACTAATTCAACGTTGAGGTTCGAGATTGATCATGTTAGAATCCAATCGATTTTGTTTAGAGGTTAAATCAAACCTGAAGAATAGTTGCGAATTTTTTCAAATTAAATAAAATTTGTTGATTAAAGATTCATGGAAAATTCACTTTGATATGAATGAGGGATTCAGGAAATGATGTAACATACTGTCATTCTTTATTGTTAATATTTTTTTATTACTAGATGATAGTTCGCTGAAAAAAAGGTTTGGATCAACATAAACTACATTAGATCTAATTTGTCCATTTTATGTACAAATTTACGAATCCTTCCAGCAATCGTCTTAACCATAAAAGAAAAACCATTTATTTATAATTCACAAGTTGGTTATTGTTAGTTATAGTTTCGAATATTGAGTTCTTGAGTAAAATTCATTGTCCACAAAGATATTTTCGGCAATTATGAACATTGAATGAAAGAAGATTGTTTCTATTCGTTTGTAATTTATTCTCAGATATTCGGTTTCAATATTTTAATCAACCTGTTAATTACCTGAATTTGTCTAAACAAATGAAGAAAAAATTCATATCCTTATGGTGTCAATTTTGTTCTAGGAACTCCAGGTGTGGGGAAAAGCACAATGGCAAAACAAGTTGCAGAAAAAACAAATCTTGTTTGGCGAGATGTTAGTAAATTGGCTATTGAAAATGAATGTTTAGAAGAATATGATCCAGTATACAAATGTCCAATCCTAGATGAGGATAAGGTACAGATGAATTTTGAATAAATTTCGCACTATTATAATTATATGATTACTGACGATTTCACTTTTCAACAGCTTCTAGATTGTATGGAAGAATATATGAGCGAAGGTGGGAACATCGTGGACTATCACGGTTCAGACTTTTTTCCAAAACGTTGGTTTGATATAGTCTTTGTTCTTCAAACCGACAATACAGTATTATACGACAGATTATCTGCCAGAGGATATACAGGTAAAAAATTAGAGGACAATTTGCAATGTGAAATATTTGGAACGATACTTGAAGAAACAAAAGCGTCGTATAGTAAAAAAATTATTCATACATTACAAAGTAATACAACAGAAGATATGAAAAAGTATGTAGATATGATATGTAATTGGGTTGAGCAATGGGCGGTTGATAATAAAGATTGATCAATAAAACTCTGGCTAATGCCATATACCCAAATCTATTTGCTCAAAATTCCTAATTATTAAAATATATAACATATAATTTGATTTAAGACAATTAATATTCTTTCATTCTTAGATTATTCAATCTACTATATTTAAATTATATATCGTTTTTTTTAATCTCTCGGCTAAAGTATTATAATATTTCATCCGTACTATAATCATTTGTGCTCGTTTGATGTCCCCATGATCAAAAGCGTTTGAAATTTGTCTGGAAAATAGAAAGAAAACTAATTAGGTCAAATTTTAATTTGGGAAACTGATGAATAAGATAACAAACAAAAAATTCTAACTTTGACAATTCTGCCAATATTTCATCATTCTCTTTAGTCAATGCTGTCAATTTTTCTTTATCATCCGCCGCTTCCTCAACTCTCTCATTACGTTCCATAATTTCCATGAGAAATTCTGGCTCCAAACTAGTTGTTGCTTCTGGTATTGTCATGTCATTTAATTCTAGCATATAAATACCCCTCTTAAGTGGATGAGTCAGAGTAGTATATGCTTTATTCAACAAAGCCGACAAATTCTCCGAGTATTCTTTTTCCTTCTGCAAAATAATCAAATACGTAACGGCTAACAAATTCCATTCTCATAACAATCTTAACAACAAATGAAGAAACCTTACCTCACTTTTATTCCCAAACCTATCTGGATGCAATATATTTTGCAACTGTCTATATTTATTATGTATCTCTTTATTATCTACATTGAAAGTCTTTTTGACTCCTAATATTTCAAAATAATTCATTTTCTCCGGTGGCTCTTGAAGTGTTTCACACTTTTGACAAAACAATTCTGATTTAAATGGGTAATCACATTGCCAACATTTTTTTGGAATATCACTGGAATATAATGATACACGTGACAATTTCGATTCAAAATCAACATCTTTTTTTGCGCAAACAGTGTGAATTTTTTGACTAGATATTTGACAACAATTAACTATTTGTGCACAATTATTTACGCAACGATTGAGGTTACGACAGAAAATTCTCGTTCCCATTTCAAATCTAAAAATGCAAAAATTATTATTTATTAGTTAATTAAATCATCGCAATCCCGAATTATTCAACATCTCATATACATATATTTATATATAAATTTATTACTTGTGCTATAGTAAACATTTAAAATCTACAAAAAACAACAATTATTCTTGATCCACACAAATATTTTCATATATATATATGTATTGTGTCTACAATTCATCATCAAAATCTTCTTTACCGGCGGCCATTTTACATAACCTGAAAAGACACGTTAGAGAAGTAGAAAATGCAAGATGGCGACACTGAATCAGCAAACACAACCGGTAGAACATCACAGTTTCTTGCTCAATTTTCTTTATTCCGTTTGATCTTGAGTGGAAAATGAAAAAAGGAGAATTATTGTATTGTTTGAGTTGAAAGAATTGAATCGATACTATCTTTATTCAATGCTGATTGGTATGAGTAGTATTTGGTTAGAGAGCTAACAAAAGAGAAAACAATTCACGCTGTAGAAATGATGCATCACAATTGTTGCCGCCTATTATGATAAAGTATATACTTGAGAATATCTACATAAGAACCATTAAAATTTGAATTCATTTCGTTATCGATGGAAATATTGTGTATAAGAAAAGTATTGAAACAAATTTCGAGTTGTTGGCATCTTAGAATATATAAATAAGTCGACACTGTACAAGTTGAAAGAAAATTCTTGGAAATTTATAACCGATTTGATATATATATATATATCACAGTTGATCTTCAATTGGATGAATCAACTAACAAAGGAAAAGGGCTATACATAGGTGTTTATATATGAATCAAAGTATGGCATTGGAACAATAACAAAATTTGCATTTAAAATTGACTTCGGTCACGAATAGAAAAATAAAATGGAGACTTTAATAATCTAATGATTGATATTTCTTTCAGATTATCACACAACAAGGTAGTTGCTGAAACAAAGATGGATGATCACAAGTTACGACTGTAATTTCTGTTTTATTGATTCGTATATTCGAATATGAAAACACTGCACAGAAAAAGAATTCAGGTATGACATTCATGAAATACTAATACGAAATAATATTGGCATTAATTCCATTCCAAAAGCATTTAATTCATTTATATCAACTTGTTATTCAAATTGTTCAATCGGAAATAACAGTTCGTTATCCAATAATTCAATAATCCATATAAAATTATTGAACAACTAATGAATTTTCAATCATGCAAATTCATCATTATAATTCATGATTTATTCAAATCACGTATCGAATTATACAATCAATTTCAATAACTACTTAATGTGAAACAATAATACATTAATACAATGTATGAACGCTGTTTTATGTCGATTGCATAGCAGTTAATTATTTCTGTTATCATGATAATTCTTGTTATTGTACCACATAATTATTTGTAGCTTTTTAGCCAATCACGAGACACTGTAACAGAAGTTAGAATTTTACATACCTACAAGTGCAATAGATTTATATAACATACATACATAAACCACTAGTGTACTATACATTAAACAGGAGTTGAGTGTGAGTCTTGGGGGGTCGACGTCTGTGTCGTGGGGGGTTGGTATGAGGGGTAGAGGGTTGCGGAAGTTGTGCAAGTGCGGCAAAGCTATCGTCAGTATAGTCGTGTGACGGCTGGTGACTACGTCGCCGATATCGTGAATTCGTCATTCATTTTTAGTTCCACGTGCTTTTTCATATATGTATAATATCAATATGTACATGTACATATATACAGGTATATGTTCACCTGTATATAAGTACATATAACATGCGCTTTTCTGTATACACGTTGAGATGGATTTCCGCATCTCACTGCGCACGTAAACACGTGTTCCAACACGTCCGTCCAAACATGCCTTTGTGTTTATACTGTTTGTGAATAACTTTTTATCATTGAATAACGTCAATTTACTTCATTATATATTCACTACTGGATTTGGAGTAAGTTTTTGTTTATTTATAGCATGAGAAACAATATATTGAATAAATTGCTGTGAAGACGTTTTATATAACACGATACAGGTGATGGTTTGATTTGAAAGCTCATGAAAAAAGGGTTGGATGTACATTCACGCACGACTTGTTTAGTAAATACATAAACCTATCTACATAAGTGTACAAACTAAAATGTATAGATGGTCATAAAAATCGCGTGACTTACAACACAGGAATATGATGATATCGAACGGGTAATCACATCTGGGTCGTATAAATATACACTTTCATTGAAAATAAAAAAAATGTGTTAGAGTAAATTTATTGATATAATATCATTGCGATAGTTTATGTTATGTAACGTTGAAATATTGGCGCAATTATTTAAAGTAATGAGCATGTATAGATTGTTAGGAACACTAGGAAATTGGTGTAAAAGTTTGTATGTGTGTGTGTGTGAGCTTGAGGTCGTTGTTCTCACAATGTTAAAATCAACATCATGCGTTTTTTCCCCTGTTGTATACGACGAGGGGCAGACAAGTCTGAACATGTCGAGACAACGAGAATTTTGTGGGTTTGCCGTAATAGGATGACTATTCTTTTTCTGTTTTGTTATTTTATTTCTAAATATATGTATGTGTGAGTGTGTGATACATTTATGTCTCTTGGATTATTGGCATCGTTATATTGGACTAGACAGGCATTTGCACAAAGTGCAACATGAGTCAGAGAGTATAAAGTTGCATCAGGGTGTAAGGAACAAGAGAAAAAAAATAAGAAGCTTTATCAAATGCATTACACTGCAGAGTCTTTGGTATAACGTATTAGAATGAGGGTCGAGACGACGCGCAAAGGGTCGAAACTTTGAGGGGTAGAGTCTCGCCAGTCTGTTCATGTATGTGTGTATGTGTATATTGATATGTAGGTATAGTTGTATAGGCTAACGCGTTGGTGGATGAGGGGTGCGTTGTCACTTCCTCTTTCTATCATTTGCACTGTCTCGTATTTACTCTCTTTTACTAGTTCATCCCCCCGCATTGCGGGAAGATAACCAAACCTGTGTGCCACCCCCTATCGTCATGGTAACGGCACTGCCAACTGCGTCCGTGTCTATATACGTGTACTTTCTATTTCACTATAACACGAGACACTAAAATATTTTGGGTTTTTCTCGGATTTATTTAATGAGATAAATTATTTTTTCATGATCATTTGTAAGATAAATATTTTATTTTTTTGGAGTTGGAAATGTGGTTGAACTGAGATTTTATATTAGAAATTCATGAGGGATTTTTCTTCAGAATGATTGATTGTTTCGTTTTGTATATTTCAGAATAAAGAAAAAAATGCAGAAATTTTTGAGCCGGTGACGAACTGCAGTAATGCTGTTAACTCAGGGGCCATCAATAGCAACGATTGCCGGTGCTATTGAGGAGGACGAGTGTGCTAACAGTGAAGCAAATAGTGGTCGATATGATGGATACATAACGGATCATACTGATCTTGGATCCGAAATCGATATTGATGAATCTGAGTATCGACGTCAACTTCTTAATGATGTTAGTTATATTTTTATTTCTTTTATAATATTTTTATCCACCGGTTAATTATACAGAAGGTACAAATCTTCAAATCATTTAGCGAAAAAAATATTATTATTCTCGTGAGGGATAGGGATGTTCATTTTTGAATTAAAGGGAATATTTTATCACAATGAAATTTGTAATGTTGAATGTCATGTGGAAATTTTGTGAACGCTTGATTCTCTAATCTTGGTGAAAAAAAAGAAACTTTCGCCCATCAATCGACTATCGATTGGACGTATAAATGAACTGGAAAAATGAATTATAGACGAAATGCCAGCTGGGAATTTGTCAGGATCAATATAAGTCGGGATGTTATGTGAGGTAGCAGAAAGTAGATATGTCAGTTTGAAGTTATTATTACCTTCATTATCAATTGAACTGTCTGAATTATTGATTCACAATATTCTGACATTCGAAGCTGGAATCAAATTTACTGATTTATTAATAAATTGAAGCTTCATGAAAGTATTTTATTTCAATTTCAATCTTTATAAAGCAAAAGGATAATGAAGCTGGCGGAAGTTCTTTGAATTACACTCAAGACATAAACTTCACAATATTCTCATTCATTATGAAAATTATTTCAGTCTGAAATGACAATTAGTCTTGATTTAGAAATATTACCATTTCCTTTTCATTGACAATTAAAGCGATCGCAGAATAAAATGACATTAAAATTTATCATCGGAAATAACTCAATTAAAAATTCATTTTCCTTTTCTCCAGAGATGGCGAATGCTATTCGACAAATTTGATCCCGAGGGTTTTGGAGAAATTCCACGAGATGATTTTCTGCAAGCTCTAACAAGTGCTGAATGGCAAGCAGAAATTCCATTAAATAAACGTGATATTTTACATGTTCGTGTAAAGGAATCCCATGCCGATTCAATAACATTTCAAGATTTCGTCAATGTGGTGAGTTTTTAAAATTAATTTTACATTTATAATTATTATCAATCTACCAAATCCCAAATGAACAAAAAATATTTGATAATAGTTCGGAGAGAATTCTCATTGGAAATTCTCTCTTTTCTTCATTTTGAGTTTCACATTATGAAACTTATCTATATAAATATATAAAAATATAAACGTCGCGTTGTATTCAACTGGAATAGTCGCCTGCATAAGTGCGGTTCGAAAAAATACGAAAAACTAGATCTTTTCTGCATTAATACCCCACTGTTGAGTTTGAAGAATGTACCTGTATATGTATTTAACGTGAGATTTACGACAAAAGCCTCACATTTAAATGCAAAAATTTGTCAAGTATCCTTCACTACCATCATTTTTGCCTTATTTACTTTAACTGAAGCCATTTGGAAAGAGGTTAGTTCTTTTTCACTTACTCTTTATCAACAGCTTCTACTTTTACTCTCTCACACATCGTTCATCTCTTGTGGTATCCTTTGTTAATCGCTTATTTGTCAAAGCTGAAAAACCCGAGCAAAGAATTTAGTTTTGACAATGAAGAGAGTCGGTAGCTATATATATATACATATGTATATATATATATCTAGGGAAATTTTTGGCTGAGATAAATATCAGGACAATAATCTTCAGTGTGGTTTTTCCACTGCGTTTACATCCGCTAACAATTTCCATGGTGCTTTTCTTCTGTTGCCCCTTTTTTTTCTTCTTCATCTTATTATTTTTTTTTTTCCCTTCCTCTTCACTAGAAGACTGTCAACGAGAAAATTTGTGTGTATGTGTATTGTGAAAACGTAACTGGCTAAACGTTTTCGACATTGAGTGGCGTAAAATTGGTTGGAAAAATTTTCTTGTGGTTGTGAGTGGGTTTATGCTTGATCGAAATAAAAAAATAAAAATTCTGGAATTTTTCAATGACTATTTTTCTTTGTCATGCAGACAAAAATTGCATCGCAAAATATTCTGTTTATGGAATGTGAAGTTGAAAGGGAATATGATACGTATGTTCATGAAAGTGCATACGTTTACTCAGACAAGAATGACAACGACGATAAATGACTCAACGACTCAACTCAGGCTTAAAGTGCCTCTTCAATGACCCATTGTCAATGGATGGTACAGAATTACGGGGTTGGACTTGATGTGCGTATATTTGGAATGGTGGGGCGTTTTCCATGGAGAATAATGAGACGAAGAAAATAATACAATGTTTTTCACCCTCAAGAAAGATAAAGGAGGGAAGGAAAAAAAATTATAAAATACAATGAGAAAGAAATATTGACAATAGAAAATTGTATGTTAAATTGAAAATAATTTCTTTAGAGTAAATTGACATCTTTATATAGAAATTTTTCATTCAAATTTATTTCGTGGCATATGTTACCAGCGTGGGAATTGACAGTTGTGGGAGGATTGGAAACGTAGTGCGGATGAATATATTAGACACTTTTATATATTCTCATGACGAAATAAAATTTAATATTCGGATGAATCTTCATATATATTCAGAATCTCTTTGTTTCTATATTAGGTAAACTCATCATATCTAAACACATAATATAATACACATTAAAATTACTCATAGTCATATAAAATTTTCCTACATTTACATAAAACAAATTATTTGTCTTTCAATTAGCTGAGAATTATCATCACAGTAATTTTTATCATTTAATTTGTTATTTTTCTTTCGCATACAGAATAAAAATTCAACTTTTCTCTTTCTTTATTTTTTAATGAACATGGAAAATTTAATATCACAAAGAAAATTAGTTTATAATCCAGAGGTTACAAAAAAAAATTTAGTCTTTGACAATACTACAAAATGATTTTGAAGTAAATCAACTTTTACTTTACAAATGTGTACATGAAAAAAAATCTTATTCTATGTCAATTCGACAATGATTCAATCTAAGTGAATTGAGATCATCACAAAAGAAATTTCACACATACATATATATATATATATATAGAGATCATGAATAAAGATTTTTGTGCGGTGTATTTGTCAAATACGATCCCCTTGGTTTGAAGTAAAAGAACCACTGACCAGAGACCCACACGATCCGTTTATCGTGTTATACATTTTGTTAGTTCGGTCGCGCGCATCTTTATCCCTTTCAAGTATATAAGAATCATCCAAAACCAACAGAGAGATTATATAAATATATCAATAGGGATTTTTGGACCGCGAAATATAAGAACTCCAGTCGGCAAAAATTCATTCACTCGCACTTTCTTTTTTTTCTTCTTTACTTATATACACAACCCGTATCGGATTTTATTTTTCCATGTCAAGAGTCTTTTAATATATAATACATAACCACATATATATAAATATATATTGAGTAGGGCGTAAGCTTATTGTATCCGGATATTTGTCGAAAAAGTTTTCGAAAGTTTTCGAAAATATTGACACAAAAAGTATATTGATGAAAATCTTTTGCATTTCACTCCTTTCTCTTTTTTTTTTTCTTTTCGGCGATCGCAATCGCATTCTTGCTCTCATATTTTCTATATACATAAATATGTGTATATGTGTATATATATATTTATATGGATGGAACTTGTTTGTGCCTGCGCCGAAACATGTCAGCTTCGCGCGTTTTCTACCTGAAGTCTCTGAGACATGGTTATAAACGAGAAATACCTTCGTGTGCAAAAAGGGACGTCGTGATGCGAGACGATCTGTACATATACATGTTTGTAAACGTGATTTGTGTGTACTCGTGTGTATGTGTATATAAACACACACAGAGGCGCGATAGCAGTTAAATGAAGGTGGTTCGAGTGTAATGATTAGCAATTAGCTCTTGCTCACAAGCCGAAGGTCTCGACTCTACGTCAGTGAGTCGTTTGCACGAAGATGCATTTTGGTGATGTGCTGAGCGTGATTTAACTATCATGTCTCGGTTATACACATGAAAATTCAAAATGGTTGAATGTGTATGTGGGATGATTAATATTCAGATATTTGTAATGAGAATACCAGTTTAATAACAAATTCAACATGGAGGACAGCAGAATTAAATTTGTGAACTTAGAAATGGATTTTTGATATTTTTTATTGGGAAAATAAGACGAGGAACTTTGGTTTTATTTATTGGAATCATTTTTTAGATGAAATTGTTTAGTAATGATTTGGTGTATTGAGAGAATTTATTTATGATTGAGGAGTTTAATTTTCATATAATTTTTATTATAATAATTTGGAATTTTGTGTAATAGATATTTTTATTTTATATATTGATGATTATGTAACTTCATGTTGTTCATGGATATTTGTAAAATGTTTAGCTTGAACTATTACAGAATTTATTTTACCTTCATTGCTAAATATTTAGACAATTTTCAACACACTTAGAAACATCAAAGGTTTTATCCTAATTATTTCATAAATGATCATAACACTTCACTGTTTTTCTTTCACACAAAATGTCTGTGTGAGAATTAGAATTCTTATACTCATCAACCCATGTCGTGAAAGAAAAAAAGGTGTTATAGGGTTGACACTTTCGTTTGCTTATGCTTTTATATTTTTACGACATATAATCGGATTTCGTTGATCTTTTTTTTTTTTCTTCTTTCATTTCTCTTTATTTTCAACGAAAGAGTATTTTGTCGAGAAGATTCTTAGCTATACTCTATTACTTCAAATCTCCAGGGGGGCTGAGCAATTGGGTACTCAACAGCAGGGTTCCTTTTAAACTTTTTTTTTTTAAAGCTCCACTTACTACATTTCATAACGTTGCTGTCATTATTTCACTTCTTCAGCCATGAATTAATTCATGTTCAATTTAATTCAATTATTTATTACCACAAATTCTTATGTAATTTAATTTTTCACTTTTACAATCAAAATCACATCAATTTTCCACAAATTATCAAATGAGCAAACTAATTCAAAGTCCAATTCTCCATTACACAAATCAATTTTTACCCCCTTCAACTCCTGATGAATAATGAATAATTAAAAAAAAATGCAATACAATATGTCAACTGACAAAATTATAAACAGGAATGAACGTGTTTGGTTTGATAAATAAAATAAAATGTCTTTCAAATAAAACTCAATTATTTTAAAGTACTGTAGAACAATTCAAAATTTACAACTACTAATTTTTAATATCATCTTTCAAAACTCCACTTGAAAAATATCTTTTGTATCATACAATCAACCATTTCACTATTATCATTATAATTCTATTTACCTATTCATTCACTTCTCGCAAAATCCCAACATTACATTACAATTCACTGCATTAAAGCTCTCTATTTACCTTTTTTTATCATACAAGATAAAGCGTATATATCACCACACATGTACATATATACTTGATGAAAAAAAAAAACAAAACAAAAATGAAAGTAAAGTTGGAGCACACGCGACCACCACCAGGCACCAATCGCCGGTGGTCCATCCGTCGTTCGTATTATTTTTTTTATATTATTCTTCATCGTTTTTATTTTGTCTTTTTCTCCCGTTTCTCTCTCTATTATCTCATATACAGGTATATATATATATATATATATATATACATATATATTCATATTATACATAAATATATTGTCCATGTGCTTTGAAGTATAGTGTGAATAAGAAATAGTGCGAGTGAGTGAGAGAAAAATAAAAAGTCGTGAACGTTCACACGAATGCCCTCGGTCTCGCGCGACGGTCCCACGAGCGTGGCCACACCAATTTCCATACTCGACACCATCCACATCACTTCTTCTCTTTCTTCTTCTTCTTCTTTTATATCTTCACCATTTTACTTCTCTTTCTCTTCGCTTTATCCTCCCACGTTTTATATGTATATGAAATGCTCACACCCTACTTGATCGTGTGTGTTTTAACCGGTGCATTACTCATAGGTCCCATACAACATGCGCTCCTCCCTGTAACTATATTCCAAAAAAAAAAAATAAAAATAATAAAAGAAGAATGAAGAAAAAGAAGTAAATAAATAATAATAAACTATCTCCAAGACTCTTTTCATGCTCGAATAAATTATTTAAAACGAATTGTATTCTCGATTCGCTCATTTACTGAAGTTTCTTTTTCGTTCTTTCTTTTTTCATTCAATTTAATATTCATAATATCGATCCAATTTACAACGTTTATTTATACGTGGAGATTATTCTATTTGAAATGTGGGATATGCATAGGGTGGGGAAAAAAAAAAGAACTAAATAAAAAGAATAGAAATAAATACTTGATGAAAAGTCGAAATGTAATATGGACTCGCGTTGACACGAATGATTATACATAATAGATAATTTTTTAAAAGCATTTTAAGAAAATAAATAGCTTTGTATAATATATATCTATGTAGATCGATGCTTTAGTCGATGGTGAATGATTATACTCAGCTCATTCTCTCATCTCTGGCATGCCATCGACGTTGTCTTGAGAGAAGTCAACAAGTTGAAAAAAAAATACGAAAGATATGTAGATATATATATATATATATAAACGTGCCGCCATAATAGCGAGAGCTAAAGGACTATGAGAGTGAGAAGTGAAATGAGATGGCGGTAGAAAAAAAAAAGGGAGAGAAAATATAAAGGAAAAAAAAGATATGCCCATTCTCAAAGTCGAGTTTGACATATTTTACCTCGTCTCATCTCTACGTTCTTGTTCGTCTTTGCTTTTATCTTATCGCGGCGCGCGCGCGGGGGCCTCAAGTGGGCCTGGGTCGTCGGCGCGACATTGTCCTTGTCTTCGAATTAAAAGCTCGATAGGCTTACGAGTGTGCGGCCCACTCTCAGAATTTCGTGGAAAGACCGCACACGGAAAGTAAAGGTATTCAGTGGCTATTGCTGGTTCTCACTCGTTCGCTCATCGCTGTCGTCGTTTCGTTAATATATATAAATATATATATATGTGTGTACCGTCATTTTTCTTATCTCACTTTCACGTTCACTTCAGAAACGGCACTTAATTAGGGGATAATAGAAACAAAATACGGCCAATCGTGAAACATTTAAAATATTAATGGCAGAAAAAAATTTCTTTTGGGTTAATTTTGAGGATTTTTTTGGTATTATAAAGAAGGAGAATATATTCATTAGTATAAAGGTATTTATTTATACATATATATGTATATATTTATGTTTATTTATACAAGTTGGAGATTGTTGATATAAACCTCTATGGAAAATATGTGGAAAAAAAAGATTATCAATGATATAAATAAAACAAGGAAAGAGAAAAATAATCTCCATAATCGATAAAACTTGAAAAATGAACATGAAGGGAAAGACAGGGAGGGCGATGATAATAGAAAACAAGAAAAATAGATAATATAAAATATTATATCAATTTTAACATTCATATAGATAAATTGAAGCGTTAAATTGCGCTTGTGATATTTATTTATTTATTCAATTCATCATTTATTTATGTTTCGCTTGAATTTTTATTTTATTTTCGATTTATTATTAGGGTGCATTTATATGGAGACGTTATTGCAGATATACACGAGAATAGTTCAAGAGAGATAACTAGATGGGAATAGGATTTAGGGGAGGGTAGAGGAAGAGAGAAGGGCGAAAATTGATTAACGATTCAAATGGCCGCGAGAGTAGTGAAAAAAAAAAAGGGAGATATAAAAAGGGACGAAAAGATGAGCATCCACTGAAGAAATAACGTTTCTCCCCTTTTTCTACTTCTTTTTCTTTCTTTTTTCTTTTTAGTCTTCTCACTCTCACTTATTTCTTCGTTGCGTTTTTGTTTTCTTTCTTTTCTTTCTTTTCTGTTTTTTTTTTGTTCACTTCCATTTGGACTACTCGGACTGGCGCCGCACGGACGAGAACACGGTGGAATCCTTTCGTTTTTCTTCTGTTTGGTTTTCTTGTATATATACCAATACAGGAATCTGCTAGACGCGCATATGCGGAGGGAGCGATCGGCTCGTTATCTCTGGATCGCGATCGTCCCACCCGACCGCGAACAACACGCGGCTTCGCGCCGAGTTTGGTCGTTGTGGCAAACGAGGACTCAACCGAAGAGAAGACTCCTCTTAACGGCCGTACTTTTCTTCTCGCTCATTCTTTCTCATTGCTCTATACTCTTCTTTTGTATATGCATTTTATATATTTGAGTGTGTTTATATGTGTTTGCGTGTCGGTTAGAGCAGACACCGCCCCTCGGTCAGGAATAATCATTGAAGATGGTGGGGAAAAAAGAGAAAAATAGAAAGAGTTGAAAAATGAAAAGAAAAAAGGGTGCAAAAGGTAAAAGCGATAGAGAAACGTGATTGTAAAGTTTTCATACCGATTGTGGGTTCTCAATTTTCCTATTATGACCAGAAGGAATATTATCAGCTGTTATCTATTTTTGTATTCGTGCAGATTTTTTTGCGTTTTGTGGTTTTTATTTGGCACTTTTTATGTAGGAATTGAAAATTTGAATGAAGTTTAATGATTAGAAATTGTGAGAAATTTGCGTGTGATGATTTTGATTTGTTGTTGGAAAACTAAATCCAAATGGCTTTGTCGAGATTGTACAACCCTCGCTACTGCCATCTGTGAGAGGGTTGATGTAACCGCATGCATCGAGGGTGAGTTTGTAGACCGATATAATCTGGCGAGTGGCGCTTACTAGGGGTGATAAAAGTTACCAATGCAGAAGTCAAGTTGCATCACGTTTCGTAGTGGGAGTATTTTCGTTGTCGGCCAAAATCTACAGGTGTTTTTGTTTCAGAACTATGTATGCATGTGATATATATATTTATATGCGTTCACATCTGGTCACGTTTGAGAGTTGGGCTGGGATGCACTTTTATTTGAATTGTGCACATGGTGCGCGCGTGCACCTTTTTTTTCCACAGACCTTTTTGTTTGGCATATGGACGTTTGTATATAACGATAAAGCTGTTCATTGATGGGGCATCAAACAAGTCTGTGCGTGTTTTTGGTTATTTTCATTGCATTGTCGACAACTTTATATATTATGAAAAGAAAAAAAAAAAGAAGGAAATAATTCTTCATTTTATTTTAATATTTTAATAATGCAAATGTTGAAATGTAACTGAAGTTTATGAAGAATTTGAAGTTTTATAAATGGAAAATGAAAAATGAATTGAATTCAAATTTTGTTGTTGATTCAATTGAATTAAAAAGAAGGGACGAAATATTTCATGAACAAAAGAATGTTCATAATTCTTTTGACAATCCATAAAAATATTATCAAAGTTTTCAAATCAAATAGAAACAACGATAAAATCAATGTGAAATATGAAAATGTGATTGATGTGGTGTGTTCACAAAATCAATCACCAGATCCAGTTCCCATCATAAAAATTCCAACATTAATATTTCTCCATTCTATTTCTCGAGTCACTTGACATATACTCACTCACAGTAAATCATAACTTCTACCCTTATAACATATACAACCCTTGACATTCACCATAAAGTATTAATGTTACACTCACCCTAAAATGCAATCTAATCCCTAAAATATTTACATATTTTAATACATAAATAAAACAAATAAACATCAATATATCTCCAGGTTGAATCAAAAATAAACACGAAAAAATTTATGCATTAAAAAAAACAAGTCGCCATCTTCTATAAAAATCCAAATGTGACTGTGCTCGAATGTATTGAAAGAGAGTGACGAAACCAGCGAATGAAATAAAAGTAAAAATGAAACGCCTGTTGTTCCGTATGGCATCTCGCCTAATAACGACAGAGAATTCACACACACACACACACACATAATAACAAAACATCCAATTCTATATAGATCCAAGAAACGTTCGCCGCACAATCACGTGCTCGCTTGCTCGCTCGCGTATTTCGTTTCTCCCTCAGTCCAACAACATAATAGACGTTGCTAACTGGCCCGGACAGGTAAAAGCAATATTTCACATAAGAGTAGAGGAAAATAATGCAACGAGCGACAAACGACTCGTTATATTTCCTGTCTATATATACATATATATAACATCGTTGCGCGTCTTTTGATCAGACTCATATGTACACACCATTTTTTTCCCCCTCCCTACATTGTTATATACAGTTACAAATATAATGATCACACTATATGTAGAGTGGCCATCTACATTCAATTCTGTGACCTCTTCCATTCTTGTTTCCTATTTCCTCTTTTTTTTTTGTTCCTTTTTTTTTCCCCATTTGATGCAACATAAAAGAGACGAAAGGGCGATAGAAAAATGGTGGAAAATTGTAACAGAAACACCTCTACATTGAAAGTGAGAGAAAAATGAAAAAAAAACGTATCGTATATGTATTTTTCACTTTGCCTTTTGTACTGTGAGGGCACATAAACACAAATGGATATAAAAGTTTATATGTGAGAGGACATTTCACCGACATATCGTCGCATCGTCATCGTCTCTCATCATATACACACATTCATGCGATATATCTGTTTTCTCTTTTGCACTCGAGGGCATTTATATGTGCCATCTGTCGACAGAGCGGTGCCGCGACAAAACAAACAGCTCGCCAATTATGCCGGGTGATTTTCAGTCCCGCTCGCCATTATTTGGACCACCCTATGGACAAAAGCCCCGTTTGCCTTTTCTCCTCTTCGTCTCGTCTTTCTTTACTGTTATATATCTATACGTCTTTTATATGGCTTACTATATGGCTATCTCTTATGTTAGTTTCTTTCTTTATTCTTGTTGAAACGATCAACCATTTCACATCAACTCTATGCCCGCACACTTCACCGATGTGGTCTCTATTTAGGATTGGGTTTGCCGCGCGCGCCTTCACCATATCCACATAAGAATTCCATAGGATTGAAAGTGGACACGCGGCGCCGCGCGCCATCACACACACATTACCTGCCGTTTTTATTAGCACGTTCTCGTTCTATGAGAATCATTCGTGCGCGATGTTATTGATGAGATATACACACGTATATTCTTGTGTATTTGTATTTATTTGAATTTATATATTGTCAATAGAAATTGGTTGGTGGAAAGATATAAATGACAATGTTCTGGGTAACATTCCATTGGTGACGTGTCTATGGCGCTCTGTCCAAGCGGTTTTATTCTGATGGTTGTTTATTATTATATATTATGTAGTTGGTGATGGTGATGGTGGTGCATCGTGAAGAAACGTTCGAGGTCGAGTGTTCAAGGATTTTGTCTTATTCGTTTTGTTTGCACTTTTTCATTGCTTTGAAATTTAGTGGATTTGTCGTTGAATTGTTTTGGAGATTTTTTTTTGTTGTAGTGAGATTTATTTTGTTGTTAATTATTAATGTGAGAGATAAAGGGAGAAATTAATATTTAGATAGGATATTTAGTTGTTTGGATTGTTTGCTTTGTTGACGTTGGAAGTTGATGATGATTGGGAAAGCTGCGATGATTTTGGAGATTTTTTAATGGATGGAATAATAGTGGATATTAAATGAATATTTTTCTTGTGTGATATCAATGTTATGGCGTTATTTAAGTTGGGAAAGTTAGAATAGGTGTATTTGTTGAACGATGTTACAGTCATGAAGAAGATTGCCGCAAGCAGTGAAGCTGTAATAACAATTCAAAGTATCACTGCTGTGTGAAAATGTTGGTGATGCTGTTGAGACTGAAAGTTTGATTGTAACCACTTTGATGTGGGAGTTCATTTCTAGGAAATAAGTTCACTTCATTTGTTAAGTTATTTTGCGAACTTGTTTTTGCACATTCAAATCTCATATTTTTTATGTTATATACAGTTATTTTATGTATTGAATTATGAGAGGAGATAAATAAAATGAATGTAGGAATGAAATTAGATATTTTGGTGGTAATTCCATTGCTTTGTGTAGGAATAATTTTTAACTATTTCTCATATGAATTATGAGAAGATGAGATTTCAATGTAACTCTTTATTTCGTTGGCGTCTGCATTTTTTTATTGGTTTGATTTTCATTTGATATTCAATTTTAAGGTTTTATCAAAGTCACTGATATTCAAACAGAACTTGGAATATAAAAATGTTGGGTATGAGATCAGGTTTTATATGATTCGATGGCATTACAACTTTTATTCCTCAACAATAATCATATTTTCCATGTCAAAAGTATCACTCACAAATGCAATATTTAATAATAAAATTCTGTAAATAAATAAATAACATCTTGGTTCAATTCTTTGCAACATTGATGATATGAGAACTGAAATGTATAAGAACAATCACTAAAACATGATGGGAAATAGTCTCTGCAACGAAAGAATAACCATAAAAGTAGTTGTCTCTTGGGTTGTACTGTGTTGTAAAAGGTGGAAGTATTATTGCACTACCATAACAGAACAAATAGAATTGTTTTAACGACAGTTTCAAGTAAAACGTAATATATTCAATACACTCATCTAATATTTCAATTGCACAATATATAATATTATCTCAACTTTATCAACCTCCAACAGAGTTCAAAATCTTTGCAAAACTTTATATTTATTCTCATCATAAATAACATTTCACAAAACGGAAAACGTGACAGTGCAAACGTGTTCGTACCTGCAACTTTTGCATTGTTCGACAACTTGTCATCTCATTTGTGTCAGGTTGTTGATGGTGGTGACGTTGCTTCGTAGCTTCTGAATGAAACTGTGGGTGGCAATACCTTTACTATATCATTCTCAACGTATACACACTTATACATATATATGCATATAAATATCATGGGAAAAGTAAGCACCAGTACTAAACAATAGCATAACTAACACAATGTTTCGAAGGTCTTATTGATGAATATTCAAAAGTAAAATATTCACAATTAGGTTTAACTTATTCCAAATCACGAATTAGCCATTATGTGAGAAAATTTTATGAGGATGAAAATTTGAACGACACGGACATTTTATTTGCGTTGGTCAGTTTGTAAATTTAAGTTTTATAATGAGCCATACAAACAAGATGTCACGGTGGGTGACGTTATGAGAAATATGGCAATTTTAAAGATATTTTCAAGTACAATTGTATGTTGTATATGAGAAATATATAAGAATGTGAGTGCGGGCTAATATAGAAAATAGAAAGGTCTATTGAGGTGTCGTTGTGTTGTAGTACCTGTAAATGTATATATACAGTAACATGATGGTAGTTATGCTTGAACAGAGTGGTAAATGTATGTAACAGTGTGGCACTACCGTGCGGGCTTTACCAAACACCTGACCCCATACTCGGTCGTCGAAGCAAATGGTGAGAATGACCAGAATGTCAAGCGTGCCTGTAGCTTGCTCCCGGGGATTACCCAGGCAATGGTGTTTGCTACAGTGCATCACTATAGACTCGCGTGTGTTCACTTTTCTTACGACACTGCGACGAATATTTCTATGTGTGTATATGCATTCTTAGTGTCTTGTTATTTGAATTTGTTCTTTTTTTTTTTGTATTATTTATTCGTTTTGTCATGTCTATATGTTTGCCTGTCAATTTGCTTGCGTGTCAGAACGTGTACTTTTACGTGACTCTATTCTTGCACATTTTTCTGAGAAATTCTATGATGGGATATAATGCAATGTTGTTTTTATCATCACGCATGTGAATGTCATGATAACGATAAATCGATTTTACTTGTAAATGTGTGGTTTATGATGTTTTATGAGTTGTTGAGTTATATTATTGTTTGTAGGAAGTTTTTGTTTATTTTTTATGTTTTATTGCACTGTATTTGGATTATATTTGGGATTAATTATAAAATTTTGAATTTATTATAGTGCAATTGTGGATATATTTTCTTTGTATTTAATTTTATGGGAATTATGGAAATTTATGTGAGCTTTAATGAGGGTGACATATTATAAATGTTATGTCAGTGTATGGGAAAAAATCGTACGAGCAATTTTCCATGCAATTATGTTTCTATAGAAATGTTTTTTGATTTTTTTTTGTTTGTTATTTCGTTTTCCTTTTTTTTTCCATTGAATATTTCATGAAAAAAGTCACGTGAATATACGGTTGATCTTTTTTTTAATCCTCATTATAAAGCTTTGATATAGAAAAGAAAAATATTATTGCTTTATAATTCTCAGTCACTGCTTTTTCCATGAAAAGATACTCATGCAACTAAATTTTTTTTTTTTTATTTATATATATACATATAATAAAATACTTTTTTGATGAAAGAAATTTTTATGTATGATTCAACGATTTTTTCTTCATATTCAATCGGGTTTTTTGAAAAATGCACTTCAGCAGCTGAAGCCTTTCAATGTAATAACACGCGATAGATTTTTCGCTCATTCTGCACGAACGGCTGCCGTTCACCTTTTCAAAAGACTAAAACACATCGCATATACATATATATAAAACCCTTTTTCGTTTGCTTTATGTATATGCGCTATGGAAAATCATGCACAATTTTTCCCTTTCACTTTATTCTCATATATATACAATTCTTCTACTTTTGCGTGTGCGTGCACGCCTGCGTCAATTTTGTCGACGACAAAGAAAAATGTCGATTCGTTGTTGTCGTCAATCTGTGAATTCAGAGAGAGAGAGAACGACCCCTTTTTGCATGACTCGCCTTTCTATATATATTTATATATCTGTGTGATGGTTAACAATTGAGAGAAACTCGGCATACCACATAAACTCGTGTGTAGACTGCAATATAAAGCCAGGTGCAGGTAGCCCATAAGGGGGTGGACTACTCTATAATGTCAGACGCCACCACACGTTGCAAAGATGCGACAGTCGGGAAGGGGAGAAAAAAAAACCTCAGAGGGTCTCTCTCAGACATGTCCAGTAGCTATCTACATATATTTTTCACATACACACTCATACACAAGTAGCTATGCACCAGATGTTGCCAATAGTTTGTCGTAAAATTCAATTGTCGCACATATATTCTTCATTTTATATCATACATTAAATTTTTTTACATTACATTTTTATTATTTTATTTTATTTGATATATTTCAAACGTTTTATATATTAACCACAAATATTGAAATTGGAATTTTATTTAGACGTGAATCAAAGCTTTTGGAAAATAATTCATTGCCAATTGCAAATTAATTTTATTTTTAATAGTTAATTTTGTTTATTTCATCAACGTCTCTTAATATTTTTATTCACCCTCAATTGCAAGACAATTGATAGTTCAATCCAATTGATCATCAAGAGGATCATTAATATAATTATTTTCATTTCTAATTTTCAATTGAAAATTGAATGATGACCATCAATGTAATTCTAACTACATTGCAATTCATTTTTATCAGGAATTTAATTCCTTGCAGTAATTGTGATGAATATTCAGAATTTACTAAAGTTCTACAATTCAAACTAGAATATGATAAAATACGTAAACTCTCCAATTACCAATCACCGAAGTTAGACATAACATTTGTCTGTGATATAATGGAATATTAGTTTGGTAAATTTTTATCGCACCATTATGCCCTTGCACTATGACATTCAAAATCAGTGTAAACACCATGCTCAATCCAATACGCCGACAATCCCCATGTATAATTCCCTTATTTTATCTACAACTGCAGTGTTATATATGAAAAGAATTGCAAGAGCACAACGACTGGGTTGTTCATTCACCTTGGTAGATTAGAAGCCGCGCGCGACGACGACAGGGCGAATAAAGCGCCCAAACAAACAATGCGGCTTCCCCCCAGATGTTTCCGGTTTCTTATTTCACCGGATAGCCATCCGGACGCGTGCCCCCGCTTCCTGTCTCATTTTCTTTCTCTTTCTTATTCTCTACATTTTTATCTTTATCTCTATATTTTTTTTCTCTTTTCTCTTCCTCAATCTATTGCTTACATACACATTCATCTTTCACCCATCATCACATTCACCATTTCCGCGACATTTCACTAGTGAATCGTAAATTAATCCGCCTCTAAAAATTTATAAAAGCCTCATGCCATTCAATGCTGATTCAATCGCAATATACCCCATACACATAACAAAAACACATCACATGAACACTCAACAAATTCAACGAAGAGATGATGATGATGGGTATAAAACATGAGTGGTAGCACACGAGAGGGAGTAGATTGTCGTCGGGGGAGGCAGGAAGCAGCTGGAGATCGCGTATACGAGAACAGCAAGAAGAGTAGTCGCGTGCCCAGAAAACGGCCTCTTCCATCACTTTAAACTACCTCTCTTTACTGTCTCAAGGGCTCTTGTGAGTACGCCCCCGCATTTATATATATATATACACATATATATATGTATATTGCTATAGCTATGTGCTTGTTCTATACTCATATCACTATATAAACATATACCAGTTATGTGTTTAACGGACGTCATCTCAGAGGCCATGCAGGCACGAGCCTGCAGGCTTTAATGTACATCACAGTGTCCAGGTGGCCGATGGTACTATCCAACTTCTGTATTTACATCCTTCTCATTTTTTTTTTTTTCTAATTATGATTATGTTCGTGCAGTTCATTATTTTTTTGTGAAGAATAACTAAAAAAATATTCTCAATTTATTATGTTACCCCAAAGCGATTAATTTTAATCAGAATTTTTTTCGTAAAGGAATTATGATTTGTTGGATGTGTGATTAGTGATGGAGGATATTTAGTAATTTGTCTGTTGGATTGCACTCAAGTGCGGAATATAGATTACATATAGATGAGGGTGTGCATTGATATGTAGAGAGATGTGACGTGGGTGATGGTAATTGTGTATGTGCAGTCGGAGAGAGGTTCAGACTATGCGGGGTATGCATTGCTTGTGTCTACTGACAGCGTTATGTGCATATAGATGGCTTCCCTTTATAGAGGGTGGGATAGTAACAATTACGTCATGCGACAGTCGATAGTCATAGGATATTAACATGTAAACTATATTGCTGAGTACACCTCGCAATTTGATTACTGCGAGTATGTTGCTGTTAGGAGGATTGGTCAGTGTTGGATATTGATATGTTGTGGGTATTCTACGTAGAGAAAGTCTATTGTTAGTTGTTTAAGAGATTAAAACATTTTATTTTGTATTGTTTGTAGGGAGGGAATGATGATTTGTTTCTTTGGTTTTTTTACTTCTTATTTAGGGTTATTTGTGGTTGATATCATTTGATGGAGTTATGATGGTGATGGGATGTGATTGACGTTGGTTTTTATTAGGGAAATTAAGTGAGAATTAGGAAATTTGTTTAATATTTAATGGACATTGTTAATGAATTTGAATTGGTTTGTTGATAACACAATTTTGATTTTTTAACGGTTTAATTGTAAAAAGTTTTGATGGGGAAATTGGGACAATTGAATTGGAGAAGTTTTTTTTTATGTGCAACAGTTATTAGATTTTATTGTAGAGTTAAAGTGTAAAGAAGCAGAATTAATTATATATTAACATTGTCCATTAACACAATATAAAAAAAGGGAAAAAGGAAATAAAATACGAAAGAACTGATGGGAAATGAAACATTTCAATTATACAGTGTCGAGTTATACACGAATATGTGTTTTATTTGCAGTGTTCTGTTTGTTTAATATTATTTGTTTATTTTCAATATTGAAAATGAGAAAATTATTCGCGAAAGATAAACATGGAGATCGACATATTTGTATACACATTCACGTGTGTATATAAATGAACATGATGATACCATGGCTGAATAAGCAGGTCAAATAAAAAATATATTGCCCATTTCAATTTTGATTGTTTGCTCAATGCGATGAAATATTTTTTCACATTTTCGTTTAACTGTTTGAGAATCAGTTGGAAATGAAAGTTCATTCGGATCAGTTGTATTGGTGTAACTAAAAAAAGAGAGGAAAAATAAAATTAATCAACAAATGACAAATTTATTAATGTAAAATTCAGGAAGTCTGATCAATGTCATGGACAAATTTCTTTACACTGACATCACTGGTTCCATCATGAATAGATGACGGTTAATGGCTGCTGCAGATGAGCGTCACGACCGTTGCACATTCTCATGTAATTTGAGACTTTCAATATATAATCGATACATTTACAAACGTATCAGTCGTTGAATGAAGTTGTTTTAAATGTTTCATCTTTTATATTATCATTTTTTATTCTGTTATTTATTATATTATTTTTCTTTTAAACTATTTCTTATAATGTATTGATAAAAACGCTGATTTTTTTTTTTTTTCAATCCTTGATAGGTTAGGAATGATGAAGAAGTGAGTTGAGGTAGCGCAGGAAAACGATTAGTTTTTAATTTAGTGCCTTAGGTCGAATGGTGATCGCGTGAAATTGTGGCCGCAGCCGGACTAAAGTTGAGTGTGAAGTTTCTCTTTCTTCTTCTTCGTCTTATTTCATTTGCTTCGCTTGACTTTTACTCTCTCAATTTTATTTCTCGTATGGTCCTAAAAATGTGATCTAGTTCCATAGAAACCGGTAGAAATTCGCTACGGGTGTCGCAGCAGGGTGGTATATTTTTGTATGTTGCTCAACCTCACACTATTACCAATGCTGATGCCATCATTTTGTAGCTGCCGTTTCGTTCCATTTCGTTTGCTAATCCGTGCTACTACTATTATACATAATAACTTAGACATAATAACAATTCGATGGAAATTAGTTTTACCACATTTTCCATTATGTTGCCCTTTTTTCACGCATTAAAAATTGACACGTGCTACGAATTTTAATAGATATCTTTCTTTAATAAAATTAAAATATATTTATGACATTAACTAAAAAATATATTTTTTTTTTTACTGACCAATAAAATATTCGGCAATTTTAAATTGTCCTTCATTGAAAAATTAGTATGTTCATGTCGTATATTTACGCAATTATTTACCATATTTTAAATGTTTTGTTTCGTTTACAAATAAAGTTGGCCAACAAAGATTTATAACAACTTACACTGTATCGCTGCCATTTCATCGCTTCTTATATCCAAATATTTACATTGTTTTTTTTAAATTATTTAAGATGAAGATAAAAAGTTAAGATTGTATTAACATGAATATAGTTTTGTATGAATTTATTCACCGTATGCTTGAAGACATTTGAGTTTATAATTTTGATGGTGAAGATAATCAGATTTGATGACAATCTCACCTGTCCTATGGTCACACTCTTGTGCAATTTATATATGTGTAAATGCATATACATATTATACTGTTCATGGTATTATAGAGTATAGAAAAATGTTGATGTGAATAACAAAGAGAATGCGAGGGCGCCGCTTGGCAATGACGTGGGTAACATACACAAAAGGCCGGTGTATAGAACGCTACATCTTTCTCTTCTGCTTTTACTCTCTTTTTTTTTCTTTTTTTTTTTTTTGGCTTCTTATGGCCAAACGACTCTTCATCAGGCACGTGCCGTGTCCGCTCATTGTCCACACTGCATAGTATATGATATATGTGTAGGATATCTCGTTTCATCTTCTTGTGTTTATGGATACAAGTTTTTGTCACACTTTGTGTGTTCAATTTTTGTCACATTTTACATGAGAAGTTTAATTCTCAATGTTCGTGGAAAATCAATTTTTTTTCTTTGATAATTAGGTTATTAAGAGGTAGAAGAAATAAATATTAGTTGAATTATTGATGTGTTTTCATGGCTTTCTTTTATTTTGGTGTGGTTTAGGTTGGATGACTGTATTAGTTTTAGTTATTGGAAATGAAAGGTAATTTTAGATTCAATAGCTATATTGATACTAATTTCAATAATGATAAAGAGAATTGAAGGGAATTTTAAGTAGATAAATGAAAAATGTGAACGTAGAATTTTAATTATATAAAATCCTTGGTTGAAGTCAGAGTTTTTATTTTGAGTTAAGTAATGATTCATTCGTACTTGAAAGTACTTCCTTGGGTTGAACATTGAATATTTTATAATGAAATCATTTTTTTTTCTTGTTAGAAATTTGTATTATTTTACGAATTATTTTTGGAAATTGATTTGTAAGATTGAAGATAATACAATTGAGATTGAACACTAAGTTGTGATACTTTCAAACTATTCAGGTTACCTTTAGGAATGAATCTCCTTCAGTGATTTGTATCAATAACAGTCGTCTTTTAGTGATGTTTATCATCCCATCTCCATTGTTGTTATGTTATTCATATTGGATAATCCAATCTGATAATCGAGCACCAAAACCGGTGAATATTATTAGTAATTATTGACAGTCGCATACATAAATGAAGCAGAGCTATTGTTATATATACATAGGTGTAGCGGGTAGGAGTAGTATCAAATATCAGCATCATAGTGCAACAGGAGGAAGTTCAAATTTACTAACGATATATCTAGTTTACCAAAGTAACTTCATATGGTTGGGCTTTATCATGTGGATTACAATGGTGTAAAGCATGAATTTCTCATTGACATTGGAAATTGTTGAGTTTAATATTTAGTTTTAGTTATTTTTAGTAGTTGGATTAATTGTTTGGATTTTTTTACGTCAATTTCCAAGTTATAATCTTGAGTAGAATAGTCTAAATAGGATTTTATATAAGTTTAAAATCAGTACTTGAAGCTTAAAACTCGACCATAAAGTGGATATTAAATTGTTGATGAGGCAACATCTCTTCTTAAGATATTAAATTTCACAATTTGCACATGTACAATAGAATAATGATGTTATAAGTATCTATGAGTGGCACATTGAACCTCTAAAATACCTGAAAAACATCCACCATATGTTAAATTCAAGCTTTCATTTCATAATAACGAATTGTTCTCTTTATCTTGGGTTATATACAAAAATTCTCTCATTTTGAATAATGAAATAATAATTTATTCCAAAATGTAGGATGCAATTTTGGGGAAAAAAGATGGGACCCCTTGAAAGCCTGAGTGGAATTTATAAATGAGAGAAGAATGGAATGCTGACGTAAATTTAGGGGTGTATAGACCGCGTGTGTAGATGCGGGCACGAGCGTGCGGTTAATAATTGAGTGAGAAAGAAAAAGAGAAAATAGATTATACTGTAAAAAGCAAGTGAAAGAGTCAAGAAGACGTCACGAGCATCTCCAGATGTGGGATGAACTTGTGCGACCACCTGCAATTTGCATGAACGAGCACAGGTGCGCTTAGTAGTCTCAATTTTCGGATTCCCCGTCACAGCCCCTCCCTCAACTCTCCACCCTTTTTCTCTTCGAAATAATAATACAGCAATTTCTAGCTGAATTCTGCTGGATGAAAATATTTTTCACAATCACATATAAATATAAAATTGAGGTATATATCTATCTATATATCTATAGGGGGGGTAAAAATTATATGTCATTTTTACATTCAGGTATGTAACAATGGCAATGACATTTTTATTTTTAAACAAAACTTACATCTATAATTATTTTTAAAAAATGGTGAGCTTTTGTATTTCGATATGATGGGAGATTGAATTCTGAAATTTTGACATTTTCTTCAAAATATTTTATATTGTCAGAAGTTTTTTCATATTGTCTTGATTTTTACAAAACAATCATGTAGAAAATATTCAAAATCTATTCAACATTTTTCTACTGTTTATAATTTACGATAAAGTTCAATTGACTTGAACTAATTAAGGATCAAATGAAAAAACACTCACACAATTGTGTTCTTCCCATTCACGAAAAGAAACAACAATAAAACTCAAAAGAAATATGAGAAATAAATTACAATACAAATTTATTAATAATAAATCTGGCTTTTGTACACCTCCAACTTTCTCTACAAAATAGAAACTTCACGCCTATACAAAAGTCAAAATAACATCAATCTTCTCCCCCTCCCCAGTAGACCAAATACAATAACAAACAAACCTAACACATTTTTCGCATATAATTCGCAAATACCTACTGCAGATATGTCGTTCTCCAATATCATCCTACACTCTAATATCACTTGACAATGTTTCACTATAGTGCCATTAAGGACACTGTATCTACACAACCGTATATACACACATGGTGTTGACGCGATTATAATGGGGTTGGCGGATGGCAATTTAGAGGTTTGGCGAATGGATAACGGAAGCCCATGGTTGGACCACCAAGTCAAACCCGATTATCTCCAGTAGTGCTCTCAGAAAATCTCCACAAAGCTTGCAGTATATTTTATCTCGCTGTTTCCTACCTCAATATTGTCAAAAGTATCCAACATGCTTTTATATATCTTCTTGTTGATCACAACTTCAGTGAGCACATAATATATATGTACAATATCATTAAGAATGTACATATGCATGAGACACATCTCATAAGCTCACTCATACATCCATAACGAAGATTAAATTTTTTTTTTCTTCATTTCACCGTCTGGAAGAAAGAGATTTCTTTGACTGGTGGCGGTGGCAAATGCCTGCCGTGGTGGTCGTGTCTGCCCAAAGTTGGTAGCATAGGTGTGGTCGACCTCCCTAGTTCACTTCTTCTCCCCTTAACCCCTCATCCCTCGTTCCTTTACGTCGCACCCCCCTGCTTCATCATCTCGCCCCTCTCGTGTGTATATTCCTCCCTCCTGCCTCGAGCTCATTTATAACGCTCACCTGGCAAACGCACAAAGAACTGCCTTCTTTTATATCCGTGCGTGCGCGCCCAAATCTTTGATAAATATATATGTATATAGGTATATATGTGTGCAGTGCCACTATCTTCGTCTGAATTCTCATTTTCGTTCTGTGTATTTGTATTTGTTTGTTTCTCAGATTCATTATTTGGTCTTGGAGATTTTTTTCGTACTTTTCTTTTATATTGTAGATGTGTATATGAAAAGTTTATTTGACTATATGATTGCTTGGCTTTTGTAAACGACTTTTTTTTGTTTTGTTTTGTTTTCAACCCTCTGTGAAATTTTGATTGTGAGTATGATGGTTAAGTTAGGTTTATTGATAATTTTGTTTAATAGAATTTTTATTGGAATTTATCAGATTATTTTATGGTGTTTTTTTCGTTAGTTTGTTTTTTTATTTTGTGTTATCGTTGATCAGTTATGAATATAAATGTAAAATAGTGTTGGGTGGGTTTGAATTTTCATGGTAATTAATTATGTGTGATATTAGAATTATGTTGGTGTTTTGATAGTTATCTGAGTTGAATTATTAATGATTGTTATAATTTTGAATTATTCAATCTCAATTGATTAATTAAATTGTAATTTGATTATTTGAGACAGTGTTGGGATTATTTTGATAATGATTTTGTGTATTAGCTTTAGAATTTGCCAAATATAATTATTATAATTTATTCTTTTGTTTAGAATCACATAGTGATAATTAATTAATTATTTTCTATGGATAGTCGTGAGTGTTATGAATATTCATTTATTAATGCAGGAACAAATACAGAATAATACAATAAATGATAATGAAATTGTTTCATATCTAATTATTCAATAAATATTTCTATTGAGATTCATTTCAATTCATAATTTTAAACATCAACTCAAAATGTTTTTGTTTATTTTATAATTACAGTATGAAAGACTGATATTAATAAATGATAAATAATAATTTTCAATTATTAAATAAACAAAAGAAATAGAGAAAAATGATTTATAATACAAAAATTTTTCAATTACAAATTGGTGAATTAAATATTTTTCATTTCTTTGAAGATGAAAATGTAGTTATAAATTTTTTATTCGCAATTGTTTAAGGGCTTGAGATTGAGGGTGAATTTTGTTTTTATGTAGATATTCATTGAATGTATATTGTATTAAGTATATCTATATAAGTCGTTTTGTGTGCAGCTCATGCACCGATGGAAAATTAATCTAAAAGCGTCTTTACTGAGGTATATATTTCTCCTCAAAGAGCCATCGATCGGATGTTCGATAAACGAAGAGAAGTGAAACACATCGCTCTTGGCATCGTTTCAATGTAGTATTATACATATATAAACACCAAAATCACCACTATATATATATATATATATATGTATAAGTGTGTTTGGGATCTCTAACATCGTTTCAAAGTGCATTTATATACAGTTATACAGTGAAAACGTTCATTCGCTTTCAAATGCTTTGCGATCACTGGCGAGTGTCTATATATATATAGACGTACCTTATTTATAAATCAATTTATATTCACCTCATCTATACCGACTGTGCAACATAATATATACAATATAATACACTGAAATTCTACAACTTCATCATGAATGTTAACAATAGATGGTATTAATTTAAATAGAATAATTCTCAAGCATCACATGAAATATTGACGTGCATAAAATCAAATTGTTTTTCTTAAGAAGAAGAATTATTTCAATCATATCCCATGAATTTTTATTATTAAATTTATTTATTTTAATAAATAGAAGAATTAATTGACAAGATGAAAGAATTTGTTATTTAGTTATGGAGGTTTTGGTAAGATGTTGTTCAGAAATATTGAAAAATATATTGATTGCAATTGTGTTGACAAGAATTTTGGGTTAATTTATAAAATGAGAATTGAAAATCTTAAATTTTTCATTTAAGTTTTACTATTTTCATGATTTTTTTCTTGTGTTCATAATAATTTAAATTTAATGTAAGTTCTCAGTTTCATATTTAAATGAATCAATTCAATTTTATATCTGACATATAAAAACAAAAAATGACTCATTGTGATATTCAAACCAATTTTTTTCCCAGCTGTATATAAAATCCATCATCATCATCATCATCATCCTCATTATTATACATTAAACATTATACACTCAATAAACAGTTGGTAGAATCGATTAGAAGCACTTTAACAACAACGACAAAACCGTTAGAGACGAGGGACATTTATATACAGTGAAGATGAGCAGAGTCATAATGTCGATTATCTTATAGAGGATAATTTGCCTGGTACATTGGTACATTGGATAATTTGATGGAGGCGCCAACGCCACGTCGTGCCAGTCTGTGCATCTCGTTATATACATCCATACATACATACATAAATACATGTAAAGAAATAGATGCAAGTAATTGATCCGGTCGGTGTATAAGGGGAGTTGCAATAATGAAACAGTAAAAGAGAGACGAAAAATTCCTGTTCAATCTTGTTTGCAGTGCACATTATGATGCTGTATCGTCATCAATGATGTGTATATATTTGTTCATCTCCATTTATATACGCACATGTAGCATAGAAGTTGCCATGCGGAAAGAGTCGCGCGGCTTGCCTTATTGCAATGCACTTTGTATGCGCCTCGTCGCGTTGCGAACCGGCCCAGCTCCAGGTGGTGGCGCGTGCTGCGTCGACAGGTGGTGGGCGCTCAAAACTCGTTCGAGTCTGCTGCATTTCTATACTTTCACTCTATCTCTATATCTATATATCTATATATATATATTGGTATTTTTATTTTTTCTTTTATTTTCTTTTTTATTGTTATTTTTCTCTCCATTCGCCCTTTTTTCTCTGCGCGCATCTCTTTCGCCGTCCAGACGCGATCATCGAATCTAATTTGTCTTGGAGCCGTTCGAGGTGAACTGGGTCCTATAGCGATCCCTAAAAATCTTGCGCGCGTGTATTTTACTTCGATGAAATATAGAAAAAAAAAAAAAAAAGAAAAAGAATAACTCAAAAATAGAATTAAAATGGATAAATTTGGATGGGCGAGAGTTGAGAGGTTTAAATTATTATGGTATAGATGACTTTGAGTTCTGCGATTTGTTATAATGTGGCTGCATTTGATGTGTTTGTGAGTATGGTGTGGATGTATATGTGGTGAACAAGAGGAAGTAAAATATTGGGTATGAGTACACTGGGAATAAATATATATATATAGGTATTGAGAGGGATGAGAATAAGACAACTAACATCTGCCAGTTGGAAACAATTGCAATTTTTATATCATCACAAAATGTCTCTTCTAGAAAAATTCTTTTGCTGAGATTCAGATATTCGAATACATAAATGTATATATATTTTAATATCTTATTCGATACGTTCAATTGTTTTATTTTACTTTTTTTATTTTATTTATTTTAAGTTTGCAATATTCTCGGTCGATTGAACTTGCAAAATTTTCTCAGCAGTGTTTTGCCACACAATTTGACATCAAAGCCCTCCTACGAGCAGAAAGAAAGCAGCTGGTGGTCTTGACAATTTATCACGGAGTGCTTTTGTAGAATAAAGAAAAAAAGAAAAAATAAGTCGTTAATTCAGTGACGAGTAAATTCGCTGTGTATATTGGAATTATATCTGTAACGGTAATTTCTTGTAGCGTTTGATTTATATTTTTTTTTTGTTATAATTAATTAGTTTAATAGAGTGACAATGTAGTTGGAATTTTATATGAACGAAGTTTTAATCAGGGAAGATTTGATTGTTATTCTGAAGTTTATGTTTATGAAAAGGATAAATATTGCAAGGAAATTTATTTAGAGATTGAAAATGAGATTTATTTATATTTTTATTGATTTTGAAGTATTTATTTAACTGATAATACTTTTTTCTTTTCTTTTACATTTCATTTGCTAGTTTTATGAGAAATTTAACTACAGTTTAAATTTGTATCAGCAGTAAAACAGATTTGAAATCTATTTCGAGTGCTTTATACCCACTAAACTAGCCAGGTATTTGACAATCAACCAAACTCATATCACCCACTGTGGCGACATATTCTACATGTCAATATAAAATGTACAATGTACATAAACCACGGCCGTCCATCAAGTTGGAGAATATTGAAATATTGGTGGATCGATTTTACATGCAAAATTTAATACAATAAAATTTTTTATTCTTTTTTTTAATTAATAAAATAACAAAATATGTTTTGGTATTGAAATATCTGAAACATCAAAGGTGTGATGAGTAATAAATACTGTTGAAATGTTGGAGAATTTTTTTTATTATAATAACAAAGGGAAATATTTATCAGTGTTATTGCTAAATTTGTTTGTTTATAACAAAAATAATATATAGGACAAGTTAGATTTGCTATAAATTTTGAAATTTCAATATTTCTTAAACGTTTTATTTTATCAACTCGAATTTTTCGTGTAGGAAATTTTTAATTGTTCTAGAAGAAATTTCTTTTTAATTCACGATTTAATTTTTATAAATATTCATACATGACCATACACAAATGATTATTATTATTATTATGAAATTTTATCAAGTTCATATAACACTTGAATTAACTCGAATAAATAATGACATTAAATATTTTCTACAAGAATAGATAAAGAAACATTTTTCTCTTTTAACATTGTCTTATCAAAACTTAGTGTTGATACTCTACGACTCATCTCTGTGATGGGAATCAGCAATTATACCTGCCCAAGCTAAAGAACCAACTTAATAGCAGTCATTAACTCTAACTCAATTAATCCAGACTACAAACACTGGGGGTGAAAAAAAAAAACAAGAGAAAAAGAAAAATAAGTTTACCCAGCTAAAATACCAAAGTCCCTCTTCACTTTTATATTGAGTGTCTCAATATCAGTTACGTGATCACAATACGAATCTTAATTAAATGATTGTCACTCCTCTACCATTCACATAATTAGAAGAACTTTGTCGTAGAAAATTTGAAAAATATTGTTGTATTATTAATTTAATTATTTATATCATTCTTTTATATTTTTAGACAGTTCAAACTTTTATTCTTCTCACGTTTCTTTTTTATTCATTTGTATTAATTTCAATATTTTTATTTTCTATTGTTTATAACAAAAAAATAAAAAAGATTTAACTTTTAAATATGACATTACATATTTTTACTAAGTTTCTTCTTTGCTTTCACAATATTTTAAATACATACATATTAAAAACCATAAATTTACGTTAATTTCTTTTCATAATAAAAGCAACAGGGGCAGTTGAAAAAGCAGTCAACAGCCCCTCTTTTATCGTCATTAAATAATACGATAAGAAAGGAATTAAGACTGAGTGGTTTAGAACAGTAGAGAAACGAGGGAAATGAAAAATATTGGATCGAAGCTCACTTCAAATATTTCATATGGCACACTGAACGTTCCCACGGGCTTTTATTTTTGAACTACCTATATATACAAACCCACACACACACATCCACATAAACACAATCATCTATACAATTTTTCTACCTTTTACTTTTTACCAACTATTTCCAATTCCTCTTCTCTTTTTCTTTATATACAAACTCAACTTTTTTTCCTTCTATTTTTTTTTTCACTTTAGTACCATTCGACCGACAATCAATTCCCCTCGATGTAAACTTTGACCATCGGGATAATATCAAGAACATAATAGCCATAAGTTTCTTATATGTCTATACATTTTTATATACGTTAGAAAAAAAAAAAAAAAAAAAAAGAAACAACAAAACAAAATGACTCGGAAATGTAATTAAGTTTTGACGCAACTTATTCTCTGCCAATGTTACATTCCCAATACAATTTGACTTTGTAAAAGTCGTGCGTTTATCATTTCTCATTATTTCTTTCTTCTTTATTTATTTTTATTCATTTATCATCATTGTTATTATTATTATATTTTTTTTTCTTTCATTCTCAATCACTTTTTTTTTTTACCCACCATCCTCTTTCACCTCTCTCACAATCGTATTACTTTCTTACCTCAACACACATACACGAAGTTTATCATCACAGAGGAAATGACGTTGGGAAGAAAAAAAAAAACGTCAAGCCCGTTTAATATCCGGCTAGTGTGTCGCGGCGACCAGTGACAAAAATAGTTGCGTATTCTCTGGCACTGCCAATAATGAAAATTAAAAAGAAAAAAATTGAAGCCAAATGAAAGAAGGAATAAAAAAAAAATAAATAAAAGAGACACGAAAAGTCTCATGGATACCTCACAGTTCCCCACTTCTTTCTTTCGTTGAATTAGATTGGACCTAGACCTGGTCGCGCTTTTACCCTGCTATTCCGACATCGAGCACGAAAATCGTGACTTGAATGCGCAGGTGTCATATATATAAATATATATCTGTACAAAAGATATCAACTGAGTCGAATAGAGAGACGAAACAGTCAAATGAAAAAAAATAAAAAAGGAAAAAGAAGAAAAAGACAAAAGTCTGAGGGATGTAGCAAAAAGTGCGACAATCGAGAGAACATAGTTGGGACATTGAGCACAGGGTGGTAAAAGAGTAGTGGGGTATACATATATATATATATCAACACATATATATAGGTATGTATGAGAGGCACACACGATTGGGTAAATGGTTGGGTTGGCGTGAGTCGGAAGACGCCGTGAATTATGGCGTACCAGGGTGTAATTTGGATCTGTACGTAACAATATACATCTATATATATATATATATATATATATACGCATAGAATATATAGACGATAGTGAGAGGGTTAGGACTAGAGAGGAGTAACAAAAGAGAGAGAGAGAGAGGAGTAGCGCCACCGAGAAGCCGACGACGATAATAGCCATTGTACGGCAGCTTGTTAACGCGGTACGTGAGCGCGCGAGCGAGTTGACCCCGACGTATGCCCATGGTTTCATGTCCCTCTCACTCTCCCTCCCTCACCCTCTATACATATATATTGTATATATCCATATAGATGTCTGTGGGTGATTTATATTCGAATTCGAGTGCCAGGAATTAGCGCCATGGCCTCTGGCTATCCACTTCCTTCCTTATATATTTAACCAACAAATATTCCATGAGATAGAAAAAAAAGAATTTTTATTCTAATGAATCAATAAAAAGCTCAAATTATAACTGTGTGGGGCAGTGTTTTATGTATTGTGTGTATGTGTGTGTGTGTGTTTTTTTTAGTGGATGGTAGAGATGGTTTTATATGCCATGGGCATACGTGATTTATTGAGTAAACGATTCGAGTGAATGAAGAGACAAACGGAAGTATTGTACAAATAAAAAATTTGTTTTTTTGTATAGATATGTGTATGGATGCATGTGTATATGTATGGATAGATTGATAGGTTTAAATGTGTATAGAGATGTGTGATGGTGGTGAAATTTGTGCAGGTATGGTTGGATGAATGGAAGCCACCTTTCCTGCATTTTTCCTGGTCGTCATCACGCCGGACATCCGGCGCGTTGCCCGAATAGTAATTCGTGTTACTTGTGTCGCCTTGTGTCGCATATATAGCAACCGTTTCCTCCCTCATTCACTTCTGTGCACTTATTTTGGTCAGTTCTGTATAATAATGATGGATATTTATATATGTGTATGGGGAAAAGGAGGAATTTTAGGCAGTGAATTTATATTATTTTAGATTGAACTTTTGGGTAATGTAAGGACTTTATATTTTGTTGCTTGATTGTATGTAATTATGGATTTTTTTTTTTCTTTCTATGGTGGTGTGTATGAATCGATATAGGACACAGATGTGACGCGTGTGGTCACGCAGCACGAATCGTCTCAAATGTCCATTGCATATGTGTCTTTGTTGATGTATATATTGCTGGATGTGTAATTGAGTTGATATGGATGTCAAATATGTTGCGGGGGTAGACTATGGTGATACGTGAAATTGCCAACCACGTATTATATATTATTTGTGAATATGGAGTTGTGTAGTGTGTGTGTGTGTGTGTGTGTGTGCGTGTTTGGGGATGTGTAGGTATATTTAAGTCCGCGTGATTCGACTAGTGAACCGGATGCTTTATGTGAACCTTAATGTTGCATTAGAGGGAAGTGGGCGATACTGCAACCTTCCATGTCACGCAATCTTTTGTTGTAATTTTGATGTTTTAATGTGTAACGTATATGTGTAGTTACATTTCAATGAATGTGATTGTTATTTTGGTTATTTTGTTCTTGTGTTGAGATTGTTGTGGTATTTATTATGGTATTTATTATGGGAATGTTATTTTGAGAGAATTGTAAAATGGTTTGATGAGATGAAAAAGTTTTGGAATTATGTTATGGGAATTGATGTTTATGTGGGTAATAAATTTTATTGGATATTCATTTAGGAAAGTGAGGATTATTACTTTTGGTTATGTTAATGGGGTGGTTTTGTTTATGTGTTATTGATGATATTTTTTTTTCACTTGGAAAGAATTTTTGTTTGTGATTTTTAAAATTTTCATTAATTAAAAAAGAGTTGAATTTTTTTGTTCTATTTGGAGTTATGATGAAAAGAAAAAAATAGATAATTAAGTGAATAATATTTTATCAAATTCTATCAATTATAAATACAAAAATAATTAATTTATGTCCCATAAAAAATTTAACTGTTCATTAAAATACACCAACTCTATCTTCAACACAACATATAAAATTAAAAGAAATAATATTTCTAGAATTAAATATTCTCCTTTGCCTTCTTGTACTTTCCTCCATTTTTCTTTTCAATCTGTATACATGATAGTAAGCAAAGAAAAAAAGAAAAAAAGAAACCAGAAATAAACAATGAAGTTTTTAGATATAAATAGAAGGGTGAAATATGGTGTGGTATAGTGCGGGGTCGATCCCAGTAGCACACACAGCGTATCGCTAAATCCATCGGCTTCGAGTTGAAACACGCTCGCGTTAATCCCACGCATACCCACGTACACCACCTACCTATATACTGGAAAATAGTCTGTAGATGAGAGAAAGAGAATGAAATACATACATATATGTATTACTATACTATATATAACTATATAACCAGCAGTTTCACTCCCTTCATTTTGCTACAGTGTTAGAGAGATATTCTCTGGCGAGTCAGCCTAATTTTTCATAGTCTCGCCCTGGCAATCCCGATAATCCCCGATGAAAAACTGTCGAGATCAGCGTGTTTGGCTCCTTTGCCCTTTTACTGTACGTTTGGTACTCTTCGATACTTTTCCTCTTCAATATATCTGTATATATAAATACATAAATACATGAAGACTACCTACTTAATATATATAATGATATCCTTTTGTTTCTTTTCATTTTTATTTCAATTGATATGAGAGAATATCGATTTTATTATACACCATTGACGTTGGTGGCCTTTTTTTTGTGTTCTTTTTTTTTCGTGGTATGCACACGAATTTAAAGTGGGTAGTTGTGGTAAATATACATGAGTTGTATTATTTATAATGATGCGAATCATATGTGTTGTGGTGTATTCAATGATGGAGTTTGAAAAATGTATGAATATTGTATGTGTGTGTGTGTGTGTGTGATTGTATAGGTTTAAAACTCGAGTATAGGTAATAAAAGCGAAGTGAGAAAAATGTTAAAAGCATCTGCTGGATTTTTTTCTCTATAAAGAGATTTCCGCTGGATTCGTTAAATGGAACTCGCACATGATAACTGCGTAGCTTTTCACATGCGAAGATGATGTCTAGTATATATATGAAGATGTGTGTGTGTTTATGTGTAGTTTAGTATGGATATAGATATTGTAAAAGTATGAGATGTAGACATTTTTCTTCTATTTTTTTCCTCATCTAGAAGCATTGCAGATCGCGATAAGAATTATGATGATACTCGTAATACTCTTTGGGTAATATCAAGATATTTTTTTTCTTATCGTTCATATCACATTTTTCTTCCGGTTTTTTTCTTTATCTGAAGAACTGGAAGTGTCGCTTCCGTATCAAGATTGTGAAGATATTTAAGGATCAGTTATTTTGGATCAGGAATGGTTTTTTTGAATGTGATAAAAGTTTTATTTTGTTTGTTGAATTGGTTTTTTTGAATGTAAAATATGAAAAGTTAAATATTGAGGAATTTATTTGAATTGTTAATTAATTTTTCGAGTGTTTGATTATAAAATTGATAGGTGAATTGTGGATTTTTTGTTTTGTAATTATTTTGAGAGGAATATTGAATTCGTTGTTTGTTTATTATTAGATAAATTTTGGGTTTAGAATTATAATTATTAGGGTGGTCAAAATTGTTTTATCTAACTGTAAAATAATATTCACATCAGGAATTTTTTCCTTGTTTTATTTTTTGTTGTTTTCGTACTTTAGATAAGATATATGAAACAATTTTTCATGATAAATCTTTAGTATCCAACACATGAAGATTGAGAATTGGTAGCATCTTTCTTTCCAAAGACTGATACGCAAAATTACATTTTCAATCTGTTATAAATTCGTATATCAACATTTAATCTACTATCAAAAATTCTTTTTATCAGAATGGATATGAGAATGAAAAATGATGCAGTGAAGGAAACAAAATTGAATGTTTTCCCCTTCATTGCAATAATAAAATTGCCAACTAACTTGAAATTCTCCAACAATTTCCTACTCAAATCAACTCCAAAACTGTTAATTTAAATCAAAACTATCATATTCATCTCATTCCAATTATCTAAACCACATTTATTACATTGGATTATAATTTCTCATCACAATCCAAACAATATCTTCATCCTCCCACATCTCTCATCAAAACAATTAATTCTCATCTCCATCTAACAATTCTACTAAAACGAACATATAAACCATCATCATCTTGTTAAATCCTTTCATGAAAATCAACTAAGCGCGTGAAAATCGCCAAACAAGACATATCCATAAACAAAAAAAGATGAAGAATAAAAAAATAAAAACAGAAAAACGAACTCTAGAATAAAATATCGATAAATTTGCATTGCTTCGTCATAAATCTCTCTGGGCGCCGGCGGCGAGTCCATTTTGGATTTGTTCCGTTGGAGAGTCGCGGATGGCGCGAGAGCGCGAGAAGCAACTGAGAGACACGCGAACGCCGCGCGCGCGTCCAAAGTGTATAGATATATATATATATATACACCCATGCACAAATGTATCCGCAACGCGCGCGTCCATCGATCGATCGATTCTGCCCACGCGATTCCCATGGGACGTTTTAAATTCCGCTCTCGACGACTGTACTTATATATATACATATATATATACATATACATACATTTATACATACACTGTCTCTTTTTTCGCCCATGCACAAGTATAATCCCCAATGTTGTCACGAATATCCTCCTGTTGAATAATCTATGCATTAATTAGTGCAACGAGTGGCTCTTTCTTTTTTTATTATCTTCGTTTATTTATTTATTTATTTATTTATTTTTTCGGTTTTGTCAATGTGTACTCAATATATATAACATATAAACGTCGCACTATTTGGCTCATCCTCTATGCTGTTGCTGACGGGCATGTAAAGTTTGACTGTATCTACGATATAGTTAAATGTGTATGCACAGTTTGGCAGTGTATTTTGTAGTTGTGTCGTGCGACGAGTTCAAAAGGTTTATTGCACGCGTATACACCATCAGGTCTTTTGTAGAAGGGCATTGAAATTTGCTTAAATTCTGCATGTTGTTTTCACGCGCGCGTGGTCCACGCAAAATTCAACATAAATCCTACCATTCATGTGCATATACTTCCCACACCCTTTTAGTATACCGACACGACTGCAAAACCCTCTGGAGTGAATATATAGCGACTATGAATATTATATTTCTACACAATCTGTATACTTTGTGGCTGTGTCGTATGATGACGCAATAGCCTAATTTTACTAAATTTTTCTATATCAATGGTTAGTTTTTGGTGTTTTAGTTTTTTTGTTTATTTCAATTTAGTCTTTTTTTGGGTTTTTTTTCTTATATTTTGTTTGTTTTTTATCACAGTCTGTGCGAAGATTGTTATTCACCTATATAATATATCATTGGAAGAACATTTTTGGTTTTTTTTCTTCAATTTGTTGTACTGTAAGGTTGTTAATTATGTGGATTAGTTTGTGCTAATAATTTTAGGTATTTTAACCCTAGTGGTTTTATTATGCAGGACTGAATGGGATGAGAGAATGAAAAGAGGCTGATTAAATTAGTCGAGACATTCAGTTGTTCATAATAAATAACATGATGATGGTCTTGGAAATGTTTAATATTTCCCACAATTTTTTTCTCTTTTTTTTCATTGATCTTTTATTCATTAGTGCATATGGTACATGTGGTTGGCTTGGATTTATTCATGATACCTTTGGGATACATGAATTAAGATCTCTTTTTGGTTTTTTTTAGGCAAATATTCGATGAAGTGGTTTAGTTTTGAGGTTATAAATCTTTGAAACAATTCTGGAAATATAGGGGAAATGATTTTTGCTGAGGGAATATTTTTAAATTAAAGAATAAAACGTTTTTTTATTTGAATTGTGTTGAAGAGTCAGTGAAATAGTAAAAGTGGAATGAAAAATTATTATTTTGAGAATATTTTTAGTTGGATTAATAACTTTATTAAATCTTTCAATATCTATTCTCAATTTTTATCATTTTCTATATTAAATTCACTAGTTTTTTTCTAATTAAATAAAACACTGAATCTATTTTCAACTAGTCGACATACACCTACCTCATCTACGAATCGATTCTCATTACAAATTAATAACAATTACGTTCAATTACCAAAACCTATTCCTATCTCACTACTCAATTATGTATTTTATCCACTAATTGAATATCGGAATGAGGTTAATTAATATTTACAGTCATATGACATTTCTGAACGTACAAAACACATAGGAAAAAAATTCTGAAACAAATTATATAATATATTAACAAATGTTGAATAATATAAATAATGTTACAACATTATGTCCTAAAAAAAAGGGAAAATAGACTATAAAAATTGCATTGAACCCCCACAAAAATCAATTCACTAATCTCTTCATCCCCAAAATGAATAAAAAATAAACAAAAAGAATTCATTGATAAATATAACAAAATTAATTGCCACTCTCTTTCAACTACTATTAAAATCCACCATTAAATTAATAACATCACAAGTAATATCTCCATGTAACAATTACTAAATATATTAAATTCATTCATCATTGTTTGTGTGGTAAAGTAACACTGTTAACAAGCCGGCAGCAATACGTTGTCTCTATCTTTCATCTGTCTGCGTAGCACTCAACTTAACGGTATATATTACATATCTTTCATTGGAGCAAACGAAATGAAAACGAGCACACGAGTTAGCTTTAACGTGAGATGATATTTGTCCCGCGCAGTTACAGTGAAGATGGAAGTTTAAGTCTTGTGATGTGGGAGTTTGTAGTGAGAAGACGAAGAAGAAGTAAAAGTAGAAGACGATGAAGAAGAAGAGGAAGAATGAAGAAAGATAGAGAAACGCGTTAGCGCGTGGGTCGGACCGGAACCAGCATGATTCACGTTTCTCGCGGCGACTCTACTTGCTTTGCCGCGTCGAAGTAAATATATGTAGTGAGTTAGAGCAAGAGAGATAGACCCAGTGAGAGAGGGAGAATCAATGTATATACCGGCAAATACCTACGCATATATATAAGAGAATCAAACGCGTTCAAACTTGCATGCGACTTATACACATAATGCATATATATATATAAATATACTTGGGGATATAAGAGACGTCATCTGACGTATCTTCTTGCTCTCACTCTTTCTTATTCTCTCTCTCTCTCTCTCTGTATATGAATTGGTAAAAAATAATGCCAGCCATATCCGGTGGGCAGTTTTATTATAAATTTTTTTGTGGATCTGACGCCCTCGCGGTCTTATAGCCGCCTCTTGGATTCTCTTTACCCGCCGTGAGAGAGAGACAATGGGCGCGTGGGTCGACGGACCGTTGGCGTGTGCCGGCGCTCGTACCTCGTACACCCTCGCATTAAATTAAATATCCCTGTGGCTATCGTGTTAAAGCGATTACTTCCGGCGTAAAGGCAACAGAAGAAGACAAAAACATTTATGTATGTCTTTTATGCGTGTGTTTGTGTGTGTTTGTGTGTGTTTGTGTGTGGATATTTAATCTAATGGAAGAAACACAATTGGCACGAATATTTTAGACACACACAGGAATTTAGTTGGGTTTCATTTTGTTTTTTTAATGGAGATAAGTCAGGTGGTTGGAAATTTTTTGGTTATGTTGAAATTCGTGAATTTAGAGAGATTTTTGGTTGGGTAATTTGTGTTGACATTGAAATGGAACTTATCGAGATTGACGGATTTGTTTTTTAATTGATTAGGAATTTTAGTTATTTTTAATTATTTTATATTCAATTGTAATAGTGAAAAAATTAACGAGTAAATCAGTTAAATTTTAGTTTTTGAACAGTGAGAATAAACCTCGAAATGTTTCACAGTATTTTTAAAAATTTTCAAACTCAGCAAAATTATATACGAAAATTTATCAATTCGTATTGATACATCAGCAAAAGAGAAAAAATTGTGAGAGTAACGTTGGGAAAATAATTTATGGGGAAATGCTAAAATTCATTAAGATCACAATTTGATTATTCTACTTTCAATTCAACATCTATTTAATATTTTTAATCTAAAAATCCCTTTAATTCTTTCTATTTCTTCACTAACTACAATTGCATCATCATTTCACTCACAATCATTTCTCATCCATCACAAAAAACACTTTTTAATATAAATCATTAAAAATTTAATACAACAATTCCTCTCTATTAAAAAGTAGATATCGGAATAAAACAACAACAATATAAAGTTTCAGATAATATTAAAATTCTCAGTTTATCTTTATAAAGTTATCAATATTCACAAGTACATTATAAACGAATTATTATCTCATTTTATTTGTTTTAATTTTTGTCAATTCTTTATTCGTATTTCAATTAATACTTCGCTTAGTATTGCAAGCGAATACTCGTCGCGTGCCTCGCGTTATCTGAATTACATTCTATGGTTGCAACCAAACACTCTCATGTATATATATGTATATATATATATATGTATATATAGGTATATCCATTAACGACCGGTAGGAAGCAGCAGCATTCCAGCGGAATTCCGTGGGCACGAATCCGAATCTCCGCTTCTATAACTCTCCGGGCCCTTTTCCTCTCCCTCTCTTAACACTTGTAGCAAACTCTCACGCCACTAACCCTCTCTAACCATAAGCCAGACTCTACCGCGACTCTCCAACAACTCGTTAGCCTATTTATGTTTGTAATTACAAAGGCACCAGTGAGTTCTCTCGCCTTTTGTTTTCCCCTTTCTCTTCGGCTCACTGCATTACCTTGTGATTCGCTTCGTCCCTTCGTCTGTTGCATTTTCAGTGGGTTCACATTCCTGCTTGTACACTACGTCAACATGTAATGTATTTATTTGTCTTTATTTAAACGTTCGAAGTTTGGAGAGAAAAGGAAAATTGTTGGATTTAGAAAAAGGATTGATTTTTTTTTGGGGGGGAGAGGTTCGAAATTGATTTGGAATTTTTATTTTTGATATGGTGCTATTTAATGGCAATGCTTCTTTTAATTTTGGTGATAAATTTTGGTTATTTTATAAATGATATTAAATTGAAATTGATAAAAGTTTTAATGTTTATGATTTTTTTATTTAGTTATCAACAATTTTTTGAATGAATAAAATTACCAAAAGATTTTTGAAATAATTATTTATTTGATATACTGAAAATATTTTTTAAATTCTCATGAAAATTATTTTTAATTTAGAATAAAAATTCAATTTTCACAACACAAATTGTAATAATTATTTTCCTGTTTGTTTTATTTTCATTTTTCAAATTAAATTTTATAATATTCAATTTGAACCAATTTTTTTGTTTATTGTTCTTCCCCTTCTCGAGTGTATACATTGAAGAAATGAAATACCTGATTGAACCAAATCCTATTGAGTCAATAAAATTCTCTCTCACTCTTTCTATGTACAACTGTTACTGGCGATTCGCGAGTCTTCGAAAAAATAAATTTTTATATCCAATTTCACACATAGAAAATGAAAAGGGCCAATTTGTTTTATTTACTTATTCACTTATTCATTCATTCATTCATTTTTATTTTATTTCATCTTTTATTTACTCTACATATTTGTTGTATCGAATTCGTTTACTATTCACTGATAGATTTATTCACCCAGATTGTATGAAACAATAATTGCCAAAATGATGACCATCAAATTCACAATAATTTTATTAAAACTTCAATTTTAACATTCAATATATCAAAAGAATTATTCACATATTCTATTTCTCTATCCACATTTATACTCCATATCATCCTTCTCACCAAACTGCAACAAAAAAAAAATCCACTACAAGTGTGTTACAAAATATTTTATTCCCTATCTAACTGCATTGTAGTCATTCCTAACACACTAAAGGATTTTTGCAATATACTTCCAGAGATCATTTCTGAGAGTGCATTTTCCGTACAAATACAACAAAACACAATTGATTCGTTCAATAAAATCTACTCCTTCAATTCAACTCAAAAACAAAACAACAAAAAAGCAACACATGATAAAAGAAAAGATCAAAAGAAAGAAGAGAACAAAAAAAAACGAGAACGTATTCTTGTCTGAGTCATTCTTTTTCACATGCCACTGACCCCTTTTGTCTCTCGTTTCGAAGAGATAAGAGGAGCAAACTTTGGGTGGTGATGTGAGTATGTGGATGTTAAAAGAGAAGAAGAAAAAAGAAACGAGGTTGAAGTGTAAGACTGAGAAAAGCGTCGAGGTCATTGGGGCCTCGGGGAAATCGAAGAAAAGTGCCCCAAGTGTGCCTATATACGATATATATATATATACATATAGTTGAAAGCTATGAGAAGTGTAGAAAAAAAAAATAAAAAAGGCAAATGAAAGGAAAAAAAAATGTGTTGCCATATATACAAGGGTATAAAAGTGGCCCCGCAGAAATGAGCCCCGACGGCGATATCTCGGACTCTCCATGTTCAGATCGTCCCCCAGATGATCGAATCGACGAATATATACATATATATATGTGGTGGGAGTTTGATGCAGTGTGCAAAATGCAAGAAAACGAGAAACGATCGAAACTATCGTGTCGTGACGTGTCTGAACACGCGCACCCGCGTTCAGATGAATATGTCGTTCCCTTGGCACGTGCAGACGATTTTGATGCGAGATACTTCTGTGAAAACTCGTAGCAAGATCGTTTCTTGAATTTAACGTCTCACAAGACTCCTCCCTTGTCGTTATGCCATATACATATGAAAATGCCACCGCATACATTTTATATTGAGTGTGTTGGGGCTGCTGCGCATGGGACACACGACAAGAATAACCAAAACATTTCTTTATCGTACAGGTTTTATATCCTTCTTTTCTTGTGTTGTTGTATTTGGTTATATAAATGTATGCATATACTTTAGAGTGATGAGTCTTGGAGATATATATGAAGAAAGGGAATAAGGCGCGTCGACGCTGATGGCTATCTCGTCACACAGTCAGATTCGTATCGAGCAAGTTCAATATTTATTCATGGGCCTGTGTGAGAGCGTGCGACGATAGATTTTAAGTAGAAAATAGTGTGAGATATAGATGTGAATGGTTATGGGTTGACAGTGTTGAATTTATGTTTCAATTTATTTTATTTATTTATTCGTTTAGGTTTTTTTTTATTATTTGTTCTTTTGTTTAATTTGTTGATTAGGTGATTTTAAATAGAAATGAGGATTTTTTTTCTCGTCGTTTGAGATGAATGATTGTGTGAATGAGGTGGGGGATTGTGTTTTTTTTTAGTTAGATATTTTATGGTGGTTTGGTAATTAAGATCATGTTATGATTGAGCGTGGATAATGTCGAATGGATTGATGAGAAAATTTGTTTTAGTTGATTACTAATTTAATAACACGAATTAAAGAGTTCTTATTTTATTTTTTATTTGTTAAAACAAGATTGAAATACAGCTAAATTGTTGTATTAGTTTTGATGATGTAATTGTTTAAATAAAAGTGATGATTAAATTTATAAAAATCGCTTGCAAAAATAAATGGAAAACATGATTGAACTTGTTAATTTTACTAAATTTATTCTCACACAAAAATACTAAATTTAGTTACAATATTTAATAACAAATTTAAATTGAACAAAATCTCAATAAATTGTTAATCATTATCAATAACAAATAAACAATATTCCTATTTATACTTAAAAAAAAAATCATAATAAAATCCCCAAAAAATAGTTGAATGAATCAGATTTATTTTCTCACGAAAATTTCACACTTCAACATTCACTGGAATTCCAATTCATAAAACTCCACACTATCAATTACATAAATATACATCTTTATCAATCATATACATAATAATAAAAAAAAAAGAAAAAAAAGAAAAAAAAGAAAAAAAGACGACCCAAATTCTCATTGAAAAATTGTGAGAATTAAAACTTATCATGAAGAAATAAAAAAGGAAAAATAAAACAAAAACGTAACCAAAGTTCATATTGTCTTTTCCACTTTACAGATTTTTATATTCTGTGTACTATAAAAAATATAGTCTATGTCAGTTGTATTCTTTACTCTATAGAACTGATTGTGTATTGCATTGATGAAAAATAAAAAAAATGAAAGAAGTGAAGTAGGAAAACGGAAGATATGTCTGAGAACGTATCTATGGATCCCATGAGAGATGACGAAACAACACCTCTACTTTCGTCTGGTCGTGGCGCGCACACAGTACCGAAGCGCCAGCAATAAATTTTTAAACACAGTCCAGTCTCAATCTCTCCATCTTTCTCTTCACTCTGGCTATTTTGTATACATCTACATATATTCTTTCTCTTTCTGTTGTGGAGATGCGTTGGACACCGGTGTAAGCGGCCACCCGCACACTCAACGATCCTCATGCTTAGCTTTCATACTCTCTTCGTCTTTCATTCCTCTCTTGCGACCACGAAAGACACGCGCCCAGTCTGGACCTACACCCACGCATTGCATACCGCGCGCGCCTCTCAACCCCTTTACACTACTCATCTTCTTTTATTTCTTCGTCTTCTTCTTCTTCTTCTTCTTCTTCTTCTTCTATATTTCTTTTTCTTTTTTTTACTCGTCTCATATCGTTTTTGGTTTGATTCTCCACAAGACGCTTTACACACACGCACCAAAGTCAGAGAGAAACGAAAGATGAAAACATCCTTTTGCATTGAAACGGGATCGTTATACCACGGGGGCCGTCACCGCCCATCGGGATGCAACCTGAAGAAGGAGAGAATGGAAAAGAAACAAAAATAAAAAAAATAATAAAATATAAATAAAAACGAGTAAAGCGCCTGGGAAAGACACCTACGCTCAACCCTTTGTTCAGTTACCGACGTATTTTTTGGCCATTTTTCTTTTCTTCTTCTTTTATTTTTTTATTTTGATTGTTGCTTGTTTTTTCATGGTTGTCTTTCTGCCGCCTCCTCGCCTAAAAATGATGATGGCTGTGGTGAGACAAAGTCATGTTTATATTTTATAATCATGCGCGCGCACAAATACAGCAAATAGTATATAACGTATAACAGTAGTAGTTAATCTTGCTCATCTTGTGGTCATGGGAATTGACGGTTGAGAAGAAAAGACGTTTTGCCTGGGCATTCGCCAATTCTGTTTCTCTACCTCGATATGGCGCGATGGCCGAATATATATATTGTTCCTTTTTTTCTTTTTTTCTTTTTTTCTTTTTCTCTTTTTCTTTATTTTTTTTCACTTTGCACAACCGGCCAAGCCTGAAATCGCCTTCCACGCTTCTCTCTTCGTCGATCAGCCAAGACGGCTATAACGCGTTGAAGTATAATATAACGCCTGAGCGCAAAAGAGCGCGAGATCATTGACGTGTATTTATATTCTTTTTCGAGGCCAACGGCGAAAAAGATGTGATTCACATGATGACTCCAGTCTTCCACGACTTGAACGCGCCCGCGCGCGCTTATTTCTCGTTGTGTGTCGCTCTATTCTCAGGTGACTTTTTTTTTTTTATTTAATTTTTTTCATGTCTAACACAGGAAGTGTACCCACGATATCGAATCGCTCGTCATTTTTCAGCAAGTACAACTGTACACGCTGTTCTTTGTCAAGACATTTTCCCACGCTCAGTAAAGAAGAAATATAGACGTGTTGGTACTTGTCGTTTTGTGTACTTGTGGCAGCTTTGTCATCTGACGAAAGATTGGGAATAAATGTCGATTGTTGACGTAATATTTTATGGACTGAAATATTTTTAAATGATTGGGGAGTATGAAAAGATTTAGAAAAAGGTTCAATTGATGATTTTTTTTTTTTTTTAAAGAAAGAATGATGGATTCATTGTCATGTTGGATGTTTTAGAAAAACTTTGATGACTGTGTTTAATATTTGAGTAACCATTTGTATATTTGAAAACGATTCATTATATTTATGATTGATGCATAAAATGTGTTCAAGTATTTTAAATAATTGTGATATTTTCTTTTGTTTAAAAGTTCGTTACTTGAAGACAAGAATTATATTATTAATTAGAATGTTGTTCACAATTGGATAAAATTAAAAATCCCCAAGATAAACAAGATGGAAAAATTGATAGAATTGTCATGAGAATGCATTGGAATTCCACCGAGCAAATATTCTAAACAATAATCGTGTTAGAGTTTGAAAGTGACATTAAATTAGCGTGAATATTCACGTCGAGACATGTTACAAAAGAGGTGGAATAAGGCGCGAGTCAGGCGCGTGGCTCCCACGGGTCCGATGTCGGTTGTTCGTTGTGTTGGGCCCATATAGCTCGCTCCCGCGAGTAGGCCCCGACTCTCCATTTGCCCCCGCTCTTGTACGGCCTTCATGCTCTCACCTCTTTCTCTCTTATTCCCTTTCCCTCAACAACACCACCAACAACAACAACGGCTGTAACGGCCAAGTGCAAGCCAAGTGCATATACTTAAACCAAGATGGTTGAAGTAGCGCCCATGAGTAAAACAAGACCCGGCTATTAGTTCCATTATTCGTTTAATAGTTGTTGGACAATCATATAATATATAAAAATTGGTTGAGCATCAGCGGCTGCCGAAGAAAGAAGCATTTGAGGGTAAAAGAATCTCATCGATAGGCGTGCGAAACTAATTGCCAAATTGGGCCAGAGGTTCCGAAAGAATATCGCGCCCGGACCCCTCTTCAAACTAATTACTTTATCCTCACTGTGTATTGGTAGGTACACGAAAGAACCAAGTAGAAGAAGCAAACGAAAAGAAGAAGAAGCAAGTGAGTGAGTGCAACTTAATGGTTGCAAGCCAACCCAAATCGACCCGTTTCTCATCATCAACGTTGGAGCACGTTATTTCTTTTTTTATTTTATTTCCCCTCCATTTTTTCTCCTGCTTCTTTTTTCCTTCTTTATTCTTGTTGTTTTTCCCATTCGTATTCACTCTCAGCATGCAGAAGTATATAGAAGCCCGCACCTGAGCCTGTCTAATAACCTTTCGTCGCGAGCCGCCGGGCAAATTCCGTCGATTTTGCCTTGGGAAAAATTACGAGTCCGCAAATGAAATCCCAGCGTTGCGTTAAAGGCATTCTTTCCTTTCTATCTCTCTCAAACCCATCTTTTTCACTTATATATATATGTATAGTTGCCCCGCCATACTTTGATCGCACTCACACCCCACTGAAATTGTGGTAGACCGCGAGAGCGTTGATATACGAGTGTCCGTCGAGCAGAAACGGATTTTTACGGTCTGCCACCCTTCTATTTCTTATATATACCTTCCACACCGCACACACATCTTACACTTTTTATATCTACCCCATAAATATCGATATCCCGTTTTCTCACTTCTGTTTCACTCCACCCCAAAACCGGAAATTCGTACGTACATACGAGAAGAGGAAAAAAAAAGGTCCACAATTCTTCCAACATCTTTGTCTTCACTGTCTTTCCGTGATACTTTTTTTTTCCTCTTCTATCTACAGTGCGATGGACAGAAAGTTTGGATAATAAAAAAAGCGTAAAAACTTTGACGCTCAACTTTTTTCAAAGACTTTCTATATTTATATATGTATATATGTGTGTGTAGTTAGGTTGAGTATGAACTACATTCATGTGTATGACGCCTGTGTGTTGTAAGTACAAAAAGAAGAAGACAAAAGTTGCATTATGTAAAATCCCGTTGCTGTGGTTTAATACTGAATTGAGTTTATGTAAGTTGTAAGTGTGTTTGTATAATATGTACACATACATTGGCTGGGAGGGAAAATAAAAAAAAAGAACATGAAGCGAAGTGGCGCCGACGAGAAGAGTCGAAAAGTTCTTCAGATATGTGGCGATATAGAGTTGCATACACAAGAAAAGATATTTCCTGACCTCTGAACTTGTTTCTTTGTGTCCGCAAGGGAGCGAATGATCGCGTATGCCGATACCAATAATTACACCTTGGAGACTATAAACGCAAGTCGTCCTCTCCAGCCTTCTCGATCGTTTGCCATCGCAGTTTTATATGTAAAAGCGAAAAAACAAAAGAAGGAAAGAAAAAACAGGAGGAAAAATAAAAGTGTTTGTGCCTTGCGGCCTGATGCAAGTACTATTTTCACGATGCAATTCTTCAGCTCTGTTTTGTTTCTATTCACCACGACTCACTATTTATCTATTACACTGTTGCGATCGTATTCAATAGCATGGATTAGTGATTGTACCTTGTTGGTAAACCGGAAATGTATACGAGAATGGAAGAGTTCATTGCGAAAGAGAGAGTGAGACGTAGGGAAAAGAAATTATCTGCTCATCCAAGTGATCTACACGCGCATGTGTTGAAGGTTATGAATAAAAATTGCAGGGAAATTTTTTCTTGTTTTTTTTTCTGGTAGATCTGTAATCAGAGAGAGTATAACGGTCTAATATATATGTATGCATAATTCTATCATGTCGATGTATATAAATGTTTATCATATTCGCAGGTGGTAGATTTGACAGGATAATTCGTTATTTTTGCGTGTCTCAACTTGTTTCAATTTGTATGTGCACACATCATTGACTGTTAGAATTTTTTTCTGATTGCGTTTTTTTTTGATAAATAAAGAGATATTTATGTTGAGTTGTATGTGGGAATATGGATATATATATATGTAGACATTATATCAAAGAGAAAAGAAAACATCTGTTCCTTCACGGTAATTTTCATTTCTCGTCATCCATGACTGATATAATGGGTTTTACAATTGACCAGGATAAAACTGTTACTGGTCATCATCTCTGTTGAAATTACTCTGTATATATTCAATCGTATTTATGTGTATATATTATGGATATATATGACAAGGGGAATTTAGTTCGCTTTGAATTATGTAGGAGATAGTATAATTACAAAACAGAACAATTAGTTTCGTGGAATTGGTATATTATGATGTTTGCAAGGAGAAACAAATTTAATAAGGTGAAATTAAAACTACTGCTTAATACGACAATGGAAATTGACTGATATAATTCATTTTTTTGGTTTGATAGTGATAAATATTTTATTGAGTGACAGGCGATTTATCTGGAATTGAGTTTGACTTTGAAAGAATAATTTGAAAACTTTGAAAGATATTTATGTGGATTTTTTTCTCAATTTTTATTCAAATGTTGATATTTATGATATGTTTTATTTATTGTCGTTATAGAGTTTGGTTATGGTATTATTTCATCTTGTGTTTTTATTTTTCATCTTCAATATGAAGATGAGTTAATAAAATGATGTAAATTCAATATCATGAATTTTCAATCTAACAGGAGTTCAACGCAAACATTTAACAACTATTGCCATCTCAAATATTTGCCAGATAAATATTACGTAACTATACGAATATTCATCATAAGTAAATATGTATCTTCTTTTATCCAAATATGATCAACCCTTGAAACTTCCGAAGTTGAAATCCGGAATTGGCAACCTCGAAAACCTATTTATAAGTCATACACAACTTCTTGAACGTTATAGTTAAATTACAATAACATTCTTCAAAATTTTCGAACCTCTGTTTACTAAAAGTGTTTCATGATTAGTAACAAATTAGATTTAAATTTCACAATGTTAATAGATAACATAAAAAAAAAATATACAACGATGATAACTGAACAGGTTTGAACCTGTTCGAATTAAGAATAAACAAAAGAAATGAACAGCCACAAGAAAAAGATTTTACGTCTGTGACTCTGTAACAATAGAAGTTGACTGCAACTAAATTCCTTTCTACAATGAACCACAACCCATCCAAAGTTCCATAAAACATTCCACCATAAAAGTCTCAAAATTTCAAAAGTCAGCCATAACATTTCATCGATTCTCACAGAAGCATCATGATAACCCACAAAACACTGCAAACATGAGCAATACAGTAAAAATATAAAGTGGTTTAAATGACTAACCACATCAAAGTTCTTCATCCCCCTAAAGATTACATAATCTTTTAGTGATTAGATCGGTGTCGGCCCTAAAGTCATGTCACGTGTGTATAAGTTCACTGATATTTCTCTTAACTGTATTGTGTGTAAAGCAATGCGTGTGAGAGTGAAAGGTGAACGAAGTATATGGAGAAAACGAAGACAGAATGAAAATGTAGTTGGAGCAAACGACGCGTGCTATGGAATCATCAAAGCCCTCCGGGATGCGGAACGACAACGTTGGTAGCACACGAAGAAGTAAACGACGATGGCGCGCATGCATGGAAGAAAGCGGCTGGTGAAACGACGAGGCATAGAACGTGAGGGTGCCAAACCGCAAAGTCGTTTGCCAACCCAAGTTTCGCTTCTATACTCTTGAACACAGACCCCCATATACATATAACACACATAGGTATTAGTTCTTTGACTATACCATGTGCATATTGAACTATCAGTGAAGAGAGCGCACTCACCACGAACGTGAGTGTGGTTGCATTAGTTTATTAAACCCTGCATGGTATATATTATGATGTGAAACAGAAAAAAAAAAGGTAGAAATAAAAATCGAATAAGTAGAGCAAGAGAGCAAGGAAGTTAGTACTCAAACTCTTCGTTTCAAAAGCAATTCAAATTTTAGTTTTTATATTTATTAGACCCTGTTGAAAGCTTATCCGCACGTCCACCAACAATAAGAAAGAAAAGAAAGGAATTGAATGTTGTGAGGAAACAGAGAACACAAGTTTTTGGAAGACGAAGTTCGATTGTGGATATCTTGTTTCAGGAGGAATATCCTGCTAGCCTGCGCGAGTGCATTTCTGTTTTGTAATTACGAAATTGCTCCTTTGTGGACTGCGGTAGTGCGCTATGTTTTGTTGTCCTTTTGCCTGTTCTCAATTTGAGCTTCTTCAAAGATAAAAACCGCATGGTGAAGAACGAGGGAAATTTGTTGCAGAGTCCAATGTCTTTTTTAGTGAAGTAGGTTTAGTTGTTTGTGAAAGATTATGGAGCGGATTCTTTCATTTGTATTTCGTGGTTGAGGGTGATGCTGGCGCGTGTCTGAACTTGTTTGTAGATGGATAAAGACTGGGAATTATTTGTTTGTGATAAAACATTCTGAATTATTTTAATATGACACTTTTTTTTTGGGAATTTATGTTTATCAATGCTGATATTTAGTTTGTAGAGACAGATAATTTGTGACTTTTTTATTGGTACGTGATCAAACTGCCACTGTAGTTAATTGAAGAGTTAACGAATGTGAACAAATTTTTATAGAATATTTGCAGTGATGAAATTATTTTTTACATGATAGAATCGATTATGAGTTGATATAACAATTTTTCCAATTACATTCAAGTTTTGTAATTAAATTTTCCATCTTTTTCCATTCATTTTCAAATATGACACAATAATCTGCAATAGAATTAAAAAACATTCCAATTTTCCACAGTGTTTTTAAAATTCTGCTTTGGAACTTTTTTCTTTTTTCAGTCAATTAATATTTGTTATTTGTGTTTATCCACGTCAAAATATAGAAAAAATTCACGAAATTTGTAAATCAAACATTAATTATCAACAAATATTTTAAAATATCTCGAAAAAATTTAAATATTCTACAAAATATACGACAAATTCTTCTTTCTAACTACCAAAATTTGGTTCACATTTCACCCAGCACATTAACGTGTAAGAAATTGAGTAGAAAAATTTGAGACTCACTATAAATAAGAAATTTATAATGATCAACCCTTTATATTAAAGGGTTCTTTCACGAAGAAAATAGTGATAGCACGAAATCGAGTGGCATTGCTTTAGATATTCGTGTCAAGATTCCTATCTTGAGATAGTAGATTGAAACTACGATGGGAACATCTGGTAATCACGACGAAAATTACAACGCAAACTGTAAATTTAGCAATCAATAACATCATATCTGTACGCGACATTGTAATTATTGTTCATCGATTACAAAAATGACATTTTAAACTTTCTAATTATTCTCCTCAAACTCAAAAACTCAACTTTAACCAACAAAAATTCTAAAAATCAAATTAAAAATATTTCTTCTTTCTCTAAAGCAAAAGTAAAACAATCCTTCACCATATAAAATATCAAAAAAAATCCCCCTCTCATATGCATCCCTTCATATATACACACGTTACAGTATCCATTCTCTCACTCACACACTCTGTAGATTAATCCATCTCCTGTGGATCCCATAATGGCTATGGTATAACTATAGCAACGGACGGGCGATTATTTCGCGCGGGGATCGCTCCGTCATCGCGGAAGGCGGCGTCTTCTGATGTCCTGTAGTTTGGTGATGAAGAGATGTAAGACGTGAAGAGAAGATTGCCCGTAATCATCTCGATCTATGGGCTACGACCCCGTCAAGGTCATCACAACATATAGATATAGATATATATAATAAACTTTCACATATACATATATACTTTCTATATAAATATAAGTATCAAAAGGGATGAGTTTGCTCTGCAACTTTGTCCTCGTTCTCTTGATTCATCTCATCGTGTCCGATTTATCTCTCTTATATATGTGACGATTATAAATTTCCAATGCTACTTTTACAACCGTCACTCATGCGCAGATATCATTTATATTATTTTTCTTTTTTGTATTTTACATTTTTTTCTTTATCATATCTCTCACTTATGCTTAAACCGTTTCGGTTCTTCATCACACGATTTATCCACATTTTTCTCTCTTTTTTTTTCCTTTCATTCTCTCTATTCTTCATTTGTATTTTTTCTTCACTTCCGTTTTCTTTCTCCCTATTCGTCAAATGTTTTTTTTCTTTCTTTTTTTTTTTCACCTTCTCTTTCACCCCTTCTCGTTTACTTGACGAGCTCTTTTGCTTTATAGCGCAAACCACTTGGGCTTTTGATATAGGCCAGGTGAACATTGGTGAGGAAAAGAAAAAACGGTGAAAAAAAAAATAGTTGAAGAGTGAGTGAGAAAGTGTGTGCAATAGCAGTAGCGAGAAATAAAAAGAACGAATACAGGGAATTGACGATGAGGGTGATAAATGTACGTCAGTGAATTGTACGAACGACGTCTACTTTTCATTCGATGCATTCTTCACTTCGATTTACTTTTTCTCCATTCTTATTTCTTCGGGTTTCTTTCTTTTTACACTTCGTTTTTTCTTTCGCTTTCGTCTCTCTTATCATCTTTCTAGTGCACTCCATTATGCGCTATCTGTGTATATAAAGAGAAGCGATGATGAAAGGTGTACTTTCGACTGAAGAACATCCCCCAAGGACTGCACAGACATATAATAACTGTACAATATATTTTATTTGTTATATTAGACAAAAAAATGAAAAGAAAAACGTTGAAATGTATAAATACATTTTCAACGTCGTCCTTCGTTTGATCTGAGTCAATTCACCATTGTTATATATTCACTATTGTTATAATTAGAAGAGAAAAATAATAATAAAAAAAAAAAGTAGAAAATAAATGAAAAATGCGAGAGTGGTATGATGAAGAGAAATAGGAAAATAATGAGAAGAGAGGTTGTAGAAGAGGCAAAATAATTCAAGAGGAGACTAATTATGTGATTTACGAGCAGCGAGCCGCGACTCTGTTCGTCGTGGACGTTGCACCTTGCTCACTATAAACTTCACCTGTGCTTTCCTACTTATATTTTTCCATCATCAAATGCGAAAGACAGAGTGCGATAGAGTAATATAAGCGCACATACTTTCGTGTGGCCATGGAAAACACGGCTGATTATTCCTCGCAACGCTCGATGCACGTGCCCACATATAATATATGAATAAACTGAAGAGAAAGAGCGAAAGGTATATTATACCTATATAGATATAAAAGCGTTTGAATGATCAGTAGAACCAGGAGGAACTCACCGAGGTCTCGAATAATAATTGCGTTTATTAAAATGTTACGCGTTCTAGTTTTGCGTGAGTCTCACCATGAAATGTTCACTCTACCATTGGACGATATTATTTTATTGAATGTAGTGAGAATATAAATTCAACACGAAATTTTATGTTTATTTTGATGGTTTACATGTCCGTATAGGATATATTGGTGGCGTATGAGGGTTATTACATAAGAGACATGAGGAAGAGTTTGGCTTTATGGACGAGCTTTGCGCACCAACTAATGAACCGCAGTGGAAAGCTCGTGCGCACCAGAGTTTGTAAGCCGTGGAAAATCCCACGTTTACATATGGAATTATCGTACATCCCTTTCGGATTACAAAACTTCATTTTGCTCGCACACGTTGGATTACATATATTGAAGGGGTTGGTCATAACCTCTAGGACGTAATTTACGAGACGAACGTTTAACTTATTGACACGTTTCAATTCAATGTATAGGAAAAATTTTGACGAAATTGGATAAAAGATTATTGGGGATTGGAGATGAGAGTGGAGTTGATAGTTTGATTTTTTTCTGGGTTTAAGAATATTCTATGGAAAATGTTTTTGTTTGTTCGGTGGATTTTATCAGTGGTATAAAATTTGAAATAGTTTATTGCTCTACGTGAAGGTTTATGAGAAGTTCATGTAATGTCTGGCTTAAATATCTCATTATTATTCTGTGACTGAGTATAAACACATTATAATAACTCGAGAATCAGTTCAAAATAATTGTTGAAAATTTTAGTTATTTTATGTAATGTGCTTGTAGGATTTTGTCTTTGATGAAATTATGTTCAAGTTTCTATAAATATTTAGGATTGTCCTCGTTAATTTTTTATTTATGCAACAGCATGAGACGTCTCTGAGTACACGAAATTTTAATGACAAGTTCTAACTTGTTACTGAGTTTCATATCGTAACGGTAATTCTCTATAACTTTTTCGTGTGAATAATTATAACAGCCCTTTCAATTCTACATTTTTAATATTCAAATTTTTGCCAGAATGCATTAAACAATTTTCATTATAAGCCACCAACATTCGTCATAAAATTAACGAAGCGAAAATCAGTTTTCAAATTTTCTTTCACTAAATACAAGTTGGAAAAATATCACATTAAAATTCAGAATTATTCTCACACTACCAATTAATAATTGAACGACTTTTAAATATTCTGAATAAGTTTGTGCCTGGTACATTTATTTTAGCACAATTGCTTCATGTGCATTTACAAATCTCACATTTTATTCACCCCTCATTTATGATTTTTATTTCCATTTCCATCCAAATTGTTCTTCTGTTGTAGAAAAAAAAAGAGAACAAACAAAAACAACAGCAAATATATTCTGTTTTGTCTAGGGATTTAGTGTAACACACGTATTACGACGTCACGCCTCAGCTCTTTGGCTTTGGTCTTGTACACACAGACACAAATGCATAAATAAATTTGTATATGTATACATATAATTGTATACACGAAAATATAACGAGCGAGAGAGTTAGTGTACGGGTCAGTGAGAAGTCCTCATGGAAAACCGCAAGTTCTTTTATTTTCATAGTCTTATTTATTCCTGGTTGTTGGCTTTTGTGAGCGTACAGTTCTATAAATGTCACTAAAACTATGCACTTTTCACTAAAAATGAATATGCATTATTAGCCTTTACATTTTGTTTCTTTGTTTCATTACTTTTATTTACTTTTTACATTTTTTCAAATGTTATTGACGTGAATACATAGATATATTAATATTTAAATTTATTTTCAAATGTATACAATTTTTGAATGAGTCTATATAAATTTATACAGACAATTGACATGTTGAAGAATATAAAGAGTATAATAGAACATTTTTACTATCTCACTTGTGTGTGGTTTTCATTTTATTTGATATATTACTGAATGTAAATATACGCAGATTTGAAAAGCGCTTGGTGAAACTTTGTCGGTTTTGTGTTGTGCTAGCACATTGTTTTGTTCGTTGTGCTATCAAATGTTATGTGCAAGTGAGTATGTATACCAGCAAAGTTTTGTGAAACTTTCAGCAACACTTTGTAGTCATTGTATGAATCTTCAAAATGTTTGTTAAAGTTGATGGAAGAAAAAGGAAGAAGAAAAAAAGATTAACTATAATACAACGTTGAAGTGCAATCGTGTGGTTTGTTTTTGTTTTTTCTTTCTTTCTTTTCATACTCATCATTATGTTGAATGACTTTGAAAAGAAAAATATTAAATGGTTTGCTAGGAGGGATAAACATGCGTAAAGATTAATATGCCTATAAAATTTATAGAGTTGCGTACGTCCGCAAACTCAAGACAAGTTTACGTATAATTCATAGATGTGTCTCGTGTATGTTTACTTAGAGTGATTACTGTTTGAAGTGGTCGCAAGTATACTTCTAGTTCAAACACACATGTCTTTTTTAATTCACTCGTCTTGATTAGGAGGCGGGGTAGATTTAAGTGGAAAAAATATCAGGGGAAAGTATAAGTTGAAGAGTTGTTGGGAAAATGTAATTAGGACTTCGAACTTCAGTCGTGTTTGTGTGGAAAAAAATTATGAGGAAGATTGAATGAATATTTTATGTAGAAGAAAATTCATGTTGAAGGGACGAATAATTTTTTTTTTAATGAGGGATTAAAATTTTCATTTCAAACACATGAAAAATGACTTCGTTTTTAATTATTTCTAATTCATTTTTTTGTGTTTTTGGTATTTGAAATCTGAAATTTCTCATCAGCTTTCTGTTTTTCTTTTATCTGCTAAAGTATTTTCAAAGTCAAAATGTTTGTCAAATTCTTGTTTGAAAAATTTCGTTTTTTATAAAAAACAAAAAATTTTCTAATCTCACAATTTTTTGTCAATTTCTATTTTTTCATGGGCTTAATTCAATTATTATAAACAATTTAATTAGTTAGGAAAGAAAAGATAATGTTTGAAAAGATAATTTGTCTTCTTCTGACTTTTTATTTGACAAATTATTTTCCCTAATATTTTTGTATTTCACAATTTTTTGCCTTTATTTTCTCAACTTTTCCATGACATTTTTTTTCACCTGTTCCACCTTTTAACGTTCATCGTCACATCCATCTCAATAAACATACACATGTCTATCAAAATAACATAATATCAAGATGCAAACGTGTTAAAAGAATGACAGATGTAAACAAGTAACCAAAAAAAAAAAGAACCTCGTCACTACCACAATATAAAATTTTGTTTTTCTATATTTTCTTCACCATAAACATTCATCATATTCAGTTCAAAAACAATACGCAAACACTTGACGAATGATGTAAACGTTTTTGTGATGTGTGTAAACTTCAGTCCCTTCATATAAAATGCATCGCACACGGTTATAAAGTGAACCACGTGAATCACGAATGATGAAAGACCAACACTCATACACTCTACATACGAGTGAAATTGCTACTCTTCAACATCATCTTTTACTCTTGACGTGCAAGAGAATATCAAGAAAACGAAAGGAAAAAAGGATAGACTGTTCTATTTTTTTTTTTGCCTTCTACTTTCTATCTCTTTTTCTTCAGTGCAATTCTTATATCATATATGTGAAGAACGAGTAGATGACACACGGCTGTGCTGAGCTTTCTTTCAAGATATTGTATATCTAAAGAAGCTTTCATTCAGCAACGCTTGCATATCGTATTTTGATCTGCCACTGCCTCGAGCAAAGAAAACGAGAAGAAAAAATCTCAAACCATGTCGAACACTGTCATGTTTCACGTCGTAAAAATAATATGCAAAAGAGGATGGGGGAAAGCAAAAGCTTGAAACGAAAAAAAAAAAGTGTACAGTGTGGTTATATTACAAATAGACAAAGCAATGTACATATCATATGGGAGAATTTGTGAAAAAATTGATGCAATTAAAAGTAAACTTCTTTTTGTTTATAAATTTTTTTTCTTCTTTACGTAATTAAAATTTGAAATTATTCAATCAATAGTCACTTCACATAACGAATTCTCTGAATTATCTGTCAATAATTATTTTATTGATATTACAATTGGCATAAATTAATACGAAGTAAAAATATCTGAATTACAAAATAAAAATTCAGTCATGAGCTTGATGAAAAAGAAAAATTCATTCGTTCACCTTTTTCTGTTTATTTTATTTACTGCACAACATCCGATGGAGTTGAATAATGCTCTGTATCTGTATATAATTTGATTGAAAACACCATTATATAATTTCATCCATTTCCTAAACGATTTCAACAGCAATGGCAAAGTCCAATCAAAAAAAATAATCGTCGATTTGCTCCACGTCAAAATATAATTCCAAATTAAATATAAAATATCTCTCATATCATATTCATCTTTTGCAATTTCAATAATTGATGATCCATTTCAAACAACAATTTCCCAATCAGATATAAAATTTATATTGTCAATCAAATTTAATAATTCTGAATCAATTTACTCCCGTTTAAACAATCACTCGCTATTAATCAATAAAAAAGTAATTCCTCTATAAACCATCTCAAATTATTCTTCCTATTTTCAATTAAACACACTTTCGTATCATAACCTCAATTATTTATTGACATATCACATAAAAAAAAAGAATTAAAAATATCCCATCAGATAAAAAATATTCCAAGTATTCAAAAAAGCCCTTTCGTCCACTCTATACAAAAAACAAAAAATCACTCTCAGTTAAATAAATATAAACATATAAATATATACACTCACACATAAACATTCACCGGATTATCCTATAGATAATACTCATCTCCCTTTCCACGCACTCGTAAATATTTACGCGTAACGCTACGATCACATTTGCATGTTGGATATCCGCTGTCGATTTCTCTGAATGCGCACGCAAGCGCATTTTGGAATGCCACTGCGAATGTAACAGTATAGAAATTCTGTCTGTACGTTAATATATACAAACACACAAACAAAATTTATATACATACATATCTACACATTAAAGTAGTCCAATACAAGCGCATACACACACATATAAATTCATACTGTTATCGGGAAAATAATCGAATCGTCGATGCGCTTTATCCAAGTGGACATAACGCTTAATTGACGCACACGTTATAACGCGTAGAAACGCATTGAGTGTACTCACACAGTCACATGATTTTTTTTTTATCATTTTTTCATTCTCCACGGACCTTTTCACTTTTATTTATTTATTTTTTTGTTCATTTTCACTATTGAAAACATCTCTGCCACATTTTTTTTTCGTTTTTTACCTTTTTTCTCCCTACACGTTGAGCTTCACTCTCTTGTCTGCGCTCTCTATAAAATTACTCGCTGAATTCCACTCAAATAAATTTGTTTCTATCTGTATTGCTCTCATCAAAGCCGTTTTAAATATATTTGAATCTACTATATATAAATATAAATAACAGATGATAACGAAAGAACTTTATTCGTCCCAATATTGTTCAAATGGCTGTTGAGGATGTCGAGAATCGCGCGAGCAAACGACGTGACTCGGTGTATATATGTATATATATATATATATATATATATTATATAGAGTAGTTTTATCCGACGAAGGATTTTCGCCATTGCTGCATTCGCTCGCGTTCACGATAACTGTGCGACCATACGCCTGTTCTTCTATTTGTTTATTCTTCTGTATATCCTCTACGTACGCTCATATAAACAGTCTTTCTTTTTTTTTTTCTTGATATTTCTGCTTCTCTTTCACATTGATATATCTATGTGTTCCAAGTGCTGTATAGATGTTTATGTTGTCGTGTAACTCGTTGAGTCGTGTATGTATCAGTGTGCCATTTTGTTTCTTCTTTCTCACACAAATTTTGAAGACAGAGAAAAATGGAACAAATAAGAAATATGTTGCACTCACGTAAATGGGTATCTATGTGAATTGCACTGAATTGGAAATTGCTTTGAGATGTAATGGTGAAAAATGTGGATTGAATTCCAACCAGTGTAACCGCGGAATTTTATAGTATACATTTTTTATAGTTTAATTGAATTTTTGTTTCATTTTTGTCGTGTTTTATTTGATAATAATAAAATTGTGGAGGGTTTTATTTTATTGCTGATTTTATTGATTTTATTCTGAAGATTTGTTGGAATATTATGGCAAATGTGAAATTTGTCTTTTCTTGAATTGTGAGTTACCATTTTGGCGTTTTGGACATTTCAACCAGGGAATTTATTTAGATTTGATTATCGTTTATTACACATATGGGTTTTTTTTAGTTTCTTATGATGATCGAGGGAGATCGTGAGATTATAATTGCATTTGTTTGATGGCTGATTACGAAGGGGTAATAAAATGTGTTATGGTATTTTGGTTTGATTGGAAGCTCTGGGGCAAACATTTGTGGATAACTTTGATTTTTGTGAAGGAAAATTTGTATCAAACTTCCAGTTTTTTTTATTTGTGTGATCATGTTTTTTCATTGGCTATTAAAGATGCTTTAACATAAATCAATTCTTTTGGTTGTGTTATTATAAATCTACTAAAATTTAAATATAAACAAACCAATCAATTATTATTTCTATGAAAAATATCTGTCAGCTGATTTTAAATCCGAGCTGGATTAAATTGATGATCGAACGTACACTAAAATTCCAAAAATCAACATCAATCATTACTAAACATTTTCACTTATATATATAAAAATATTCACAACTAAAAAAAAAGAAACTAATCGTCCGGCATTAATTTCCCTGCATCGACGTTGATTTTTTTAATCAACTCTATCAATTTTTCCTCCACGACATAAAAAGGTCGATAAATCAATCAAATGTTCATCAAATCACGATTCCTTCTGAAAAAGAATCCATTCAATCAGTTACAAAAATATTTCCATCTTAATTAGGCTCAGTTTGCACCCGAATAAAAAATAAAATCTTCCTCAAAAATTACCGCAAAATCTCTCGATCAATAACAATTCCATTTCCATTATATACATAAACAAAAAAAAAAGAATCACACGCTTATAATCCATTTAATTCAAACACATTATTATAGTCAACGAATAAAAAAAAATTAAATTGTGTTCACAACCTTTTTCATATTATACAACAGAAGCAAAAGAAAAGTCCAATGAGATTGAAACAGATCAATGAATACTCAATGAATGATGGTCAGTATTTTCTCCGTTGTAACAATAGTCTCTTTTTTTTTTATACTTATTGCTCTGCCCACGTATTTATCCCTCTCTCTCTCATTCTCTCATTCTTAACTCTCTTCTTGTCTTGAGTCTTGAATGACTCAGAATTCATTTCACTTTGCTATTGTGTCATCGCATCCCCCATCATATTCTCGTCATTGTCATCATATTGTCAATTCGCGTAGTCTTTCTCGCGTAAGCGATGACTCGTGATCTGCACCATCACAATCCAAACGAGAAACACAAGCGCGTCCCACACACAAATTCAACATAACAGGCGCCTACAGAGCACTGCAACTATTCTCAAAGAACGAACCATATAATCATTTCCGTTGCCGCAAGTAATATATAAAGACAGAGTGAAGTAGTGAAAAAAAAAAAAATTACCGCATGACAAAGGCGTGCACGAGCTTGTCAACTCAAGATCCGCGATCAAACAAGAACCGGAAGAATACGTAGGTGTTTATACATATGAACATTTATGGTATTGTGTTGTCAAATCGCGTGCGCAAGTCCTTGAATTTGCTGACTAATTGATGAAAGTTTTGAAATAAAAAGAAATTTTATGGATAACACGTACGAAATTATACAAATGGCTTCCGTTATTCTTTTTATTTTTTTCGTCTGTTTCCTTTTCCTCATAAATTCTTTTTTTTTTGTTCTTATCCATTTCTAAGAATTTTAATTTATTTATTATTCCATGACGCATTCAATTACGTATTGATAGCGTATTTAAATGTACGTAGCAGTGGAATATAATTAACCATTGAGTTTGTCAATGGTTTAAATGAAATGGTTTGTCGACAGCTGTATAACTATTGCATAAATATAGAGGAATATCACCGATACCGCGATGTTGGTGGTGTTCACCACTGCCCACGCCTTTGCATCAAACGAAATTGAAAGCTGCGGTGACGGATCGATGCGCGTTTGATCGGATGTTTTGGATAGATGTCGACCAACTGCTGCCAAAGTCAGCTATACGCAATCGGTCAGTCGAGAATCGAATGCGCAGCCATTGGAAAACACGATCGTGCAGGAGGTTTCTCTGATGTACATTGATATTGTGAGACTTGACGGGGTTTTATTTCTTCAATCTATCACGTCTGTCAGTGCAGAATTACCTGTATAAATATATACATATAAAAAAACTTTAGTATTTAATTAGAAGGTACAACAGTTGATTGAATTTTGTGGTGTTATTATTTTTTTTTTTGTCTTTTATTTTTTATCTATCAAACGAAATGACCAATTATTTCCCTTGAACTATTTTTTTTTATGTATCTGATATAAAATGGGGAAAAAAAAAGATCCTTTTATCCAATGGTTTCAGGTTTTGTTTTGTGTGTTTTTTTTTTCGTTGATATAGAGAAAAAAAATGGAATTTGAATTGTTTTTTGGAATAAAAAAATGAACAATCTGCAAAAAATTGACTACAAATTCTTGAAATAAAATTGTCCATTCACATTGATACATATTCACTCCTCAATATATTTTTTTATTTTATATTTCAAGTTTTACTTTATTGTTCCAATAGATTTTTTTGTATTTGAAAGTTGCCGCACAGCTCTAGGCAATGCGCAACTTATCAATGCAATATATTTAGTAATTCAATGTAACAATCCAACATCATCATTTTCTCCAAGTTTAAAAACAAAAATATATCTGTGATATAAAAATAAAAAATTGAAATAAATATCACTACATTGTAAGAGGTTAAACAAATTTTTCCACTTGAATTTTAAAGATATGTAATATCATGTTTAATAGTGACACGCGTGTATAAGAGAAATATTTAGTTGACAAGAGAGACACTCGCTAGACGACGCGACTCCCTATTTATTGGTCTAGACTGTTGAGATCGCAGTGGGTATTTCTATATATATATGTATATTTATTATGTATATGTAAGAGGTGCGGCAAAGTAAAAAGGCAAACAGACAGACACGCGGGGCGTCATGAGAGGAAAAACGAGGACAGACACGCGAGTACGTGAACAAAACTGTATATATATTTATATATATATATACCTTACAGACTTTAGCGGACATAGTAGCATTATTTGAAATGCGGCGTACGCTGTATAATGCCAGACACTCCGGTTTCTTTCGTGTCATGCGAAAATTCGCGCGACAAAGATTATAAATAACTATTTGAACGGAAAGACACAGGGTGCGAGTTCGTATAAATATAAAAATAAACCAGACGGATTTAAAACAGTTTGAGTTGTGATGTGTCTTTTCTTTCTGCACTTGTTTGTATGCCGCTTTGACCTGTTTTTTTAAAAAAACCTTCAATATATGTTTTCAACACAAAAGACGCTTGCATCAATATGTATGTAAATGCACATGTGTTTATGATTGTTTGATCAAATGGTTTGTTTGAAGTTGTTTCAGCAATATTTTATTCTATTTCAATTCGAAGAATTCATTTGTTTATTTTGTCAATGGTCAATTTTTTTTATTTGAATTTTTTTATTTTCTTTCTGTTAGTCAAACTCTGCGATTTTTTTTTTTGGTTGGGATTGATGACGGTAATGAAAGGGCGAAGGTTGATGGCGAAACAATATCTTGCAAATGGGATGTTTGCGAGTATTGACAAAATATTTCGTGATACGATATTCGGTTGAATTAATATTGAATATGAACATTTTTTTTACGTTCATCATGGAAATATTGTTTCATCGATAGTGTATTGTTAATTGTTTTGTGTTGGATTTGTGCTGTCCCGTCACGAATTCTCATTATGTAGTATTGTATATAACTGTAGAATACATTTTATGGGTAATGAATGGAAAAAGGGATGTAATGTAGACAAATCAGGCGATATATTTTGTGAGAGTCGTTGCTGGATATTTTATTACCATCAATTATTAAATCGATATTTGTTAGAAGCCATAAATATATTTCAAATAATGACAGAAAATGTATAAATAATTTTGAAATGTTAGAAAATGAAGTTTTTCAAAATTATTCAGAGAATATTATTCGCTTTTTTGAATTGTTTAATATTTTTAATTATATTTCTAAAAATGCTATTATAAAAATAATTTCTATGTAAAAATCAAAAGATTCTTCTTATTAAATTCTATTTAATTTTCATACTTTTGATTCAACTTTTATAATATCGACATAATTTATGAGTGACATGAAAAATCCAAGTGAATTTGATGTAAAATCAAAGTTTTTCTATAAAAATAAGGGAATATAAATTTTTTCAATATAAATTGATTAATATGTTTATGAACATTGTGTTATCATTTTTCTCTTTCGCTTCATTTTTTTCGTCTTCGTGCACTAATCCTCATCTCTTCATCTTGAAAAGTATATAGCTTAACCAAACCTTATATACCTATTAGCATTTATAGTAGAAAGTTGTCGGTCCGTTAAATGCCATTTCCCTGAAGTTTGTCTTGTCGTCCCTTGTGGCGTGGCTTTTTCACCATCAGGGACAATGTTAAGATCAGTGTGATAACCGACAAAGATTTACCATTCATAAATCCTTTCTATTTATATATATATATATATATATATATTAAAGTTTGCTTCATTGTTCTTTGTCACGTGCGGAAAAAATAGTTTCTCATGAAATAAAATAAATTTTTCAATATTTTAGTTTGACAGTATGTGTACAAGAAAGAAACGAAAAAAAAAAGCGACTTTAAATGAGGAAAATATGCTGATGCATGGACAAAGTGTGGAAAAGCTTTTGCGTAACACAAAACGCGATGACGATGCTCGTGGGAAATCTCTGAGTTTTGGATAATGGAATTATAAAGAGCCCCATGTGTATTTGTAGCTTTAATCCACATCGTTGTCATTTAAAAATATTTTCTACAGATAATAGGTGTATTTATGAAAACAATTTTTTTTTCTATTCTCATACCCACAGTATGTAGAGATATCAAATTAGTCAGATAATAATCAGATAGTTTAGTTGAACATACACAATGCGAAATTGAATTGAAATGAGACACAGTACAACGGAAATTAATTAACTTCAAAGTAAAATTCATTTGGAATTAATTACTGTGAATGGAAGAAAAGATTATTCATGAATGCGAGAATTGTTTTTTATTTTCTTTTGTAATATTTACAATGAAAATTAAAATTCATCTCAATGATTTGTTATGTTCTTAACATTTTTACAATTTTCATTTTTCCTTTGTTACAAATTTTACTTTATTTTCTATTTCTCATTTTTAACATAACTTAATATTATGAAATTAATTGAATATCTACAATTTTATTAATATTTTCATTTATATAAGTTGAAAATTAATGTTTGAATAATAAAAAAATGTGTATGAAAAGTTTTTATACTTTTTACAACACTGCTTACATACAAGTGCGTCCAATCAATCTATTCTCTCTCTTGGCACTTCTCTTACTGCGTCCTTTATTATTAGTGCCTATCAGCAAACTCTATTACGTCAACTTCGATTATAACTTGGAACTGAAGTTCTCGCAAAGTTTGCAAAGACCAATCGCACAAGGATCTATAAGATATATATTTATACCCACATTTATATATGCAATCTAACTATATACTACATGAATTCAAATGTGTTTGTATGCATACAAATACTTATAAACACATAGATTTGTGACGCCACGTAGTTTTGAAGCACTCTTGATTCAACAACCTTCGCGTGAACTTATTGGAATAAATTGGACACTTGAAAACTTTCAAGATACCAAACTTTGATGTAGTTAACAATAAAAAACATTTTTTTTCTCATATTTTTAATTATCAACAAGTTCGATTTCTTAATAATGAGTTATAATGAATCAATGTGAAGAAAAATAATGAAGATCATAAAATAAAAATAGAATCAACAAAGATAATTATTTTCAATTGCTTTCAATTTTTCCAATTGTATAACAATTTCTTCTCTCGAAACTTCTATCACTTTCTTTATAGATAGTTACAAACACTCTACGTCCCCTTGATATGTTTTTGGTGAAAGCTCGGGCAGCATTGCGCGCCCTCGTGTTCATATACGTGATACGAAAGACAAGTCTGTGCGCGTTTCTGTCCAGGGAGTCGTAATTCACTCGGGAATTCTTAAAATCATTCCAACCAATTCTCGTTTCAGAAGCCAATTTCACAAAACATGAAACTGAAATACACAATTCAAACTTTTATTGTATATTTTCATATCGAAGAAAGAATATTGTTTGCTACATATGTGAACACACATTTTGCAACATTAAAAATGTATTCATTGATAAAACAGAATTTCAATCAATAACAAATGAAGACTGTAGACAAACAGGAAAATTGTATTTTATGTATAGAATAAGTCTGCACAAGGTTTCATTTGTATATACTTACACTTCAAACCCGTAACGCCATGTTTTTTCTTGTATACATATATTTGTATGTGTACTTATGGGGATTAAATAACCGTTGGAACGTTGTTAGTTTCCACTACGTTACCCGACGCCTCCATATTAAACTTATACATTGCAAATAATTTACTGAGACTACATGATATTTTAAAAATCTAAAATAATGAAGAGAAAATTCCACCGCTGATGAGAACTATTAGCGTATCAATTTTTTATTTTTATTTAATTGTGCTTTTGTAATTATTATTACCGTATAATCTCTGTCAGATTTTTAATTTTTAACGTATTAAAATTCAGTTGTATTGAATGTATTTACAAAACCGTGAAGAAATTAAATCAATATGTAGATCAATTTTTTTTTTATTTAACAGTCGTTATTTTAGCAATTTCTAATTATCTTCAAATTTTTTTGTCTCTTTGGTTGTTTTGTCAATTCCATCGAATTTTTTTCTATATTATACAATTTATCTACAGAAAATAATTGAAATAATTTTGTAGATCCGCTTCTACGCGAGAATTTGAATGAGAAATTGCACATTCTCCAGCGCATTGTTTTAACGGAAATATTTTGAGAATTATCCAACTATTATGTATGTATATAGCACATTGCATACACCGCGGATTTAGCCAAATGTTTTAATCGTTGGATTAAATCACACGGATATAAATTTAAAGATATACACATTTTGCAATTTTCATGAAAGAGAAATGGTGATTCAGGATTTAAAACGGGTACTTTCTCCTGTTTTTGTGTATGTGTATGTCTGTGTGTGTACGTTTTTATACGAACATTTATATATGGAGTGGTGTATGTTTGTGTTGGAGTAGAGAATAGAGAGATGATAGTGAGAGAATGAGACAGGAAAAAAAGAGAATATGAAAGAATATAAATTACAACGGGCGCCGCGGAACGAATCGCCGAAAAGCCGGTTTTGCTGACTCTCTTTCCCCGCGTGTGATTCTCATACTCTGCGATAGAACGACAAAAGCACCGCGCTCATGGAGCTTTTAATACCGTGTGCGAAGGTCGCGCACGACATCAACGACGAGACGGGGAAATGAGTTTTTCCCTGAAATGAGAACGGAAATGGCTGATGGCACGCGTACTTCTTTCTCTTTCTTTTTTCAAACACTTTTTCTTTTTTTTTTTTATCATGACGAATGCTTTTTCAAGAGGATTTTACAAGTATTTATCGTGCGGTACGTTACATTTTACACTGAACCAATGAATTTTTATTCATTAATCTTTATCCGTTTTTATTTGCTTTTTTTAATCGTTACTTTTATTTTATTGTATGGACGATAAATTGATGGAGTTTAATTACAGATTGTGCATGGGAAATCACTTTGTTACGAGGATCTGAAGAATTGTCAAGAGTAAATGAATTAAATAATGGAGAATGTATGAAAATTAGCAATAACTGATGACCAGTTTTCTATCGTTAAAATTTTAAGCATAAAAAGTGAATTTTTATTGACATGATAAACAAAAGAGTATACATATTTTTCTCGCATAAATATTTATACAAAAGATTGATTGACATTAATTTAACTCGGTGATACATTTCCTGGATGTAAAATGTTAAACAAATGGTGATAGAAAAGGATTTTCATGTTGATTTAAATAGATTTGATAGCCTGATGAAGATTAGAGTATCCTCAATTCAAGGTTTTCCCCTTAAATAATTAAAATAACATAAAAAAATATTGAATTTAACAATGGATATTGTGTGAAAGCGAAAAATGAGGCAATGTTTAAAAGAACAAAAGAAACAGAAGATTGCTAAACACAGGCCATGTAAAACTGTATTATCTCATTTTCATCTTAAGAATATTTGTTGTTGAATTAAGAATAATATTTTATTATACTCTTTCTTCCAACAATATCCTTCTTGAAATGAAAAGCACAATTGTTTCTTATTCATAATTCCCTTTATATAAAAATTCTCATTGAAAAATCTGCTTTACCACCCTCACAAAAATTGAAAATAACATTTTATCTCTTCAATAAACCAACATGTAACTAATGACCCCCAAATTGATTTCCAATTCTGTATTAAAATGCGAGTGAATGAACAAAGGGGAAAAAAATTAATCTCAATGAAAAAACGAGATAAAAACTAATGTCAAATTGCAAGGTGACACTTTGGCACTGTCTGTGTAATCCCAAGGTAATCCTCGTTCTCTTCCTTCCTTTATACACTTCTTCGTTTCATCATTGTCGTTCAGGTCAAGAGTAAAATCCGACTGACGTGCTCGCACACAACATGAAATTCGACAAAGAGCCAAGAAAGCAGTAGTATTATAAAGGCGCCAAGTGCGATGAGGTGGATGGTTCCATCTCATTTTCTCCACTTGTGTATAACGCGTATCTTTCATTCCTGTCTGTACACGTCTGAGTCACGCGGCGCTCGCCCAAATGCGTCGAGGCCTATTCGTGGACATGGACCCCCACGAACATATTCTCTTCTCTCTTTACCTCCTCTTTATTCATTTCATTCTCTTTATATATATCCCAACGTTCAGACAAGACCAGAATAAAATGACAACTCTCTGGTCTCGTTATATGGTGATCAAGTTCAAGTGTGCTAAACTCATTTGAGTATAAAACACTTGAACTAAATTCTTAACCATATTATTTATTATGTTATTAACTTTTCTATTTATAAGTAGCAGTGATTGATTGATATTTAATCACTTGTACATATGGATATAAATAAATTTGTATATGTAATATATTACTTGTAAGAATACAACTTGGCCCAGCGTCTGTGCTGTTAAATTTCTACACATTGAAAAGTTATTTTTGCTAACTTGTAAATTGCAAAGTGTGATTGAGAAGTTTGTACACATTCAAGAGATATGAATAAGTAAATGACACATTTTCTGTGGTTCGCTGCCATTCAGTAAATTAACTGAATGTGTCACAGAAGAGTTTTGACATTTTGTGTTAAACTAATGACTTGATTTTCACTCTGTGCAGTTCACTACACTTTTGTTTGTATTTATGCCAGTGTTTGTATTATGTATGTATGTATATATAGTTGCACACGCGGGAATATCTCAACTGGAGCCTTCACTCTGTCCGTAGGAATGTTTTCGTGAAACAATCTCGAGGCGTTGAGTGTATGAACTTTGATTCTCAAATGTTTTGAAGACAAAATATGGAAAATTGAGTTTTAGGAGATTTCTGATGTTACTGAGGTTCTTTTATTTGAATAAATAAATGCGATGGTAATATCAAGAGCTTTATGAATTAATGATGAGTGTAAGTAATTCTATTACTGAATAAATCGATAAAAACTTTCATTTTGTAATTAACCAACCTAAATAAATTAGGAGTTTAATTCAATTGTAGCATCGGAACGATATTCAATTTTTCATCGTCATGATTTTAGAATGTTTCTTTAGAACCTTTGAATTATTTTGAAAAATTGATTGCAATTTTATTTTAGCATTTGTTCATTAATTAATTAACCAACGATTTTATCAACGAATCAAAAAATTGAGAAGAATAATAAAATTCTTGATAAAATGACAATGAAAATTCCCTCAAGGAAAAATAACAAGTGAACTATTTAAGAAAATCAAATAGTAAGATTATCATAAAAATTTCAGTGATAATCCATCAAATCCTGTTCAATTCACAATTCAAATTGCATTTCATTGTCAGCAATGCTTTCACATACATATTTATACAGGCACAAACTCGCACAGATTGCGCATTCCCACAAAAATATCTATCGTAAATCCATAAAATCGTTTGAACAACCCACTTTCACATATGGAGAATAAATAAATTGTTCATAATATTTAAAAACAAAAAAAAAAGAATGAATGAATAATAAAATAAAAATTAAAAAAAAAACAATGATAGATAAATTAGTAATAGAACAATAGAGAGAATGTGCGATAACAAATTGATGAAATAATGAGGTTATAGAAGAAAATGTAGAGAACAAAGCTGAAGTGGATGAGAGAGTTATAGAGAGAAGAGAGAAAGGTTATATATATATAAATGGAGTCGATTTCTCGAGGTGGCAGAGCCGAAATTTCACGGGGAATGACTTTGAGTGGCAAAAGAGGTGATAATATCCTCTCTCTTCTATACTGTGTCCTTTCTTATATGAACTATCTGTCTATGCTCTCTCCCACTTTTCCTTTCTTGTCTCTTCACCATTGCCTATTACTCCACCAAAGAACTCTCAAACTCCCCGAGATATTAATCTTTCCCCGCCTTTACTGATAAGGAATTGGTTAATCGTCCTCTAGAAGTCTGGAAGGGCACTACAGAGAGTTCTCTCCATACCAGAACTATAGTTCTCACTCTCTTACTATATAGACTGCACCCCGACAACCTCCGATGCCTATCGGTAGAGTACGACGTCTGGTCGCTTTTAATGGCACTGTCGTTAGCAAGAAGCCGCGGCTGTTGAAACCAGAAAAAAAAACTTTTGTATTTGTATTTTTGTATACAATGCGATGAGAAATTATTTGTGTTGAAATAATTTGTAATATTTATCCAGGTATAGATTTCTTTTGGTTTTTTTTTTTTTTTTGGTTATCGCGTGAGAGTTTAGTTCAAATTGTTGAACTTTAATGGAGATAAATTATTTGAGATTTATGTGAAAGGTTCAGATTTGTGTGAAATTACATTTGAATTGGGATAATTTGATAATGATTAAATGTTACAAAATCTGAAAGAAAATATTTTTCATTATTTAGATGTTATGATGAAGTGTTTTTATAGAAATTAGAATTTGCGAATTTTTTACAACGATTTTATTGAGAATTAAGAAGTTTCATTGATGTTGATGAGGTCCCATTGTGAATGGAGTTTATTCAATACCAATACGCGTGGAAAATATTAGTAATTATGAGAATGAACAGATTTATTTTGCTCTTTTGATGGCCGCGAATTTTTCCCGTGTCAAAAATTTAGTAGTCGTTTTTAATTTGATATTCTGGAAAGAAAATTATTAATATTTTCTGTTGATTGAATAACAAAACGAAATTTTTGTGTTTTCACACGAATGAAAGAATATTTGAATATAAAAATGAAAAAATCGAAAAAAATTGCCGGAGAAATATGATTAACATTAACAATCAAACTCACAATCAATTGTTTATATAAAAATAATTTTGATTGGTGCAATTGGGTTGACCCAAAACCATCAAAAAATGGATTCAAATCAATTTTTCATTGAGTCCATCCTGTAATAATTAAAACAATTAAATTTATTCTCAATCATTAACAGAGGCTTCGCGTTAAATTCCACAAATATATGTATGAAACATGCTCAGACGCGAGAATTAAATTGACGGGAGGTCTTGGACAGACGATGAGGAAGAGAGGTGATGCATTTTAAGAGACATCGCAGACACATAGTCAGACGGCAATGCGCGCATATATTTATAGAAAGCCAAAGAGGAATAAGAGCATCGGACGCGCGAGAAACAGAGAAACACACACTTTTATACACCCATCACGTTGCGACGTGACTTGTCGGTGCCTGTATTTGCTATGTGCCTATATTGCGGCGCCAAATGACGGCGCGAGTCTTGTGAACGAAACTGGCGTCTATCCAAAAACTTTTGTAACCAAAAAATGCTTTCTCACTATGCTACACCCGCTCTGTATATATCATCCTGTATATATTACACATACACTACAGTCTCTCTTAAATTGAATTGTAACAAATTTATTTAGCCATTCATGACATAGTGATGGTAATTTTATGTTGATGAGAATTCAATACTTGCAATATATTATTTATTGAATCGGTTTAAGCTATGTGAAAGTTAACCACTATATTATTTGAAATGGAATGAAAAAATTAATCAAATTATTAATATCACATTTTTATTTATTTATTTTATTTTTATTGATTAAGTAGAATTAAATTTTCAAGCACAGAGTGATTGAAATTAATATTAGTTTATGTAAATCAGATCGAATTGGATTATATTCTACAAATGAATGTAGAAACGAATTCAATTGAATTTGTTTTTATAAAAAGAACTTATAAATTCGTCATTGATGTTTCAATTATCAAACTATCGTTCCGAATTTATTAATCTATATCATCCTATTGCGGTTGATGATGTTTATTATCTAACAGCAATGCAGCGACATGAACAGCTAAGAGTAAATATTTAGTCAATTGAACTCATAGGGGATCGAATATGCGTACAGCCAGTTTGAAATCAAATTTTAAATTAAAACCATAGGAAAATACTTTCATCAATAAATTCATCAATAACCTTCAGAATTTTAGTTTTTTGTTTGAAACAGAAGCCCATCAATTTTTGGATCTTCCGCCAATTATTAAATTAATAATGATCGAGTGAATACTTTGTCGCAAGTTTCATTTATGGCTTCGCAATGTAACTATTTTTTTCATGTTTTTTTACAAGCTGATAAACTAGTTGTAATTAATCCAACGTTCATTTTCCAAAGAGCGATCGTTTTTCATGAAGAACAATAATAAATTTCCAACAAATGAAAACGCAACAGTTAATTATAAAATCCAAAAATATACAGAAAATGATGAAAAAAATTAATATATCGCCACTATTTTTCAGTCTTTGAAATTTTCAAAATTGAACAAAAGTTCCCATAACATTTTTCATTCAAAAAAAATCCTGCTAATCAAATTTATATAAAACGTGAAGCCAAACAAATTTTTTTCTTGCCACAAAAGCACAATATTTCAAATTAAAATATTCCGAGTAACTAAAAGTAATTAAAAGTGGCATAAAACAATGCGCATAAAAGTTTATATATCCACCCTCAAGTTCACATACACACAACGTTAATTAAAATTCCATAACAAGTTCAAATATCCACATTTCCGATGTTTCGATAATTGATATTTATTTATATCCCCATATAAACGTACAGATAATAATAAAGAAAAAAAAACACAACGAACAGGAAGAAAATATCCCGGGAAATATTCAATGAATGTAGCTTGAAAGCTTTATGTCGTATCTATACATGAAAGCAACGCGCAATGGGGTCGTGTAAAATACTGAATGAACGGTCGCACAACACAACATTCACAAAATTCTATTTTATTTAACCAAAAATTATACACATATATGTACAAACACAAACTCCGTGATTTCACCAATTCTCTCACTCGCGTATTCTCTATATTCTACAAATAAATAAACCGTGAAGTGATGCCTCGTCTCTTTCTCACCACCACTTTTACTCGCTTCACTGTCCCATAGTTTACCAAACAATTCCCAATTGCTTTGTCAAAAAGTTCCTGCTAAAAATGGCCGCTGATTTATAGGCTCGCGGCGACAGTGCACGCGCGCGCCCGTTCTCTCACACGGATTTATTACCCCAACCGGACAAAAAGTCCGGCGTTGTCCCGGGCCCTCTTTCAGTAGACGTAGCACTCTGTGTATATGTGAGTGTTTTTTTTTTCCCCGCGCACGTTTCCGAGGGGGTATTTTGAACTCGTCGCTCGTTAATACGCGCCCGATTCTCTCGTGCATCTCGCATCCTATCACCCTATACAAACATATACAGGGTGTGTGCCCATGTCCACATATACCATCACTCTTTTATATGTATATGTAGATATATACATATACAACGAGATGAGAGACACGCAAGTGCCGTTTATGGGCGTGGGGAAACGACCAGTTGAATTATTGCAACTCGCAATGTCACTCCCGGATGGACCTGTACTATATTCACATTTTATGTATATAAACTCACCGTCATATCACACAACCGAATCCCTTTCAATAATTCCACTCACAAATTCATAAATATAGAAAAAGGAAAGAAATATCCAAAATAACAAACAAAAATATTTTCATATACCAACAAATAACTGCGAATAACAAACAAAAAATTCAATTTATTGTTTACGTGACATCATATACGACATTGAGAGGGAATAATTGTGATGTTGACTATAAATCTTTAATCAGAAAGAAGTGAAATAATAGAATTTTTATAGTGTAACTATTTTTATCTCATGGTTTATAATTTATAACACAAAAAGCTGTAGAGTATTTCATAAATTTAGTAGTAAGGAATTATAATCTTGATAGAATCATTTTTTTCACAATAATATTCCATCATATTCGCTCATAGATATAAAATGACTTAATTTTTTATCATTTCAATTTCCAAAATAAATCTATAAACATCCACATTCTGCTTGACCATTTATATTATTTACTAATTAAGTTTCATTTGTGCAACGTTGTAAACCACAATTTTTTTAAAGTTCTTTCAATTTGAATTATGAATAAATAAATTAATATGTTTCTTAATATCAATCGCAAACAACAAATTGCAATAACAAAGTCACAACAAAATTCAATTCATATCAATTACGTAAACTTATCCATAATTCATTTTACTATACAACACATAACTCCCAATAATCTCAACGTGTTAAGATTAATCCATTGTACAGTTGCCATGACTACTTCTATTCCATTAACTGATATTTTTGCTAATACTTATTGCAATATCACTCACAGCTGCAAAATACCTATATATATTGTACGTTTACGTTAATTTATGCTTGCAATTACGCGGGGAGGGTGTTTGTAGTAGTAGTGTACGTTGTAAATTAATTGGGAAGACGGTGGTAAAAGTTAATTTGGTAGGTATAACCTCACATCTTAGATGTGTGAGTATGCGACGGTGCACGAATGTTCCAACAGCGAAGAAGCCAAAGTCATAGACACAATGTTGTTAGTAGTAGTAGTAGTGGTAGTATTAGTAGTTGTGTTAGTATGGCAGCGTTGCAGCAGTCGTTTGGTTCAGGTGCTGCGCACAAATACAGAATCGCAAGAGTAACAGAGAAGTAAAGCCCTCAGATAGACAGAAAGAGAGAGAGAGTTTGTATGAGCACAAGTTTTGAGCCGAGAGTAGAAGCGAACTTACATATTGGATATAGCGAAGGGCCCAGAAGGGGATATTAAAGAGGAACGTCAGCGAATTTAGCTTCGTACACGCGCGCACCACCCACATTAATACAAATATATTCTTTTGGAATAGTCCAAAGTATTTAATGGCTGCATGACAAAGGTTTAAGGGAGCGGCATACACACAAATACGTGTCTATATGTCTTTTCTACTTTTCGCTTCTCTCTTTTTTTTTTCTCTCTTCTATATATTATGTATACATATTTTTCAAGCGTGCCCTTGTCCGTGTCCCAGAGATCGCCCGAAGAAAAAATTTATGTGAATCCACGTCCGAAATGTGACTCATTCTACCCACTTGTGAATATATACCTGTTCATACACGTTCATATTGTTGAATGTATAGAGACATACCACAATTTGTATTATGGCAATTTTTTATTGCAATTATTTTTATGGATTAATTTTCATAATTGTATATTTATGTGGTGATTGATTTGATAATTATGGCAAAATAATTATGAAATTTTCATTGTTATGATTTTAAATCGCGTTTAATCAATTAAATAATTGTTGATTTTATAATGTTTTATATGTTGGTATATAATCAGATGATAAATCAATTTGCGACTGCTGAATTAAACTCTAATACGTGAATAATTTGTAAATTAAAATTCATATAATAATAATAATAACGATAATAATGATCAAAATAATAATCAGTTGGATATTCGTTACAATGAATTGAAAATATTTTCATATTCCATCATAATTATGAACCAAATAATATCACTAATATCATCTATATTTTTTTAATAAATATTTCCTCGTCAATTCCTCCTTTACAGTTTGACAATTTCAATATTTTTCTATCCAAATTCTACACCAATGAATAATTAGAAAAAATTACAATACACAAAAATTTTAAGCTCAATTCAAACAATTTAAACAAACAAAAACCAAAACTTTCTGTCTCTTTTATTTCTTTTGGTATTTCAACTAAAATGAAAAAATATTTGTAAATTTTTGAATATCCAAGATTGTTATACACAAACAAATGAATGTATACGCACATAGATAGTGAATATTTGCACGTGCCTGCGGCGTATACCCCCACCGTGCAACAAACGACGACGTGCTGTTAGATTTATATAGATACAAAATGTTATATACATTATACATACATATTAAAGTATATATGTACGTATATGAATAGGTAGAAGTATGCGCAAGTATTCACAGCGTGCCACAGCAAAGTAAGATGTATAGTTTAGTGGTTGATATTTATATATATATAACTATGTATGTTATATCTACATCTATATCTATACATGCTTTATATATCTGTGTTTGTGTGTAAAACATGTATGCGTCACGCTTTTCCGTAATTCAGTGAAGGCGAATGCATATCCGAGTGGAAATGCTAGGTGAACTCTCTTCAAAAACGGCAACAGGTAGATCTCTTCATCCCCCTCTCTCTCTCTTCCTTTTTCTCCCTTCATATCTCTGTCTCTTTTTCTCTTCCTATTCTACACACACTGCCAACATTCCAGATATTGTCTGTATCCATTTATTATTTATGAATCCATCAACTATGAAATAAAGAAAAACAAAAAATTTCAATTTGCAGTTTTGAAAAAAAACAAAAAAATACACATTCACCATTTTGAAAATAATTTATCACAGCAATTCAATTATATATTACTTTATTATTTATGAATGTAAATAATATTTTTTTTTTGATACAGCAGTGAATGAGATTGGCTTTTCTACTGTTTTCTTATTTTTATTTTCTGTTTTGTTTTTCTTTCTCGTCTCTTCTTCCTCGTTGTTTATTTATTTTTCTTCGAGTATAACGCGATGCAAAAAAATTTCAACATCTGAAAAAATATAAGGTCAAAATGAAGTTGAGGTATGTATAATAAAAATGTACATCAAGTGTGTGGTCGCGAATTTGAATGGAAGTCCCTCATAAATTGCGCGTTCTTCTTTTGGCCTGCACTTATATATATATACACACACTAACACTGTCTTTCTTCTCTCATTTTCCTCTCTTTCTCTATACCGTGTACTGCACGACTAACTCATTTCGTTACAACGAAAAGGTAAAAATAAGGGTTTTTTATATTCTCTTTTTTTTCTCGCTCTGCCTACTCGCTCGACAGAGATGACGGGACTTACAAAAGCTCGAGAACGGGTGTACCGCCATGCGATTAATTCTGCCGCTCGCTTATTTTATTTATATTTTTTTTCTCTTTTTTCGTTTTATTCTACATATATATATATTTATTTTTTTTCTTTCATCTTTCTGTTCCACTCCCTTTGGTCTCCCTACCATTCTGTCTCTTCACCTTCTGCGCTCTGGTAATATTAATTAAAAACCACGAGGGCACCAGTCCATTTTGTTTATTATTCCTCTTTTATGCTCACTCAGCACTGTATATACCGCTCATACATTATGTTTATTTTGCTATATCTACTTTTGTTTATTTATTCTTTTTTTTTGGTTTTTACCGCATTCTTCTTAACGCTGTATAAAATTTATTTACTTAATATAGTGTGATTATGTCCATTTTAAGAATATTAAATGCTATTTTAATGGATTGATTTTAAAAGTGTAATTAACAATTAATTTATTCACTTGAAGATGAGTTGAATTTTTTATTCTGTTTATTTATTGACAATTATTTATGAAGGGTTGAATTTGTTTTTACTTAGAATATTATTTGAATCTTTTATATTTATTTATATTTATTTATATTCATTCAAATATTGTGATAAATTCACAGAGATGGAGCCATTTGAGAGTTGAGCATTTCGACTTTTAGTTTTTTTCAATTACATCAAACGTTGGCTACGAGATAGAATAAACAATTGTGATAATATTTACTTGATAAAAATTTGAAATGCATGTTGTTGACTAATTCAATATGAATAATTAAAGAAAAATGTTATTATTTTGTTTATTTTACTTTGGTATTATTATTAAAAGCAAACATTCTCAGCTATGACGAATGAAAAGTATAAATAGGAAAAAAATAATGCAAGAACATTCATTTAATCATTGCTAATTAACATCAATGTTATTATAATTCATTATTATTATCAACGGTATTATAATTATGTAGGAATGTTGCAGGAAAATTGTAAATAATAACAAGAGAATAATAATACATCTCAAAGGAGAGCACACAATTGAAAGGAATGTTTTTTGTAGCAAAATAAATGTTGAAAAAAATTGTAGTTCCACCTTTTCGTGTTCATACTCGTCTACATATCGACCTAATTAAAATTATTCAAACTTTAATTTTAAATTAGAAAATAGTTAAAGTACAAAATTATTAGAATGCATTGAATTTTTCAGAGGGAGACAAATCTCTATATTTTTCAATGAAAAAAAAATAAATAAAAATATACTAAACCATCAATACTTAAATAATTAATTGAATTGTAATTATTCATCCGTTTTTTTATTACTTGCACGACTTAAAATTCTCCAATTGAAATTCATATTCACCTGATATTTACAGAACATGAATTTTCAATATAAAACTTTAATATCTCTTTTTTATTTTCTTGAAATTGCCTCAATTTAATCAACCCCTAACCGACATAAAACAAAATCTCATTTTATTTTTTCATTCATATAAATTCAAGAAACAAAAAATTCAAAATAAAAATATCATAAAGTCGTACAAATCAAAACTCATCTTAATCTCATCAAATCTAAATTTATTCACACAAATTAAAATTATTTTTCATATCACTTCAAGTGTTATAATCGCCACAATTCACACCAACCACAAAATTGCATAAATTCTACCAAACTAGGTCATACAACCTAAATGTTTACGATAATTAACTTCATTATCTATTCACACAGAGAAAAAAAGAGAACAAACAACCGCTTCAATTAAAAATCTCCCATCGCCACGAAGAATAAAATTAATAAAGAAACCCTGAAATAAAAAAAAATAAATATGGAGATAAAGTAGCGAATAAAAGAGACTCGCTGAAGATTTTCTACAACACTTATATCTATATACACAGACAGAACTTTGCGCTCCAGCGCCAAAGTAGCTTCTCTTTACCCACCACCTAAATGATCAATATCCGCTTATGGACAAGAACATGGTTTCACTGTAAAAGTCGAGGGGTCAATCAATTTACCGCTCGCTTTTTTATTCAAATTGAAACCTCCACCCTTACTTACCTATTGCTTTTGCGGTATCGATCCACACTTTCATAAATACATATATATATATATTTCTCCATCACTACTCAACTCTTTCCCCACTTCTCCAAATTCATCTACAGCTAATAATCCAATTTTGTCTCTAACTATATATCTATACAACTGTGTTCACGTTTATATTTTTTACTTATTTTACTCTCTAAATTTGTTATTTCCTCCATTTTATTTTTTTGTGATAAAAATTTTTACAGAAGATTTTATTGAGAGAGAAGATGGACAAGTGAGAGGCGGAGACATTAGGGCGTGAGTATACATGTAGAGAAGCGGCATAACCGACAGATTATACCTAAAGTGGGTGATGCGGAGAGCATCTACTTGCCCTTCAGTTTATTTTTGCCGACTTTTAACGAGTGATTGATTTTGTTCAGGACCCGCGTGGATTTCGATGCCTATAATTTAACCCTGCCGACTGGTAGTAGAGACCACCGTTGGTGATGTGTCCTTAGCATTTGGTTGGTTGTGCCTCAATCAGTTGAAAACCTCTGTTATATATATATATTATAGTACTTTACCTTTTTTTTTTTTCTTCAGACTTATTAGAACGAGCAACAACTGTCACTGATTTCACATGCCAATTAATCTCAATTTGAGACTTGTAAATTAGTGACGGTAGACCACCTATTTTTCTTTCATCTATATTACAGTTTACTTTTGCTCAATAGTACAACTATTATAAAGATACACACACATATACGTGTGGATGTTGACGTATATATTTAGACTGAAAATTATGCCATTGTTATTTGCCGAAATTTTTTTTTTAACTCTGTTGTAAATATCAAGTTTTTTAATATTGGTTTATTCGATTTTATTTTGATTAATTGATGAAATTTTAGTGAGTACTGATAGGCAATAAAATTATGTTTTATTTTTGATTTAGATATTGTTTATTATAAGTTGTTGGGGATTTTTTTTTTGGTTTTTCATTGAAGGGCGGAACATAAATTATTATTGTTTAATTTTTACAAGAGATTTGGAAGTTGATGTGAATTGAAAAGGAAAATAAAAACTGTTGACTTTTAAAGTCGACATTTGACAAATTTACATAAAAAAGAAATGAAAATTTTTTCATCATTTTTAATTGGTATTAAATCTCATTTAATATCGGTTCATTCAACAAGATACAACTTGATTATTTCTCCAATTACTTCTCCCTGTCGTAACCGTCACAATAAGACGTTGAATAAATCTCTGAAGTTGTACATGAACAAAAGTAATAAACTAAAAATAAGCAAAACAATTATTTCAACAATCCAACAATACACAAAAAGATTTAAGAAATTAAATTTTCATTTGATCGCTTCCATAGAAATTTTTCTTTTTTCCGTATTTCTTCCACACACGGATATATAAAAATTTTCTGTTTTACTTCTCTTTTTTTCTCACTCTCTATAAATACACTTACACACACAATCAACACACATATTCATATACATTCAAACGCACACAGTGAAATCTATTCGAACTGAGATTACGATCCGTCCACCATTGTCCCAGAAAATTATTATATCTGGCTCGCTCATGGAAAGTCTGGAGCTTTTTCGCAGTGAAAACTTCCTGCAAAAGGTTTTTCATTGGTTTTCTCCCGCTTTGCCTTTGTCCTTTCAAGGTTCGTTCAGAACTTTACTATAGGATTTATATATTTATATATATATGTATGAAAAACTATGTACACATATATACCATTTCTTCAATTTTCTCTCTTGATGAAAAGGGTTATTAGCCCGAAGCGACACGCCCAGGTAAATCAAGGCGAAATTTCGTTTGTATATTCCAACATGGTCCAATAATTTATTTATTCTACACTTCCTGTGTGCAGAATAAATTAGTAGAGATACGTTATTTACATACACATGCTTTCAGTATATGTATTATATATAGATATATATATAGAGTGAATCAACAATGAAGGGCGAATTCGAGTGCTCACGAATAATCTGATGAAACAACGATTGGCAAATTTGAACAGTAAACATTATATACATTCATGTCAAACGATGCACGAGACGTTATCCATCTAGTGAACTGAATTGCATCACTTTCAATTGATCCTTCACGAGTTCACGAATTTGTACGACACAAATATTACTTCATGTGTGCATTTATGTGAATTTGATATGTATTGGATCGATACGTTGCAGAATTTTGCTCTTCAATTCACGAGCAACGAGAATTTGAATTTCATTTATTTGTAGTATTGATTTGATATTTTTATTCATGATGAATTTATTTCTTTTAATAAGTTGAGAATTATTTTGGATTTTTTGAGAAATTAATTTGAATATCGACAACAATAATGCAAAATTCAATTTTTATTTTCTCCAAATAATGAGATAAAATAGAATTTACAATGATAATTGCACGAAAAAAAAATGTTTGGAAGTTTTATTTCCTATTTTTAATTTTTTCAAACAAACGTCAAATGCAAATTGAGAAATAGCTGTCTTTGTCATCGATCAATATTTAATGAACGATTTCCTTTATAAATCGTTTATACAACATTTATATTCCTCAGTAACTAGAAAAAAAAAAACCCAGAAAAAACAACTGCAAAAAAAATTGGACTATCAATAAAATAAATCGAAGAAAGAGTAACTCAACTATCAAACGATCTGATAAATCGTCGACTCTCCACGTTGAATTTTCAACCATCTTCTTTTTACACGTAACTCCTCGATAGAATGGTAATTCAAATTGAATAATAATAATAAAAAAAAAAAGAATAAAAATAGCCAGTTATCCATTCTTTTATGTATAATTTTCACTCAATTTTTCCCCAGTCTTCTTTTTTTTTTCTCGTAATTTATTCTTTCCTCAATTCAATTCTGACATAAAAATTCAAAACTCAAATCTCTTTTATATTCTAACAATAATAAAACTTCAAATACAAAATTATTATTATCATACCAAAGACTCAACTTCTACAATTCATTTCGATTAACCTTTAATATTAAATTAAATAAAAAAATCACATTGAAAATTGATGCACTTTGATCCAATTCATTTCTCTTTTTAAATGCACTCATACACCAATACCAACACATTCATTTTACCACATCCAACGTAATATCACATACAAACATGAATAAAGAAAAAAAAAAATCTAATTGAGACGATGGCACAAAAATTACGTGAATTTTCTCTAAATGTTCCACTCACATTTCACTAGAATGAAATTTCGTAAATATAATTGGATTAAAACGCGATGGGTCGAGATAAGTTGCCGACGGCAAGTCGTCGCGTGGAGTCGACTAATTGCCCTCATTATGGACCGCCCAAGTAGTAATCAATTTCTTAGTACTGCGTCGTCGCGATTTTTATACATTTGAATGAATCTACTTGACAAACACTCTGTTTGCATCTAAAATACTACGTCAAGTGATTACGATGACGTTAAAAATTGAAGTGGAGTAGAGAGAACTGGATGAGGATGAAGAAATAGAATGGAAAGTAGAGCCAAGAGTTGAAGCATTATATTTTATAAATTATAATACTCGTGTTCATCATTATCTTTTGCTAGAATTTCATGTAAAGTTGAATCTCTCATTACGCATCAGAGCTTCATAATATTATATGTAATATTATTTTCACCTGCTCAAGTATTTTATTCTAATTTTGTGAAGTATAACAGGTAGATATATTTGTGAAGGTATATAACGGTGCCACTGTAGCCCTTAGTCACACATTAAACACAATGTTATTTTCAAGATAGAATCTTCTAAGATGTCAAGTATATTTATGAATGAAAAGTAATGGCGTAGTATGTTGAGAAAATCAACTTAACTCTTGCTTTTTAATAGTAGAAAATATACGATATATATTTTGCTTCTCATCCTTCTGCTTTCTACTCTGATTCCCTTTATTAACATTGACGTGGAATATAATTTTATCCTAATTATTTGATGGTAACAATGCATTATATGATGGAAAATTACTGGATAGAAATACAGTGGAAATTGTGTTGTATCTGATACAGAATATCTAGAAAATATAGAGGTACAATGGAGTTGTTCTCATGTTTTGGTGTGTACTAGAGTTAACGGTGGTGTATTGATATTTAGGGAAGAAATTTCATGGAGAAGTTTATCGATAGTTTTGTTAATAATTGGACATTGATTTATTGTAATTTAATAATGAAAGAAGTTTTGTGATGAAATTGAATGGAAATCAGATAAAGGATTTTGTGTTTTGTGTTGAAATGATATTTTTTTTTAGTTTGATAAACCACGAAAGTAAAAATGTTTGTGGTTTTGTTATTATTTTGTTTTATTTCATTCAACCTATCGTTGATTATACAATCTTGCAATGATTAATCTATCTTTGAAAAAAAATCTGAAAATTGATTGGTTGATATTATTAAATTTTTGTTTTGTTTTCTGGCATAAATGAAAGCTCAGATAATTTATTGTTTTATTGAAGGACTGTTCAATGATATCAAAATTCAAAGATAAAATAATAAGTAATAAATAAACAAAAAAGTGATCAATATTTTTACATTTCTACAAAATATAAATGAAAGTTCAATTCTTGTTTTTAATTCATCACAAATATTTTCTGGTTTTAATTACACAAGCAATATTCACACCGAAATATAAATCAAAATTGATAAATATCAATAATTTTATTAAACCATAATAAATCATAACAAATAATTCTTCTCCAACAAAATTCAACATTTCTATTCATCTTATTCTTCTCATTTAATAAACAAAAGAAAAATAATACCCAAACATGTCACAATCATATAAAAAAAAAATCCCAACTCGTATAGACTTTTTCCAAATATTCAAAATCAAAAATCAAAAGTTTATTCCATCCCTCACCCAACTCTTCCCCTCCACATACATCACCACAAAACCATAATAAAAAATGATTTTTAAACACAAATTGAAATCCAACAAATTTTGAGCTTAAATTATTCATAAACTTGTGAATAAAATTCACAACTTTGTGTATTCCCACACATACGTACACACACGCCCAATGTGGGCACATTGCAAAAGGAAATGAAGAATTATATATGAAATAAACTATACACTCTCCAAGTTGAAGATGCATCCATATATGTATGTGTATATTAGACTTGCATAGACGTGACTCAAACTTCTGTTTTGCTCATCGCCGCCACTCGTCGGGTTTGAGACACGGTACAGTAACCTGACTCTGTTATGCTAATCCCAACCGTGTTACGTACGATGCGCCTCCAGCCACTTCCGGTGAAGATATATGCATATATACATGTATATGGGTCTCTCTTCACTCCTCAGTGCGTGTAAATTTCATCGGGAAGTGCAATTACACAGCTTTCAAATCCGATTGCAGGTATAAATGTACATTGACATATACATACAGATGAAGCGGAAATATTTCACTGTAATACATGCTTATTACTCCGGAATGTTTATCAAACGTTAATTGAAAATACCTGAATTGATTCAATCGTACCATTGTACCAATGCTCTATTTCATATTTATTTATCATCAATTCCGCCAAGTAAATATAACAGATATGTACACAATATCTTCATCAATTTATTGCTAACAAATAAAAAAATATTTTTCTATAAGAAACTTTTAATATATACACAACATTAAATACAGGAAAATATGATGGTGATTGTAGTTAATTGGAAATTGTTGATTCTAAAAATATCAAACATTTTCTGTTGTATTTGTTTTGTTGGTTTGATGTTGATGGATTTTTTTCGAGTGGTAGAAATATTGATTGTGAATTTTATTTCATTTAGAAATTGAAAAGTTCAACAATGATGGAAACATCCTTGATTAGTTTTTTTTATTAAATTGTTTGTGATATATTTTAATTAATATTAATTCACTACAACAAACATTAAGATTTGTAAATATATATTTCATTGTCTGTTTACAATTCCATAAATGGAATCAGTGAATTGTTACAAATTTTTATATCATCTCTATCAATTCTACTTAATTACTTCATTTATATTAATTTAAATAAACAATAAAATAACATAAAAAATCCAGAACTAATTACAAACAGTAATTGCTAAATATAATCGAGAAATAGAGTAAAATCACGATAACAATTTCAGTAACCTCTAATTAACTTTGTCATATCAACCCCAAAATTCAACCATTGAACATAATGACATCCAATAAAATTCTCACATAAAAATTACCAATCCCACCATAACCTAATAGCAACTTGCAATCACCCTCCCATCCATCAATTAATTAAACTCCACAACCCCAACATTTCTCACACAAAATAACCACAATAACACCCTCAATTATTCCACTAACATTTATACAATCAGAATTGCCCAAAACTAATTCTCATGACAAATATTAATTCAAAATATTTCATTCTCACAAATATCATCCACAATATCAACTCAACAATTCAACATCTATCGAAACATTTACACATAATCACACATATTAAACACAAACAAAATTATTGACATGAAAAAAATAAAACAGCAAAAACTTTGCCGTTTGCTTGCAAATGAATTAAAAAAAATAACCAAAGAAAATGGAGAAAAAATCCAATGTTATATGGTCCAAAGGGCACAAAACATATCCACGTAAAGGTCAACAATATCCTGCGGATAAAGTGCACCAAAGCAAGGAGGCAAACCGTACACACGATCGATTGTACACGTGTAGCCATTTACGAGAAACGATGTAAGTGTACCTCGGGCCTTTGAGGGCGGCTTTGCCGAGTGTTCAGGGAATTTCCACCACCACACACCATACTCACTCTTCCATTCACTTGCTCTCTCATTTTCTCATCTAAAATCGTTTTCTCTCACTCTTTTGTATGAGATTACTCACATCTATATATGCATGCAGGTCTGTACAGGTTCTAAAACACGTATACAGTATACACAGTGGACTTGCAGAGTGGGCGTACGATTTACCACAGCGCGCCAAGAGAACCATCCAGACTTTGGGTGCTACAGCTTTCGCATACATATATGTATTATATCTCTATGTTTATGTATGTCTATATATATATATATATATATATATGTGTGCACGTTATATCTATATGCTGAGGCGCCTTCGCGTCTCTAACTCGCTCTTCTCCAATAATGTACAACGGCTCGTTACGGCCGAGAAGATGGGGCGTGTGCACACGAGGAGCGCCTGGATCATGAGACATTACCGGGAATTGCTGGAGAGAGACTCGCAAAGTGTACAGACGCTTTTATATATAAATATATATGTGTTGTATATATGTATACGCACACCGACGATTAGGAAAGTAAAAGATTTTATATCCTTCCAGACTGTAAGACATTTCTTTTATGTCTTGTACCAATTTTTTATATATATATATATAGGTTTGTGTATGTGTGGATAGAAATGTTTCACTGTTGAATTGAAAATAAAAAGGGGAATTAATTTTTTAACTGAATGGTTTGAAAGAATGACGGTATAATTGTTTTGTTTATTTATTATTGAATGTTTGTTTATTCTTTTGTTTCAATGACGTCTCGAGAATTTGATGGTGAATTGGGAAAAACGGGGTAGAAAAGGGGTTGTAGGTGAGATGGAAAATGTTGGATATTATTACATGTTTGAGTTTTAGAGTGGTATTTAAGTAGGGAGGAAGAATGGAGGAAGAAAAATTACGCTCGAGTTAATTCGAGGGATATTACGGTCAATTACATTTTGACTCCAGATTTATATTTAGATGGGACGGTGAGAGTGGATTTCTATTCTCTATTTTGATGGTTTCCTCTTTTTTTTTTTGTAATTTTAGTTTCTTCTTTTGTTTTACTTTGTATGTTATAATCGACAATCTTGATGAGACGATTGCAATTAGACTCTTCCGGTTTTGTTGAGGTGTATGGAATATTTCAGTTCTCTATAAATTTTCTTTTTTAATTTATGTATGATGTGTATTAATGCAGATATGATTAGGTAAATGTGGAGTTGAATATTTATATAGGAAATGGCCAATTGATTCCAAATCGAAACATGTTTGGACGTGTTTTGGTTGTCCGTTGTGTATTTTATAAACTTGGCATTAATTTTTATCCTCATTTTTTTTCACGTAATGAAATTTTTATAGAGAGTGTTTTTATAATTAGGTGAAATGATTGAGTTGGTTCCATTAGTTATAAACAATCTGATGAATGACAATTTAATTTTGAAGCCAATGATTTTATCTTCGCAATAAACCAGAAAATTATAGAGATATTATTTTCTAATAATTTCAATTCTAAATTGGAAAATTTTATTTAGTTTTTATCGTTACGTCATTAAAACTAGACTTTCAATACAGGAACAATAGAAGAAGAAAAAAAAAGGAAAGTATTCATTACACGAGGCTGAATCAATTTTTAAATTTTAAATAAAGAAATCATGAAATATAACAGGTTAATTCACACGCGTCATTATTTATTTCACGAATGAAATAAACATAAAAGCAATAATTATTGAATATAAAAACACACGAAACATTTGGAAAAAATAAAATTTATCCATTTACAAATTTCATATTTGTGAATTGAGAAATAATCGATTTAAAACTTTAAATCATTTCATGTGAAACTCAACCGAATTTTAGAGAACAATGAATACTTCATGAATGAGATCCAAACCCGTAATACCTTTCAGTGTACACTTGAGTGCTTTTAACCATTCGCGTCAACACGTAATAGACATATTCATGAGAAATAAAATTAAAAAATTGTTTCAATACAATTCCATGAAAAATTTAATACATAAATTAAATTTCCAGATTTAATTCAAACATTGCAACACATTATCTTGTAGTATTTCTATCAAAACGACCAAAAAAACCCAATAAAATTCAGACCAGCAACCAAACCGTTCTCAATTTATAAATATTCTTCAATCTATAACAAAAAAAAAAATTTATTATAAAAAAAATTAGCATCAATTATGTGAATTTCAATTTTTTTCTTACTTTATTAATATTCCAACTTTCTAAAAATCAATAAATTCTTTCTAACTTTTCACATATAATTCACAATATAAAAAAAAAAGAAAACCCCCATCACGTAACCACACATTAAAATTATTAATCCTCAATTTAATCGACACCAAGCGTCCATTTATTCCCCATTCAACCCCTCAACAAATATGATAGAAAAGAAAAAAAAAGATTTCCATCGTTCCATAATATCAATAATAAATTTGTAAAGCTTGTTCTCTCTGCATATATAATACATACATACGCCAACAAACGCTTTTGTACACAGTTATAACAAAACCACATTGTGTGCGGGCGCATATACATACATATACATACATTTGTATATTTTGCCACTATGCATTGAATGGTTCACACGTGTATGGTTATTTCTACATTGGGCTTCCGCACAACCACACACACCAAAGTCAATTGATATTAATTCCCGATTGGCAATTAAGCGGCCCAACTGCGTGAAGGTGATGGTAGTGGTATCACACAGTTAATATACATTGAAAATTTTCCATTGCCCTAGAGGATAACAATTGTTGTTCGCGTGACGTGTCCATGCGCGCACATTGCAACATTCGCGCAAGATGAGTCAAATACGAGTTTGCATATTTTAACCGTTGTGTTTATCTCATGTATTTATTTTTTTATTTATCACTTACTAGATAAATTATAATAATAATAATATATTATTATTATTATTATTATTATTATGGTAATAATAGAGACGATAATATAAACAAATTACACAAACTAATGTCGAGTATTCGATAAATAATTTTATGGATTTACGATGCAAGTTTCAATGACCTCTTCGAGTTTAAATAATATCAGGTAAAGAAATGAATGAAAAAAATAATTCTCAAGCTATACTTCCGTGATGGTGATCAAAAAAATTGAAATGAATGACACACTCGCAAAATTGTGAGAGAATTGTTTGTACTTTTGTTGTTTTTCTTTTTGTGATCGTTCTTTTTTTTGTAGTGTTTAATTCTAACTCTCATGCGCGTGACTGTTTCACGAGGTGCAATTTGTTAACGCATTCGTGTGACTTATCTTTTACTTTTAATCTATTTTTCGATTTACGTGTTTTGTTGATGATTATATTGTTATGTGTATGGAGATAAGCGATCAAAAGCAGTCAAAAATTTATGTGTATGTGTGTAAAAAGGGGGGATTTTTGTAACGGGTCTGACAGAAACGCAAACGAATCATTAAACACAAATGACTTTTGTATAACTGTAATTATCAAATATGTACACCTGATAATCATTAGTGTTGTTTTTTTAGATGTTGAAGGGAAAGACAGCGAATTTATTTTGTGGGATTTTGTTATTTTTTCACAGTTTTTTTAATATTTTAATGTGGAATATTTTGATGGAAATTGATGAAGATATTTTAAGAGAATTGGAGAAATGTTTATTTATTTTATGCTTTTGTAGTGAGAGTTATTGTGACATAAATGAGAGTCATGCAATATTGCATGGTGGATAATTCACAGAATTTTGATATACATCAAGAGTATGATGAAAGACAAATCGTAAAATTAATTATAATGAAAAATAAAGAGGAAATGAAATTTTTTTTATGATTTAGAAAAGTTGAATTGAAAGTAAAAAGATGAAATATTTTCTGTTTAAATTCTTTCAAATGAACAGTATTTCAGTAATTATTCTACTATTGTTCTTTCACTGTGTAGAATTTCAAATTTGCTACTTAAAATATTCATCTCTATAATTATAAAATAAGTTAATTTATTCCGGGAAATGAATGAGTCGAATAATTCTTTTAACATTTCCACTAATATTCTTCATATAAAACTTGATTTCTTATTAAAAAAAAAATTTCTGGCCTACTATGCAAACACATATTACAAAAACGCGATATTTCTTAATTACAAATCACTACAAAATCAATATAAACAAATTCCTCCAGTAAAAAAAAAGAGAAAAACAATATTACACATTCAACATAAAAATAAATAAATTCCACAGCAAAATTTATCACAATTGTTGAAAATAATCCAATTGACAATAATCCACCCACCTAAATTCAACTTCTACTTTATAAATAACCCCCAACATTTCCAACCCTATCTAAAAATAATTCCCCCTTTCAAAACCAACAATTCCAAAAGAAAATTAACCTCATCCAAAAATCATTTCAACAAATTCAACAACTCCACCCTCCTTTCATAAACCTCCCAACACACATGACGTCCCCCTCTTCCACCACCCCAACATTCCACCACATCCACCCTATAAACCCATGCATTGATAGTTGCATAAACATTACCAACTCACGAATGGAATTTGATTCGATTAGGCGAGAACGATCAACGGTTAATCTCGCCACAGTGGACTCCACTGGGCGCCCATGTACAGCGAATTTTCCGCTCGATAGGATTGTACTGGCCATTAGCCTTTCCACGAGGATTCGGGCTGTATCAGCAGACACGACCGAGCGAATTCTCCAACGTTAATTCGAACTAATGGCACGAATTAAATTACGCTTGGCTGTTCTCATTCCTATAGTTAAAACAAAAAAAATACATATACATAAAATTATAAAATCAACGAAACAAAATGTTCATCTACTTTGCTTTTAATCTTTCAATAAATACAACAAAGTACCACACATATAATTACTGTATCAAAATATTCGTATGTATCTGCATCATATATTGTTTGTTCATCAAACTCAGATAGAGAGAACGGGTACGTGAAAGATACAAATGCGATGGAACGTAGCTCTATTCTCCATGGAATGTAAATGGTCGGATGCATCCCATCGAGCGAGAGTTTGCCGCCGTATGAACAGTCGTATGTAAATCGTTGAAGCGCATATACATATTCACGTCACACGCGCGTTCTGTTGTGTATATCCAAACTAATATATATATATATATATATAGAATGTATAAGTGTACGTATATATATATAGATATACTCGTGTGGTCGTCGAATACGCGCACGCCCAAACGAAAATGCGTTATTCGTGCGCGGAATATTTCTTCCAGTGGAATCTGCCAGGCGGAAGCTCCAACGGAGAGGAAGAGATTGTAATCCACGAGTTATCTCGCGTGCGAAAAAAAAAAGGGGGGGAAAGAGGAAAAGAAAGAGAGAACGCACGTATAAACCAGGTATATGTATATTCGGTGTTATACCTTTCGTTTCTCGTTTCCACTTCGGAATTTCACCAACACACACCCTCCATACTCTTCCTTTCCGTTATGTTCTATCTGCTGTTTTTTTTTTGTTCTCTTCTTCATTTCCAACCTTGCCTTTACCCCAAACCATCCCCATTTTCTCGCGAATTTTTCCATTTTCAATACGTTTTATCCATCGAATTTAAAATCGCTGGCAAAAGCTTGCCAGCCTCACTTGCGCGTTCTCTTTGTTCAATTTCATCGTCGACTTCTCTGAATATCAATTTTTCTTTCTCTTTCTTTTTGGATTTTTTTTTTCTGGATTTTAACGCTTCCAATTCCTTTTCCATGGGATGTATACTTGCGATAGGATGTATGAAATACCGAATATTTTTCCACGATCAAATTTAAATGAAGACATTCATTCAATATTTTATTACACATTTTTGGGTGATTTTTTTCCTTTTCATTTTTTTTCTGTTTCCTGTTCGTTTTTATTCTTTTGGATTTTTTCATTGTGAGACGGATTCGGTTATTCCTTGTGAAGAGGGAACAAAGGGTTTGAATTCCGGAATATAATTTCTGGGTTATACGAGTGGAATAGAGATTTGGATTATAGAAAATTGTGGAATGATTCACATGAACATTTTTGTGATAACATGAACAAAACCAAGATAAAATGTGAAGGCATCAGTGAATTATTGAAGATCTTTTATTATATTTTCAAAAAATCTTCACGAATATCATCATTGATAGTGCACAATCATTTTCCTAAATTAATAACGAAGCCCTCCAAAAAGTTTGATAAGATAAATAGTTAAATTAATAATCATCATCATTTTTTTAAATATCATTTCAATTTGGTTTATTTTAACTATGAAAAGAAGAATTAAAATGTATTCATTGTATAAAAAAAATGCTGAAGATGGAATTCATTAAACAAGGAAAATTAGTCTGATCATATAATTTTTGTAGATTTTGATAATTGATTGACCTATGACATCTCTGAATCAATTTGGAATAGGGAAAAGTGAAGAAGAGGTCATTAGATAATTGTAGGAGAAAAATAATGCACATTTATTTATATTTATCAGAAAATTATTCATTCTTATCTAAAAGTTTGAATTATTTACAAAAATCCATGAAACTTTTTATAGATTTTGATCATTGATCAACCTGTGATAAATTCTCATCCCTTAAAAATCTATCTCACTTCACCCCCTCAACCCAACTACCCACATACCTCCCTAAAAAATATCAATCTTCCCCCAAAAAGCCCATTTTCTTTGTACAATTACCATATTAATCCCACAAGATTTCGACTAAGTCAAATCACTATCGCTTATATACACTTTGCCCTCCAACTTCATACATTCACATAGATCCACACTCACCTAATCCATTTCCATATACATACACACGTGCATATATACATATCGATCCGCTCGGCTAGCAGCGTGAACGAGAGAAGCCTCAGCAGACTCGTAAAATCCACCAAGTCGAAGATTTACTCTATGGGATCGGTCGCTTCATTGCCAATAAACTGAGAACGAAGGAACCAAAGGGGAAGTGCGATTGCAAACTGAAGGTACGCGACTAAAGTAAACGCAAGAAAGAAAGTGAGGGAGAGGGGGTGAACGCGATGGTGCACGAAATATATGTATGTATACAGTACAAGACGATAAACTAAGAGAAAACGGGATCGTTAATAAGTGAAAATGCGTGTTCATGTTGGGCTTTCAGGTCTCGTGCGCTGCTACTTACTATTTATATATATATATATATATATATGTGTATAGTTTAGTTTACAACGTGAAATTAACAAATAGGTGTAGCTTATTGTGAGTAAAATGGCGGCAGCAATTTTAGTATTAGCTGAATATATTTTAGAAACTCATTCAAAGAGAGTAAATGAAAATCTATTTTTACATTTTACTCTATGAGATTTATTGGTTTATAAATAATTTCAACAGATTATTTTCAATGTTGTTTATAATTATTTGAATGAAAATGATTGAATGGAATTAATGGAGAATATTTAGTGTCTTTTTTAAATTTATTCATTGTGAATATAATTTGGTGTTGTTGATATCTCTGTGTTTGGAATGTTGATGAAGGATAATTGGCAATGAATGTTGCGAACTTGTGATTTGAATTTATGTTAGTGGTTAATTATGATTAGTTAGTTAGGTTTATGAGTCAGGGGTTGTTGGGAGAATAATGGAGATTTGAATAGAATTGAATTGTTTATTTGTTGATATACAAGCAAAGCTTATTGATATAAATTTGAATATAAATAATTCGTCAATGAAATAAAACGATACAAAGATTAATAATAATTTTTATAAAATATTAAAATATGTATCCATTAAATTATAAATAAAAGAAGACAAGTTGAATAATATTTTCCTCACATTTTAATCAAAATTATCACTGAAAAAAAAATTTATTTCACAATTGTGTCACAGCACTGCAATTTATAACAATCCATTACCACAAAAAAAAATTGTCTCATCCACTCGAGTAGATAAACATAAAAAAAAAATGAACAAAAGCAATTCAAAATATGTTCTGTATAAAAAATAAATACCAAGATACAAAAATTCTTACTATTATTTTTCAGATGAGTGGAAAGAGAAGTAGAAGTTTCAAGTGCGCAGTGCACCATCGTGACAGAGAAGTTTGCTCAGAGAACGACTTTCATCTGATGATCCACGAGCCACCACTCTTTCGTAGGTGAGTTTCACAAAACTTATGCCCACACTACCAACAACCACACACACACACACACACTTTATATATTACATAGAATATACATAAATACATAACCTAGTGAACTGTGCATACAAGATAAGAAATGTTAGTAAACAAAAAATATTTTCCAACAATGCGCAATGCAAATTATTAGGAAAAGTGGAAAATTTCAAAATAGGTAATACATCACGAGACTGTTGTAGTAGTATATAAAAGAAAAAAAAATATAAAAAGAAAGAGAAAGAGAGAGTACTTAAATATATACAGATATGAAAGAGTCACGAACGCGCTTTGCTTGTCGCATTCGCAAATATGTTAGTCAGCTTGCGCCACTCTCGCATTCACTACTTTTCTTCCCAAGAGTTTTTCCATTGCATAACTGTGTGCCTGCGTTACACACTTGCACTCACGTGGACCCTTATTCTCCGCTTCGTCCTCTCTCAAGGGTATACCAAGTGCGTTTACGTAAATGCGACGATGTATATAGTAACGGACTATGTAAATTTTGTCTGGGTAACTCTCAGAGAATAAACCATTGCACATTTTGTGTGTATGTGTGTATATATGAATGTGTCTCATGTCTAGTCTGCAACCACGCCAACACACCATTCACTAGAGTGAGCGACATAACAACGAAAGACGTGAACGAGCGGGTGTAACGGGTGTAAAGTGGGTGGGTTAGGGTGCGAAGTAAAAGAGGGAAATATCTCAAGGGAGAATGTACATATATAGCATAAATACACACACACACATATACACACATTATTCTCGCACTTTCGTTGTTTCAAGCAGTGGAATGTAACACGAGTGTGCACTTAATCGTGGCTGTCTCTTTTAAATTTTCAAGTACATCACTGTGATAACGTTACAATTGTCATTTTACTTAACATCTCATTAATTAGTATTTAAATTATTGCATAGGATTTTGGTATTAATTTAATGAGAATTGTTTAATGTAAAAATGAATTTTGATAGAATGAGTTTGGTGAGTTGTTTTTTTTTTTTACTTTGTAGGGACAATTTTTTTTTTCATTATTAACTATTATAATGATGTTATTTTGTAGTTATTGTGATGAAAAATATTAGTTGGGTTAAATTTTATGCATAGTAATATATTATTCATGCATATATATTGCTTTTGAGTGGTGTACAGCTGTATAAACTTTATGGATACAATGTAGACGTGACAACACGGTTGAATTTTTTTTTCCCTCATTTTTTTTTAGTCAATATCCATCGTGTATGATTTTTTATTTAATGAAAATATTTTTTTATATAGAGTAGCGGATATGAAGTGGATGGTGTTTTTTTTTTAATAGCAAAGGGAGAATTTTCCATCGAGGAATTGCAATATTTTTGAATTTTTATATGAGATAATATTGTGGGGTGTAAAAAATGTAAAATCAAAATTGGTTATAGATGAAAATGTAGACGTGATTTTATTATCAATTCTTCAAGCTCATATTTTTGTATATATTTGTGAAATTATTTGAATATTAATAATTTTAGTTCAAAAGTATTTTTTTATTTTTGTGCAAATTGAATGGAAAAAAAATAATTTAAATATTTAGTTAATCAACACAATATCACAAAAATCCACCATTTTTTAAATTCTATCTCAATAATTTACTCTAAACAAAAGAATAATCATAAAAATAATCAAACTATAATTATAAAAATATCAACTTAATAAAATTCAATAATCCCATTCAACATTAAAGCATCTCATACAAATTCTAAAAATATCCTTTCCCATCTTCCACATTTTCAAAACCAAACACACCACGTCAAATGGGTGGTCGAAATAATTTACATTTCATATTCCCAAACACGACTTAAACGTGAAGCACAGACACCCCCCATCTTGCAATAAATAGATTAAAGAACACCCTGAAAAAAAAAAGTCTGAACTAGACCAAAAACTTTAGCGGTGAGACTTTGTACAAATCTTCCTGCCGCTCATACACACATATTGTTCGCATTTCCATTGTATACAAAACTAAACAGCCACACGTACAGTCCTCTGTGTTGTTGTCGCTGACTCGTAGGATACAGCTACAAAGACGAAGACGTCAATGGTTGCTACGAGTAAGAAAGCAGAAAAAAAATAAAAATAAACCAAGAAAGAATAAAAAAAAAATGCCCAAACGGTCTTAGAACTCCTAGGTATAACTGGGTGGCAAATTGAGAAATCTAGAGGTGAAGAAAAAAAAAACATCATACCTTCACACACACACATTTACATACATTCCTGTATATATACTATGGAGACCTACACGACAAGATTATATTCAACGAGTCACGTACAGAACTTACCTATCCCTAACGACTTTTATTGTCGCCCTTGGAAGTTTCACCGGCTATGCATACCTATATGGAAGCCACGCAATTGCCCACACAATTCAGAACAATATTTTTCCTTCACATCATGTAATAAAAAAAACGAGAGAGAGATAGGAGTAGATAAAAAAAAAATATATTCATTTTTATATATATATGTATGAAATTACATAAATTTACTGAATAAAATGAAAATAAAAAATTTTCTAGAGGGGCTGTATATCCAATGAAATATTTTTATATATACAGAGAGGATTATTTTGTGTAATATTTAAAAATAGAAAAAAAAAAAAAGTTATTTGTTAGAATTTATATAGCAGCAATTTTACTGTGGGTCAATTATGAGGTCACTTGAATTGTGACGTAACATATTCACGCACAATTTTCCCCTCAATAAACGAATAAACATAAAAGGTAGCATTGAAGAAAATAAAAATGTGTAGATATGTAGGGGTGATGGAATATGTGCACCCGCCCAGTGAAATTGGTCCTTTTTTTTTTGCGGCGCCCTACGTTTTTCCGTCGCAAAATCGGAGATGTTCAAAGTTAATGGAGGCATGAAAGAAAGCCATGACATAGAACTTGGGGCGATGGAACGTGCTTACTGGGCCGTGAAAAACGTCGGGAGGTGGCTCGCTCGATGAGTCCACACCGCACCTGGGCACTTCCCGTCGTGCGAGTTGTATTAGTAGGGTAGTAGTAATATTAGTGGTGGTAGCAGTAGTAGTAGTAGATCTTTTCCAAAAGCCGAGAACTCTGTCTATATCGAATTGATGGTCGAGCGTGAAAGAAAATAAAAGAATATAAAAGCACTTATAGATTTTATTTTTTTGCCATTCTAAATATAGAAAATATTTTATCTTCATTAATAATAATTTATTACATTCAATGGTTTTTTATAATCTTTTTTGTTCCTATATTTTCTTTTGTTATTATTTATAGATTAATAATATTACACTTGTAAACACAGTATGTTAATTAATATAATGATGTATTGTCGCTTAAATTTTAATTGTAATTTGTCATTGTAATTTTAATTGAAAAGAAAAATTACGAGTTCTTATAAATTAAAAATTTTTATTTTATCAATTGATTAATCAGTTGATGATTAATTCAATTGTGTCACAATTACTGCACGAATACAGTGAAAAAGCATTTCATTTTTTATTTATACTGAAATATCGATAATGTATTCATTATATATTATTGAAATAAACTTAAATTGTTATATAATAGTAAATATTATTTTTCCAAATGTGACACTTTGTTATTTCTTCAATTATTAAGAAATCATCAAAGATTTTCTTTCAAGTAATCACAGCAGAATATACAATATTTCTTTGAGCTTTCAATACCACAAGATAACAAACAAACAAAAATTGTTTACATAATAAACTTTAATCCATTCACAGTGAACAAATATAAAATATCATTCACTCATCAAAAATAAATTTATAATTCATTGTGAAACAAAATTTTTCTTTTCAATGTAACCAACAATATTTTTATTCTCTTTCAAACAATTATAACCAAAAAAAAAAAAAAAAAAAAAAAACTAAACAAACTTACGTACTATAAAAACTTTAAACGATGATACATCATAAAATGAAGTCGCTTCCAAATTTATAAATCACCAAAATGAAATAATACAAATTGAGCACTTGAAGATATTAAAAAAGAAAAAAATTTTTTTTAACATATATCAATATAAATTATTATTAAACATTAATGAATAAAACAACGTAGCTTAACACAATAATGTATCGCACATGTCGACGGCTCGCGGCGGAGTGCGATCCGTTTAAGTCTTCACTCTTCTCATCACACAACATTCGTATGGTTCAAGCTATAACAAACTAACGTGTGATTGGTTCTCTATATTCCCCCACTTATATTCACCCCCATCGTACTCCAATCGTGATGCTCACCGTGATCCCCCACCAGACAGCACCAAAACGCGTGTACACCCACGCCCGTTGCAATACTCGTGGCCTCTCTCTCTCTACTCGCGCCAAGTCACTCGGTCAGTCCACTCGGTCATTCAGTAAGCCCGTGGCGCCCTACGAGAAGGGACGTGTGCGAGAAACGTACGCGCGCGGGCCAAATTTTATCAAACACAAGAGGTAAAAGCGCACATGTGTTCTAAAAGAAAGAAAAAATTAATAACAAAAAAATTTGACCAAATATAAATACAAAGAAAAAATATGAAATTGAACACAATGAATTGATATTGTTTGTTTTTTTCCATATAATAAATTGATGTAATAATTATTATCAATTTTATTTGCTATTCAAGTTTGAATTGAAATTTAATATTTTCCACACTGTGTTTGATTTCGTTGATTTATTATTTATGACAGGTTGACATGCATGTGAATGTGCAATGATGTATCTGTTGTGTAAAATTTAAAAAGTGGCGAGTGAATGTGATAAGTGTTGGCGGAACAATGTGCGTGACAACACCACTGAGCGCCACTAAGATACTAAAGGATACGTCGCGCGTCTCGGTTACAAGGACAATAGCGACAACACAGGGATTAACTCACACCAATCAATTCACAACGTCTAATACGGCGACAATAATACCTATCAATGGCGTCGATCATACAAGACCACAACACACATCCATCATGTAAATATTTATTATTTTTATTTTTATTTTCATTTGTGTTTTCGTGTGATATTGATGGATATATATGAAGTGTATATTACCTGTTAGTTCTCACGCTGTCGTGTTGTCTACGTTCCGGTCGATGACTTTTATGGTTGTTGTGTATTTAGGTATACAAAGTCGAAATATGTTCGTTTCGTTTCATGCTCACATGGAATTGTTGCTTTATGGGGATATTTCATGGGGAATCTTATGTCTTTTTTTAATTGAAATTGTTGGAAAGAATGATGAAGATAAGAGAAAAGTGTTGGGACAGAAAATTATAATCAGTTTGTGATGGAAAATTTTTCTCTTTATTATGGGAATGTTTGATTTAGTTTTTGAATTACTTCGTCTGTGATTATTGGAAAGTTATGAAAATTAAGCGAATGAAGATACATTGCATTGAAGAATTCGATTGTTAATTTGATGACAGTGAGGTTGATAGAATGACAATGAATATTCTGAGTTCTTTTTATTCTCTCAATCATCACAACTTTTTTAATAATTGAATAGTTTGAATTATATCGATAAACAACTGGTACAATTGAACAATTCAACAAAGAGAATTGTAACGAAATACCAAACATTCTTCATTTGACAACTTTTCCTATAACCTCACTTATCCAACAATAATAAAGATTTAGAGGATTTTATTGTAGATAGTGAATAATTCGTCTGTTTTATCAAGAAAATACTTGCAACATAATTTATTATAAAAATATGAAAGAACTATTGAAAAGAGGCCTTGAATTAAACGCGAACCTCATGAGCACCATGTCGACTATGTTTAAACTTGTACAAACTTGTACGCTGTGGATCGTTTGTGTGGAAAAATAGTTTGGTGTATTTGGATGTATAACGGTCTATCAAAGAAACGTATGAGAGGAAGTGAGAAAGGAACATAGAATTGAGCGCGCGACGAGTTGAAACACGTCGGGATATGTCGAAAAAGCACGTGTTGTTGTTGCCTCGTGTGTGAGAGAATCGCGACGCACACTTTTGCGCGCTTCTACCTCTCTCTATTTTCAGAATACTGGGAAATGCCGACACAGGATAGAAACGCGAATGAGGGTCGAGTGGAATGAAAGAGTGAAGAGGATAAAACGAAATGAAAGAAAAAAAAAAAAAGAAGAGAGAAGGAATCAAAACGAAAATAAAAGTCTTGGGCGATTTGAAAATATCGAATAATTATGTATACAACTGAGCTTGAGTACGAAATGCGTCATCGATTTTATACCGTTAAATGTATTCAATGTTTTCATTGAAACTTTTATTTTGTCTTCCTTCTCTTCGTTCTTTTCTTTTGGCAGTATAGAACGATCGTCGTTTGTCTATATTCATTATTGCTGTGAGGCGCGACTCAAATAAAGGAAAAGAAAATAATAAAAGTAAAATGAATAAACTGTTGACTTATGTAATGATGCGAATGATAGATATTTTTTTTAACAACAATATTATCGCATATCTATAGAGCGATATTCATTATTTGTATATTAGTGTAATTTGTCTCATTCTCTCTGATTTCTATTACATAGAACTTGAGTATCTCTCACAAAAAGAAAGGAAAAAAAAATAATACAAAACTAACTGAGAGAAAAGTTTTCTAGAACACTCGGCCTCGTCTCTTCTCTCTATTTCATTCTTTCTATCTCAACTTAATTTTCTTTTTATCGAAAATCGGAATTACAAACGACAGAGTACAACAAAACCTTCGGTGACAACGAGTTTGAAAGAGTGTGGTAGTAAAATGGCTTGAAAACGCATCGCGTCATTCGCAATTTCCATATTTCTTTTTTCTTCCTCTTCACTTTTTTCTTCCTTCACTTCACTTCCATTCTCTCCCTCGGCCAACATCACTCGTCGTTGTCGCGAATTCATTTATATAATTATGTTTAAACTTTCCACTCCATCCGTGATGTAAATTAATCCTCTAATTGCATTACGAACAATCCTGCCATTTTGCACAGACGTAAGTAATTAATGAATTTGCCTTTTCATGCGCTCATACACGAACAGTACTACGTACAAGTATACAAATAAAATCATAAACTCTCTTTGATCATTACCATACGGCTTTACCAATTCCATACGAATGCAGTAAATGAAATAAACGATACATAGGTAGTTAGAAAAGGTAGATAGATAGATAGATAGATATTGCTGAGCAATAGAATTTCAGCCAATAATTTCTGTAATTACAAGAGAAATATTCATGCGCTTCATCTCCACTTGCATTTACCAACCATATACAAACGAATCAGATGGAATAAATCATCTATATACATTATAATCATCCGTCGAATCCAGAATTACGACTAACCAACCAACCAACCAACCAACCGCAAGTCATAAGATAGAATTAAATGAAAAAAGAAAAATAAAGAAAAAGCGTCAGCAGCAGCAGCAGAGGAAAAAAAAATATAAAAACAGATAAATCGATTCAACTATTCCCCCATAGAGAATTTACTCAATTGTCACTCCTGGGTATTCTCATTTCTCGTATCTGCTACTATGTACTCTCTTAGCGAACTTGCTTTCGTCGTTGTGGCTTTTTCACGATAGATATAGCACAATATACCAGCGAATATATACCTATATAATACAGTAAAAGAGAGAAGAGCAAAGTCAGATGACAACTTGGCACCTAACAAGTGACAATTACCGGCGCTAACGAGCACTGGGGGGTTGGGCCCAGCTTCAGAAACGACAGTCGGTACGGGAACCACGATAAAAGAGAGAAAGAGTTGATGATGTAGAATAAGATGGCGACGGTGGTTGAGGAATTTAGAGGAGTGAAGAAGAGGTGATGAAAGTGGGGAAAGGAATGAGAAGTGAATTCTCTTTTGGTTTTGCGTCACACTGGCGCCACTTTCAATAGCATACATAGTTTTATTCACACTCATTTGTTACTCTTTTGTTTAACGATTTATCTTTTATATAACAAGTGTTCAACTATATGTACTATTGATGAATAATTTAACAATAACTAAACAATAGATAGTTTTACGTGTTGAAATACATAAATGTTAATGTAAAACATTTTTATATGTTGTGTATGAATGTTATGTTTAATTCCGTCGCTTGGGTAAATTCGTAGACGTCAAGGCAAAGAGGGCGAGAGCATTATAAGCCCAATGGAATCCAGGGAGTGCGGTCGCAGGATCGGTGGGATATATAACGGCTACCGCCAGCGATGATGAACGATCGTATGGTAAACCGCGCACGGGCCCGAGGCTATACTATCATGTGCATCTCTCTCTATATATCTATCTCCTCTTGTTTCATTTACCCTTCTCTTACTTGCTCGCTTTCTCACTCATTCTACATGTTCCATATATATATATGTGCTTTCGCCCTTGCACACAAGGCCCTGTAATCCATACTAATTGCAACATCGACCGCGCGGCACGTCTACCTTTTGTTCAGTTGAACCTGCTAAAAAATTCGGGCGCACGTATTATAACCTTTTCTTGTTATAAAAATGGATTATATGTTTATGAAATTAATTGCGGCTACATGGACGCTTCCGGCTAAATATTGTAGATAGAGATGTCATAAGTTTTGATGTATTTGTGGGTAGAGGGAAGGGGAATTTAGAAGTTTGAGCTTGGTAAATAATAGATGTGGATATTTGGCTTGAAAATATTGGATAGATAGTGGAAATTGTGGTTTGGTTATAAATAATTGGTTTATTTATGATTTTTATGTTGAAGTTTTTAATAGTTTAGGGGACATTTTGATTTGTTTTGTTGTGAGAAAGAAAAAAATGGGGATTTTAATGGGAAATGGTAATTTTTTTTTGTTTAAGAGATACAAAATAATTCGCTAATTATTTGCATATTAAAGTTAGAAGTTTTTATTGGGAATTTAATAATTCTTATCGTGCAGTTTGTAATTATTTATTATGCAACTGTTCTAGTTTCAATTTGGTGTTTGTTTGGTATTTTTAATTCAGATATTTGTGTTTTATTTCTTGCTAGTTGTGGAATTTTAATTTCGTTTTCATGATGGTTGACAAGGTAAAATTATCGTGATAATAATTTATGATCTTTCAAGAATGGAAATTAAACCATTCCGGTGATGTTTTTGCGTGTAATCCATTGAATGTTTAGTACTTCAATTAACGTGACCGTAGGGGAAGGAACTGGAAATAAAAAATATGTACAAATGCGCGTTTGCGAAAAAAAAAAGAAAAGAAAATTCAATTATACAACGAAATATAATTATAATGAAAAAATAAAAATGTAACGAGGTCAATTAAAATGGATATGAAAAAAAAAGAATTCGATATACTTTCACCCTTAAAACACACGATTCGTGCAAAGTATACTTATACCCTCGCGTGTTCATTCACGATCTCACATTGGGATCTCGTGGGATATTTTTTTTTTTGCGGTCAATGATTACGCGAAGAAAAGAGAAGGGAAAAATGTGAATATACATATTTGGTAATGTTGTGAATTTCTATTGGTGAAATGTTTTTAATTAATATTAAGATGGAAAATATTTCATTGGGAATATCTTCGTATTGTCAGAAAATTGACATTTACTTCTTCATTTATTATTCTATCAATTATTTGTGTTCATGAAATTGAACTTGAATCGATTGAATTCGAATTAGAAACAAGTCAGAACATGTTCAACACTTGGAACAAATATTGAGCGATGCTATGAAAAGTGTTTCATTGAAATAATTTCAAAATTATTTTTGAACAATTAATATAATCAATATAACAACATTACACTATCGTTTTTGTTGTTATATTAATTAAACATTTGCATTGTCAAGTGTAGAGAATATAAATGATGCTCTTAAGTTGTCTGAAGAATTTTCAAGATCAATTAATTTTTCATTTCTTCATTCAATTTTGTTAGATTTTCAAAACCTTTTTCAAAAATTCACGAAGTGGATTTTATTTATGTATCTCTCGTCCGTTAGTTATATAGATATTACGATTCAAACTTGAAAACGCTTTTCCTTTCATGCGATTATAGATAATAGCATATTTTTTATTCAACATTCGTCTTCCTTTTCAAGTCAAAATCATTTTAAGTGATGTTCTGTCAAATAAATGAAACTTTCTTAGTATTCCATCGAATTTTCATACTATTCCAAATCCAACACATCGCATATGTTGATAATATTCTTCCTAAGTATCAAAAAAATAAAAATATAACCAAAGAATTTTAACAAAACAGCGAAATAAATTATCTAAATTGTAAAATTATCGAAAATATCTTTCTAAATTCTTTATTGATTTAATTTTCATTACTATTTCACATGTCACAAATGTATTTGAACAATACTTTCAAATATACAAATACAAAGATGGTAGTACAGATGTAGTGGTTAGGTATTGAGCGTGCATAAACCATGAACGTAGAGGATCAATATAGCGGCGTGTCCTTTGCAACTCGGTGGGCATCGTCGGTGGCTTCCGCGGAAGGGTGGTTAGTTAGCGTCGCGACGGTTTCTTGCAGAAGGCGATATCTTACAGGCGAACTCGAATGCAATTCGGTGAGGGCATAAGCTAACAGACACGCGCACAATTGCAACCCTATTTTCATTCATTGAAGAGCAATGTGAATGCTCGTGCACAAGAAAAGCACAACGAAGATAAAGCGAGAAAGAGTAGAGAGTAGAGAAGGCCGCAATGCAACTCTCTTCAAGACAATGGAATTATTATCTCTTTTTTCGCGCTTAAAACAGAACTCTACCGATGTTTATTGACAGGCTCATGCTATTGTTCTTTGCATTCACACGACGTATCTCTGCAGTGTTCATTTAGTTTTTTTTTTTGATTCTGTTCTCTACTACCTTCATTGATTTCAAAATTAAATGAATGCATGGATTTGATACTTTGCATTAAACATTTGAATATAATAAGAAAGAATCAACTAAAATTTGTAACATTTTATGTTTAATTCAACTTCCAAGGTTGAATTTTTATGTAGTAAATGTCACACAAATTTTTTTAATTCACTAACAATAAAAGTACACAAAAGGAATTTAATTTTGTAAAATAAATTGCAAATGGATAAATGTTTAGTTCTATATAGTAATTTGATGTTGTGAAAAAGGAAAAAAAATTGTTTGATATTGCAAATGATAATACAATAAGGAATATTGTGAATGAAATACAAAAAGAAATAAAGATAAATATAAAAATTATGATATTTTTTTTCATTTTTCTTCGTTTTCTTTCATTTTCATAACGTTATGATACCGTATAGTATGAAGAATTTAATTATGTATTGCTTTAATGGGAAAAGTCTGTTAATTTCATGGAGCACATACACGAGACTGAAGGTGAAAAGAAAATAAAGAAAAAGAAAAGAAAAAAAAAGGCACTGTTTGACGTAATTTTCTATACACAAGCTCGTTAACGCTGTGCTAATTAATTTCTCAAAGGAAGGTGTTTTATATCGTCAGCAAGAGAAACAGAGAAAGAGAGATAGGCTATGGTGAAAGATCGTGTCTAACACAGCACATGATTTAGATAAATATATAAAATATTTGTTAATTTTCATACATTTTATGTTATTTTTATTATATAAAATTGACAAAGATAAATATTTGATTTCTACAATTTTTTTTTTCTGTTATTTTTAATTCAAATTTGACATTGTATTAATGATATTCATTTTAATTATGACTATTGTTATGTTCCATGAATATATTTGATGGTCAAATGCAGGTAGTCTGATTATAATCAGATATGCATCAATGGATAATTTGTTTAATCCGAATAATTAACAAATGACAATGGTGAATTAATTTAATGTTAAGTCGATGTGAAATGATGGTTGTAATTTTCGTATGAATTGTGTTTATAGTACAAAATGAATGGATTGAGAGTGGTGGGTTGTCCACCATTGCAATGTTCATTATATATATTGTCAAAAGCTTTTGACAATGACGAATTTTCTCGATTAAATTCATATTATTATATATTCGATAGTGTACAGTTGAATATCAAATTCAATCATGTATTTTGATCATATTAATTAATTCTTTTGTGTTCTTTCATTTGTATGTTTCATTATTGAAGGATGGTACGCATGATCGGCGATGAATTTTTAACTGAGGAAAGAGACAGGAAATATTACGCCGATCATTACACATGCTGTCCACCACCGCTTTTCATCATTCTGATTACACTGGTCGAGGTGAGTGAAATATTAATCCATAAATACTTAATTAAATTGCAAATGAAAAAAGAAAAAAAGATAAATTTATTATTTAATACTTGAAATATTAAGTTTTACAATAGAAACATTAAAATGATATTCAAAAGACTGAAATTTTGATAATTTTATCCAGTAAAATTAGAGAAAATTTTTAGGTTATAATTTATCATTGGAATTTTAATGATCAAAGATTTACGTAAATTAATTCATTAAAATTGTGAATGTGTGCGTGTGTAGAACTCATAGGGATAAACTTGACGTTGTTGATATTGAATTGATGATAAAATATATAAATAGAAATTAATTTAGATGTATTGGAATATTAGTTAATAAATAGTTGGATCTATCAAAATTATTGAAATGTTTGCACACGTAAAGATATAATTTAAAAAATAGTCATCACTTTATTTTGACTATTGGAAATATTACGTTAATATATTTCTTCCGATTCAATGAATTGTGCAATCGGACATGTGTGCTTATTCAATATAGATATTTGTACAATCTACAAAAGATAATAAGAAATATGAAAGAATGGAACGAGTTTTATTTTTATTCTCGTCAAAACGTTTTTGTGTTTTTTTTTTCCTCCGAGTTCGACATCAGTTACGGTCGAGGGGTTGAAAAGAAATCGATATCTTCAGACCCTTCATATCATCTACATTAATATATATATATATAGACATTTATGTGAGATAAAAATATTCTGAAATTTTTACGCATTATTTCACTTGCCTGAAGACATGATCATTTTATTTCAATTAAACTGACATGAATTTATACAGTAATTATTATAAAATTGAATAGAAAATACAAGAGATGAATTTTTTTATAACACAATCATCAACTGTGCTTTAAAAAGTGAATATTTAACGAGCGATTCTTAGTTTTCACTGGTATAATTCTGATGAGTTGTCGATATCAGGCAAAATTCAATTTAATGTGATTTGACGTATGATTTAATATTCAATATTTCTTGAATGATTTATTATAGTTTAGGGAATTCAAATTATCATAGTTTCTACATATCATCTCCAATTTCTATCTAAATTCAAATATTAATCAAAAAAAATTAACTGAACATGAAAATGACAAAATTTTTTATGTAAAATCCAACAATTTCATCATCTAAAACATTAGATCATATTATTTCTTATTTTTTTCATCACTGTTAATATTATTATTACTATTCAAAAATTCATAAACATTTCCAAAGTGTTCACAATGATAAAAATAACGGAAAAAATCAAAAAAATTATTTACTATCACTCAATAACTAATCCTACATTGCTAATTTATTAAATCTAATCAAAATCTCCATAAAAGCCATTCCAATTATTTATAACTTCTAAATTAACATTAATTTTACTTATCCATTACATTATTTATCAATAGCAATTCCAGTCCAATATTAATATAATCAACTCAAACATTAAATTCAAAATACTCAACCCCCAAATTTCCAAATATCTCTCTACATCTCTATAATACCCCAACAAAAAATTACAAAAATTTTCAATAATCATCACTGTCACACAAACACAAAAATTTATCAAAATTTTCATTTAAACAACTTGTCATCCCTAAAACCAACATGTGTTAATAGACGACAAAAATTCTTCTCTACATAATCATCTATTCACATAACTATACATTACTTATTAAAAAAAGGGCTTAACTGAATGAACCCAATTTGCGTCTACCATAGCCCAATGTAGTAAATTATATACATAACTATGCATATATACATACACTCACGACTTAGTATGACATGAGATAAGACGAAGGACTTGCGCCGGATATTACCACAGACGTCGTATCATCCCTTGCGTCATGATCTCTTCCCTATTTATATACACACACACATATATATATATATATATACATATATATATAATTTAACACATATACACTTGTTCCCCAACGTAACTGGCTGCTGACTGAACTAACCTCGTTATACCAGAGAGATGATATTAGACATTAACCTTAACTCCTGTTATCTCACTGACTCGTCCCTTATATACATTCGCAATTGAATAGCACCAGCATATTGTAAAAGAACAAAAAAAAAACCCTTTCGTTGTGAGATATCTAAAAAAGAAAAGAAAAAGTAGCTCATTATAATAACAATAAAAGAAAAGAATTAATAATGATTGGATTGTAGATTTTTTGTTCTGTCCCTTTTTCTTTTTTTCTCTTCTTTTTCTCATATTGTACATTCGTCAACGACTGAGATACTCACGTGAAGATTACCACAGTCACGAACAATTTCACAGTGATGAAGAAAAAAGTATGAGGTGGGAGAAGGAGAACTGGTGAGGGTGGTAAAGGTGGTGAAAGGGGAAAAAAAAACATGAGCACCTGCTACCGTCAACCATAAAAGTTTCAGGGCCGGCACACGACGAGCCTCGTTACTTGGAACGCACGTACTATATGTCCTCTGCAGTATAAACATATATATATATATATATATATATATATATGTGTGTGTGTGTGTATGTATGTACGCACTTATACGTGTGCACTTAAAATATATGTTTATGTATTTGTGCACAGTTGTATATAGAATAGGATGAACGTATATGTATTAATATATATATATAGAGAAATACGTTATCGTTGCTGTCCCCAAGGGGGTGACTTTTCGCAAGCAATCGATTCGCCTGACTACCCGTTACCTTTCCGTCGGGGGCACTGGACGTATATACAATGCGGATGTATATTCATTTATTTATTTTAGTGTGTTTAAATGTGGTTTGTGTGTTAGTGTTTATGAAAAAAAAAAAGAAGAAAAAATGCCACGTGCAAGTCTCGTGAAATTGAAACTCTATTTTGTGTGTTTGGTGTAGAGGTGTAGAGCTGTAGGGTGGTTTGCATGCGTTTGAAAATCATGTTTAATATATTTGTTTGTGTGTAAGGGTTTGTGGTAATGATGAAAGTTGTTTGGTTGTGGATTTTTCACCTGTGTTTTGTGAGGTAGAAGAAAGAATTTTAGATTTAAAGAGTGATGTGATATTATTGTTTGGTTGTTTATGAGGGGTAGAGAAAAAGGGAGGGCTTTGAGAGATTTTATTTGACATTTGAGTACTGGTGATGGGGTTGTTTTTTTAATGGCTGTGATGCGAGGGGATGTTTTATCAAATTTGTTATTGTGTAAACAGAAAGAAAAATTGAAGAATTAGAAATAATGTAATTTTTTATTTAATTTGATTTTTAATAGTTAAATGAATTTTTTTCAATTTTATCTCATTAATTTTGAATGTTGAAATAGTTTTAATCAATTGTAATATGTGAGTTCATTCATTTGATTGTCGAATTTGTGGAACTGAGATTGAAGTTTCAATTTTGATGAGTTAGCAGTTGCAATTTAGTTTAGTCAATTTCATTGGTTTTATATATTAATAATAAAAAGTAATTGATAAAGTAAAAATGAATTTTTATTTATTTTTTACTATTTGAATTCCTTCTTGTTTTACTTTATTTATATTAAATTGTATTACATTGGATAACAAATAGAGGTTAGGTAGAAATAGTGTTAGAGCAAACACATTCCGAAACGAGTGAACGAGAATTTCATTGTTGTGTTGTGAATATTTAATCTCAGTTTCTTTGTTTTGTGGACTTTTTTTTTTGTTTTTTTTTTTCTTTCTTCTATTTTATTTTTCATGTAGCATTAGACATTGAAGAATACTATTACCACTGTGTAATACACCCAGACATGCATGGAGGTTTCTAATCGAATCGAGTACAGCTCTCGTGCAATTTGAATTCTTGCGTGACACCCGCGACGTTCTCCGGTTGTAAGTTCAGAACTACTTCCCCTCTCTTTCTATCGTCATTCTATATACCCAACTGGGTGCTCATCGTTCCAGCCCTCTTTGCCTTCCCCTGTAATTATCGACTCGTTCGAAGAACGCGCGCGCGGCCCCGGCGCGTTCGCATTCCTTCCAGTTTATCTGCATAGCACAAGCTCTTTTGCCATCCCTGACGGTAGTCGATGTCGTTCTTCTTTCTTTTTTTTTTTTTACTATTTATATGGTGGAGTGATGGCAAGAATCATTTCTCTCAGCGTTCTTTTTTTTTATTCACATCACCAATATATATGTATATATATATTCTGTGGAATTTATAATACTTTTGTACGTCACACACAGATAAGGCGATGTCAATTTCGCTTTTATTATTGAATATCGGGTGTCCTTATGGTGAATGGAATTTCACTATGCATTACATCACTCATTATATAAATGGGAATATTTCTGAATAGAAAATTACAAATTTTTTTTAGATTGACAGTGAATTATATATTGATGTTGAAGTGTCACTTGAACGTTTGATCAAAGACAAGAGAAATAATTTTATTATTCGAATATAATTGTTTGTAAATTCATATTCCGAAGAAAGACAAATTTTTTACGACAGTTTTTATTTTTATAATATTAATATTTAAATTGTTATAAATGGTACATTGTGATTGGAATTTTTAGAATTTTATGACTCTTACCCTGAAAATTTGAAGGATAAAAAAAGAATATTAAATATTTTATTAATAATTTCATCCATCTTATGAATTTTATTAACAAAATAAATTTTGTTCACATTCCATAATCTATCTACATATATATATATATATATATAACAACGGTGATAAAATTATTAAAAAATTCATAAAGTAATGAATTTCCAAATAAATTTCGATAAACAAATTGGTTTTTATTGAGCTTAAAAAAACAACTTGAAACTCGTGAAAAAAATAATAAAAAACACTTTTCATGTTCTTTTTTTTTTTCTAAAAAAATAAAAATAAAAAAAAAAAAAAAAAAAAAAAAAAAAAAAAAAAAAAAAAAAAAAAAAAAAAAAAAAAAAAAAAAAAAAAACATAAAGAATAAAACAATTTCAAATCTATAATGCCCATCATGCAAATTCACTGTACACATACAGGTGTCAAAATATTTTCAAGCACAATATATACTGAATACAATGAATTATTGGCATTTCCATTACTGTAGCTGCTGCTGTTGCTGTCATTGACCCCGTTGTCTGTCACTTTGGCAAGAACAGGGTTGGAATAGTAATGGATGTGTGGTTATAGTATTTGAGCAATGTGCCAAACGGACGTCGCTTCAGGGCACGCGTATATTAAACGGACAAGGCTCATGAGAGGAGGGACGAATATATGCAGAGGTAGTTGCGTATAGGTGCACAAATATATATATATATATATATGATGTTATACAGTTAGAGTAGGTGAAGAAACATACAATGGACGGTTAATGGGCAACACACCCGGCATCAGAGACCTCCCGCGATGTTGCCACTTGAATAAACATCAATTTCATATCGTGCGATATCGCGCGAGTGTGCACGACGGATAGTAAAACGAGAGACATTGAACCATCAAATGATGAGTTAGTATGAGTGAGAAGTTGGTACATTATTGCCGCTAGGCATTCGCCACCTGCGCTCAAGAACGCGCGCTTATTATACGCAAAGAATGCACAGTCGATGCGCACGCGGGCCCCGTGCCTTTACTTTTTTTTTTTATTTCATTCCCTTACTCTTTTTCTTTCGTTTTTGTCTTTATGTTCTTCTTAGCTCCCTTTACCCGATGAAAACTGGATCAGTGAATATATGTGTATGTATGAGTTTGGTGGCGGTTGGTGTGCGCAAGCGGCGAGTTTTGAGACTGTTGAAACGATTTCATCGTGCACGGCGGCAGGTCTCATTTACTATCTCTCATTTCTCTTTTCTTGTTCATTCTCTCTCTACACCCTTCTTTTGTTTTTGTTTTTTCATCGTTGCTTTTTTTTTTTCTTTACTTCGCTCCCTAAATGTACGTGTGTGCGTTCTTTTCGTTTTTTCTTCTTCTCTTGGACTTCCATCTCGCTTACATTACTATACTATACTTCACTGCCCCTCTGGCATCTTTCCAATTTCGATAATCTCTCTACACTGAGCGCGCGCGCTCTCGGTGCGTTGCGGCCCGTTATTGGCCTCGTTACTCACCGTCGAATCCGTGGAAAGCCTCGATTACCAAACACTCTCCATTTTTTTTTTTTCTACTTCTACTTCTTCTCTTTTATTTCATTCTTTTCATTTTTTTTTTTTTTTTCATCTGTATTTCACGGGTGTTTGAGATTTTTTTTTTTTTTTAAGGGAAAAATTGTGGGCATTGATAAAAATGTTTTGGAAATTTTTTTATTTGTATTGATTTATATTTGGGAGAATTTTCAGTTTTGAGATGTTGTGAATGTTGGAAAATTGAATTTTTTATTATTTTCAAATACTAAATCCATCGTAATTCTTTTCTGCTACTGATTGATATATAGACATACTACATATATGTATGTATACATACTTTTCGCTTATCTTTTCCGTAAATTCGCGACGGGGGTGAAGGCCGTCATTTCCACCTCCGGACCTTGCGCCACATCCGATCCTAAATACGGGTATGTACTTGATAACCGCTATCGCCCTATACGGGCGCGCTCGATTTCAACTCTGCTCGTTTATACTCCACGAAGCTAATGCGCGTGAGCAAGGGGAAAGAGGCAAAGAGAAAAAGTGAAAAAATAAATATAAAGAATATCAAAAATTATCTACTTTTTTTTTTGATTTTGTTAGCTTTACTTGTTCGTTAATTTTAAGATATAAAATAGAAAATCGTTATGGTAACTATGTAAGAGAATTATACTTTGACATCGGGATGAATTTAATTTCATGGTTGAATGAATCGCGAACATATTCACATGAGTTGTTCTATCAAGTTGTTTGATCTGTTTAATTGAATTGCGTATTTGGAGTTGATTTTACTATGATAAGATGGTTACTTTTAGTTTTATCTGGATTTGTTAGTAATGATGATTGTAGTAGTGAAGTTAATTAAAATTTCTTTTATTTTTTTTTTGTATGAGGGGGAAAAAAAATGTTTAATTAGTCGCAAAATATTGCGAATTTATTTGTTTATTTCATTGTTCGTTCACTTCAAATAAATTATAATTAAAAAGATTTAATTCTTATTCTGAGTTTATAAAATTAAATATTAAGAAATGAATGCAAAGTCGCCAATGAATAGAAAGGAAAAATTAAATATGAAAATTTTCAAAAAATGAATTATAAATAAAAATCATAGCGATTTATTCCAAGCATTTGTCATCATTGCAATAAATAAACGTCAACAATTTTTTTAATTAATTCAAATATCTGACTATACAATTTATCATTATTGATTTAAAAAAAAAAAGGATTATTTCAACTTATTTAATAAAGCTCTCTTAATCCAAAGAAATTCTTTGCAATACAAAAAATAATTACAATAACAATTTATTCAATCGTTCACTTTAAAAATTTCTAATTAATACAGACTTTTTTTTCTCCCTCTATCTTTTTTTTTCTTCTTTATTCTTTATTACTTTAAAGTGTCTGATGATGCCAAACTGTTCTTTTAGTCGAAGTATAAGATGGAAAGTAGGCCGGGGTGTGCGCAAAGAATAGAAAAGAGTGCCTGATCGAATTTCCCAAGAAGGGAGAGAGTAAGAGGGAATGCTAAAGGCAAGCCGAAGAGCTCGTCTACATAGCACATTCATTGGAGAAGTATTCCAGATGCCAATGAGACTTATTTCCCTACTTTTTTCTTTCTCTACTTTACTCACTCTCCCTCTCCCTCTTTTCTTTCACTTCACATTCACTGTACGCCCTACGACTAAAACGCAATCGCTTGGCATATACTCAGCAATGCGGAAAGTGTTTTCACACTGAGATAGAGAAAATGGACAAGTGAGAAAGACAACTTACACGCGGTGTAATATATTTTAGAATACGATACTCAGACGATATGTTTGTCTCCAGTTGACAGGAACAGACTGGAGCACACGCTCAGGATACAACTATATATATATACAGTCTTTCATTTTTATCCATCTCACTTCTTCCAACTTTCGTTTCTCATTTTGTGTCATTTTCTATCATTTTAGAAACACACAGCTGTCCTCGCTTTTGTGCACAACGTACGAATGTACAAGCTCAATATCGATACAGTTTTTTTTTCTTCTTTTTCTTTTTTATTTCCATTTGCTCTTTGATGAGTGTTATATTCCAGGTCGGATCTGGCCCTTTGATCGAGATGAAATACCACTTTGGGGAAAAAGTTTAGTAATATTTGTTCATGTGAAAATCGATTTTGAGTGAATGTGATTGCAAAGTGTTGATATTGTCAGTTTTGGACAATTTTATTTTGAATATGATGAATATAAATATGTGAAACAATTCCCTTCATTGTTAGATTAATTTTTATATGTGAAAAGTTCTTTTTTTTTTATATTCTGAAACAGGTTGAGACTTGCATGATTGTGTATACGAAAGTTAATTTTCACAGTGTGTCTATAAATGTATTCCACTGAGAGTTTCGTCTCTACGATACTTGTGGGGCTAATAAAAAAAGTTGTTCATGTATATGTATATAGTTGTATCAGTTAAATTCACTTGGTTTGTGATCCTTAATGTCACTGAGATATTTCATTTAATGAAATTTCAACGTTTCTGCTATTTGTATTGTGCAAGAACAACAAGTAACATTGGGTATAAAATACAGTGAGTGAATATATGTATGAACCAGAGATTTTGTCTACCTTTTGAGATGATAAAAAAAAATGTAAGAGTGAGAGAAAAGGAGATTGAGATAGAACCATGACCTGGGAAACATTGCAAAAAGCATTTGGAATTGCAAGATATTCTCAAGGCCGGCTTAACCTTTTGCGGTGTTGGAGTTAAGAGACAGAGGGGTTGGAAAAAAAAAAGAGAAATGTCTGAAATGATCTTTGGTTGCTCTAGATTTAGGTTTTTTTATTCTTTTCTTTTTTTCTTTCTTTTCTGTGGTCTATAAGAAGGTGGTGATTTCACTAAATCTTATCTTTCCCTTGGACTATGTAACTATCGTTATATACTCTACTAAAATCACCGGTTGGTGTTTCTTTTCTTTTTTGCCTCTTGACATGCGAATGTGGTGAACTTCATATGATTCACCTGGACTCGGTTCTACTACGACGTAACGGGTAAAATGCACGCGGATCATTTATGATAGAGTCCCAAGAGTAATCTGTACTAGCTCTGGGCATCCCAGTTGAATTTAGAATATGAGTTAGTTGATGAGCAGAGGAAAAGTGGTGGAGAAATAAAGTTGAAGCTATAAAGCAAAGCTTTTGCATTTTCAAAATTTACAGTACTGAGTAAAACTGTGCAAATGAATTCTACACTTTCATCCAATTTTCTATTCTTCATTTCACACTCCACTTACCTTCTATCACTATCTTATTCTCTTTTCTACATCCAATTTTACCACGATCTAATCTTCGACGAACGGATTCCCCGTGGCTCAAAGACGACGGCGTGGGCACACGCGAAGCACTTTCACATTCTTGATAAGGACTAAAGCTCTACACTAAGAAAAGATCGTAATCATTTTTGGACTTGAAGATTCACAAACGACGCGGCCACATACCTATGTTACTAGTTCAGTTTCATATAACGAATTTCAAGATCGATTTACGTCTGCTCTACCCTTCAAATTCAAAGTACTATCTTTCCATATTACAATAAAAAAAAAAAAAAAGAAAGGGATAAAAAACAAAACGTGATGCGTTTGAATTCATTTATTTTTTAAGCTGCATTTTTAGTGACTATAAATAAAAGGAAAAAAAGAAATGAGAATAACTATAGTAAAATACTAGAACGCATTTTTTATTAAACTATTTCACTGTATTTTATTTCAGTTCGAGGATATATTTTTTTTCTCTTGTATATATATGAAATGTGTAGATACATATCTGTATGCGGAAGGATTTATGAGAGTAAGCTGTCATTGGGTGTACTGCTTTTATGTTCACTGTGCTTTTTTTCTTTCCACTTGAGATCCGGTGCGCACAAAATACCAATTGTGCAATATTTGCAATATTGCTCGTCGATTACGTGCGAGTCGTAACCCGCTTATCGACCAATGAAATCCCATGGGCACCTTTTTCTCTTTATCATCGTATTCTACAGGAAGAAAAAAAGAAGGAAAATGAAATAATAGTAATAATAATAATGACAATAATAATGATAATGATGATATAAATAATAATGATAATAATAATAGAATGAAATAAAGAAGAAAAATGGACGTTTTAACAAGGCATTGTAGTTTTTATTACACAATTTTTATGTTATTTTCAATAAAATAATTTTCTTTCGTAAATGTCGAGTTGTAAAAGTTGATCAACTATGGGGTTGTTACTATAACTGCTACAAAGATTGAAAAATGATATTAAATTTTTTTTTTATAACGTTGCAGCAATAATAATAATGAAATGGAAATTTGATGTTTGCTGAGTTAATTGATTGAGTGGAAAATAAATATAATTTATGGTTTAATTTGTTTTTATTCTTTTTTCTGGTTTGATTTAAATGTTGAAATACTTTGTATTCTTTAATCACAAGTTTGAGACAATTTTTTTTTTTGTACTTAATCCCAATGACGGGCTTTTCATAAAGATAAACAAAATAATCTGTCGTTCATGAAAAAAAAGAAGGTTGAAATATTAAAGTGTAAATAATCTTTAAAGATTATATTAATAGAGATGTATTCAGTCCACTTAAAGTTAAACTTCCTTCTTTCATCCCCTAAGGCAATGGTGTTTTTTTTTCCTGGTAGCACGCGCCCAAATTAACCCAAAATCCCGCCGGCTGCTTTCAACTTCATCTTCATCCTCACAAAATCAAGTAAAACCATATGTGAACGTCAGCTTTCAGGGGAGAAAAAAAAATCACGGATGTTTGTTGAAATTTAAGAGAATGATGATGTGAGTTGGTGATGGAACAGTGAAAATGGAGACTAGGACAAGACCTCTACAATCGTCCCTTTTTTTTTTCATATTTACCCTGTACTTTTTATTCGTTTCTTTGTTTTTGGTTTTTTTTTCCTTTCCTACATTTTTTTTGTCTTGTTTTTGTTTTTGTGTTTTTTCTTTCTTTTTTTCATCCCCATTTTCTTCACTCTCCGACGGTTAACCCAGAGATATATCGTTGGCCATTTGTCGTGGACTGCCGCGGGGATAAATATAAATTTGATTCCGCATTTAGATAGTTGGTATTTCTACGTCGCTATTTTTATACTGCCACGTCGTCTTTCGGAGAGATTCTCATGGCGGCCATACAGTGTTATAAGTATAAATGTATATACATATGCAAAATGCAAAAATAAATTTTAGTATTAAGTTCACATATATATATATAGTATTTATATAAATAGATATTCACGTAGAGTATTTTGTATGAATGGAAATGAAGTCATTGAAGCAAAATTCTGTAATGAATAATGTGAAAATGGGTCTTGCAATCCCTTCAGGCTATGGCATTGTTTCAATTCACACTTAAATTGGAAATACGTCTAATGATGGATCGATGAGCAATATGAAAAGTCAGAGTTAATGAAATGAAAAGAAAAAAATAGGGAGCGAGAAAAAAAAATAATAATGAAGAAATATAATGAAGAAACGATCGTTGGACAATTGCGTGCCTCGAGGCTATTTACAGGGTGTTCATCCGGTTGGACGTACGGAGGGTGGCATTGTAGACGAGGCCAACCAGAGGCGACATGCATATACACACTACTGTCGTTCCAATGAGTAAATACAAAATAATTTAGCGATATATAATGAAGCGTTGTTCATTTACACGAGATTTTAATTTATACTGATGTGCAAAAATTATTGCTACTGAATTTAATTCAGTGTTAATAATAGTACTTTTGTTATTTGTTAAATTGTTCCACGTTTGTTTATTCTTTTTGTTTAGTTTCTGCACTTGACGTAGATCGCATTGTCATGCTGATTTTATTGAAAAAAATCGGGTCGATTTTATATTAATTTTAAAACACAAAATAATGATCAACAAAAACTGAATGATTTCTTGTACCCAGATAAAAATTTACTAAATAATATTTTAATATTTTCAAATTGATATTTAGGATTTTTATTTCAATTGGACATTCGTTAATTTGTTGGTTAAAATAAAATTAATCAAATTTTAATCGTGAAATTTTATGATAAGATAAAAAACTATAACAAATTCATATGATTTTCTTATATTGAAATGTAGGTGTTATAAATCCAACAGTTTCAAAATAATTTAAATGAATTCATGATTCTGTCATAAAATCTTTGTAAATCCAGTACGAAGATGATGAAAATGAAATGGAGCCATAGAATTGAAAGGCTGAAAGCGCAATGTATATATTTAGAAAAGGATTAAACATGAATTGCATTTGAAAACTCTCGGATAGACGCGACTCACTATCACGTTTCTGTTAGCTTCAGGGATATCATCTCATACCAAACGTGCACAACTCTGCAAAACAGACAACTGTAGAAAGTGTTGAAACTATAAATGGTGTTTATGTGAGCGATGATTTAGTCAGTGGATTACATTTATTATTGTACATCCATTTATTTTTTCCCCCTCTTTATTTAATCTACTTAAAAAGTTAATGGAAATATTTTTCATAACATTCAAACTGTTACTAAACGATTTGTCCAATAAAATTTTTACTCAAAAAAATTGAGAAATTCCCAATGTTACAATTTTTCATTCAGTTCATTTCTATTTATTATTTCCCTTTTGTTTTTTAATTATAAATCATTACATTTTTTGCAAACTTGTATTCTCAAGCATCTGCATACTCAATAAAACCCTTGATGTGTTTATTTCGATCTCGATATTTCAATTGCCATGAATTCCGGTATTCACATGATATTATGAAGTAGTTTATTTCAATGAGGCTGGTCCGAGAACGAGGCAATTAAAATCTTCAAACATTTCTACATATTCATGAAAAATTTCGATACACTTCGTGCTTCGTAACTCAATTTGCCTTCATACGAGATATATTAATAATAAAGTACTTCTCATTAATTTACTACTTTGATATGATTACCAAATGAATTTTTTATGTTTCAACTGAGGAAGCAGAGAAAAAACAGCGACACAGTTGTATACAATTTCAAAACGTTTTCACAATAATTATTTTACTTATTTTCATGATTTTAATTAGTTCTTGTTGACGTACGAAAAAAATTAACCTCAGTACCTACTTGTGTTGCATTAACCTAAAAAAAAACAGTTCAATATACTGAAATAATTTCAACTTCACTCAGACTTTCATAGTCGTTCAATGATCCCATGAACATATTCAAAGCAGTTGCATTTCTTTTTTATATAAAATCCACATTTTTCTCGATTGTTTGATCATAAAATTAACATGCTCGTCTTGACACGTTCACTCACCGAATATTTAAACTTTTCATACAGCTCCCATGACACGTCCGCGAAGTAATGCGCAACCAGGGTGTCATATAAACTTGCCGCATACAAATTTGCACGGGCGATGGCGTTAAAATGTCTGATACATGTGCAAACATAGTGTGATGCTTTATACCATCTCTCTTTATATACACCCGGTTTTGGTGTCGTTGGTGTTGTGTTGGGCAACCGCAGCTATCCTGTTTGGCCCAGTTGTCGAATCGACCTTTCAACCTCGCTCACTTCCTCTTTCATAGTCTCCATATGCTATCATATACACAAATATAAATATATGCATATGAACACCAACTATAAATCGTTAATAGTCAGGATAAATTTTATTAACAATACGCGTGAGCATTCTCGTTAACTTTGTGTTCATTCACTAAACTGACAACAAAGCAAATCATTGAAATTCAAAATGGAAAATATTAATTGTATTGTTTCAAGTAAATTTTGATGAGAGAAGAGAAATTTTCTCATATATTAAGTCCAGACAACAGGAAAGTACAGGATTTATATATAGTCAAAGTGACACCATGTGCATTGTGAAATTTATATGAATCCAGTGAGATTGTTTCACACTGGCAGCAGCTTTTCTCAGTAGTGGTATCGCAGTTATCTTGTTGTAAAGTTTGTTGTTCAGAGTGTCTGGCTGACCGCACAGTGACTCTTACCACCAAGCGTCTGACCGCACGTCAATTTTACTTCCACTATGTATATGTATTCGAGCGAACGAAGTTTCCATTCACTCGAATAACATGAGGCAAATGTGATTGGTTCACAGGATTCAAATCTGTTTTGATTAGAACTTCAGTTACTCAATTTTATGTTTACGTTTTTTTCTTCCCATATTTTTTCATTTATCTTTCCATCGAATTATAATAAAATTAAATTGATAATATTTAAATAAATTTTTGGGCAATAATAAAAAAATATTTAATAGAAATCATTGGCTTTTATTATTAAATAAATTGTGAAATAGTTGATTAAATGTAGAATTGAAGTGAAAAATTGCAGTCATTTGTCTTTTTATATTAAGATAGAACGAATGTGACAGAGCTTCAAGAGTTGAAGAAAGACAAATGGACATGAACTCGTTTCGATAGTGTGTAAAATAAGAATACGAATACAGGAATAACATATGATATATATATATATATATATATGGATAGATGAGAGCAAAGTGTGTCAGGAAACATTGAGAGAATTGGAATTGATTCGATAGAAAACTTTAGATTGAGCAACTTGGATAAACGAGAAAATTTATATGGAACATATGAAAAGTCCTTGCTCTCATTCTCGATAAAGTCATGTGCTTGTTCAATAAGCTCAATGTGTATAAGTTGCCATAAGGTCAACTTGATATTCATTTAGGAATATTATATGTATATAAAAGCCTTGCATCAAAATATCTAGGAATTATGCTGTTGTCTCAACGTCATGGGTGAAATACCACATGAGTATATGTGCATATATATTTTATGTATATGGATATGATGAAGCTTGGAAAGTTTAATTACCAGGAGTGAATAGAGGGTCGAGAGACTAATATTGCATATATAATTCCATTAATGTGTCCTTGATATGTTGGCCAGATATGAAGGGGACGTGGTAGTGTCCTTGTGGTCAAACTAATTTGCAGAAGCAAAAGTGGCAAATTCACTTTGAATATATTTCACACTTTATATACCTTCGTTGTTATATAAATGTGTAGCTCTTAAATTTAGATAAATACACTGCGCAACATCATCTCATGTTATTTATTATTTAATTTTGAGTAAACATACAGAAATGCACTGGCTGTTGACAAATAATTTATTAGCTATTATTTAGTTTTAGTTGGATAGTTTATGTTTGTTATAGTGTTGGATATAGTTCACGTGATGTTGATGTTGGTCACGTAAAAGACGTTTAAGAGAGAATATCTGTGAGTTTAAAAACGGCCTGTACCATAAACATTTCTGGTCTCGAAACGTGGGTGTGTCTGTTTGCAACATAAAAAATACATTTGCTCTATGGGCATTTTTTTTTTACTCTGACTGCCACATTAAATGTAATTATCGGATGTGATAGAGTAAAAATAGTTGAAGGAGGAAGGTGAAACAGGGATTTTTTTTTACATGTTTTGTTTATTTAGTTGAATTTAGGAAAAAGTTTCGGTGTAATAGACAAAAGAATTTTTTGAGTTTTCAATATCATCAGAATTGTAATGAGAAAATTCATTGATTATTATCAAAATGGAATTTCACATTGTTGAATTTCAATTCGAAAATTGTATTCAGAGATAAAAAAAAATCATCGATTAAATTAACATAATCCAAACATTAATTCATATGCAATAGATGTCGTTAGTTCAATCGTTAAAAATATCTTTTTATATATCTCCTGTTTTTTTTTCCTGGAATTTGACTATTTTTCGACATTTTTAAAATCGTTAAATTCAACTGTTATGATAAAAACTTCAGTGCTTTTCATAGAATTGAAATCACAAGATTACGTCAAAGCAAAAATACGTTAATTCGAAAAAGAAATTAATCTCTTTTCAGTCTTTCTTAACGTCTTTTTTCCCCCAGATCAGTCGTTTTATTATTCTCTTTAATACTAAAATAGAAAAAAAAAAAATAAAAGCACATTCAACAGATCTCAATTCGAAGCTTTTTCAACATAACTTTGATAACATTAAACACTTCAAAGAAAATTTATCATCAAATAACTTCCACAAAGATATAAAAAAACTTCAAAATCATTCACTTCGTCTATTCTCACCCAAAATTCCAATTAAAAAAAAAAATGATGAATGAATAGTAATAATTAAATAATTTACTTTACTTTATAAATTTCAGTTGGGTTTCTTCACATACTACACAGTGGCAATGGGCGAAGTAAATCCATCAGGACCAGTACCAATCGACAGTGTATTCATTTATCGACCTGACAAACGACTAGAATTGTGGAGGTTTGCATTCTACATGTTCTTGCACGCAGGGTAAGTCCATCACATACATAAATAATACATCAAAACTTTTATAAATATACTACCAACAAACAAACCTTTACCAATATACCATCGCGCCATACACAACCACTTTCTCCATCAATATAAAGCAATAAAATTATAAGTGCACGCTTTCAAGGAAATTCACCACTCCTCCAACGTATATACGCGCTACACAAACAAAAAAAAACACCAACGTCTATGCTTGTGTAATTCTACGCGCAATACACTGCGACACCATTATGAAAAAAAAAAAACGAACTAAAAAAAATATATATATATATAATGACATAGACAAGAGAGAAAAAGTGTGAGACGCGATTGGAAAATAAAATGTGAACGTTGGAACAAAAGCAAAAGGGAGGAAGCCGAAGGAATAAGAAGGTTGGTGTACGGAAGTATATACATATAGGATAGGAAGCCGGACGAGAGTAAAGAAGAAAATATATATGAAAAAGAGGTAAAGGGAAAAGGAGAGCGCCATCGCGAGTATACGACGCTTTTTAAATTATTCATGGAGGCGCCAACGCGAGAGATAAGGGGTGTCCTCTCTATATACAGTCACTGCTACTATATATATTTTTTTACTCACACTTATACACACACATATTTTTTTTTCGCTTCTTCAAACGCATTATTTCTTTTTTTCACTTGTCTTGATCCTCATTCTTTTCTCGTTCCCCTCCACCCATTGCATTGCACTATTATTATAGTCTTCTCAACTCGATTTGTGCGTGTATGTCTTACCGCGATAAGCAACATCTTTGCGCCCGCACAAACTCGACCTCGACTTTCTCTTGTATTATGTTTATATACTCTCACACCTCGTTCTTGTCTTATCTTCGTTTACAAAACGTATATAATCTATAAACATCGTCAACGCCTTTGTGTACGAGATATGTTGATTATATAAACACGAAGAAAAAAAGTAGAAGAAGAAAAAAAAAGTATTTTATTTGTGGGTTAAGAAGAAATGAGATTTTTTTAAATTAAATTTAGGAAATTGTTGTTTATTTTTTAGATTGAACTTTATGTAATTGGAAATATTGTAAATTATTTTAGGGTCGTTTAAATGAAAGGTAATCTGAGAATTCAAGGAAATTAGAAGAATTTATTTGTAAGAGATATATTTTCTTTGTTTTTTAATAGCTTTGATATATAATGGGGATGATAAGATGGTGGGTGAATGAGAGAAAGAGACTTTGTGAGAATCATTTATTTAAATTAAATGAGGAATTAATAGTTAAATATCTCAAGAAAAGAGGGGAAGAATATAAGTATAAGTTCAAGCAGATCTTTTAAATTGAAGTTTGAAAACGAGAAAGGATTTTTCTTTGAGCTTTATATGAATAAGCTGTTTGTGAGATGTGAATTTTTTTTTAATTAAATCATGAATATTTTAAGACGTAGTAATTCGTTATTATACTTTATTAATTAACATTTTTAATATGATAAAGGAAAATTTAATATTTGTGAATGAATAGTTGTGAGGGTGAATTACATAAAATTGTCTTTTTATTCGTGTTTATATCAACAGTTGGGAGCTTACAAAAAAAGCTGATGTTATTTGCTATGATTTAGTTCAAATTGTGTTTTTATCATTGATTATAAAATAAATAGTTTTGCCAATTTTTATTGATAGAAAAATTAATCTTTTCTGTTATATTAAAGTAATAAAAATTGAGTTCAGTTTAATCAGCATTTGGAATTGGTTTCGAAATCTAATTAGGATCATCAATTGAACATCATTCATAAACTAATAACCATTTCATGCAAATGTTTCGTGTAGAACTGACTCAATTCCTCAATCATTCATACTCATATACATCAAAGATGCTCTGAAATGAACTCCTTTGATCATACCAATTTCATAAATAGAATATATATATATTTTCCATCATTTTACATTACGAATTATCGATTCAACTCAATGATTTTTTATCAATAAATAATACCATAACCTCAACAGAACAATTATCTAATTTCAATTGCCCCTTAATCATACAGTAACTGTCACTAAAATCAATACCAACAAAGATTTCAAAAAAATTTTTCATCACTTTATTTTTATAATATTTTATACAATTTTTTATATTATCTTGCTATTACTCAATTAATTAGTTTAATTAACAATATGACTTGTTCTGTTCAAAATCATCGGCATTAGAGTAAATGAATTTTTTATAATTGCAAAAAAAAATTAAATGCAGTGATCAGAATTTTCATATGAATAATTTGATGTTACAGAATTTCACTTTAAACTTTTATCCATATCGAAGAATAGTCGATGAAATATTTAACAGCGAACAGAATATATCTATGTATGTATTTTTTTGTCTTTTTTTTTATCATACAATTTATACGAGTCCCATGCGTATCACTCGATATTCCAATAGTCTCACAGCTTTGTTCATTCTCTTGTCATTTACGTTCATTTATACACTACACTCAGACATCTCTCGCCACAATGATAAATGGTGGAAAACCTATATCGTCATTCTGCCGTTTTATATATGATAACCATTTGTGCGAACTAAAAGTAGAGGATGGAAAGCCAACGTGAGTGTATATAGGCATATTAAATGAAAGAGAAAAGCAAAAAGTGGAGGGAAGAAGTGGGAGGGTGAACGATGAAGTGGAGTAAAATGCGACGAGCCCTTGTGCCGCACGCTCCATTTGGATGATTGCGTCGCCATATACGACATCGATCCTTTTCTTCTTTGTCATCTTCTCTGTTTATGTCTGTATATTCATATAACCTATATATATACAACTGTTATCCACCTCGACGCACCATTCGTTTCAACGTCATTGCCAACAGTGGTTACTACCCCAACAAGATAGCGAATGTACTCAGTTAATGATTATTCACAAATTGCGCAACTGTTTTACTATATTTTGTATAGTAATTTTATCACATTTTGTAAATGTTGAAATATATTTCGTAATAAAAGAAAATATCTCACAATTCTGACATTAAAGAAAAAAAAATCTTATAATTCTGACATTGAACATAAAAAACATTTTGCACTTTTGACGTTAAAGAAATTTCATTTAAATTTTATGATTAATAAATTGAATATTTATAATGTCAGTGATTCTTAATTTGGAATATTCTACTTTAGGATAACATCTCGAAATCTGCAGACAAATCAAGAATGCATTTACTAAATGATCAATTCGTGGTCTGAAAGCAGGAATAACAACTGGTACAATTATAATATTCTAACAGTGTAAAATAATAATTATTGAACTATCAATGAAAGTCACATTGTCACTGGC